>CM045994.1:118979808-119672885 GCA_025175895.1 Wurfbainia villosa
CTTAGCCTATTAGTAAGTTGTTTATATCGAATCCTAATTGTTCCAAACAAATACTAGACAATCAAGTTATGAGTTAAGTTGACCATAGTCAACTATGGAATATCAACCAATGTCGACCACCATAAAGCATGGCAGAACACCTTATGTGCTAGTCGACCCCCATTAGGTCTAGGCGAGCACTAAGTGTGCAAGATGACCATTATTAGGTTCGGCCGAGCACTCAGTGTGCAAGTGAACACTATTAGGTCCAGTCGAACACCAAGTGTACAAGCTGACCACTGTTAGGTCTAGCTGACGGCTGAATATACCACGTCATCTGTTACGCCAGATGTCCCGTGTCTCTGCTCGGACTTCTATTACGCCAGACGCCCCGCGTCTCGGCTCAAACTTCTATTACGCCAGACGTCCCGCATCTCGGCTCGGACTGCTATTACGCCAGACGCCCCGCATCTCGGCTCAGACTTCTGTTACGCCAAACGCCCCGTGTCTCAGCCTAGATTTCTATTATGTTGAATACTTCTCGGTCCATCTACCTCATGTCTCGGCAAAAACATGTCACCTCTGACATATGGCCTCTCCATATTATCTTATTTAATCAAAGGACAAGGCGATTATTTTATGCTCAGGAGCCTACCTGGCTGTGAGATATCAAAAAAAAATAAAAAAATACCCATTATTAATTGAGAAATTATCTTAGGTAATTTTCCAGGAATTTTTAGAAATTTTTCTGGAATTAAACGGGGCTTATACGGGATATTTACGGGGATAAGAAAAATAGGCTTTTAAAAGGGTCTGATTAGATTATTTATAGGTTTAATTAAACTAAATTATAAACCTAGGCTTATAATCCCCGACCCCTCTTTCTCCGTCTGACTCGACTTCTCCATCTCCCGATCGAGTGATCGGTTTTCTCTGCCGTCGCAACCCTTCTCTCGCATCTTTCTCCTATTCATCACTGCGAGCTCCCTCTGCATCATCGACCTCCCCGATTCCTCCCTCCAATGTTGTTGACCCACAGCGCTGTCGGTGTCTACTATCAGGCCATCGCCCGTTGCTCCCGTTCGTTACCATCGGGCGCACGCGATCGACGGTCGTGACCTATGCGTGTTCGCCCCCTTCCTGCTCCGCTCCGTCACTATCGTTCCTCCCTGTGCCACAACCTAATTTCCGCCCATGCTCGTGTCCAATGTTGTCGGGTTGCCCCTCCGTGCGACGTCCATCGCCGTCGGCGGCCTCGCTGCTACCTGCCATCGACACCGCCGCTTGAGCTTGCGGCCACCTCCTCATCTTCGCCGCTGCTGACATCTATCTGGTGGGAGGTTCGGGTTGAGGGAAGAACACCGTTTGTGCAGTCGGGTGAAGGACCTTCTTCGGAAACAAGTGTGCTGCCCTGTCCGGTGGTCGCCGGAGCAAAGGTGAGGCTGCTCTTTCCCTCAATTTTGGATGGAATTGAAATCCCTACTGTGATTTTCCTTTGGTTGAATAGGGATGGTGTTTGAGCAGTGGTTTTTCGATGAACAGGGTGGATTTGGGGGGGGGGGGGTTATTGTCGGCGAGGTTTCAACCGCTGGTAAGCTCAATCTGCTTCTTTTCTTTGTGCATACGGTGGTTAATTTTGGTTATATGCGGTTGGATTTTTTATCTGTAGAGTTGGATACGAGTTTGAGTTGGTTTGGTCATTTAAGTTGGCTGTGAGTGAGAGGAGAGGACTCGTTTGGGCTGTTTCGGTGAATAGAACAGGCTGTGCGATTTTGTTTGGATATGGGACACATGATAATAGGGGTTGTAAAATCATATTTGATTAATTGGATGAAACGATAGTTATATTAGGTGGGATGTGATCGGGATTTTATTAAGCATTTGGGTTAATTGGTTTATGTCCGAAATCGGCTTAGGATTCGATTTGACGATAGATCGTATCTTAGTGCTTAACAATAGATTTGTTGTATGCAGGTTTCGGTCACGAGATAGGTCCACGAGCGTGAAGATTTCATTATTTCGAGCATTATAACAGGTGGGTATTTTGACTTATCTTTTTGATATAGTCACGTTGATATGCTAGTTAGTTATAGCTTGCAATAATTTTCATGTTTATCTGCCTTGTATGTTTTTATGCTTTGATACATGCATTTGGTCAGTTTATAGCTACACCTTCCCTATTTTACTTGGATCATTGATATGTACCTATTGGTTGTGCATATTATTCGGATGTGTATTTTCGTTGGTTACATGATTTAGTGTCATGCACCATCTTGTATGATTGCATGCTAGATGGACGGGGTTCCTTTATAGTTGAGCCCGCAGCTAGTTACATGGTCTGCACACGCTGCCACTCATGAGTTAGTGGTACATCAGGAGGGTGTGTGCAGCTGTGCTCGACTCCACCGTGTCCACTCATGGGTAGCGAGGCGCGTGGTACGGCGCAGGATCCTCCTCCGTCTACGACACTGGGAGATGAGAGCATTGCTCCCCCACTCTATTTGGGGCAGGAGGATAGGTGTACTCTGACAACATCCTGTCCACTCGGTCACTCAAGAGCAGTGATGGCAGAGTGCATAGTTGTCATAGCCCTACCCACTTGGCTTCACCATCGCGTGTGAGGTGGCTGACTGACGTCAAGGGTGACCATGTCATTTGCATCGCATGCATTTTGCATGGATGACATTTGTATTGTGTTTGCTGCATTTTGATTGCTGACTTGGATGTTGCATATGATTGCCATGCATACATGATACATATTTGTATTTGGTCTGACGACTTTATTTCTTCTAGTATGGCACATGCTCCTATATCAGGATAGGAGATTCAGGTAAGTACAATCCTTTTGTATTTCTTTCTTGCATATCCTATATATGAGACTGTACTGGCATGATTGTTATTGTTAGTTATATCTTACTATGCATATCGACTTTTATCCGCTGAGTTCTTTGAACTTACCCCGTTGTTCTACATCTATTTCAGAATGAAGCTGTCAGGAGAGTCGAGCTGCCAACCCCCCACCCTCGTCGTGATAGTTTATTAGTTATTTGATTTATGGTTTTGGATTTGGACTAGAAGATATGTTTAGGTCTGATGTTTGATTTATGTACTCGTGGATATTTGGTATGTCCTTATGGACCTTTATTCAGATTTTTATTCGATAGGATTTGGTTGTGTATTCCTGCCCAGATGGCAGAAGGGGTAAGTCTAGATGTGATAGACTTTTGTTATTTCTTCTGATTGTTGGCCTAAGGCCTATTTATGACCTGCGTGTGTAGTTTGGTTTCCAGTCGTGTTGACCGATGTATAGTGGCCGAGTAGGCCTTGTATGCAAGATTGGTATTGTCACCCGTACAGGGGAGATGCTGTCGGATTTTCATCTGGCGGGGACTCCCTCGGGGCGTGACAATTTATTTGGTAACAGAGCATAGGTTCCGAGTTCCTTAGGGTCTTTGAGTTTTCGGAGTTTGCCACATTTGGCAGGTTAACTGGGGTATTTTCGGATTGGTATGGATTTTCGATGATTTTTATATTTCAAAAATTCGAGGTATTATTGACGAGGTCAATTTGGGGTATTTGGCGGCGACAGGACATCTCCAGATGGCTAACAGGTGAATAAATTCTAGAAAATTTTCTAGATTTAGTGCATATTTATATTGGTTATATTGATTATACGGTGGTATCATGTTTTATCTAGTATTGTTTTAACCTTATATCTGTTAGACTGTTAGATTTTTAGGTTCTTGGTTTATCGTTAGTATATGGTTATTAATTGTTATTACTGCTATACGTAGCTAGTTATCATTGTGATATAAATGATTAGATATTATTGGTAGATGTTTACCTCTTACTATTTGGAATAGTATTAGGATTGGACTAGTATTAGGATTAGACTAGTTGAATAATATGACTAAGATGGATAAATTCGTAGAAGGTATACATATAGGTTCTTTGACTCTCTAGATCCTAGTGCATGATGACATGATTACTTTGCTTACGTGGTTTAGAGTATATTTGCACTTGATACTCTATAGCATATTGTTTTGACTTTGTACTGGCGTGACCCTTTAGATATACCCTAAATAAAATTTCGGCCATTGATTGCCATTAGTATGACTATGCTGTCGTTTATTGGATATCGTTGTTATGTGTTATTGCGGTGGATACCATAATTGAGACTAGTAGAGATAGAATAACTTAGATGAGGTTATTCCGTAGGAGCAAATCTAAGGAATGAAACAACGTTAGTAGAACCCTAGGTGTTGGAACCCTAGGCGTAATAACCCAGATGTGCATATTGGTATGTGTTTATCCATTTACTATTTCAGTTGATATGGTGATCGGACTAGTACAGGTCGTACGATTAGGATGCGATTAATCCTTAGAGGGTATATAACGTTGTTCATATCTATCGGCTGCCAACTATATCACCCATTCGTGGTTGAAAAAAGTTTACAGTAGAGTTTCCCTATAGGGGCTTTTGTATATTTGAGGTCGAATATGTCTCCCATGTATGGTTGAGATAATCTACTGTAAGTCTTGCGTTATCCGCTCGGAGTTGGTGATCCACGAGATCTATTCGTGGAAGCATGTTGTAGCATGCATGATTAAACTGGTAGAAATGATATAATTTAGGCTTAACCCTCTTGTCGTGCTTGTTAGTAGATTTGTTGTCCTTATTGGCCTTGATAGGCGTTTCTTGTTAGCTGGGACGAAACCCTATGATCAATCGTCTCGACGTGTTTGTTAGTGGACTTGTGATTTTTATCGACTTTGATAACCGATCATGTTAGAAGGGTTGGAACCCTAGACTTAACCATCTCGACTTATTTATTTATAAGTCGATGATCTTTACCGACTTTAGTAAATATTTCGTAATAGAGGTGTTGAAACCGTCGCTTGACCGCCTCAATGGGTTTAATTGTAGATCGATGATCTTTGTCGATGTTGATAGTCGTTCTATGCTTGATGTATTGGATAACCCTAGGCTTAACAACCTAGGATAATCGACTACCCCCGCAACCCATTAGAGGTAGCATGTGGTTGTGTGCAGTCAATAACTAGATATCTATATACGCGGTCTGCCCATGAGACCCATTCGTGGTAGCATGTCGTTGCCACAGACATTGAGTTTTTTTACTGCCTATCTACCCACGAGTCCCCTTCGTGGTAGCATGTAGTTGCGCGTAGACAGTGTTTAGTATATTGATTGTCGACCCACGAGTTACATTAGCGGTAGCTCATAGACAGTTCCCTTTGTGTGCGAGAATCACGAGGCATTGTCGTGGTATCTGGATGTGCATTGCATGTAGATTGAAGTGGTTGTGTAGGTTGCAGGTATATCTGTTATACTGCTGACCAAGTTAATTGCAGACTGATATTGGTACTCTAGGGGTTGGGTTACTCTAGCTTGTTCCTTGTGACTTCCATTATGATTATGCACTATTGTCTATCCATCCACTGAGTGATTGTACTTACCCCCTCCTCACTTATCCTCTAGGTTAACTGATGGAGGATGTGTCCTGTTGACCTACCTTCGTGTCGCTCAGAGAGTCCCTTGCCGTGCTTGTCCCACTGCATCGTCGAGATGCTGCTTTATTTACTTTATCGACATTGCATTTTGTTTATGCACTTTGGATTTTATCGCAATTTGATTTGGGGTCATAAAACTATTTTACTTTAATTGATTTATGTTTAGTCGTGCATGCATGTAGTTAATAAAATACTGGTATTTCTATTATTATTTTGAGGTTTTTACCAGATATGGTCCATGTATTTCTGAATATTGTCACTAAGGGGCTCCTCCATCATTTGGATGACAGATATGCCCTCGGAACGTGACAATTTTATTGGCTTGTGATTTTGGTTTGTGGGTTTTGTGTTTCGAGAATTTTCTTTTCCTTGGATTTTTGGGAGTTCTCGTGTTTTGGGACCAGGTAAGCTGAAGGATATCTCTGAGCTATAGGAAAAGTATTGTGTTTAGTGGTTACTGTACTTTTCTTATGTAATAGGAAGTTGTCAGTATGTTCTTGTTAGATACTTACTCATTGTAGGAAACACTACCTAGTGAAATTTCCCTTACTCATGGTCGTGGATGAGGTTGATGACGTATTGACCTTGCGGAACCTAACGATGATTTCAGAAGTACGGACTCTTTAGAGGTGTCGACTGATGTCGAATTAGGAAGCTAGAGATTTGGCCTGCTAGCCACCAATTTGAAGGACAAGGAGTAAACCCTCAGAGAATATCAGTCTCTACTATTAGTGATTTAGTTATGAATAAGCCATGTATACCTACACTGGTCAAGACGATGAAAGATCATTTTACCTTATTATAGGAGGTGATGGATGGAATATTTATATGTCCCAGTATTTCTTCTAGAGAAGATTTGAAACTCTTTGTTAAAAGAGAGATGGACCTTTGAGATTATACGTCGATTTTCAATGATAGAATGCGGTAGTTATGGAAGGAAATGAATATCCTTCATTGTGGATAGAGGATCTACTTAGATCATCAATAGGACACCTGTGTATACTCTTGGATTGATTTATGACTGGTGTGTTGATATTGTAGTGACATGGTGTCATACAATTATCATTGTCGTTGTGATGATGGTTGTATCATCAGCCTAGAGCAAAGAGAATGCAGGTGTGTAGCAACGATAATCTCATACTTGGTATGAATTGTATGAGTTTATGATTATCTTATTAGACTTATTGATGACTTAGTCGTCCAGGGATTTGGGAAGTCATGTATTTTGGACACGATTGGATCAGATGTGGTCGTTGGAGTTGCGTACTCGGCCATTGTAGATGGTGGTTTCCTGGTATTGATTTAAGTATTACCATAGATATGGATAGGATGCTTTAGCGGTACTACAATCGCTGACTGGTTGAACCAGAAAGGCGATGGAATTTACTTGGTCTGAAGCTTGTGAAACTAGTTTCAGAGCTCAAACGATGGTTGACTTTTACGCCAGTGTTGATTAATCATTCTAGTGTGGATGGAAGGGTAGTGTACATGGATGCATCATTTCGGGGATCGGAGTGATTCCGATGCTATAGAATAAGACATATCCTAAGCTTACGGTAGTTAAAGAACTGCGAGATAAGCCATCATATATATGACGTGGACTTAGCAGTTATTAGGTTGTTTTTCAACGGTGAGGAGCAGAAATGCTCATAGAGTTTTGGCTAGCTATTGGATAGCTACTATAGAGTAACTGGAACACGAACAGTTGTAACAAGGAAGTTTGGTTGCAATAGCCTCTCATGCACTTACAAAGTGTGTGGTGGAGTGGATTTTGGACGGTAGATGGACTACCATCTCTGACTCCGAGGAGGATAATGGTTTCCGGAGTTGCATTAGTTTAAGTAACAGATGCTTCAGGAAATTTCAATTCCGGAATGGAAGTGGAAGCGTATTATTATGGATTTTGTGGTGGGTTTGCCTAGGACACGTCAAGGCCATGATGCGATTTGGGTAGTCGTTGACCGACTAACCAAATCCATGCACTTCTTAGCGATTCGGAAGACTGACTCTCTGGATCGTTTGGCAGAGTTATATTGTCAAGAGATCATCAGATTGTAGGGTGTTCCTTTGAGCATTTTATCAGATAGAGATCCCCAGTTCACATCTCGGTTCTGGCGGAGTCTGCAGCAGGACTTAGGCACACAGCTCCATTTTGGTACTGCATTCCATCCGCATATAAATGGATAGTCTGAGCGGACCATTCAGACACTAGAGGACTTGCTGAGATCCTATGTTATGGATTTCGGGGATAACTGGGAGGACCACTTGCCATTAGTGAAATTTGCCTACAGCAACAGCCATCATTCGACTATCCAAATGGTCCCGTTTGAAGCATTGTATAGTAGACAGTGTTGTACACCCACCCTCTAGGAGGAGGTTGGAGAGGCCCAGTTGTTAGGATCCCAGAGAGCTCAGCATGAGGCAGAGTTGGTCCGTACTATTAGATGAAGGATGACAGAGGTGCAAGATCGTCAGGAAGAGTTATGTCGATCGGAGACAGAGACTTCTGGAGTTCTCTGTTAGTGACCATGTATTCCTGTGAGTCTCACCCATGGAAGGGGGTGAAGAGATTTGGCCTCCGTGGTAAGCTAGCTCCAAGGTACATTGGGTCTTTCGAGATTTTGGAGAGGATCGGAGCAGTCACTTATCCGCCTAGCGATACCACCGTCCTTGGCTGGTATCTATGATGTGTTTCATGTGTCCATGCTGAGGAAGTATGTGCCAGACTCTACACATTCTGTCAGATGTGTCAGGTTCCATTCAATCTGATGCTACATACAAAGAGGTGTAGGTACAGATTCTGGATCACAAAGAACGACAGTTGCGGAATAAGATTTTGTGACTTGTCAAGGTCGGGTGGGGTTACCACACCGATGAGGAGGCTACATGGGAGTTTGAGGAAAAAAAAGATCATAGCTCAATACACCACCTGTTTACTTAGGGTGCGTGAGATATATTTTCAGTACTTGTGGTATCTCTTAATCATTATGCATTTGAGTAGGAAATTTGGGGACCAAATTTTTATTAGTAGGGGAGAATGTGAGATACCGAAAAAAAAAATAAAAAAAATACCCATTATTAATTGAGAAATTATCTTAGGTAATTTTCCAGGAATTTTTAGAAATTTTTCTGAAATTAAACGGGGCTTATACGGGATATTTACGGGGATAAGAAAAATAGACTTTTAAAAGGGTCTGATTAGATTATTTATAGGTTTAATTAACCTAAATTATAAACCTAGGCTTATAATCCCCGACCCCTCTTTCTCCATCTGACTCGACTTCTCCATCTCCCGATTGAGCGACCGATTTTCTCTGCCGCCGCAACCCTTCTCTCGCGTCTTTCTCCTATTCATCACTGCGAGCTCCCTCTGCATCATCGACCTCCCCGATTCCTCCCTCCAACGTTACTGACCCACAGCGTTGTCGGTGTCTGCTGCCGGGTCGTCGCCCGTTGCTCCCGTGCACTGCCATCGGGCGCACGCGACCGACGATCGCGACCTATGCGTGTTCGCCCCCTTCCTGCTCCGCTCTGTCGCGATCATTCCTCCCTGTGCCACAACCTAATTGTCGCCGACCTCGTTGCTACCTGCCATCGATGTCGCTTCTTGAGCTTGCGGTCGCCTCCTCATCTTCGCTGCTGCTGACATCTATCCGGTGGGAGGTTCGGCTTAAGGGCAGAACATCGTTTGTGCAGTCAGGTGAAAGCCCTTCTTCGGAAACAAGTGTGCTGCCCTGTCCGGTGGTCACCGGAGCAAAGGTGAGGCTGCTCTTTCCCTTAATTTTGGATGGAATTGAAATCCCTACTACGATTTTCCTTTGGTTGAACAGGGATGGTGTTTGAGCAATGGTTTTTCGACGAATAGGGTGGATTTGGGGGGGGGGGGTTACTGCCGGTGAGGTTTCAACTGCTGGTAAGCTCGATCTGCTTCTTTTCTTTGTGCATACGGTGGTTAATTTTGGTTATATACGGTTGGATTTTTTATCTGTGGAATTGGCTATGAGTTTGAGTTGGTTTTGTCGTTTAAGTTGGCTGTGAGTGAGAGGAGAGGACTCGTTTGGGCTGTTTCGGTGAATAGAATAGGTTGTGCGATTTTGTTTGGATATGGTACACATGATAATGGGGGTTGTAAAATCATATTTGATTAATTGGATGAAACGATAGTTATATTAGGTGGGATATGACCAGGATTTTATTAAGCATTTGGGTTAATTGGTTTATGTCCGAAATCAGCTTAGGATTCGATTTGACGATGGATCGTATCTTAGTGCTTAATAATAGTTATGTTGTATGCAGGTTTCGATCATGAGACAGGTCCACGGGCGTGAAGATTTCATTATTTCGAGCATTATAGCAGGCGGGTATTTTGACTTATCTTTTTGATATAGTCACGTTGATATGCTAGTTAGTTATAGCTTGCAATAATTTTCATGTTTATCTGCCTTGTATGTTTTTGTGCTTTGATACATGCATTTGGTCAGTTTATAGCTACACCTTCCCTGTTTTACTTGGATCGTTGATATGTACCTATTGGTTGTGTATATTATTCGGATGTGTATTTTCGTTGGTTACATGCTTTAGTGTCATGCACCATCTTGCATGATTGCATGCTGGCTGGACGGGGTTCCTTTATAGTTGAGCCCGCAGCCAGTTACATGGTCTGCACACGCTGCCACTCATGGGTTAGTGGTACATCAGGAGGGTGTGTGCAGTTGC
Organism: Wurfbainia villosa; assembly: GCA_025175895.1. Classification (NCBI taxonomy): domain Eukaryota; kingdom Viridiplantae; phylum Streptophyta; class Magnoliopsida; order Zingiberales; family Zingiberaceae; genus Wurfbainia; species Wurfbainia villosa. The sequence goes on from CM045994.1 coordinate 118,990,036, forward strand.
TCTGTCAGGCTCCACTGGTCCGCTCATGGGTAGCGATGAGGCAGCGTGGTAGCGGGGCGGATCCTCCTCCGGTCTATGACACCGAGATGAGAGCTGCTCCCCACTGCTTGGGCGGGAGGATAGGTGTACTCGACAACATCTCCACTCTGGTCACCAGAGCAGTGATGGCAGAGTGCACAGTTGTCATAGCCCTACCCACTCGGCTTCACCATCGTGTGTGAGGCGGCTGACTGGCGTCAGGGGTGACCATGTCATTTGCATCGCATGCATTTTGCATGGATGACATTTGTATTGTGTTTGCTACATTTTGATTGCTGACTTGGATGTTGCATATGATTGCCATGCATACATGATACATATTTGTATTTGGTTTGACGACTTTATTTCTTCTAGTATGGCACATGCTCCTATATCAGGATAGGAGATTCAGGTAAGTACAGTCCTTTTGTATTTCTTTCTTGCATATCCTATATATGAGACTATACTGGCATGATTGTTACTGTTAGTTATATCTTACTACGCATATCGACTTTTATCCGCTGAGTTCTTTGAACTTACCCATTGTTCTACATCTATTTTAGGATGAAGCTGTCAGGAGAGTCCAGCTGCCAACCCCCCCCCCCCCCCCCCACCCTCGTCGTGATAGTTTATTAGTTATTTGATTTATGGTTTTGGATTTGGACTAGAAGATATGTTTAGGTCTGATGTTTGATTTATGTACTCGTGGATATTTGGTATGTCCTCATGGACCTTTATTCAGATTTTTATTCGATAGGATTTGGTTGTGTATTCCTGCCCAGATGGCAGAAGGGGTAAGTCTAGATGTGATAGACTTTTGTTATTTCTTCTGATTGTTGGCCTGAGGCCTATTTATGACCTGCGTGTGTAGTTTGGTTTCCGGTTGTGTTGACTGATATATAGTGGCCGAGTAGGCCTTGTATGCAAGATTGGTATTGTCACCCGTACAACGGAGATGCTGCCGGATTTTCGTCTGACGGGGACTCTCCTAGGGCGTGACACTGGCAATCCTCGTCATCATATCCCTTCGACAAAAAGGCAGACGTCTCCGCCAGATTTCAGAGAAATGGCTGCGACATTAATTAGGATTTGCCTCCTATCAACCACGCGATATATATTAATTGTAGCCCATGCGCAAAGGCAGATGCCTCCGTCGGGTTTCAGAGGAATGGCTGTGGCATCAATTAGGATTTGCCTCCTATCAACCACGCAATGTGTATTAATTGTAGCCCACACGCCCGTCACATTTATGAGGGTAATGATCTTATTACTCTTTGAGCAGACGTACGTCTCTCTGAGGTCATATCGCTCTTACCGACAGTACCCGTTGGTAGAGGAGTTCCCCTTCTATATATAGCCTCCCCTGGGGAGGAGAAAGGAGGTTCTCACATTCTCAACTTCACTTCTCCATTTTCTTCTCCATCTTCCTGCTAATTTTCTGCCTTGAGCGTCGGAGGAGCCTTGCCGAGATCTCTCTCGGTGCCTTTAACCGCTTGTTGTCTTACAGGATCACCATTCAGCTCGGTTCCTCTCATTCGGCTCAGCTCTTTGTTGAGGCGACACTCCTATTGTTCTCGCCTTCTCTCCACGTCAACCCTTCTTATCCGAGTCGTCGGCCCTTGCGGTCTTCGCCACCGGGACATCTCACCATCACCGTCTCGATAGGCAACATAATTGGCGCCGTATGTGGAAACTAAACAAGCAATGCCTAAGGCAAAGATGGGAGACCAAGGAGCGAATTCTGGCAACCACAACTCCCCTGAAGGGAATATGATGAGGGAAAGCATCATAGCCCTCGTCAAAACCACCATGGAAGATGTTCTGCGCGATCTTCTGCCTCAAGGAACCACCCCATTGCAGGCTTCTCCCAGCCCGGTTCAGGGCCCAACGCCGATTTCTGTTCCCTCCACTCCAGCTGCCCCAGGGCTGGCTCCTGCTGCCTCAGTACCAGTTGAGTCGTCATTGTCAACTGCCTCATTGTCACAATCCTCAGAAGAAGGGCCTTCCTGTACACTGGTGGAAAGGGATCCCAAAAAGGGCAAGGCTCTGGTAGTCAACACGAAATCTCCTCTTCCCCTTGGCCTTATAGCCGACAAGATGCCAAAATCCTTCAAACAAATTTCTATAGGAGAATATAGTGGCTCAACTGATCTGGAAGAGTATCTGGGAAGGTTCAAAAAGGTCGCTCTGATACATGACTACTCAGACGGAGCTAAGTGCAAAGTCTTCTCCCTCAACTTAATCGGCTCTGCTCAAAGGTGGTTTGACCGGCTCCCAGCTGGGTCCGTCAATTCATTCCAGAAGCTATTTGTGTTATTCCTTCAGCGCTTCGCTAGCAATAAGAGATATCGCCGAATGGCTCAGTATCTCATAACAATGAAGCAGAAGTGGGATGAATCACTGAGGGATTATATACATCGTTTCAACCGAGTAGTTGTTGATGTTGCAGACGCTTCACCAAAGATCGTGGTAGATGCTTTCTCTCATGGACTGATAAGAGGGGATTTCTCAAAATCATTAATGAAGAGACCCCCTCCTCATTTCGAGGCTCTACTGGCCCGAGTCGAGGAGTATATCAATTTGGAAGAATCTGAAAGAGCAGCATACGAGCAAAAAAGGACTGATCGGCCCAAGCCTCACAAGCCGAATCAGAAAACTCCTCCTTTAACACACAACTGCCCTCCCAGAGCTGCTCCTGCCTATCCTCCTCGATTACTAAAAGACAAAACAATCCATGCTGTACAGGAGACCCTCTAACTCCCCCATGCCGCCCAATCAACATGACCCCTTTGTACTTTCCATCAAATATATGGTCATTCCACTCGAGAATGCCACACCTTAGCTGATGAAATCAGGCAAGTTATGCGGGAGCAACAACACACCTTCCATGCTCCACCCCAAGAAAGGAGGCCTGAACCGTGAAGTCATGGGCCGCGTCATCCGGCCAGGAGGGCCCCTCAGCCACCACTCGAGCCGCAAAGACCCACACAGATTCTGCGACGATCCCAAGAGGCCTCTCCCAGTAGGCCTGCTTCTTGGCCAGAATCACCGCGGGAGCTCAATACCCTGCACCGCAGAACTATTATATGATCACTAGCGAAGCTACTGATGGAGATTCAAACCGAGCCAGAAAGGCTCATGGTAGACGACTGGAGAACATGGAGGAAAGAACCAGTCAGAAGATAACGGGAGGACCCTCCCTAAGTTTCGGCCCCGAGGATCTCCAAGGAATTTCTATCCCGCACGATGATGCCTTGGTGATTAGGGCTACTATCGCCAACTATGACGTGGCCAGAATCTTCATAGACACAGGTAGTTCGGTCAATATCTTGTTTAAAAATGCTTTTGACCACATGTAGCTCAATTTGGCTCAGCTCCAGCCACTGAACACCGCCCTATTCGGCTTCTCGAGCCATAAAGTGGCACCCCTCGACCGAATTAACCTTCCCCTATCACTTGGGGAAGAGACCCTTCGGCGAACAAGGATCACCGCTTTTACCGTCATGGACGCCACCTTAGCCTACAACGTTATTCTGGGAAGACTAGCTCTCCACTCGTTTGAAGCAGTGGTATCAACCTATCATCAGAATATCAAGTTCCCCGTTGGCAACCAGACCAAGGAAGCCTTAGGAGATCAGAGGGTTGCTCAGAAGTGTTATGTGGAAGAAGTCCGAATAGGCCCCAGGAAAAGTCGGAAAATAGAAAAGGATGAAGTACATGTTCTGCACGAAGCACCCCTGGAGGAAGCTGTCGACGAAGAGCTTATACAGGTATGGCTAAATCAGCCCTCCCGAACCATTCGGATAGCTGCAGGCCTGCCGGCCAAATTGAAGCAAAGAGTAAAAGATTGCTTGGTCAACAACCGAGATATCTTCACTTGGCCGGAGGAACCAAACTCAAGCATCTCTAGGGCCGTTATGGAACACAGGTTGAACATTCTTCCTGGAACTTGGCCCGTCAAGTAGAAAAGGAGATAATTTGGACCGGAAAAGGATAAAATCATCCGAGCCGAGGTGCAGAAGCTCATGCAAGCTGGGTATATCCAGGAGGTGCAATTTCCTGAATGACTATCTAACATTGTACTAGTATCAAAACCTGAGGGAAAATGGAGAGTATATATAGACTTCAGAGATCTTAACAAAGTATGTCCTAAAGATTGTTACCCCTTGCCTCGGATAGATCAGCCAGTCGACTCCACGGTAGGGTTCGAGCTTATTTGCATGCTGGATGCTCATCAGGGGTATCATCAAATCCCATTAGCCCTCGAAGATCAAGAAAAAGTTAGCTTTGTCACCGCGGATGGCACCTTCTGCTACAAAGTCATGCCATTCGGACTGAAAAATGTTGGGGCCACTTATCAGAGACTAATGGATAAGGTGTTTTGGTCACAAAGGGGCCGAAACATAGAAGTCTATGTAGATGACATCCTTATCAAGTCCATCAAGGCCACAGATATGGTCGGAGATATGGCTGAAACATTCGACACCTTGCGCCAGTACGGAATCCGGCTTAACCCCAACAAATGTCTCTTTAGGGTCCGAGGGGGCAAGTTCCTGGGCTACATAGTTATTGAACGAGGCATTGAAGTAAATCCAGAAAAAGTTCAGGCTTTGCAAAACATGATCTCTCCTCGAAGTGTCAAAGAAGTGCAGAAACTATTGGGCTGAATAACGGCACTCTCCCGATTCATCCCTAAGTCGGTTGAGCGAAGTCTCCCTTTCTTCAAAATACTTTGCAAGTCGGCTCGGTTTTCATGGGATGAGAAGTGCGAACGAGCTTTTTCCGAGCTGAAGCAATATTTGGTTGAGTTACCCACACTCGCTAAACCCGTGCCTGGGGAGGACTTACATCTATACTTAGCTTCCTCTAAGGAAGATGTGACATCTGTATTACTCCGACAGGAAAAAGGTAAACAATTGTCTATTTACTTTGTCAGTCATTTATTGAAAGCTACTGAGAGCAGGTACACGACCCTAGAGAAGCTGCCCTTAGCCCTACTAATAATAGCTCAGAAACTTCGACCCTACTTCTTGTCACATCCTATCTCGGTCCTGACCAACAGTGACCTTGGAAGAATATTAAATAATCCGGAAGCATCTGCTCGCTTGATCAAATGGATCACCGAGCTAGCCGAATATGATATTCAATATCAACGTCGTACGACCCTCAAGGCGCAGGTTTTAGCAGATTTCTTGACCGAGACACCAGGGCTCGAGAAAAATGAAGAATGGAAAGTATATGTGGATGACTCGGCGACTAAGCAGGGAAGTGGAGTAGGAGTATTATTGATATCCCCCCAAGGAGACATGATTCGGATAGCCATACAACTCAACTTTCGGACCTCTAATAATGAGGCAGAATATAAGGCCTTACTGGCCGGGATGCAGGCCGCCCATCACGTTGGAGGTACACGGATTTCCCTACACTCAGATTCTTAACTAGTGGTAGAGCAACTTAAGGGCTCATTCGATATTAACAATCAGAGGCTCCAACGGTATCGGCAAGCCTATCAAAAGTTGTCCTCAGAGTTTCAAGAAGTCACCCTTCATAAAATCCCCTGAGTGGACAATGAAAAAGCTGATGAGCTGGCTCGCATGGCTAGTGCACTCACTGCTTGGAGCCTGGAGGATTCAATAGCCGAGACGCAGCTCATCTCCAACATTGATCAAGAGCCAAGGGTTTCACACGACTTGCCGGATTGGAGAACTCCTCTGGTCAACTATCTGAAGCATGGAGTGTTGCCGAGTGACCGAGTTGAAGCTTAAATCATTAAGAAAAGAAGCACTCGTTTCGTCCTGGTGGGGGACGCGTTGTACAAACGAGCCTTCGCCCGACCTTTACTCAAATGTCTCGATCCGAAGGAAGCTGATTATGTTATGCGGGAAGTGCACGAAGGCTGCTGTGGAAATCATTCTGGAGGAATACCTCTCGCTCGGAAAATTCTATTGGCCAGGTATTTTTGGCCTACGCTCCAACAAGATGCCTCCCATTGCGTACGGGTATGCCTCAATTGTCAGAAGCATTAGAATTTCTCTCAGTAACCCGCCGAGCTATTAAGAGCTTCTGTAGTATCCTGTCCTTTTGACCAGTGGGGGATGGATATAGTAAGGCCATTGCCCATGGGGTCGAATCAAAAGAAATTTCTGCTAGTAGCTGTCGATTATTTCTCAAAATGGGTGGAAGCTGAACCACTAGCCAAAATAACTGAAGAGGTCGTGCTGAAATTCCTCTGGAAAAGCATAGTATACCGCTTTGGCATTCCAAGGAGGCTCATTTCAGACAACGGACGATAATTCCAAGGTCATAAAATGAAGGAGTGGTGCCAACAGTTGGAGATTCAACAAGTCTTCACCTCGGTAGCCTATCCTCAGAGCAATGGGCAAGCTGAAGTCACTAACCGAGAGCTAATCCGGGGGCTTAAAACTAAGCTAGATCATAAGGGAGGAAGCTGGGTAGAAGAGCTACCCAGTATCTTGTGGGCTTACAGGACTGCCCCTAAAGACAGCACTGGCCTCACTCCATTTCACCTAGTCTATGGTGCTGAAGCTCTCGTCCCTATGAAAATCGGTATGGGATCGCCCTGGATTTCTGCCTATACGCCCGATGATAAGGCCAACAAGGAAAAAAGACTAGCCGAGCTGGATCTGGTATCTAAAACCCGAGACCGCACGGCCAGTCGGATGAATTCTTTTCGGAGAAAAAAATTGCCCAAGCTTATAACAGAAAGGTGGTACCTCGGTCTTTTCAGCCTGGCGATTTTGTATGGAAAAAAGTTCAGCCGGCGGGGGAGGTTCGTAAACTGGCACCCCGATGGGAGGGCCCATATAAAGTTATTAAGAAACTCAGCTCTGGCGCCTACTACCTCCAGGATAACGAGGGGAAAGATCTTACTCGACCCTGGAATGCTTTCCATTTGCGGCCTTATCATGTTTAAGAAGTCCAATACTATGTAATAAAGTCCCCCTATAATGGAAATCCCTCTTCATGGGTTCAGATGGATTTTTTATAAGTGTGGCCCCCTCGGCCATATCGTCTGTGCGGCTCGTCTACACGCCATTCGACTTTCTCCTTGGGTATTGCTTATCACAGTTGGTCTCAAGTACAACCATTCGACTTTTTCCTTGGGTATCGCTTATCACAGCTGGTAGTATTTCCTATACGGCTTTCTCCTTGGGTATCGTTTATCACAGCTGGTCCCAAGTACATCCATTTGACTTTCTCCTTGGGTATCGCTTATCACAGCTGGTCCCAAGTCTTTCCTATACGACTTTCTCCTTGGGTATCACTTATCACAGCTGGTCCCAAGTACAACCATTCGACTTTCTCCTTGGGTATCGCTTATCATAGCTGGTCCCAAGTACATCTCATTCGGCTTTCTCCTTGGGTATCGCTTATCACAGCTTGTCCCAAGTACAGCCATTCGGCTTTCTCCTTGGGTATTGCTTATCACAGCTGGTCCCAAGTCTTTCCTATACGACTTTCTCCTTAGGTGTCGCTTATCATAGCTGGTCCCAAGTACAGTCATTCGACTTTCTCCTTGGGTATCGCTTATCACAGCTGGTCCCAAGTACAACTATTCGGCTTTCTCCTTGGGTATCGCTTATCACAGCTAGTCCCAAGTCTTTCCTATATGACTTTCTCCTTGGGTGTCGCTTATCACAGTTAGTCCCAAGTACAACCATTTGGCTTTCTCCTTGGGTAGCTTCGTTCCAGTTACGTATTGCTACAGTCCCAGTATTTCTTCTCGGCTTTCTTCACAGGGTATCGCTTTATTGAGCTCCATCTATCCATACAGTTATTCCTTTCTTTATTACCTGAATGATCTACGCGTCCATATTACCCTTCTTCGAATATTACTCATAGTAGCCGATTCTAAGTGATTCTCACTCGGCCTTCGATCTCCTCTATTGAGCATCTTTTCGATCGAGCCTCTCATTATTCAGGCCGCAATAAAGGTACTTTCAATGCAATTGTTATGCTTCGAAATTAATGTGCTTAGATAGCCAGAAATTCTTGAAGAATCGAATGAAAACACTTTGTTCCGAAAAGTAGTTTTTTGATTTCTGAAAAGTATGTTGGATCGATCGGATCGCTAGAGGGGAGGGTGAATAGCGATAGAAACTTTTTAGTACGAATTCGTTTTAAAAAGAGTTTCTATGCAGCGGAAAGATAAACAAAACAAAAAGTAAAGGAGAAAATAGACACAAGAGATTTACTTGGTTCGTAGCCGAAGGCTACTACTCCAAGGCCCTAGTGGTCCTTGACCACGTACGGAGGGCAAACTACTAAAGAACTCCTCCTCGTTGGAGGTAGGAGTTAGACGGATACAAAAAGCCCGAGGTAGAAGGACACTCCCCCTCTCCTCATTATAATGAAAGCTTTACTAAAAGGAATAAGCTGAGATACAATTTAGAACTTTCGTTACCGACGACTTTAAAGGTTGGATGTTGAAGCTCTAGTCGTCGTCTCGACAACGCTTCGTCGTAGGGATGTCGGAGAGTCGGAGCGTATCGGAAGCACTTGGAAGCTTTTGAATTGATGAAAAACCCTAGGTTTGACCCTCCTTTTATAGCCTTTGAGCCCCTCATCGAATGAGTCTTTAGCCAATCACAAATGGGCACAAAACCCCTTGAAAAATGGTGATAACTCTTGACTACTCGAGGCTGATCCTTTGACCGTGATCGTGATGGCCATCATCGATCGTGATGGCATCGATCGATTGACCTTCGGCGGATCATTGTTTGACGGCGATCGAGTCCTCAAGGTAGCGGTCGTGATGCTAGCTGCAAGGCAAGGTTAGCTCAACAAAAACATAATTTCGATGGTCGTCGACCATACGATCTCGACCTAGACCATCTATAAGAAGTCTTTGGTCGGATCTACGCAAGATCATCCCGTAAAGAGGATCTGACCTTACTTACGCTTTCACACACGAGCTTACCTCGATGCTACGTGTTGCTTTTGCTTGGCCTTCCACTCAATTCCTTGGCTCCCTCCAGTCTCTTGAGTGTCGCCCACCACCGTGGCTTCCTCCGGTGTCGCTAGCCTTGACTCAGCGTTGAGACTTTTACGCACACTTGATTTAGCTCATGAGATAACAATACGCTTAACTTCAGATCGCTTGCTATATCAAAACTTAGGTTGACTTAGGTGCCTTCTGCAACAATCTTCCCCTTTTTGATTTATGGCAAACCCACATACAAAGTTAAGTAAATAGCAAGCATGAAGAGTAATAATGTGCATGAGAAACAAAAAATATGAAGATTAAGTTGGAGTAGTAAGGATTTTCTTCAAGTACTCCCCCTTGAGGAAACCTCCCCCTTGACCGAGGGTGAGTCTTGAAGAAAGACCTTAATCCTCCCCCTTGAGGGTTGCTTTAAGTAATTAACATTACTTAAAGTTGGCCTTAGTAAAATGTTTTAGTTAAGCCCTTTCTCCCCCTTAAGTAAAATATTAACAGTATAAAGTTTAAAAAATAAGTTTAAGTAACTTTGGCCTAAAATAAGTTTAAGGGGTGTGTGGAAAACAAAAGAGGTGTTAAATTTAAAGTCCAAGCATGTTCCCCATTTTTTTTATATATATATAAAAAATATACTGAAAATAAGCTCATCTATAAAATGTTCGACTCATATTTGGCTTGATTGATATGTAAGATCAACGATCTGGTGAGTCGGTTAGTATGTATGATTATACTCCGTGGTTCATAGCGATGCACTAGCTCTACATCTGGAACCAGGAGTAAGGTCCTAACATCTCACGCCCATCTACGTGGCTAAGTACACAAACACATTAGTCCTATGTGTTGTGAGATGTATTGACTCCTTAAATCTATAGGTGCATGATATCTAAGGTATGTCCTATGCTAGTTCCATAAAAATGAAATTAAAGAAATAGTAGTAAGAACATATAATTTGCATGTACCTATTCTATTATGCACATGCCCAATTTTCGTCTTAATAGACTAAATTCGGCTTCGGGTAGGGGTTTAGTAAATAGGTCTGCCAAGTTAGACTTCGATTCGACGTATTCGAGGTGTATGGCTCCGTTGGCCACATGTTCTCGAATAAAATGGTGTTTGACCTCTATATGTTTGGTCCTAGAGTGACATATCAGATTCTTTGTAAGATTAATTGAACTAATGTTATCTACGTGAAGTTTAGTATTCGTAAAGTCTAACTTAAAGTCGCGGAGAGTGTGCTTCATCCAAAGAAGCTGCGTGACACACTCACCCATCGCGATATATTCGGCTTCGGTGGTAGATAAAGCAACACAATGATGTTTCCTACTGCACCAACTCACTAGACTCGAGCCGAGAAGTTGACAACAACCACTCGTGCTCTTTCTATTGAGCTTACTACCGGCATAATCCGAATCGGAGTAGCCGATTAGTTCGAACTCTGTAGATCTAGGGTACCAAATACCAACGTTAAGTGTACCCTTAAGATATCTAAGGATACGCTTAACTAGGGTTAGGTGAGACTCCTTAGCACAGGTTTGAAACCTGGCGCACATACTTACTGCGAATAGGATGTCGGGTCGACTCGCAGTTAAGTATAGGAGACTCCCTATTACGCTCCTATAGTATTTTAAGTCAATGGACTTACTTTCTAGGTCTTCATTTATCGCCATTGGGGTGTTTATTACCTTAGCGTCTTGCATTCCAAATCTTTTAATTAACTCCTTAGTGTATTTTTATTGATATAGGTATATACCATCCTTAGTTTGTTTAATTTGTAGACCTAAAAAGAAACTTAACTCGCCTACCAAGTTCATTTCGAACTCACTTTCCATGAGTGAAATGAACTTGTTTAGTAAGGCTGAGTTAGAGGTTCCAAAAATTATATCGTCTACGTAAATTTGAGCTATGAATATTTCTTTACCTAAGGTTTTTACGAAGAGAGTTGGGTCAACTAAGCCTTGGTTAAACCCTTTTGACTTAAGATGGATTGAAAGTCTCTCGTACCAAGCTCGAGGAGCTTGTTTAAGTCCATAGAGATCTTTCTTAAGTTTTAGAACATGGTCGGGTTTATCTAAATTTTCAAATCCGGGGGGTTGGCTGACATAAACTTCTTCTTTAATGTATCCATTTAGGAATGCCGACTTAACATCCATTTGAAACAGCTTAAATCCTCGATGTGCGGCATAAGCTAGCAACATTCGAATGGATTCGAGTCTAGCCTCTTGGGGCATAGGTTTCGTCGTAATCTAAGCCTTCGACTTGGCTAAACCCTTTGGCGACTAACCTAGCCTTGTTTCTAACTACTTCACCTTTATCATCAAGCTTATTTCGAAACACCCACCTTGTTCCAATTATCGTTTTGTCTTTAGGTGGTGGTACTGATTCCCACACTTCATTCCTAGTAAATTGAGCTAGCTCTTCTTGCATTGCAATAATCCAATCGGGATCAAGAAGAGCTTGTTCAATTGATTTGGGTTCTATCTTTGAAATTAAGGAAATTTGACTAAGGTTCCTATAGGATGCTCTAGTTCGAACTCCTAGATTAGGATCTCCTATCACTTGATCGATAGGGTGGTTAGTCTGAATCCTAGATTGGGTTGGGTTTGTGTCACCTAATGCTTGATCAATGGGGTGACTTGGTTGAACACTAGTTTGGTTGGAGTCATCTATCACTTGATCAATAGAGTGACTTGGTTGACTTAGGTTAGGAATAACACTAGACGATCTCGGATCGAGTTAGGTCTAGTATGAATCGGCTCGCTAATTGGGGCTTCTGGGGGTTTTGTAGGTTCATGTCCTTCATCAAATACTACATTGATAGTCTCCTCGACTCTAAGGGTGTCGTGGTTATATACTCTATAAGCTCGTCTTGTAGTCGAGTATCCTAGAAAGATTCTGGTCGTGGTTTTGGATGTAAATTTCCCTAGGTAATCCTTAGTGTTTAGGATATGTACCTTACACCCAAATACCCTAAAGTACTTGATGTTGGGTACTTTATCGTGATAAATCTCGTATGAGGTCTTAAGGTGTCTTTACCATAAGGATCCTATTTTGGACATAGCATGTCGTACTCACGCTTCACCCAAAACCTATCGGGTAGGTCATATTCGTTCAACATGGTCCTAGCGGCTTCTTGTAGAGTTCGGTTTTCCGCTCCACTAGGCCATTTTGTTGAGGGTCCTAGGGCAAGAGAATTCATGGTGGTATCCGTTTAGATTACAGAAGTCGGTGAACCTTTGATTTTCGAATTCACCACCATGATCGCTTCTAAGTCTTTTAACCTTAAGGTCTTTTTGATTCTCGATTAATTTGAATAGATTGATTAATTGATCTAGGGTATCATTTTTATGTTTGATGAACCTAACCCGTAAACCGAGTAGTCACAATTATGACTAAGCAATATTGACTTCTATTGAGTGACTTGGCTCCATGTGAATCGAATAGATCCATATGCAAGGAGCTCAAGTACACTTGAGGTTCGTTCTTGGTTAGTTAACTTGTGTTGTGTCCTAGGTTGTTTTCCTTGTTGACAAGCATTACAGATTTTATTAACCAAGTTGTTGAGGTTGGGTAAGCCTCTGACTAAGCCACTCTGACTCATCTTGTGGGGCCGAGTCTTGGGTGCGAGTAATGAGTCATCGGTGCCACAACCATGATTCCTCTTCCTGTGTCATAAGACATTTGGCTGAGGATTTGATTAAGTTAATTGTATAAATGTTATTTGTCCTAGTTCCTTTGAGTATTGTTTTAGCTGTTTTATTTGTTTTAATTACACATTCATTTTCTAAAAGTACGACCTTATAGTTATTGTCACATAATTGGCTTACGCTAAGTAGGTTATATTCAAAATTCTCTACAAGTAATACATTTTTAATAACAAAATTCGAGTTAAGCTCGATATCACCTGATCCGATGATTTTGAGCTTGCCGTTATTCCCAAAGGCTACCGATCCTTGTCGTTTGAATCGAAGCTTTGTGAATTTGAGTTGATCCCCGGTCATGTGTCGGGAGCAACCGCTGTCCAACATCCATTGATCCTACACACAAGGTGGTTGGATTGGATGTTAGATTTTTTTTTTTAAAAAAAAAAAATTGGTTGTAAATTGTTAAACCTAGGTCATCTCACCTATGTCTATATGATCAATCATGTTATACTTATGTGTTTTTTGTGAGATGACTTCCAATTAAGTTGATTAAGTGCATTTAGGTTCAAGTAATTTTATGTTAGATTTGGATTTAAACCTAGGCTTGTCAAGTTTACCTTTTCAAGATCATGGCTTCCAGGTCGTGGCGAGGCACAGGGGCATTCTTTTATCGGATCATCGACCACTTCCTTAGACAAAGCCATTTTCAAGAAAATGATGACTTGACTCATCTAAGACTATCTCCTAGTCTAACTGGTTATTTTTGAAAAGAGGCTCCCCGAGGCTCAATCTTTTCGAAGAATTTTAGTTGGTTATGTTCGTGTTCTAAGTGAGTTCACAAGTTTTAAAGCACAAATTTTCTAAGTTAAAGCATGCAATTTCTAAGTTAAAGCACACACTTTTTAAGTTAAAACATGCAATTTCTAAGTTAAAGCACAAACTTTCTAAGTTAAAGCATGCAATTTCTAAGTTAAAGCACAAACATGTTTTGTACTGGCTCCCCCTAGACCGTTGAATCGGTTCGGTCTATCCACATAGTGGATTTGGTCCTTGGGAACCCGATGCAGTTGGATCCTAGAGTTGAAATCAAAAGGTTCTTAGGGACCCATGCTTGGACACATTTTTTATGTCTACTTACAATTGACATATACGACTTATTGGTCGTGTTTGAGCTAAACCCTAGTCCGGCCTTGTTGTACACGGCCCTTTGCGAGCCAAGTAGGAGGTCAAGTCCTTTGGATCCCAAAGTAAACCTTTCCAACGTGTTTCCTAAGATCTTCGACTTGACTTTTCAGAGAGAGTTCTCAACTTGAGCTTTTCAACTCGAGTTGAGTCCTTCTCTTGAACTCGACTAGTCGAAGAGGTTAGGGAGACCTCGTGTTTGAGGAGTTTAACCTCCTCAACAAGGGTCTCGACCTTGGACTCGGACTTAGCTAACTTCCTAGACAAAAACCTAATCGTATTATGTAAAGTATTAAATAAAGTTCGACTTACTTTAAGGGTATCTTTTGAACCGGATGCGTATCCGTGGCTTGACTTGAAGGTAGCTTCGTAGTCCGAGTCATCCTCAGGTTCCGACTCAAGTTCAGGTTCGATCTCCGTGTCTGACTCAATCGATTTCGCCATGAAGACTTGGTCTTCGTCTTCTTCGGATGACGCTTCTTCCCACGTCGCGTTGAGGGCCTTCTTGTGCTTAGGTGCTTTGTGGTTGAGTTTGGGGCACTCGGACTTGATATGTCCAAATCTGTTACACTCATAACACCTAATATTAGAACTTTTAGACTTACCTTGGTTGGGTCGAGTTGTGGTTCGCTTTCGTCCCTTGGCTATCCTTCGAGCTAGGTTCATTAGTTCGGCTGACTCCGGTCAACTTCTTCTTGGACTCATCTTCCTCCTCGGTTGGTGGTGGCTTGCTTGCGATTTTCTTCTTCTTTGATCCTCGCAAACAAGGCTATACCCTCTCGGGTTCGAGTTGATTGCTCATGTAATTCGAAATCGGAAAAGAGTTCATCTAACCTAATTTTAGAAAGATCCTTGGAGACCTTGTAGGCATCGACCATGGATGCCCACAAGGTAGTCCTCGGAAACGAGTTTAGAACATACCTTATAAGGTCGCGGTTTTCGACCTTTTGCCCGATTGCGTGTAGGTTGTTGACTATGTCCTAGACTCGGGCGTGAAGTTGGGTCGCGGACTCGTGTTCCTGCATTTTTAGTAGACCTGGCCACGGTCCGGGTTCGGTCCGGGTCCGAGTCGAAACCGCCGGGTCCGGGTTGACAAAATACCGACCCTTAATCGGCCGCCGTGGCGGCATTCTGGTCCGTCATGGAACCGCGTTCGGTCGGTCCGTCGTCGGTCGGTCCGGTCCGGTCGGGTCAAGTCCGGGTCGGGTCCGGGTTCGGGTCCGATCCGGTCCGGGTCCGATCCGGTTAATCGTCGTCTTAGTTAAATAAATAAAAAAAATAAAAATGATGTAAATAATTAAAAAAAAAATCACAATTAAACTTATAAAACTCTATCAAATATTTCATTATCTCAATACAAAATATATTACATCTTAGACTTAAATAAAAAATCTATTACAATAAAAAATCAAATACATTTTGAGATTCTATTTCCTCCCGTCGTAGTAGTTCGGATGTTCCTTCTGTCTTGGTCTTCTTCGTCACTTTTAATATGTTGGGTTCGACTTGCCTTTTGACCAATCATTGAGTAAACATTGCGCTTCCAAATTTTCCTTAAGCTAGAACATCTCTCGTCGATGTATTTCCTCCGAATCAAAGCTTGTTCCACTGACAAGCTAGAATTTCTTTTGCCATTATAGATAAGATTGGAAATAATTGAGTTCTTTATGACCACCATTTTAGAATGTCGAAGCTTTCTTCATCTTCATCACTAAAATCAAAAGAAGTGGTCAATAATTCTCAAGTTCTAGTTGAAACTTGAGGATCCTCGTGGACGTTTAGTCCGTTGTCTTAATAACAATTGTGCTTTAGTGAGTTTAGAAGTAATAATACTAGTTGTAGTGGATTGATGTGTTTCATGTCCAATAATTTGTTCACCATATTTAATGTTATATTCATTATAAATATCATGTAAATGTGTTTTAATATTAAACAAAATCAAAGGAATATTAGGAGCAGTTTCGGTAATAGGGCTTAAAGATTCATAATATAATACTAACATATCTTGCAAACCATCTAATTTAAGTCTAGGATCTAAAACAAAAGCACATAAAAATATTTCAGGAATGTTTAAGAAATATTTTTCCCATTTTTCTTTCATTACATAAATACATTGAGATAAATAAGTATCATTTGATTGAATATGTTCATTAAAAATACATGCAATATTACAACAATGTGTTAAAACTAAATGTGAAGTTGGATAATAAACACCTGATAATTGGTCACTAGCATCACTAAAAACTTTTAGAATTTCACAAATACTAGTGCATATATTCCATTGATTTGAAAACAAATAAATATCACGTGATTAAACATGTTGATGAAAAAACATACATAATAAATCTTTATATTTAAAAGTAGATAACAACAATTTATAAGTAGAATTCCAACGAGTTGGAACGTCACGTGCAAACCGTTTAGGCTTCATGCCATTTATTTTACAAAATTTTCTCCATTCTTTCATTACTTGAGGATGTGTCCATAAATAATGAATTGCACTCCTAATTGGTTGAATATGTGATCCTAAATTTTTAAGTCCATCTTGAACACACAAATTTAAAATGTGACATGTACACCTAATATGAAAAAATCTTCCACCTATTGATGGTTTACATATATCAATAAGTTCACTAATACTAGAGGTATTTGCACTAGCATTATCAAAAGAAATTGAAAAAATTTTAGAAGTTAGACCATATTCTTCTAAAATAATAAAAATAAGTTGTGAAATATTTTGTGTCGTGTGTGTTTCGTTAAAACATCTATATGCTAGCAATCTTTTTTGAATGTCCCAATTATTATCAATCCAATGACAAGTAATACCCATATATGAACAACTTTGCCAATGATCACTCCAAATATCGGAACACAAAGAAACTTTACTGTTTAAATTAGAAAATTCTTTAATCAATTCTTGTTTTTGTTCTAAGACTAATTTTAAAAGTGTACGTTTTAGAGTATTTCTTGGGATACGTTTAATAGAAGGATTTGCACTTGTAGAAAGCCAATTTTCAAAAGATAATTTATCACTAAAACTAAAAGAAAGTTGTTCAATTGCACAAAATTTAGCAGTTTCTTCTCTAAATCTAGTTTCGTCAAATTTAAAGAGTTTAGATTCGTTACCCCAACCCGATTGAGAAGAGAATGTCGGAATTTGAGTTTGAGAACGATCAATATCAATTTCCACCGGATGATTTCTCTCCACGTGTCGAGTAAGGGTTCCGTAACCTCCTCCTTGTTGAAATTTGTAATATTTCGAACGATATTTGCATTTTGCTTGCATATCACCGGAAGGGAGCGTTACTTTTTCGAAATGTTTGGTGAAGATATCGGATGCGGGGCGAGGCACTCGAGTTAGTTTTGTAGTCGTAGAACCCGCCATCGTACTGAATGTATTGCTCCTACTTTCTTGACTTTGATGATGATGACGTATTTGAAATTCATCATCGGAAATATCAAGATCATAGTCGGCACCGATATCGAATGGAGGTGAATTGCCGCCTTGCTCGAACTTGAACTCGGGCGGTGGTGGCATTATGCTCTTTCCCTTTCTGGCACCGGCCGCACCCTTACGACTTGATCCGGCTCCAGACATTTGTAAAAATATGACTTGAGAGGTGAGACTTGAAAGCAAATGAGGGAATGAGAATTAGAGAAGAGAAATTGTGATTTGTGAAAAAATGAAAGGGAATGGAGGTGTATTTATAGGAAAAAAAATATTTAAAAAAAATTCCAACAGCCGACCCGCCGGGTCCGGGTCGGCCGTTGCACAATGGCCACGAAATTGTGGTCGTTGATGATCAACGGCCACGAAATCGTGGCCGTCGGTTCTTTTTCTTTAAAAGAAAAAAGGTGACTCACAGTCGACATGCGCTGTCTCGACTGTGTCCAAAGCCCGTGTCATTTTGGTCTTGCCGTGTCGTGTGGAGACGAGAGAGCAACACGCCTCGTATGCGACCGCGTGTCGTGTAAAGACAAAGAGCAACATGCCTCATATTTGTTGCGACACGCCGTCTGACACGCCCGTGTCGTGCGAAAAGCGACACGGGCGTGTCGTCTGTGCGACACGCCCGTGCTCGGCCAAATTTTTTTTTTTTAAATGCCGGTTTTTGTTTCGGTTCGGTTTTAAAAGCGGGGTGGACCGCCTAATAAGCGGTCCGATCCGCGAGTTCGAAGTCAAACCGTTGACACAGTTAGCGGACCGTTGACCGCGGTCGGTTTGATATAGTTTATTGAAAAGAAGATCACGCTTACATACCTTGGCTTCATCGGTCCCTTCGTGTAGCTCCACTAGTTTCGTCCAAAGATCTTTTGCACTTATGAAGGGGCCGACGCGATTTAGCTCCTCCTTGGATAGGCCGCATTGGAGGATTTGTGTTGCCTTGGCGTCGGCTTCGACTTGTCGTTTTGTCGCAATGGTTCATTGATCATAATCCAAGGAGTCACCCACTTCATTAGTCGGAAGTGTGAAACCCGTTTGGATTATGATCCACATATCGATTTGGGTTTTGAGAAAGCATTCCATCCGACCCTTCCAATAACAGAAGTCATCTCCATTGTAAAACGGAGGTCGGACGGTGCTAAAACCCTCGAGATGAGCCATTAGAACAAAAGACACAAATAGACGGAGACGAAGAAACTAACAACGACAAAAACACGAAAACAAGTACCAAGACTCGCGTCTTGGATTAGTAGTGCGGGAGAAAAACTTAACAAAGCGAAATAAATAAAAAAACAGAATTAAAAGAAAAATAAATCTGTAAAAAGGCTAGATTGGTGGTTTCACCAAATCTTAGCAACCCTCGGCTCTGATACCAATTGTTGGATCGATCGGATCGCTAGAGGGGGGGGTGAATAGCGATAGAAACTTTTTAGTACGAATTCATTTTAAAAAAAGTTTCTATGCAGCGGAAAGATAAACAAAACAAAAAGTAAAGGAGACAATAGACACAAGAGATTTACTTGGTTCGTAGCCGAAGGCTACTACTCCAAGGCCCTAGTGGTCCTTGACCACGTACGGAGGACAAACTACTAAAGAACTCCTCCTCGTTGAAGGTAGGAGTTAGACGGATACAAAAAGCCCGAGGTAGAAGGACACTCTCCCTCTCCTCGTTATAATGAAAGCTTTACTAAAAGGAATAAGCTGAGATACAATTTAGAACTTTCGTTTAAGCGACTTTAAAGGTTGAAGTTTAGTCGCCGCCCCTCAGCCGATTCATAGGGACGCCGGAGAGTCGGAGCGATCGGAAGCACTTGGAAGCTTTTTGAACTGATGAAAACCCTAGGTTTGGCCCTCCTTTATAGCCTTTGAGCCCTCATCGAATGAGTCTTTAGCCAATCACAAATGGGCACAAACCCTTGAAAATGGTGATAACTCTTGACTACTCGAGGTCGATCCTTTGACCAAAGAATGATCGATGGTCATCATCACGATCGATGGCATCATCGGGCCGATTGTCGACCTTCGGCAATGATCGTTTTGACGGCAATGAGTCCTCCAAGCTGGCAGTCGACTGATGCTAGCTGCAAGGCAAGGTTAGCTCAACAAAAACATAATTTCGATGGTCATCGACCATCCGATCTCGACCTAGACCATCTATAAGAAGTCTTTGGTCGGATCTACGCTTAAGATCATCCCCGTAAAGAGGATACGACCTTACTTACGCTCGCACACACGAGCTTACCTCAGTACTTACGTGTTGCTTTTGCTTCCGGCCTTCCACTCAATTCCTTCGGCTCCCTCCGAAGTCTCTTGAGTGTCGCCCGACCACCGCGGCTTCCTCCGGGTGTCGCTAGCCTTCTGCTCCAGCGTTGAGACTTTTCTACACACTTGATTTAGCTCATGAGATAACAATATATGCTTAACTTTGTATCGTTTGCTATAATCAAAACTTAGGTTCGACTTAGGTGCCTTCTGCACCAACAAAGTATTCATACAAAAGATGCCATTGTGGCTACAAAATTCGCTACTGGAATCGTAAGCTAAAAGCTAAAAAATTAGACTACTGAGGAGGTCCCCCGAGTGCCGAATCTGGCGTCTCATCAATGAGACATTACAGGTCCAGGAACTCAGCAGAGGTTCCTTCGGGGGGATATCCGACCTTCTTGAAGTGCCGAATGACCCCCTCATACCCTATCTCTAGGAGGTCGAGGGTACGACCTCCTAGGATATCGGAGAACTCCTCAGAAGCAAGGAAAGCCTTCTTCTGGTTCTCCCATCGACCTTCTTCGCCCACTCGGTATGAGATTAGCTCCTCCTTAGACTTCTCGGCTTGGTCCGCTAGCTCGTCTTGACGTCTGACCTCAAACTCTGCCTAAGAAGCTCTGATCTGCTCAGCCTGCAGCAGCCTGGCCTCAGCCTCCTTGGCTCGGGCTTTGAACTCCTCCACCTCCGTGGCTTTAGCCCGTAGCGCCTCCATCTCGATCGCCAGATGCTCCAGTTCCTGCGTCTTAAGTCTGAGGTCGTCCTCGAAGCGGAGTGCTCTGGCCCGAAAGACGACCGTTTCAAATTGGGCCAGGCCGAGCTCCACTTCCTTGTCCTGAAGCAGAGTCGTGAGGCACGCTACCTGAGCCCGCATCTGCTAAAAGGTGGCAGTTTGGGGGGCAAGCGGGCCATCAGCTCCAGGTGGTAGCCCCAGAACTGCAAGAAAGAAAGAATAGGAGGTTAATAAGGTTAGTCGAGGTGATAAAACTTAGTCACAAAAATAGAACAACATAGTTAGGAAAATGCTTACCTTGACTAGGTAGGTGTTCATTTCGTCGCTGATCGCCGGGATGGATTTCCCCTTAGCCGAATCGCCAATGGCATCTCGAATTTCTTGAAGGAATCCCCGGGGTGGTTGCTCTTGACTTGGCTGAGGACGGCCTGACACCTTTGGAAGAGGGCTTGGACTGCGAGGGCGGGATGATGAGGGTTCGTCTGGATGGGGAGGGGCCCTCGGATACTCCTCCAAAGGAGGTTCTGGGTCCCTCGCCGCTCGGTCCCTCACCGCTCAGCCCAGCCGAATGCCAAGGACTTGAGTGGGGGGAGGATTGTTGAAATGGGCTCCCTTCCGTGGAAGAGAGCACCACACGACTCCTCTTGCGCCGCCTCCGTTGCTCCTCCGAGTCCCCTGAACTTATCACCTTGGCCACCATGGCGGGTCGAGGTGGAGGGGGAGCATCTGAGCCAGCCTCCTCGGGTGTCTCGGCTGGGGTGTCCACAGGGGGAGCATTTGGGCCCGCTTCCACTTCAATTTCTTGTTGATGGAAGCTCGAAACATGACTTCAGCTGTCATGAGAGAGGAAAGTTGGTTAGAAAATAAAAAATAAGATGAAAGAGAAAGTAAGACGAAAGTTTTTTTTACCTAGTGAGCCACTCAGCTCGACCTCTATTGGACTTATATCAAAACGATATAAAAGTCTCTCCTCCAATAAGACATTCACGTCGAAGTTTAAGCCGTTCAGAACCGTGGCTATCTCTCGATAGGTAGGGGACTTCCGAAATTGTCAAATGGAGGGGGAAGGTGGCAACTCGAGTTGCCACCCGATCGGCCAAGTAAAAGGAGACTCAGGCCGGACGTACAAAAATTTGGACTTCTAGTGTTTGTGGGAGGTAACAAGGTTCGACAAGAATTTTACTTCTTGCCGAGTCGAGAAGAAAAAGACACCTGCCTCTTTCTTCTTTGGGATGAAGCAGGAGTGAAAAGCTTCAGCCGAGAGGGGGAGATGATAAAATAAGAAGATAATGATAAAACCGTCAATAATACTAAAGGCGTTGGGGATAACTGGTTCAAAGGGATCCGAAAATAGGAGGACAATTTGGCGAAGAAAGGATGTAGGGGTAAGCGAAGACCAGCGGGTAACTAGTCTAGAAAAAAGGTAGTAAATTCTGGAGGAGGCTCGTGAGGCCGATGGTCCCTTTGAGGAGACCGTAGCCTATACGAGTTGGGTATATGGAATGCAGACCGGGCCTCGGAGCGAACCTCCGAGTCGACGGTGCTGCGGGCTTTCAGATACTAGAGGTCGGTATTTGAAGCCATGGTGAAGAAAGGAAGTAACAGAGAAGAAAAGAAAGTGAAGGACAGAAGACTTACAAGCTTGGTGATGCCGGAGAAGGAGTAGGTCGACAAAGAAGGCAAAGGGAAGCGGCGCACGTAAAATGGCAAAAAGAGAGGAGCGGAGGGTCACTTATAGGGGCGTCGCGGCGGTTCCCCTTCCGAGGTTCCTTTTCGGGACACGTGGCGTAACCAGGTGAACCCTAAAAAGACGAGACAATCATAACAAAATCGTCGCATTAATAGGCATTAATGAATACGTCCAAAAGCGAGATTTTCTTCGTTCCCGAGGAACTCCCACTAGGCGCCACCTCCCATGCCTCATTAAGAGGACAGAGAGAAAAATCATGGCACAATAAGACTAATCTAGTCAATCAAGCTACGCCTATCCTTCGACTAGACTCAGGGGGGATGCTTATGATACCAGGAAAAACTAACCAATGACTAGGCAAACGGTTGGATATACCATGTCATCTGTTACGCCAGATGCCCCACGTCTCCGCTCGGACTTCTATTACGCCAGACGCCCCGCGTCTCGGCTCGGACTTCTATTACGCCAGACGCCCTGCGTCTCGACTCGGACTTCTATTACGCCAGACGCCTCGAGTCTCGGCTCAGACTTCTGTTACGCCAGACGCCCCGCATCTCAACCTGGATTTCTATTATGTTGAATACTTCTCGGTCCATCTGCCTCATGTCTCGGAAAAAACACGTCACCTCTGACATATGGCCTCTCCATATTATCTTATTTAATCAAAGGACAAGGCGATTATTTTATGCTCAGGAGCCTACCTGGTAATCCTCGTCATCATATCCCTCCGACAAAAAGGCAGACGCCTCCGCCAGGTTTCAGAGGAATGGCTGCGGCATTAATTAGAATTTGTCTCCTATCAACCATGCGACGTGTATTAATTGCAGCCCACGCGCAAAGGCAGACGCCCCCGCTGGGTTTCAGAGGAATGACTGCGGCATTAATTAGGATTTGCCTCCTATCAACCACGCAACGTGTATTAATTGCAGCTCATGCGCCCGCCACATTTATGAGGGTAATGATCTTATTACTCTTTGGGCAGGCGTACGTCTCTCTGAGGTCATATCGCCCTTACCGACAGTACCCGTTGGCAGAGGAGTTCCCCTTCTATATATAGGCTCCCCTAGGGAGGAGAATGGAGGTTTGCACATTCTCAACTTCACTTCTCCATTTTCTTCTCTATCTTCCTGCTAATTTCCTACCTTGAGCATCAGAGGGGCCTTGCCGAGATCTCTCTCGGCGCCCTTAACCGCTTGTTGTCTTGCAGGATCACCATTCAGTTCGGTTCCTCTCATTCAGCTCGGCTCTTTGTTGAGGCGACACTCCTATTGTTCTCGCCTTCTCTCCACGTCAACCCTTCTTGTTCGAGTTGTCGGCCCTTGCGGTCTTCGCCACCGAAACACCTCACCATCACCGTCTCGACAGACAATAGTCAACTATGGAATATCAACTAATGTCGACCACCATAAGGCGTGGTAGAACACCTTATGTGCTAGTCGACCTCCATTAGGTCTAGGCGAGCACTAAGTGTGCAAGACAACCATTATTAGGTTCGGCCGAGCACTAAGTGTTCAGGTCGACCACTGTTAGGTCCAGTCGAACACCAAGTGTGCAAGCCGACCACTGTTAGGTCTAGCCGAGCACCCTGTGCTCTGGCTAAGCACCCCGGGCGTCGAGTACGACCACCTCTGTCTCTCAACTACCACATGTCCAGTTCAAGCACTGTGCATTTCGTTGTCGAGCCGAGTGTCAAGCACTTTTACCCAGTAGCCGAGTACTCCCTAGCACACAACTCGGAAGATTCATCACTCGACTTATGGTGTTGAGCATCATTTTCTCGGGCGCTTTGTGCCTACCGCAGTGCCGAACACCCTATGCTCTAGCACGACACACCCAAGTACCCTTGTGCTAGGGCGTTGCGCTTTGCCGCAATGTCGTGAAGCCAATGCTTAACCACTGTACACCCAAGCACTACGCGCGCTAGGGAGTTGCGCTTTGTCGCGCTGCCGTGAAGCCAATGCTTAACCATCGTGCTCCCAAGCACCATACGCTTAGGCATTGTGCTCCTGACGCGGTGCCGAGCACCCAGTGCTCATGCACCGCGTGCCCGATTTATTCTCATCGAGTGACCCAAGCAGCGATTATTTTCCACTCAATTATTGGAAAATCCCCGAGCGCTTCCCGCTCCTTGTCCCAAGCACAGAAAATGCTCGAGTAACCGCATCTCCCAATTGGGCTCTACTAAACAATTTTATAAAGTGGACTCATACTTTATAATTGGACCAAGCCCAACTTCAGGAGTGAAGTGGCGTAGGACTGGGTTAATCATCCCTCTTTGTTAGGACCTATGCGTCCACTAGAGGGGGGGAAGTGAATAGCGTCGTTCGTCGTATGATGGACTTCAATCGTGCTTGCTACAAAATATGTTATACACAACGGAATATATATAATAACAAAAACAAATACACAATGCACAAGATATAATGTGGTTCGGAACTTTAGGATTCCTACTCCACAGGGTTGGGCTAGAATGAGCCCTAGCGATGCAAACATCACCACTAATCAATAAAACTCCTTCTCGACAACAAGTCGGAGGTGGAGAAACCTCGTACAATGATTACAACAGTAATACACAGCAAATACAATCAAATACAATAAAATACAAGTAAAAAAAACTTTATAAAGAGCTTTGGAATGCTTGCTTGTTGATTACTTTGGACTAGCCTTGAAGGTATGGATTTCAGCAGCAAATCCCCTCCAAAAATGCCCAAGAAATCCGTGCTGAAAACCTCCCTTTGTGCTCCTTATATAACTTGCATTCGGGCTATTTTTCGCCTATCAGTCGACTGCCAAAAATATCAAATCAACTGATGACATTGTTTTTGTGAGACAACAGTTCGATCCACGTCGGAAAAAGTCCAACGAGACTCTCATCGATCATTGGGCGCGTAGCATTGCCCGATCGGCTCACGGAGTATTTTGTGCTCAGTCGAACCGAACCGAATTGCCAGATTATTTTGCCGCATTAGCCGCAGTCGAGCCGCAGTCGACTTCCATCAGTCGAACCAGTCATAATGTCAATCGACTGATAACCTCAACCATGAGGTTTAACCCTAAGTATAGTGCCCCCATACTTGCTAGATCACCCTTAGCCTGGACCTAAGCCTTCTAGTCACCTCCGTCAGTCTCACGTCTATCGGATCCTTCTAAATCATCCATGACTTGTTCATCCATACGCTAGCCTTCAAGTGCTTCCATCGACTATTGTCGTGCTAACGGTGTCTACACCGCCAAGGCACATTGGGCTTATACTACCAAGACTCACGCTTGGACTTTACGCCATCAAACCATTGGATTTATGCTGTCAAGACTCCACTCTTGGATTTTACGCCGCCAATATCCAACCTTGGACTTCCCAAATGTCAAGTACACAAGACTTGAACTTTCACCGCCAAGATTACACCCTTGGACTTACATGACCAAGACTACACCCTTGGACTTTCCAAATGCCAAGTACCCATGACTTGGACTTTCACCGTCAAGACTACACCCTCGGGCTTATGTGGCCAAGACTTCACCTTTGGACTTTCCAATTATCAAAACTCAAGCTTTGACTTTCCCTTGCCAAGACTCATGCTTGAATTTTACCAATGTCAACTCTATGTTGGACTTTCTATGCCAAATACATAAGACTTGGACTTCTCCATCATATGGTCAATTCCAAGTCAATCATCTAGTCAACTCATTGTCAAACATCAATGTCAATCCTCCATGTCAAACATCAATGTCAACCCTCCATGTCAAATATTAAAATACTATTTGAATTAAATTCGAGTCTAATCAATCATGACTTGACTCAATTGCACCAACACTCTCAACCCTAAACCCGTCAATGTCTCACTTGAGATCGTTGTGTTCTAATTGATGCTCTGCCCAGCGTCTGCACCTAAATTAGACACCGATGCCAGCGATTTCCATGTTATTAAAAGCAGCTCCCTTTTTTTTTTAATTAGAGCTACATTCTTTGCTTTTGACGTAGCACAGAAAAAAAATGTTACAATCTACTGAAACGAGAACTCCATAACTCGCTCACCATTGCCATGCACTTAAAATGCTCTGTTATACTTAAATTTTTTTTTAAACTCATATAAAAGATGTAAATCAACGATTGCTCTAATACCAATATTAGTATTATTGTATCTGTTTGTACAAATTTAAATATTGAGAAATAAAAGTAGACTGTAATTAAAATTTACAATGAATCGTCAGAATCTTCACACTTTCTGGATTTGTAGAGATGACAATTTTTGCTCACCGTCCGAAGATCGATCACGATTATCAAATCGGAAGGATTCTACTCTTCCATGAATCAAGTTCCGACCGCACCTCGGTATTCTCAAAACTCTCTGTTCTCCCCGGTAGCCTAATGGTGACTCACGCACAACACTTCACTTTTCGACATCCCTCACACTAGCACAACCTTGAAACTCTCTTAGGATTCCTATGCCTTGGACGCACCACCTCTCCTTTTTTTAAAGGGGGTGTGTTGATGTTGCAGCACTATCTACACTTCGTGCAGTGCGTGTACACGTTGTCAAAGGCAATATGTGCACGTTGTATGCTACAGCAGTTACACAGCTTGGATAGGCAATTTGGGAATTACATAGATAGCTCTAGAGATACATAGACAACTCTGAAAATATATAGACATCTTGTAATAAGCCTTGTGCTCGACCATGAAACAGGTGCTCAGGAATATCTATCAGAACTCCTAGGTATCATCAGAATCCATTTTGGGGTCATGATAAAACTAATGGTTCTCGTAATTCAAATAACTTATCCAACTGAATTTTTTAGGTGCTCATATAATTAAGAAATTAATGATATAATATTGAAAAATACTCCTAAATCTTAAGTTAACATCACCTACTATTTATAAGAAACAGTGGACCCTAACTATTATCTCATGGGAAGACATCTAAAGGGAGGTTTCTTTTAGGATTTTTTTCTCTTTTGTATATTTCTAATTACACAACAGATAACTCTTTGTCTTCTTCTTCTCTATTTATTTTACTGCACTTTGTACTTTTTCTTTCTTATAAATATTGTCTGACTTAGACATATGAGGGTCGTCATTGGAATTCCGACGATGCCCTTTGACACATGTTCATTTTGATAAGACTTATTGCTACGGCCGCAAAGGACCCACTCTTCTCCGATACTTTGTGGAAGGAACTATAAATGACGACCGCATCATATTGAGTGAAATGCATATTAAATGTATGTATAATTGTAAAATACGAAAAAAAAAATTTATATATATGGATTAAACCCTGTAATTAATTTGGATTAATTAAGGGATTAATTGGGCATAATTAGTGGGCTAATGGGCTGAATTGAGCTGGGCTGAAATTGGGTTGATTATTGGATTAATTGGGCTTGAATCCATTGGGCTAAAGAAATGGGCTTAAATCGAATTGGGTTAAATCAGATTGGGTTTGAACCGGTTCGACCGAAACCACCCGTATAAGCTGATCGCGATTCTGTGATCGCTGTTTATTCTTTCTCCGTTTCTTCATCGCGATCTCCACGCCGTCTCCTTCTTCTTCGAGCGATCCTGCCGCCAGATCTCGGCTCGCCGGCGTCCTGGGGAGGGAAGCTTGGCCACGCCGCCGTAGCCTTCCCGATCGCGATTTCATCCTCTTCCCATTTTTCCCATCGCGACCTTCACCGTGCTCGATCGCAGCTCTCCGCCGCCAGCTGAGCTCAACTCAGTGGTCACCAGCGCCGCCGGAGCCTCCGTTGTCGCCCTCCAGTCGGCGTGCAACCCTATTTTTCCGCTCGTCGACCTCCGCGAGGTCTCCTGCTGATGTGCAGTCGCCTTGTCGTCGCCGAAGCCTAGCTTGCTATCGTCGTCGGCCTTGCTCGCAGTTTTCCGATCATAGAAGACCGATTGCAGATTGTCAGCAGCTTCTCATGTTTATCAGCGAACTCAGAGGAATGACTCCGAAGGGAGATTGTGTGCGTGCAGTGCGGGTCACGACGAGATGCAGAGTCAGATTATCCGATGGATCATTTTATCTGTTTCTACTATAAGCAGCCGGTATCTACGAGGAGAGTATGTATTTTGAAGACTCAGTTGAAGACTATGGATGATGCTTTCGAGCGGACGATCCACAACCTCAAAAGCCGAGATTATTACAGAAGATTAGGTTATCACATCAGCAGCGATTTACTACCTCAGATATAGTTGAAGCTCTTTGATACTTTCATCCGGAAGAAGTAAGTTACTCAGCAGTATCAGCCGAAGACATCTCAGAAGACTCAGACGTGCAGACAACAATTGTTACCTTTCCAGATGACAACAACAGTTACCTTCCCAGGCGTAGGTATGATTTATATAGAGGAGAGAGATTTTACGACGATAGTCGTATCTATGCAGTATTCTCCAGTTGCAGCTATACCTTTCACAGAGATGGAGTGTGCTATGATGTTTACAGTTCTTCAGTATTATACAGCCGGATGTGTATCTTTTGCCAGTACAACAGTGTTTATCATCTCCAATGCACGATTGTTTGATTTGTACCTCGATTTGTGATTGATTTCAGTTCCTCCATGATAGTCTTTGCATCTTCATGAGCGCAGCCATCCAGAACAGATGTTGGACAAGTTTACATGATTACTCGGGAAAAAGTATAGAAGACCGAAGGATCGGTCCTTCGGGGTATTACTTTAGGTTATCCTATTTGCGGATATATCGAGAGATACTGGTAATTTACAGGTATCTTTGTCTAGAACATTCTTGGATAGGGTTCGAAGGGTTCCTATCGTCGACTTGTGGGTTGGTGATTTTCTCTACCGTCAGTTGAGATGTTGATCAACAATAAAAGTCAAGAGATACCCTTAGCCTTTGCTAGACATACCTCTACTATAGACATATCCTTATGGATAGTTAGATTGTTGGAGCGTTGGTATACTAGGACTCTCGGATGTACGTATAATTCGAGAGTATTCGGATATAGTTTTGGATAAACTACTCGAGCTTGCTGGGCAAGTAGAGTAAGCGATTGAGGTGATTTGGGAATAGTCGATATTGGGGACCTCATACCGGGAGATGATTTTATGGGTATCAGTGTCGCTAAACACTATTGGAGATTTATCTGCCTAAGTGTTTCTTCTTGAAAAGACTTGTAACTCTTTGTTAGAAGAGAGTCAGACCTTGAGTTATGCATCGATTATCGATGATTTGAACGCAATAGTTGAGAATGAGTATCCTTCGTTGTGGATAGAGGATCTGTTAGATCAGCTAAATGACACCTGTGTATATCCTAGGGTTGGCCTACGACTGAAGGTTTGATATTGTAGCGACTTAGTGTCATATAATTATCATTGTCGGTGTGATGATCGAGCTATCATTAGCATAGGGTGAAAGGATTCAGGTGTATAGAGCTGATTGATAATGTTGTTAGACTTATCGACGATTTAGTCATTCATGAACTTGAGGAATCAAGTACTCATGGAGTATTTGAGATCGATTGTCGTCATATCTGTAGAGGATATATGATTGGGGATATATTCACAATCTTAAGGAAGTTGTGGTTTCTTTAGATTGATTTGGTATTTACCATAGATGAGAATAACATGTTCTAGCGATACTATATCGTCGACTTGTGGGACCAAGAAGGTGATGGCAATCACCTGGTCGGAAGTTTGTGAAGCTAGGTTTCAGGGCCTAGAAGGTGACTGACTTTTTGGGTCAGTGTTAATTAATCTGTCTGATATGGATGGAAGAGTATTGTACGCAGATGCATCATTTCAGGGATTAGAGCGATTCTGATGTCGTTGAATGAAACGTATATTATGTGTATGCTAGTTGAGAAACTAGCGAGATTGGTTTCGCTTGTGAGAAAGTAATTCTCTGTTTCCGAGGAGAATAGTGGGTTACAGAGTTGCATTCGCTTTAGGAAGAGTGTTTCAGGAGACTCTTCATTCGAGAGTGATGATTTATTCGGAGTATATCCGAAAATAGCGAGTTTGAGACGTCCTTTATGGTGGAACGTCAGGTAGAACACGGTTGATTTCGTAGTTTGATGTTGGGTATGCCAACAAGCAAAGGTGGAATATTGTGATCGGTAGGGTTATGTACCGAGATAGAAGTGGCAGCCTAGTACATTAGAATTCGGAAAGGACTTGATAGGATTTGGGTAGTCGATGATCGATTAGCTAGGTCCGCTCCTTTTCTTTCGAGCCGTAAGATGAATTTCGTTGGATCGCTTGATGGAATTATATCCATGGAGTATCCTTGAGTATCATTTCTGATAGTGATTCATGATTCACCTTACGATTCTGGCAAAGTCTCCCATCGGTTACGGGTATAGAGCTCCATTATGGTACAGTTATTGACCTCTTAATAGGTTGGCTGAGAGTGTATATATGAGCTGGAATATAATATTCGAGCTCGGTACCCCACTTAGTCACTTGAGGTGTGACTTTGCTCCTGATACTTGAGATGGTTATTGGGATATCTTGTTCTCGTACATGAGTCCGAAATTTGGGGACCAAATTTTTATAAGTGGGGGAGAATGTAAAATACGAAAAAAAAAATTATATATATGGATTAAACCCTGTAATTAATTGAGATTAATTAAGGGATTAATTGGGCATAATTAGTGGGCTAATTGGTGAGGTGAAGTGATTATTGGATTAATTGGGCTTGAATCCATTGGGCTAAAGAAATGGGCTTAAATCGAATTGGGTTAAATCAGATTGGGTTTGAACCGGTTCGATCGAAACCACCCGTATAAGCTGATCGCGATTCTGTGATCGCTGTTTATTCTTTCTCCGTTTCTTCATCGCGATCTCCACGTCGTCTCCTTCTTCTTGGCGATCCTGCGCGGATCTTGGCTCACGGCGTCTGGGAGGAAGCAGCCACGCCCGCCGTAGCCTTCCGATCGCGATTTCATCCTCTTCCCATTTTCCCATCGAGCCTCCGGCGTTTTTCCGCTGGTCCGCTGCGAGGTCTCCTGGCGATGTCGCGATCGCCTTGCGTCGCCGAAGCCTAGCTTCTTTATCGTCGTCGGCCTTGCTCGCCGTGTGAGACGATCGCCATCGTCGATGCTCGAGTTCGAGATTCGATGTGTTTGCCTCCGCTATCGCCTTGTTGCCGAGGGCTGCTCGTCGTCCAGTTTTGTG
Organism: Wurfbainia villosa; assembly: GCA_025175895.1. Lineage (NCBI taxonomy): Eukaryota > Viridiplantae > Streptophyta > Magnoliopsida > Zingiberales > Zingiberaceae > Wurfbainia > Wurfbainia villosa. Next base: position 119,021,101 of record CM045994.1, read on the forward strand.
GAATGTCTACAGCCTACCACACCTAGTCGTCGTTTCATCATCGGCACAATGTTGGAGTTGGTGTTGCGCCGGAAAACAAGGGGGTGCTGTCGGAGGGGATTCACGAGCTCTGTTGAGATTTGGGGATTGGATTGGCGTCGTTGGATTACTTCAGTGAACAGGGAAGGGGCTGCCGGGGAAGATTAGGCCGGTATGTGTGTTTATCCCTTTTGTTTCCCTCTGTAAATTGATATGAATTTGGGGATCCGATGATGAGTTTTTCTGGCATTTTCTCCCTGCGTTGCTTAATGGTGAGCAGATCTGTTGTCGCCTTATGCTCAGTTTATCCTTGTCGTGTGCAGAGTTTCATCCATCTGCATTGCATCGAGAGTGGAAGCATTGGTTGGCTGCCCTATTGGTTTTGTTGTGCTAATGGATTGTGAGGTTGAGAGCTCGGCTCTATTTAGTCGGCAGTGGATGCAGTGGAGCAGGGAACCTGAATTTGCTGTGATTGAAGCTTAGCTACGGTTGGAGGTATTGACAATAAGATATTGCGAATTGGTGTAATGATGACATGTGAGCTCAGTTATGGGAATTGACACGCGATTATGTGGAAGCAGAGATTGCCTTGTGGATCAAATTCAAAAACGCAAGGTATGTCCGATTGGTATATTTATAGTTAATATTGTGGATTGATATAGATGAATGTGGTAGATTGATCGGTTAATACGAATTCATTCATCCTGTAGTATTAGATTGTTCGATTAATTGATCGAGATATAAGGATGATATGAGAGTTGATGCGATCATTAGATGTATGATGATACTTAACTGTATCCTATTGTTACAGGACTTTGATGGTGATGGATACATGAACGTGGAGATGGATAACACGGATTATGTATCAGGTGGGTAATATCTACCTGGTCCGGTAGTTTTGATCAAATTCCTGTGCATGATCTTGGATATATGTTTATATCTGTTTACCTTAAATCCACTCTTATTTAATCATATGCTTGTACTGCCTTGACCTTTGAGATATATACTCTGTTACTCATTGATTATCTAGCACGGATAGGAACTATAAACCCTATTATGTATTAGCTGATAGACGTTCAGTAAGTACATGTGGTTAGAGTTATCTTTGTGACCTCAGATTATGTTACTGTGTTCCATCACTAGGGTTAGGAGATGGATTGGATTATGGAGTCGATCGTTATATCATATCCGTATTAGTGGTGCATTTATAATGGATCTCGTTGTTTGTGTATAGATAAGTGTATGGTTGTCAGTATGTGACCATGGACTAGAGGTCCTAGCACGATGGTATATCCATTATGGATTGTGTGCCTGTGTATGGTTATATGGACGGTCGATTGTATATCGCTACTGACTAGAGGTCTTCGCGTGGTTGACTGTCAGATGTATGACTCTTTATGCGATAGAGAGAGTCTTGTGGATTGTAGTCCTTGCATAGTTGACTTTTAGTTGACCAGGACTCCCCGTGAGATAGGGAGTGTCGCGAGGATACATGTATGGAGCTATGCATCATTACATTTGCATGCATCTTGTGGAGTCTCCCTTATGGATGAGGCGTGTCATCGGTCATCCTGCCTCCCGACCACTCGGGGTAGTGGTACTTGAGGTTGAGGCGAGCATTGGATGTCTGCGCTCGGCCACTATGGATGGTGGTAGTGGAGATCTTTGCAGCTTGTGCAGTGGTGTGCACTCGCCCACTATAGGCAGTGGTTGTGTGAGTGCGGTTGTCTGTGTCTGGCGTTTGTCTACTCATGGGTAGGGACGGCGTGGCTTGCGGCGAGGGCCCCTAGGAGTATTTAGCTTTTTACGCTTATACTCTACTCGGTCATACTACCCAACTCGGCCACTCGAGAGTGGTGGCGGTTAGTTGTCATTTGTCGTGCCACCACCAGCCACTCTGGGAGTCGTGGTTGGGACAGTCCATGACGATGACCATGCATATGCATTCTTTGATATATATGTATGCATGTATTTGATATATGTTTTACATATGCACGTGAGATCTTTGCATTTGATTGAGCTATGATTGTTGCACATGCTTGTACATCATGATACATGTCATTTGCATTTTTATTTACTGCTATGTGTTGAGCATGATTCATGCGTTGATTCAGACTGTTATATGCATTTGATTTGCATCATGTCATTGTGTGGTACGGACCGGGTTGTTATTACAGGTGATCATATATTGTTCGTATGTCAGTATTAGTCGGGTATGGGATTGACTGATACGTTATATGGTTATGTTATAGTATATACATTCGGGATGATCTAGCATATGGCGTTCTGAGAGTCAGAATGCGTTGGTACATTACTTTATGTTCAGTTGATTAGTTTAGTATATACACTGAGTATGACTTTACTGTAGTTACTTGTTATTAGATTTGGACTCATGTTGTATACCTGTAGATCTTCACATGTATACTTGTAGATCTATCCTTATATGTTGTTCATGCACTTTCTATATATATTACCCCTGAGTTTATACTCACCACCTCGGGACCCTGGGCTTCCTGTCGCCCAGATAACAGGTAGAAGATTCCTTGGACGTTCGGAGCTCCGTCAGCTGATCTCATCTCACACCGAACATTTGGGGTTTTCCATGTATTTGCTTCCGCTGTTATTTTGTATTATGGCCATGTATAATCAGTGTTGTATCTGGCTGTGGATTTGTACGTTGTTGTGTGTAGTATGTTAGAGTCGCACCGATGCGCACCTCTCGTGTTGTTTTGGATATATTGTTTGGTATTGTCCATTTATATATTGTTGTTGTGGGCCTACGGGCCTTGTATTAACCCGATATGTTGTCACGTACAGGGGAGATGCCGTCCGTTTGCTTTTCGACACGGCATACTCTCGGGGCGTGACAATAATACTATTCTATACTATCACAAATAGAATTTTCTCAATATTGGTTAAGAGATCGTCTTCATATAAAAATTCTATTTCTTTCTGTTTAAAATCTTGGCAAAGATATAAACGATGATTTCATCATGGAGATCGAACGAAAAGGTAAAACAATTTAAGGAACAGAAATCAAACTTTCTTTTGGTCTTTCCCGTACCCTACCTTAATCTTTTGTTGAACCCATATACAAAGAACTAAAAAAAATATTTAAAAAAGTGAAAATAATTATTTTCTACCTCTAAAAGTAAAAGATTCAAAATAATGAGTTATCAAAAATTTTCCAATTCTAAAATGAATTATGAATAATTTTGAAATACACGGGAGGTCATAATCAACTATATGGTAAAATCAATTTTCGACCAAATTAAAGAGATATATTTAGTAGAATAGTAGCCAAAGAATACGCCTTTAATTGAAATGTATATATTTGTTTCATACACTATGCATGAGAATAATGAGAAAAGATATATTTTACATTTTAGGGGGCCATAATTGAAGATAGGAAAAAGAAGTGTTATATGATATCAATACTACTTCGAATGTAAGGATATCGTTTCTCCATTTATTAGTTACTAATTTCAAGAATTAAAAGTCTACTATGATTTACCTCTTTTACAATGGTCCAAGAGCAAATTGATAAGGACTATTAGGTTTATGGATAAAAAGAAAAAGATGTATCATAGAGTTTTTTAAAAAAATTGTAATTCATAATCTTCTAACATAGGAATTGTTAAAAGTAAACTTAAGGAAAAAGAATCTTAAAATTTTATAATTTTTTGCTCATCATATTCTTTCTCTTTTTGTTAATTTATTTTCCTTCAATTTTGAATCCGCTTAAAATTGGACGAAAGCTTATTTATTTCCTTTCCTCTTGTCCTTCGATGCATTCTCACATCTAAATATCCACAAGGATTAATGATCGACGACCACATGGAGACCAGTGGCCTCGCGGGAGCTATTAGCAGTCTCACGGTTAGACCAGGATCTTCAATTTTAAAATGTATATTTAAAAAAAAAAATCAAAACTCATATTTAATTTGACATTTATCAAGAATGTGTTTATTTTTCTAAAATACAGGATGATTTTTTATAGCATGAATTAATTTTAAATTTTACTCCCCTCCTTTCCATCGATCCGGGAAAAAAATTGATCCTTGTAATAAGCAGACTATGAAATCTCAGTCAAGCGGCCGCCAATGTTCATGGTCTAGCTGCACAAGCATGACGCCTTAAAATGACGGAGAATTATGTGTATACAAAAAATCAGATATATATAATATGATTTATGATATGGATTTAATTTTATCAAATTTTTATGATAAAAAATATTAAATAGAACAATGACATAAATAAAAGAAATTTGAGTGTAGCGGCCATCGTTTCTCATCTGTAAGATTAATCTGAAGTTTCTATGCAAGTCTTCTATAAGATTCTGGAGTAACGACATCGTAAATCCTCCTTACTGATAGGATATAAAGAGGTTGTCAGGATTATCAAATCCTACGAGGATTATGCCCTATATATAGATATTGAATTGGATTAATTTAAATTTTTCCTCCCCTCCTTTCCATCGATCCTTTCCGGAAAAAAAAATTGATACTTGCAATAAGCAACTATGAAATCTCAGTCAAGAGGCCGTGAATGTTCTAGCTGCAAAAGCGTGACCACTACAAGCTTGTTGTCTAGCCTTAAAATGATTAAAATGATGGAGAATCATGTGTATATAAAAAATCGGATATATACAATATGATTTATGATACGAATCTAATCTTATCAAATTTTTATGGTAACAAATACTAAACAAAACAATGACATAAATAAAAAAAAACTGAGTACAACGGAGCGACCATCGTTTCTCATCTGTAAGATCAATCTGAAGTTCTTGCGTAGGTCTTCGTAAGATTCTCAGGTAACGACACCATAAACTCTCCTTATTGATAGGATACAGGGAGATTGTCAGCGTTACCAAATCATACGGGGATCATGCCTTATATATAGATATCGGATTAAATCTGTTATCGACTCATCATCAATAATGGATCCGTGCTCTAACAGGTTCTATACATTAAACCACCACATCTAATAATCAAAACCCATGAACCAATAAACAGATCACTTAGTTGATTTGAACCAATATGACACAATCAGACGATTATGATAATTACATGTGAACCCACATTCAATAATCTCCCACCTTTGCTACATGAAATTCTGTAACATATATCCGAAATTCTTTAGTTGAGCTTATTATGTCGTATTGAACTAAATGAATCTAGTCCATTGGTATAGGACTAAAGTGATCGTTGCTACTCCATATATATAATCGATATCATGACCCATCAGTAATCACAATACCAATGTCATCAATCACATATAACAAATGTAGATGTGTAGCATGAGAATTGCATGGAATTGATCTGCACATGTCGATTCCCAAATGATCCTCCTTATGACCCATAACAGGGTCTTGGTCATGTTTGCAAGCACCGTATGCAACCATATTAGCAAATAATGATTTGAACCTCATGACTCAAAATAGAGTCTTACATCACATTTACAATCACCATATGCTAACCGCATTAATCGTGATGTCTTTATACAGAGTATAAAAGATAAAATACACATGCATCTTCCTATCTTAGTATGCACAATGAATCAAAATATACATGTGTCATAATTATAGAGCATCCTGAATAACAAAGTAATATAGATTCTCACTTAATGGGTACTTCATCCATACAAAGAATCCTCATTTTCAACCCATGCTAATAATGGATATAAGTTTGTTTTAATATGCTCTATCAATATTTGACCACTCTAAACTCTTTTTTTTTTTTTTACCATTTGACACTTTATATTGATGTGCAATGAAGTCAACATGTCAAGGTTGTTCTTAACCTAAAGTTCTATAGCTTTATTATCACACGTGATCCCAAATACCCAACAAGGCCCCAAATGATCTTTAATCATATGGTAAATTATGCAATCATATTTTATAATTGGATATTCTATAGCAGTTTACTTATTCATCCTTCATTATTGAGGTGACTATCAACGTCTATTTGACGCTTTTCCAAATGATAGCTCTTCCTCACAATATAAAAAAAAGTGGAACCACCACATTAGCGACCCCCACCGCTGCCCTTATGTGTGTGGGGGGAGTAAATCAGGAGGTTAGGTGGGTAGCGCAGAAATGCGGAGTCATCGATAGCTTGGCTGTCAACCCCAGAAATCGATCCCTTGCCCTTTCGAACCTTAACACGGCTGCGCTAGCCATCTAAGATAACCCTGGGGGCTTTCCTCACAACATAAAGATATATCCTAATATAAACCCTTCGTCGTCTAGACATCCATCAAAATGTGAAGTTTTAATATCTAATCACCTTCAGGCAATAAGACCTTCGCTATATCAGTATTTAAATAATTTATTATAAATACTATAAGACTTTCTTTACAGTGCATTTATTTATGTATCTGTCTAACATTTCTATTATGTACACTATAATAAATGTGTACATACCTATGCATACATGAGACTTCCTACTGCCCAATGCATAAGGAAGTTTCTTCATCTCATTAATTTCAAGCTCACATTATAGATATTATTGCAAGCTAAATTTGTCACCACAATCTTTCATTTCAAATTTACCTGATAGAAATGATTTGATCTCATGCAACTATTATTCATAATTGCTTGCCAACAAGATGTCAATCTGCATATAGGATAAGAATTACAAACTTACTCCCACTGAACTTGACATATATGTATCGATCAACTTAATTCTTTTTAAAATCAAATGTAGTAATCACGTGATTAAATTTCTTATACCACTAATGGGATGCCTATTTTAAGTCATAAATGAACTTCTTTAGTTTGTATACTAGGTGTTTTGAATCATCATAATCAAAGTTTTTTTGCTACACTGTATACATTGATTCCTTAATGTTACCATTAAGAAAAACAGTCTTATGTCCATCTAGTATATCTCTAAGTCACAATGAACTATAAGTGTCATGATTATCCTTATGAAGTCTTTCGCAAACACAGATAAGAAAGTCTCCTTTGTAATCTATATCCACTTTCTAAATAAATCCCTTGGCTACAAGGCGTGTTTTATACTTTTTGCCATTGCCAGTGAATCCCATTTAGTTTTAAATATTCATTTACAACCAACATGCTTCACTCCTTCAGACAATTCGACAAGCTCTCATACACCATTGTCCGCTATGGACTCCATCTCTTCATGACTTCAACCCATTTTTCAGGGTTAGAATACTATTTGACTTTCTAAAAAAATGAAGAATCATCTTTCAGCTCAATGTCAAACTCATATTCTTGGAGATAAACATAATCATGTGAAATGGTGAATCTCCTTTCCCTAGTGGATCACCGCAGAGGCACTTACGCTGAAGACACTTGAGGCGCTTGAGGAATCTACTCATCCATAAGAAGGTATACCTCAACCTGAGCAGATGGTTCCTCTACTTGCATAGGGGAGAACATAGGGATATCATGAAGTACTACTTCCACTGGATGTGCAACACCAACAACATAGGGTATGTAGTTCATACCACTACTGGTTACAACTATAGTATTTGAAGTAGGATAGTTAATGCTATCCTCTTCAAAAGTACATCCTTGAGTTTAGCAATCCCACTATCCTTAGTAAACTTGGCATTTTCCATTTCAAAAAACCTGTTTTAGGGGGTCGTAACATTTAAATCCCCTTGACCTTTCAGAATACTCCATAAACTAGTAGCTAACAATCCTTAAGTCTAGTTTCCTTTCATTAGGTCTATACGGCCTAGCCTCAGCTGGACAACCCCAAACATGTAAATATTTAATATCATATGATATTTTACTCACTTCCTAAGTGGGTACTCTATTAAGTAAGTAAATTGCAGTCTTGAGTGTTTCACCCCCATAAGGACTCCAGTAAAGAAGTAAAGACATCATACTTCTCACTATATCTTTTACGGTCATGTTCTTTCGCTCAGCTATATCATTTTAATGAAGAGTATAATGTATGGTATATTGAGCCATAATTTCACACTCATAAAGGTAATTGGCAAAAGGTCCTAGACACTTTTCACCGGATCCATCATAATTGTTGGGACTGATAAGGCATCACTAGACGGGGGTGAATAGCAATTCATCGATTTCTTTGTTTGGTTTCGTTGTGCTTGTCTACAATCGTTAGTACGCAGAAGAAATATAAATACTAATACAAATAAAAACACAAAGCACAACACAAATATGACACACAGATTTTATGTGGTTCGGAACCCTAGTTCCTAATCCACGGTCGAGCCCTAGCGAGCTCTAATGATGCAAACCACTACTAAACCTTCTCCTTCTCATAAACACTCCGGAGATGGAGAAATTGTTATGTTTGAGAGATGTTCTAAGGCAATCACCTTATGACTATTTATTTGATAAATAAAAATTCACTATTTGAGTACACATCTCATATGTATTTGATTGAATCTTAAACTCATTTACTGAATGTCCGTAATACGATTCATAGTATGAGAAAGTTTGTGATTGGATTACAACTAGTGAGTATCTCTACATATGTAATTATGAAGTATTGAAATATTCCCTAGTCAATGAATTGATGAGTTCGGACATCATTGATTCTGTGAGACTAGCACGGATTATACTTCTTGGTTTCTCCAAGTAGCTGTTTCTCATTGGTTGGAGATATTGTGATGTCGAGAGTTAAACGTGGATGTTGGTTATGGGTAACTAGTTCATTGGAGTGGCTTGTTGTAAGACTTCACATGGTTCTCTACATATAAGATATGTCAGTGAAGTTTTTACTGTAGCTCGAGTGCGAGTTTCCTTCGACTTGAGGTATTCAAGTCATCTTAGTCATGGAGACTTATACTTTGACATCTTAGTTGATACATCTCTACGGAGGTGTGGGTAAGAGATGGTTGGGTATAAATTGAAGTGCCCAAAGGCAATTGAATAGCCAACAAAGGATTTACTGCTCCTTACGAGGAGATGTATACCCTATGTCCACTCGTTGGATTGTTACTCAAAGTCTTTGGCCAAAGCATTGCATGTGAAGAGTATGATACTCTTGGATACATATCGAAGTAATTAGAATTCACTGGACGAGGAAGTATTACTTGGGTTAGGTGTGATGTAGTCAACTTAGTAGGGATTGACACAATAGACCATGTCCTGAACTAAGTGGGTATAAGACGAGTGAAAGGAATGAGGCACGATTCATTGTAGCTGCTGAAGGAGTCGGAAATGGTTCCGAGATCAACCATTGATTTTTTGGTTAAATGGAGATTATGATGTACTACTAGGTGTCACTCATGATCATTCTATAATTAATGGTTAATTATGAACGACTAACATAAACCGAGAACCTATAAGGTCACACGCATAACGAATCCTTCGTAGAGACTTAAAAATGAGTTTGAGAATTGGATTCTCAAGATCGAGAGAGATCGAGTTTGGTTGGACCAAACACGTGATAAATATGGAAATATTTGTCAAGTTGAAAATGCGAAAGGAACACGTCTTATGAAGATGGGTTGGGCCTTAAGAGGTTTAATTATAAACCAAATCCCTTTGGTTTTAATTAAATGGACCTTTTTTTGGTTAAGGGCTCGATTAGGATTTAATGGATGAGATTGAGCCTTAATAATTATGGACTTATGGATTTGATCCACTAACCCATAATCCATTAGGTTTAGAGCCTATATAAAGAGTTATAAAGGCTAAAACCTAATTAATGGTCGTGCTTAGTCCCCTCCTCTTCCTCCTTGCCACCTACTCCTTCTTCTCCTTTCTCTTCTTGCCGCCAACAAGAGTTGTTGGGGTTTTCTTTACCGCCGACGCTAGCAAGTCCATCTCTTGCTTTAAGTCCGGCCAACTCCTCCCCAAGGGAGTGGGGAACTTCGGCTAAGGTTTGGAACAAAGGTTTCTTCCTTTGTTCCCTTGGCCGAACCTAGGAGAATTGGGTTTTGGAGCTTGTCGCCGCCCGCCAAGGAAACAAGAGTTGTTTCCTATTTTGTTGTGCTAGTTTTCTTCCTTTCCGATCACCCAATCTTCTTGCTTCGTCTAGTAGCGAAGAGAAGGTCAAACTCTTGGCTTAGAGAAGTCATCCCTCCGAAGATTCGGCGTAGACGCAAGTAGAGACGAAGCTCCGCGAGCGTCGTATGATTGATGCCTTTCTGACTCAACATCGTCCGAAAGGTATACCTAGGATAAAATTAGCTTTATTCTTAATTTAATGTAAAATTTTATTTGGCAGAAATGTCCGCACATGTTGTAATCTTGCATGCGTGGATGTGTGAATTGTAATAATTTAGGAAATTATTATATTTTATTCCGCTGTGTTCATTTATGAAACGACAAAAGCGCTCTATACCTCAGCAGCAGTGGTATCAGAGCCAGACTGTGCTTCAACATATTTGTAAAATAAATTTTACGAAGTCATAGTTGGTCGTAGAATTATTTTGAAAAAAAAATCCTTTTTGGAAAGTTTACTAATTTGTTAGAAAAATTCCAAATATAGAAATTCCGTAATTTAGGACAATTATATTTCTAGAAATATTTGATCAAGAAAGATTAATTTGGAAATTATTTCTTAATTAATTAGATTTTCTTGATAGGTATTTGTTTCCTTAAATAAAGTACGTGACTAAATTGGAAATTGTTTCCTAATTTAATTTTGGAATTTTGATTTATGGAAACCAATATTATATAATATATTTTATTTTTGAAAATATTTACCAAATAAAATATGAAATTAAATTCGGAATTAATTCCTTATTTAATTAGAGAATCATGATTTACGGAAATCAAGATTCTGAATCATATTTTATTTCTAATATATTTCTTAGATAAAATATAATATTAAATTCGGATTTAAATTCTTATTTAATTAAAGAATTATGATTTATGAAATCTAGATTATAAAATATATTTTATCTTTAATATTTTTCTTAGACAAAAATATAATATTAAATTTGAAAATTGTTTCCTAATTTAATCAAGGAATGTTAATATATGGAAATCAAATTTCTAAGCATATTTTTATTTCAAAATAATATAATGACAACTATGACATAATCATGTCATATCACATGTCGTGCAGTATGTCATGATTAGATGTATTTTGTCATGCGTGTGTTGTGACATGTCATCATATATGTGATGTGTGTGATGTCATATTGTCATGCCCCGAGAGGGGTACTTGTCCGACGAAAATCGGACATCACCTCTCCTGTACTGCGAACAATTGAAAATAGTATACAAGGCCTACACGGCCCACTATACATCGACCAACACGGTCGAAACATCATACACCACAATACATATAACATAAGACCACAGGCCAACAACCAAAGTAACTAAAAATGTCTAGACTTACCCCTTCTGTCATCTGAGCAGGAATATGAAATCACACATACAACCAAAAACATATCGAAACAAAAGTCCACAAAGACTTAAACTAGTACCACCAAAACGATAAAGAGTCTAAAGTTTTACAAGTTTGAAACACAGAGTCTTAGAAATCAAAATGTGGAAAAACTAGAAAGATGATAGCAGAGTCGACAGATCAGGGGGGATGGCAATTGGACTCTCCGGACGGCTTCATCCTGAAATGAACAAATATCAACAGAGTGAGTAAAACTCAACGGATATCTAACAGTCATGCATAGTAAACTATAAGTAGCAATAGAAATCAAGCTGGTACAGTTTCTCAACAGAAATACATACCTGAAACTGTACATACCAGAATCACCTAAGCCTACATAAAATACATCCACACAGATATATGAAGAATCACCCAAAACAAACAACATAATACCTCCTGTATGTGCATTACAATCAAATGCAACAACCAAAAATAAAAGTGCAACGATCAATGCATATAGGAAAACCATATGCTCATGATGCAATCACCTGTGTCACCCCAGATGCTAGTCCATCCACCGACATGTCATGTGTGTCGGTCGAGTGGGTAGGGCTGTGACAATTGTACACTCTGCCATCACTACACCTATGTGACCGAGTGGACAGGATGTTGGTGGAGTATCACCCTCCTACCCCATGTATATATATGGGGGACATCACCTCATCTCATCTCCTCGTCTCAAGACAAAGGAGGGATCCCTATCTACTACCACATCGCAAAACAAATCACCTGAGCGATCACTGTGGAGCCCTGACAGAGCAACTACACACACCTGCAATACCACCAACCCACTAGTGGTTGTATATATAGGGAATGTGACTGACGATAGGCTCACATACCAAGTAGTATCACCTCCTACCGAGGAGCCAATGATCGTCAGTCATGCAATAATGCAAGATGGTGCATGACATTGATGCACGATACACCTATCAGTTCATGGATATCTATGGTATGTACCAATAGACGTCCATATCAAATAACCTAAGTACATAAGTCTATGTACACATGCAAGTTATATTCTTTATTCATTCAATGTCCAGTACACAAGGAATGTCACTACTCTAGTGCTAAATAAACAAATAACACGTATCAAAATGATAGAGCATAATATAATAAGCATATGAAACAACTACAACACATACAAGGTAGTGACATACCAGGGCAGTTAACAAGCATAGAAAACTACTACTAGTTATAGTAAACCATGCACTACAATATGACAATATCTAAAAGAAGATAAGTCAAAGATACCCGTCTGCTATAATGCTCGAAATAATAAAATCTTCACGCCTGCGGACCTGTCTTGTATCCACGTCCTGCACACAATAGAACTATTGATAAGTACTATGATACAATCCACCATCAAATCGAATACTTAATCGATTTCTTACATAACCAATTAACCCAAATGCTTAATAAAATCTCGATCACCTTCCACCTAATATAACTGTCTTTTCGTCCAATTACTCAAATATGATTTCATAACCCCTATCATCATGTGTACAACATCTAAACAGAACCTCATAGCCTCTTCTATTCACCGCACAACCCAAACAAGTCTGCTCCTCTCGCTCACAGATGTACAACCCAAAATCTAGCAATTCACAGCAAAAATTGAGAGGGCTAGATCAACTTACCAACAATTAGGACCCACCGAAAGGAATTTCCCAACTAAGTTCACCGGAGAAAAATCTCGGCTGCCCTAATCACTGCCCAAACACAAAGATCAAAAATTAGAATGAGAAATCCACAGCTAGGTGGAGAAGGTCGACCTATTACCTTGCTTCGGTGACCACTGGCAGAGATCGCAGCCCCCAACGGTGGCTGTGATGGCACGATGGTGTGAGACGGCGACATGCACGGTCTGCGTCGCCTGCCTGGGTGTAGTAGAGGTGTCGAATGGTTTGATGTGGTACGACGGCGCAACAAGGCCGACGACGCTATCGGGCGACATCGCTAAGGAGGGGCCGCACCGTCCGGCTGCGAGCAACCGAAGGGGCGGCGTCGAGGTTGAGCGGCGGTCGCAACTTCGTGGCTGCGGGCTACGGCTCGGTGAGAAGAAAGGTTCGTGGAGAGAGAGATTCGTGAAACGCGAAGAAGAAGAAGAAGTTACCGAAAAGGGGTTTCGGGTCGCGAGGGAGAAAAGTCGGCGCGACGGGGAAAAACTGGGATCGGTCCAAAATAATCCGAACTACCCCCTTTATAAATAAATAAACCTAGGTTTTAATTTAACACTTTATTAATTTAATTATACTTTTATATATTCTGTACAAACCTATTTAATTCCAGAAAAATTCCAAAAAATTCTTGGAAAATCACCTAAAATAATTTCTCAAGTAAAAATAGGTATATATATATATTTCGGTATCTCACATTCTCCCCCACTAACAAAAATTTGGTCCCCAAATTTTCCACTCAATGCATAATGAGTAAGAGATACCATAAGTGCTGAAAATATATCTCACGTACCTTAAGCAAACAAGTGGGGATATTGAGCTCTGATCTTTTCCTCAAGCTCCCAAGTAGCCTCCTCATCGGTGTGGTGACTCCACCCGACTTTGACAAGTCGCACAACCTTATTCCGCAATCGTCGTTCTTTGTGGTCCAGAATCCGTACCGGAACCTCTTCGTAAGTAGCATCAGGTTGAATGGAACCTGAGACATCTGACAGAATATGTGTAGGGTCCGTCACATACTTCCTCAGCATGGACACATGAAACACATCATGAATACCCGTCAAGGATGGTGGTAGCGCTAGACGGTAAGCGACTGCTCCGATCCTCTCTAAAATCTCGAATGGACCAATGTACCTTGGAGCTAGCTTACCCCGGAGTCCAAATCTCTTCACCCCTTTCGTGGGTGAAACTCGCAAGAATACATGGTCACCAACAGAGAACTCCAGAGGTCTCCGTCTCTGATCGGCATAACTCTTCTGACGATCCTGTGCCTTTGCCATCCTTCGTCTAACAATACGGACCAACTCTGCCTCATGCTGAGCTCTCTGGGGTCCTAACAACTGGGCCTCCCCAATCTCCTCCCAGAGGGTGGGTGTACGACACTGTTTACCATACAATGCTTCAAACAGGGCTATTTGGATAGTTGAATGATAGCTATTGTTGTAGGCGAATTCCACTAACAGCAAGTGATCCTCCCAGTTGCCCCCAAAATCCATAACACAAGATCTTAGCAAATCCTTTAGAGTCTGAATGGTCCGCTCCGACTGTCCATCGATCTGAGGATGGAATGTTGTACTAAAACGGAGTTGTGTGCCTAAGGCCTGCTACAGACTCTGCCAGAATCGGAACGTAAACCGGGGATCTCTATCTGATATTATGCTGAAAGGAACACCATGCAATCTGATGATCTCCCGACAATATAACTCTGCCAAACGATCCAGAGAGTCGATCTTCCGAATCGCTAAGAAGTGCATGGATTTAGTTAGTCGGTCAACGACTACCCAAATCGTGTCATGGCCTTGACATGTCCTAGACAAACCCACCACAAAATCCATGGTAATGTGATCCCACTTCCATTCGGGAATAGGAATCCTCTGAAGTAGTTCGGCTCGTCTCTGGTGTTCAGCCTTCACCTGTTGACAAACTAGGCATCTAGCCACAAAATATGCGATGTCTTTCTTCATGTCGTTCCACCAATACAAACACTTTAAATCTCAATACATACGGGTTCCGCCTGGGTGGATAGCAAATCGAGAGCGATGAGCCTTCTGAAGTAACTCCTCCATGACCAGGTGAGACTGAGGTACGCATAGTCTGCCCTGAAAGTAAATAATACCCTCACATCACGGAGAACTCACCGTTGTCTCGAGGTTATCCGCCGCCAATGAATCGCAAGTGTTGATCATCGCTCGAGCCTCTCGGACTCTCGTCCTGATAGATGACTGAGCAACCATGGTAACAAGAATGTCCTGCTCTGTTGGTCCCTGCTCCTCAAGGCCCAACTCGGAAAAACCCTGAATCAACTCCGTGACAAAAACTCAGTAGCAAGCTAAAGTCCCTCGGGACTTCCGGCTAAGTGCATCAGCAACCACATTGGCTTTCCCTGGATGGTAGCTAATAGTACAATCATAATCCTTCAGAAACTCCATCCATCTCCTCTGTCGGAGATTGAGTTCCTTCTATGTAAATAGATATTTGAGACTCTTATGATCAGTAAGAAGCTCAAATGTAACACCATACAAATGATGCCTCCAAATCTTCAAGGCAAAGATAATAGCTGCTAACTCTAAATCATGTACTGGGTAGTTTTTCTCATGCTCCTTCAACTGGCGAGGAGCATAAGAGACCACCCTGCCGTGCTACATCAGTACTGTGACTAAACCTTGGAGTGACGCATCGGTGTAAAGAACAAAACCGTCGTCCCCCGACAGCAATACCAGAATCAGTGCTGACACCAGTCTCTTCTTCAGCTCCTGAAAACTGGTCTCGCAGGCCTCTGACCACGTGAACTTTATGCCCTTCCTAGTAAGGCGTGTCAATGGCATAGCAATGCTCGAGAAACCCTCAATGAACCGTCTGTAATAACCAGCTAAGCCTAAGAAACTGCGAACCTCCTGAACCAATTTTGGCTGCTCCCAATTGGTGACTGTCTCGATCTTCTGGAGGTCAATTGAAATGCCTTTGCTAGAAACCACATGTCCTAGAAAACCGACTGTGTATAACCAGAACACGCATTTACTGAATTTTGTATACGGTTGCTTCTGTCGAAGCCTATCCAAGACCATGCGAAGATGCTGCGCGTGTTCTTCTTCAGAACGGGAATAAACCAGAATATCGTCAATAAAAACAATGATGAACCGATCTAGGAAATCCATAAATTCACGGTTCATCAAGTCCATGAACACTGTCGGAGCATTGGTAAGCCCAAATGACATTACCAAAAACTCATAATTCTCATATCTGGTATGGAACGCTGTCTTCTGAACGTCAATATATCTAACCCTTAGCTGATGATATCCGGACCACAGATCAATCTTAGAATACACTGATGTACCTCTGAGCTGATCAAACAAGTCCTCAATACGTGGCAGGGGATATTTATTCTTGATGGTAACGCCGTTCAATTGTCTGTAGTCGATGCATAATCTCATCGAACCGTCTTTCTTCTTTACGAAGAGAACCGGAGAACCCCAGGGAGATACACTAGGGTGGATAAAACCTCTGTCCAAAAGCTCCTGAAGCTGGACTTTTAGCTCGTCCAACTCTTTAGGGGTCATACGATAAGGAGCTTTCGATGTCGACGTCGTTCCCGGAATTAGCTCAATCATGAACTCCACTTGCCTTCTAGGAGGCAGGTCTAGTAACTCCTCTAGAAAGACATCCGGATACTCTCGGACGATAGAAATGTCCGAGATCTGAGATTCACCACTGTCCTCGATTCTAATTAATGATAAGAGAAAACCTTGACAGTCGTGTGATAAAAGCTTCTGAGCCTGAATTGCAGAAATGGTTGATATGCCATTGTTTCTGATGCTAGTGCAATCCCATGAGGGTTTGTTAAGAGGATGGAACGTAACTACCCTCGTCTGGCAATCCACAGTGGCATGATACGCTGTTAGCCAGTCCATGCCAAGAATGATGTCGAATTCAATCATGTCGAGAACCAACAAATCTACCGGGAGTATAACGCTACCGAAATCTAATGGACATCCTCTAACCTCTTGGGTGACTTCTAATTTATCCCCAGAAGGCAGAGATATCATCAGTCTTTGGGACCTAAGAGTAGGTAGTCTACCAACCTCCCTCAGGAACGCCCGAGAAATAAACGAATGTGAACTACCAGTGTCAACTAATATATCAACAGAAAATACATAAAGTAAAACTGTACCCCAAAAAATAAATTCGTCGGCTCGCTGCACATCCTCTCGGGTAACTACATGAATATGTCCAGTCTCTGGCGGGGGTGGAGGTGGTAGCACTGCTAGAGGCTACTGGCCGGTGCCCAAGACCGCCATCGAGGCGGATCGAGGCGGTGTGCAGTCTATCGCACGGAGGTGATATAAATACTACTGGCGATATAGAACCAATAGTGAGGTCAGCGGTAATACGGTGAGGCTGATCGCACTAACGGCTGAGGCTAAGATTGATACTGAGGTCCTGAAATAAAACTCTGCAACTCCATAGAGACTCTAGGGTGTCCCTATCCATGCATGCCGAGCCCCTCCGCCGGGCATGTAAGATTGAGATTTCGCCCTCCTCGCCGAGGTCCTTCGTCTGCATCGCCCTCCTCGCATGACACACTCGGGTTACATGCCGAGCCTTCGCGAACAATCTCGCCTCGTGTCCGTGAAGTTTGCAATAATAGAAATCGACCGTGTAGTGTACAGCCGATATCATATGTTCCCTAGACTCCGCACTCCAACATGCTGATTGATCGCCAGAGGACCGCTCATCGGGTCGATCAGAGCGCCCCGACGAAGATCATCTATTCTTCCGGGATTTTCCCGATGCCCCGTAAGTATTCTCACTGTCTCATCAAGGCTCACACGATGACCCGAGCGGCGATCACGAGCCCGAATCGATCTTTGATTTGTTGTTTCTTCCTTTTCGTGATTTGCTCACGAGCCGACTCAATCAGAAGAGCTCGATCCAATGCCTCTTTGTAAGAAGAATTTCCAAATCCTGCTAGCTTCACCTGAAGATGTCTGTCAAGCCCCTGAACAAACTGAAGCATACGAGACCGATCCTCAACAACTAACTCCGGACAAAATTTGGCTAACCGGTTGAATTCGACATTATATTCTGTCATCGTGCGATTGTTCTGTCGAAGGTTCTGAAAATCCTGATGACGCATCATCTGATAAGACAGTGGAAAGTACTGGCTCTCGAAAACCTCTCTGAATTTTGCCCATGTTATCTGCTGCTCGCCTATAATCCCACGTTGTGTGTCCCACCATGTTTCAGCCTCATCCCGTAAATGGTAGGCTGCAAGCTCTGTCTTCTCCCACTCGGAGCAAGCCATATAGAAAAAGGTTCGCTCCATAGTCTCTATCCAGGACTAAGCCGCCCTTGGATCTGCCTCTCCACGGAAGAGCGTAAATCGGCCTTTCACCTACTCCGCTAAGGCTAGGATCCGAGCTCGTGCCGCAGTCACATTAGCAGGATGAGTAGAGGTCACCACTAAGCCGCAAAACCATCGGTTGGTGCGTTGCACAAATGTCGGTTCAAAAGAGGCGACCGATACTACGTGGGGCCGGCATGCAGAGCTGCACCATCGCGGAGGTGTCGATATCCCATAGACACCGGAGGAGATGCTCGTATGTAGCGTAGGCTACCGATGGTACCTCCGGGGGTACAATTGAAGATGTTGTCAAGGGTGCTACGGAAGATGTTGGTGTGGGAACCACCGGTGGCACCGTGAATACCACATAAGTGGGTATCTCTGGAGGAGGAATCGTCGGGGACTCAGGACCCACTACACCTATGGCACCATGTAAAGTCTGACCATGATCGACAGGCTCATCCTCCATAGACCTTTCTGACATCCGAGTAGCTCTCAATGTCCTCGTGTGTGGTCACCCCCGGTGCGAGACCACACCCACCTCGTATCATATCTGCTATAATATTACACTGGTATTAAATACAGATAGAAATAAAAATCAAAATTTTACCTGTTAGCCATCTGGAGATGCCCTGTCGTCGCCAAGTCCCCAATATGATCTTATCGAGATATGACTCCAAAATATCCAAAATGCCACATCAACGAAAATCCGTAAACATCCAAAAAATGCACAAATTGACCTGCCAAACGTGGCGAACTCCGAAAACCCAAAATCCCTAGGAACTCCGGAACCTAGGCTCTGATACCAAATAAATTGTCACGCCCCAAGAGGGGTACTTGTCCGACGAAAATCGGACAGCACCTCCCCTGTACTGCGGACAATTGAAAATGGTATACAAGGCCTACATGACCCACTATACATCAGTCAACACGGATGAAATATCATACACCACAATACATATAACATAAGGCCTCAGGCCAACAACCAAAATAACAAAAAATGTTTAGACTTACCCCTTCTGTCATCTGAGCAGGAATACGAAATCACACATACAACAAAAGACATATCGAAACAAAAGTCCACAAAGACTTAAACTAGTACCACCAAAATGACAAAGAGTCTAAAGTTTTACAAGTTTGAAACACAGAGTCTTAGAAATCAAAATGCGAAAAAACTAGAAAGATGATAGCAGAGTCGGCAGATCAGGGGGGGCTGGCAACTGGACTCTCCGGACGGCTTCATCCTGAAATGAACAAATATCAACGGAGTAAGTAAAACTCAGCGGATATCTAACAGTCATGTATAGTAAACTATAAGTAGCAATAGAAATCAAGCTGGTACAGTTTTTCAACAGAAATACATACCTGAAACTATACATACCAGAATCACCTAAGCCTACATAAAATACATCCACACAGATATATGAAGAATCACCCAAAACAAACAACATAATACCTCCTGTATGTGCATGACAATCATATGCAACAACCAAAAAAAAAGTGCAACGATCAATGCATATAGTAAAAACATATACTCATGATGTAATCACCTGTGTCACCCCTGATGTCAGTCCAGCCACCGACATGTCATGTGTGTCGGTCGAGTGGGTAGGGTTGTGACAACTGTACACTCTGTCATCACTACTCCTATATGACCGAGTGGACAGGATGCTGGCAGAGTATCACCCTCCTACCCCATATATGTATATGGGAGACATCACCTCGTCTCTTCTCCTCGTCTCAAGACAAAGGAGGGATCCCTATCTGCTACCACGTCGCAAAACAAATCAATTGAGCGACCACTGTGGAGCCCTAACAGAGCAACTACACACACCTGCAATACCACCAACCCACTAGTGGTTGTATATATAGGTAATGTGACTGACGATGGGCTCACATACCAAGTAGTATCACCTCCTACCGAGGAGCCGATGATCGTGAGTCATGCAATAATGCAAGATGGTGCATGACATTGATGAACGATACACCTATCAGTTCATGGCTACCTATGGTATGTACCAATAGAAGCCCATATCAAATAACCTAAGTACATAAGTCTATGTACACATGCAAGTTATATTTTTTATTCATTCAATGTCCAGTACGCAAGGAATGTCACTACTCTAGTGCTAAATAAACAAATAACACGTATCAAAATGATAGAGCATAATATAATAAGCATATGAAACGACTACAACACATACAAGGTAGTGACATACCAGGGCAGTTAACAAGCATAGAAAACTACTACTAGTTATAGTAAACCATGCACTACAATATGACAATATCTAAAAGAAGATAAGTCAAAGATATCCACTTGCTATAATGCTCGAAATAATAAAATCTTCACACCTGCGGACTTGTCTCGTATCCACGTCCTGCACACAATAGAACTATTGTTAAGTACTATGATAAAATCCACCGTCAAATCCAATACTTAATAGATTTCTTTCATAACCAATTAACCCAAATGCTTAATAAAATCTCGATCAGCTTCCACCTAATATAACTGTCTTTTCATCCAATTACTCGAATATAATTTCACAACCCCTATCATCATGTGTACAACATCCAAATAAAACCTCACAGCCTGTTCTATTCACCGGCACAAACCAAACAAGTCTGCTCCTCTCGCTCACAATCGTACAACCCAAAATCTAGCAATTCACAGTAAAAATTGAGAGGGCTAGATCAACTTACCAACAATTAGGACCCCACCGAAAGGAATTTCCCAATTAAGTTCACCGAGAAAAATCTCGGCCGCCCTAATCACTACCCAAACACAAAGATCAAAAATTAGAACGAGAAATCCACAACTAGGTGGAGAAGGTCGACCTATTACCTTGCTCCGGTGACCACCGGCAGAGATCGCAACCCCCAACGGTGGCTGTGACGGCGCGGTGGTGTGAGACGGCGACATGCACGGTCCGCATCGCCTGCCTGGGTGTAGTAGAGGTGTCGAATGGTCAGACACAAGGCCGGCGGTGTCGGCAAGGCTGACAACATCGGTTGGGCGATCACTGCCAAGGAGGGGCCGCACCGGTCCGTCGAGTGCGGAGCAACCGAAGGGGCGACGTCAAGGTTGAGCGGCGGCTGCAACGTCGTGGTTGCGGGCTGCGGCGCGGTGAGAGAAAGGTTCACAGAGAGAGAGATTCGCGAAACGCGAAGAAGAAGAAGAAGTTACCGAAGAGGGGTTTCGGATCGCGAGGGAGAAAAGTCGGCGCGACAGGGAAAAACTGGGATCGGTCCAAAATAATCTGAACTACCCCCTTTATAAATAAATAAAAACCTAGGTTTTAATTTAACACCTTATTAATTTAATTATACTTTTATATATTCTGTACAAACCTGTTTAATTCCAGAAAAATTCCTAAAAAATCACCTAAAATAATTTCTCAAGTAATATATATATATATATATATATATTTCGGTATCTCACACATAGGTAGAACATATGCATGAGGATGAGACCTAAAATCCTTATACAAATTTTAAAGTTTACACCTACCATTAATATAGTAAGGACCAGAGTCTAATTTCTTGTTTGAGTTGTTGGCCCACGTCAAGCTCAATCTGAACTTAGATATGTTTGAACCATATAGATACGATCTCATGATTAACGGGTTGGCTTTAACTTGAAACATTGACTTGTTGACCTCACGCTAAGGTCAATATGGATAGTGATGAAGTCGGGTGATATACCTTTGATGTATACTTGTTAATGTATTAACAACCCAATATTTATGCGAACATTCAAATAGTTGATAGCATAATATGATAGTTACATATACATGATATGTAATCGGTATACTTGATACCTACTACTATAGCTAAAAATAGCTTGTTGGCCTAACATCAAGGTTGTTCTTATCTATAGTGAATATAAACCCACTCGGAGAAAACTACGATCTCCCAAATTCAAAGTAAGGGCTCTTGAATTAGAAAAATGAGTGGGAGCCTAATATGTAAATTGTTTACATATCAAATCATCTCTCTTACATTCTCGATTTTATATTTCTAAGTTAATCATTTAATAATGTTGTCTGTTAATCTATGTTCGATTTTGGAATAGAACAAACTGACTGGGCCTAACTTCTTGGATTGGTTTCAAAACTTGAGAATTGTTCTCAAGGCTGAGAAGCTTACTTATGTCCTTGAAGAGCCTCTTCCCACTAGTCTTGAACATGATGTAACTCCGAACCAAATGTTGGCTCATCAGAAGCATACGGCTGATTCTGAGCTTGCCAGTTGAATCATGCTAGCAATGATGACTCCTGAGCTACAAAAGCAGCACGAACATATGAATGTTTACATGATGATTAATAATCTTCATGAACTCTTCGTTGAGCAGTCGAGATATGAAAGGTTCAAGGTCTCGAAGCTTCTCTTTAGCTCGAAGATAGAGGAGGGTTCATCTGTAGTACAGTTTGTACTAAAGATGAATGGGTACATAGAGCGGCTAGGATCACTAGGGTTTACGATGAATCATGAATTAAGTATTGACTTAGTTATGCATAGTTTGCCCAAGAGTTACTCACAATTTGTGATGAATTATTGGATGAACAATCTTGAATCCATCATTCCCAAGATGATCAATATGCTCAAGACTGTAGAACCTTCTGTGACTAAAGAACAAAAAACAACGATGTTGGTTGACTCTTCGAAGAAAGTTTCTAAGAGGAAGTTAAAGCAACAGCCAAAGGGGAAGAAGAAGAAGGCCAAGACTGGAGAGTCAACTTCAAATGGCACATGCCATCACTATGGTAAGATGGGACATTGACGAAGAAACTGCAAGATCTATCTTGAGTTCATGAAGAAGAAGCCGACATCTGATGCCCCATCCTCTTAAAGTATCTTCATTATTGACTGTCATGCTATTTCCTTTTATGCTTAGATATTGGATACCGGGTGTGGCTCACATATATGTAATGACATACAGGGGCTAAGGGATAACAGAAGACTTGTCAAGGGAGAAGTGAATCTGTAAGTCGACAATGGAGCAAAGGTTACAACTATCGCTGTCGGAACATATTTGCTGAAGCTTCCTAGTGGACTTGTCTTAGAACTGGACAATTGTTATTTTGTTCCTGCATTAATAAAGAACATTGTTTCTATCACTTGTTTAAATATAAAGGGTTACCATTTGACATTTAGTAACAATTATTGTTATATAACCTTGAATGTCATTCTTTATGGCACTGAAACTTTATGCAATGGTATCTACATGTTAGATACATCCAGTGACGTATTCAATATCGAAGCGAGCAACAAGCATGCTCTAAAGGATGATCAGTTAACCTCCTACACGTGGCATTGTCACCTTGTCCATATAAGCAAGAAGCGCATGTCAGAGTTACACAAGAGTGGAATTCTAGAATCTTTTGAATTGGATTCATTTGATACATGTGAATCATTACAAGGCAAGATGACAAAGTTTCCCTTTTTTGGAAAGGGTAAGCCAGTGGAAGAGTTACTTGGTTTCATACATACTGATGTATATGGACTAATGTCAATTCATGCTCAAGGAGGTTACAACTACTTCATTACCTTTATTGATGATCACTCATGATTCGAGTATGTATATCTTATGGGATATAAATCTGAAGCCTTTGAAAAGTTCAAAAAATTCATAAATGAAGTAGAGAAACAACTTGGTAAAAGTATTAAGATACTTTGATCCGATCGAGGTGGAGAGTACTTAAGCCAAGAGTTTCAGGATTATCTAAAGGACAATGGTATATTGTCTCAATGAACTCCGCCTTATACACCGTAACATAATGGTGCATCGAAAAGGCGAAATCGAACCTTGTTGGACATGGTGAGATCAATGATGAATCATGCAAGCCTTCCCAAATCCTTTTCGTGTTATGCACTTGAGACAGTTATTCACTTGTTGAATAGAATCCTGACTCAAGCGGTCTCTTCTACTCCATATCAGATATGGACTGGTAAGAAACTCCAATTGTCTTATTTGAAGACATGGGGATGTCCTGCTTACGTGAAGAGGACTATATCAGACAAGTTGGAAGCTGAGTTTGATAAGTATCTATTTATTGGATACCCTAAGGAAACAAAGGGTTACCAATTCTATCATCCCTTGGAACAAAAGGTGTTTGTTTCAAGGAATATTGTATTTCTAGAGAAAGAGTTTCTCTTGTAAGAAAATAGTAGGAGTCAGATTGAACTTGAGGAAGTTCAAGAAACTCCAATAGACACTAGAGAGACGCCTATATCGGAACCACAGTCAATTATTCATGATGGTAAGATAATGACTGAACCTATCATTACATCACCTCTTCGTAGATCTGGCAGGTCACATAAGATTCTTGAGAGATATGGGTTTCTCATAAGTGAATCTAATGATGTGTTACTCATGGAGGATGAGGAACCTACTAGTTACGAAGAAGTTTTGAAAAGTTCATAAAGGGATAAATGACTGGTAGCCATGAAATCGGAAATAGATTTCATGTATGAAAACCAAGTTTGGAACTTGGTGGATCCACCTGAAGGCATCATGCCTATTGGGTGCAAGTGAGGTTTCAAGAAGAAAACTGACATGGATGATAATGTGATTACCTATAAAGCTAGATTAGTGGCAAAAGGTTATAGTCAAAAGCAAGGTGTTGACTATGACGAGACCTTCTCACCAGTTGTCATGCTTAAGTCCATTCGGATACTCCTAACCATAGCAGCTCATTATGATTATGAGATATGACAGATTGATGTGAAAACAACTTTCCTTAATGGAAACCTGCATGAGGATGTGTATATGATACAACCTAAGGGTTTCACATTGTTTGACAAAACCAAAGTATACAAGCTTCAACGATCCATTTATGGACTAAAGCAAGCATTCAGAAGTTGGAATATTCATTTTGATGAGGCAATCAAAGAGTTTGATTTCTCGCAAAATCCTGACGAACCTTGTGTGTACAAAAAGGTTAGTGGGAGTGCGATCATATTTCTAATACTATATATTGATGACATATTACTCATAGAAAATGATATATCTGTCTTACAGTCAGTCAAAGTTTGGTTATCCAAAATGTTCTCCATGAAAGACATGGGAGAAGCGACCTACATCCTCGGGATTAAGATCTGTAGAGATAGATTGAAAAAGTTGTTTGGTCTTTCACAGTCTGCATATATAGACAGAGTGCTAAAGCGGGTTAGCATGTCTGAATCCAAGAAAGGTTATATACCCATGAGACATAGGATTCACCTTTCAAAGTCTATGTGTCCTCGCACAGAAGACGAGAGGATTTGCATGAATAAGATTCCTTATGCTTCTGTAATAGGATTTATTACGTATGTTATGTAATGTACGATGCCTGATGTATCATATGCTATGAGTGTCACGAGCAGATACCAGTCAGATTAAAGAATGGATCATTGGGTGGCTATCAAGGCAATCCTTAAGTATTTGAGAAGAACTAAGGATATGTTCTTGGTATATGGAGGAGGTGATATGGTTACACGCGGGTATACAGATGTCAGCTTTTAGACAGACAAGGATGACTTCAAGTCATAGTCTAGGTATATATTCATACAAAATGGAGGCGCAGTGAGTTGGAAAAGTTCCAAACAAGACACAGTCGTTGATTCTACCACGGAGGAAAAATACATTGCAGCTTCTGAAGCAGCAAGGTAGGCAGTTTAGATCAAAAAGTTTATCTCCGAACTTGGGGTGGTTCCGTCCATTGTTGAAGCATTACTAGTTTACTGTGACAATACTAGAGCTATCGCACAGGCAAAGGAACCCAGGTCTCACCAACGATCCAAACACGTGCTTCGTCGATATCACCTAATTAGAGAAATCATTAGCAGGAAAGAAATACAAATCGAGAAGATTTCCACAAAAAGGAACCTAGAAGATCCTTTGACAAAGGCTCTATCACAAAGTAAGTTTGAGAGTCACGTCACAGACTATGAGATTGGATACCATGGCGTTTGGCTTTAGGTCAAGTGAGAGTCTGTTATGTTTGAGAGGTGTCCTGAGACAATCGACTTATGGCTATTTATTTAATAAATAAAGATTCACTATTTGAGTACACATCTCATATGCTTGTCCCTTAAAATTTGATTTTTACCCTAATTAACTCTATAATTTATTTCCAATGAAAATTTCACTCTTTCAATGCTTGTTTAAGCATATTAAAGGTTTATAAGTAGTTATCTAACCTAGGGTTATGGTTAGATGACTTAAACTAACATTGTTAAGTAAAAAATAGTGTTAATAGTCGACTGAAAAGACTCCAGTCGAATGGCAACATCTCTAGTCGAGGTGCCACCTCGACTGGTTTCTAATTTTTCTGAATTCAAATATTCATACGAACTTCAGAAATGCATAAATAATTCCAAAAAATTCAAAAAATCTTGAAATTTCATTCACATATTACTTATGTCAAACACTATAGGGGAAAATAGTTTTCTATGAAAATAAATTTTAAATTCAAAGAATAATACAAAGTGTTACTTATGTCAAACATATTACTTATGTCAAGCATTGAAGCCTTCAATGTTTTTAGCCAATTTTATTTCAATCTTCTTAATGGTGATTGCTATCAAAAGATAAGTTTTACCAAGATTGTTCAAACTGATTTTAAAATGTTTTCAAAACCTTATATTGAATCATGGTCAATGGGCTAGATGTACATCACTTGTATATTAGCTTTCCTCATGATTCCTCATTATCATTTAATGAGTTCTAAGTTCACTATGATGTAATAAACAAGCACATGAACTTAACTCATTTTCTAGCATCTCACATGTGTCTAGGGTATATGAAAACACATACAAGTCATCCTTATAGTTTTTGTGAGATATGAGTTTGTTCTTCCTTATCTAAAAGTTCATGCATTTTATTTAGACAACTCTATTCGATTCTCTTATCTTGGAACTTTAAATCATGTCATTGTCCTTAATTAATTCAATTTTAATTATCCTAAATGCATGGATGATGATCATGGCATATAATGATTGCATAAATTAAAGCATAGTCAATAAATCATGATGTAATGACATAAAGATAAACCTAAATACAAATATGATATATTAACTTAAGCATTTTCATGACATTTTATATGATCAAATGAAATATGATGTTATGATATAACATATGGCAAACAAAGCATGACATATAAATAATACAAAGGTATAAAAATGCCTAAGTTTTAAATCTAATTTCCATTTTCTAGATTTAACCCCATTTTGCCATAATAAACCAAATCCCAAAGTGTGTCAAAACTCCAAAATGATACACTATGACTCTAAACCTAATTGTATCAATTTTGATCAATATTTTAACTTCTATAAAATTCATTGAACATCCTAAAATCTTTTAGGACATAATTCAATCTCATTTTCAAGGAATCCTATAACCTTAAAAATATCCTAAAATGTCAACTCTGTCATGGTTAGGTTAACTACCCATCCATTTGAGGTTGACACACTCTAACCATCTAGCATGAGGGAATCACACTCCTAGAAATCCAATACCTATTGGAGTTGCTTGGGTTTACTAGGTACTCACTAAGGATAACTTCTCTTAGTACCTTCCTAATGACCCTCCTAGGCTTGGAAGCCTTGGTCATTTTGGTTTTGTCAAGATTAACCCTAGGGATTGCTTCCCTTGTAACCTTGTTAGTGGCTTCCCTAAATTTCTTTGAAATCTTAGCCACTAGACACTTGTCATGATCAACTCTAGGGATGACCTCCCTTGTGATCTTGACACTCCAGACCTAGAACTTGTTCCATAACTATATGGAATATTATGGTTAGTAGGCTTATCTATCTTGGACCTAGGCTTGTGACCCAAGCTTTGCTTGTCCTTAGATGCACCTTGCCTCCTAGAACCTAAGTTTTGTTCATTAGACCTATTAATCATATTTGTCATCTTTTGAAGAGTCTTTTCCATTTTCTCAAGTTTGATTTCAAAACTTGATTTTCTAACTCTAATTTCTTAATTTTTGAATTTTCATTCTTTCTTTGGAACTTGTTCTTCCTAGGCATATACCTATAATTTTTGGGATTATTGCCTAGATTTTGATTCTCTACCTTTCTTCCCTTAGGTAAGGTACTCCTAGAATTAATAGGTCTAGATTTATCCTTAGGCACATTGACATGTTTAACACCTAAGCAATAAAATCTATTCCTAGCATGATTTTGTTCATGAGCAATACCAATAAAATTATGAGAATGCTTTCTAACATTACGTAAAAGAAGAGCATTATTTAAATTTACCTTAGGTACCTTAGGGTTTGCCTTAGCTCTCCCTACATTTGAACTCTCTCCTTTGCCCTTCCGAGGGTGACTCCCCCTAGGACATTGACTCTAATAGTGCCCTTTTTGTTGGCATTTGAAGCACACCACGTGTTCCTTGCCTTTGCGTATGTGGGCACCGGCTTCCTTGACCTTTGGTGTTGGTTGAGTCTTCTTGACTTTTTTTAGACATTTACTCTTATAATGCTCATGTTCTCTACACTCAAAATACATAATATAATTTTTATTTTTATTTATTGTGCTTGAGTTACCTTGGTCGGAATCTTGAGCTCGCTCTTCTTCTCGTCCAGAGGTAGATAAATCCTCCTCTTGCTCTTGTTCTAGGGGTTAAAGATTTAACCTCCCCCTCAATCCTTGAAATGGAGGCTTCCACAATTTCTTCTTCGGATGTTGAACACCTATCAACTTCTAAATTTTCACTCTCTTGAGAGGATGAGCATTCCACTTCTTTGGGTATATCCTCATCTTCTTGGATCATGGAAGATTCATCATGGAGTTTAGCAAGCTTGCTCCATAATTCCTTAGCATCCCTGAACTTCCCTAATTTGCACAAAATGTTATTAGGTATTAAGTTAACCAAAATCTTCATTACGTTATCATTAGTCTCGAATTTTTGAACTTGTCCCTCAGTCCATTTACTCCGATTGAGAGTTTTTCCCTTCTTGTCCATTAGAGTCTTAAACCCCTCTGTTAGGGCGAACCAGTCCTATATGTTCATTTGAAAGAAAAACTCAGTCATTGTCTTCCACTGAGCAAATCCTCCGAATTCATAGGGTGGTGGAAATCAAATATCACGTCCAAATCCATCTCAAAACTCCATCGCCTCTAGCTTTAGCTCCCTCGGTTGTTAGTCCGATTGAAGAGCAACTTAGCTCTAATACCACTTATAGGGATCGATATTGCATCACTAGAGGGGGCAAATAGTAATTCATCAATTTCTTTGTTTTGATTCGTCGTGCTTGTCTACAATCATTAGTATGTAGTGGAAATACAAATACAAACACAAAGCACATCACAAACACGACACAGATTTTACATAGTTCGAAACTCTAGTTCCTACTCCACGGTTGAGCCCTAGTGAGCTCTAGTGATGCACACCGCTACTAAACCTTCTCCTTCTCGAAAACACTCTGGAGGTGGAAAAATCTCTTATAAGCTTGAGTTTTACAATAAAACAATCAAATACAAGGTGTAAAGGAGATAAAAGGAATGCAAATGAAAAGAAAGCTTTACACGTGAGGGATCATAGCTTGATCGCTTTTAGGTTGCTTTGGAATGCCCTAGAAGGTTGGAATGCAACAACACTAAGTCTTCAAATTCTCCCAAGAACTAACTTTGGAAAATGTCCACAAGCCTCCTCTTATGAGCCCCATCGAAGCCTCCAACAACTCCCATCAAAACATCGAGATTCCGAACGTTGCAACACAATGATCGCTTCACCAATCAAGATGCCACCTCGATTGATACCTCAGTTGAGGTGTTGGCTAAGTCTTCCTTGCTTCTGATTGACTGTTTTCATGCATGTCCCAGATCTAGTCGAGGTGTTAGTCGAGTGATCCAGTCGAGGCACTACCTCGACTAGCGCCTAATTGAGGTGATGGTCGAGCATGCCTCACTTCTGAGTGGTTGTTGTCATGCATGCTCCCATATTTAGTTGAGGTACTGGTCAAGTGGTCCAGTCGAGGCATCACCTGGACTATAACCTAGTCAAGGTGTTGGTCGAGTGTACCTTGCTTCTGTTTATCTACAAACGAAGCCTAGTCGACTGGGACGAATTGACAGTCAACTGTTATACCTCAACACTGAGGTTTAACACCCCAAGTATGATCCCTTTATACTTGATACTCACCCTAGGTCTAGACCTAAGCCTTTTATCCACCTCCATCAGCCTCACGCCTCTAGGATCTATCCGAGTCCTCCATGACTCGTTCATCCTTGCATTAGCCTTCAAGTGCTTCCATCGGCTATGCCATTCTATCGAATCTACCTTTGCCAAGACGACATGCCTCTGGGACTTCACTCACCAAGTATAGTCTCTCAGACCTACTGGATCTTCACTTGCCGAGCACAGTCACACCGTGACCTACTGGAACTTCACTCACCAAGCACAGTCTCCTAGACCTATCAGAACTTCCCTCGCCAACTCTTAGTTGGCCTTTCCAATACCAAGTGGTCGGTCTCCTTTGATCGACTTGGATTTTCCCTTGCTAAATATTCATACTTGAACTTGTCCTAGCCAAGTCACTATACTTAGACTTTTTCTTGCCAAGTCATCATACTTAGACTTTTCCCTTGCCAAGTCATCATACTTGGACTTCTCCACACTAATGTTCGGTCAACCTTGATCGACTTGGATTTCTCTAATAATCTCCCTCATATGACCTTGGATATCTCATATCATCCACTAGTCATATGGTCAAACCATATTGTAAACCATTGTTGAATATCAAAACTCTACTCGAGTCCCATTCGGATCTGGTCAATCAATATCTGGGTCGATTTCACCAACAATAACAACCGTAATATTTACCTCCACAGTCGAATCTGACAGCTTTAATCTTCTTGCCTAGTTGATTTTCAACTTCAATTTTGAAGATCATGAACATATCCAAGGGCTCTAACTTCTCAAACAAAAGGTATAATTAAACATATCAAAAATAGTTATCAATAAAACTGATAAAATATATTTATCCATTCTAAAATATCTTATGGAATGTTCTAAATATATCTGTATTTATCAGGTTTAAAGTGCTACTACATTAATTTGCACCTTTGTTTCTTTTGTTAGTTATATTTTGCCTTCAAGACACTGTATACATATATCAAAATTTGCCATGTTAAGGGAATAGAGAATTCTTTATGGCATTAACCTTTCTAAACATTGTATATATATATACATCCTAGATGTCTATGTGACAGCATGAAAGAATTCTAGTAAGTCAAATTTCATTTCGTACCTATCTTGTACATTATTTTGTTGTTCGTAAGAGCTATGGCGTTTAACATATATAGCTTATTAAATAGGGAACCTAAACTAATAAGTATTGAATTTAAGAAAATACTAAATGTTCCATTCCCAAATGAATAAGTGTATCTTAATTTGTCCAAACAAGATATGGAAATTAAATTCCACCTAAATGACAAAATAACAAATATATTTTCCAAATTCAAAATACATTGTGTTAAATGACACTAATGTATGTGGTAGCTCTCTACTAAGTGTCAGTAGGTATAATGATAAAATTAATTTTTAAACTAACCTAACTAAGAAGTTTAATATCAGACACTACAGTTTTAATACCCTTACTCATATTGATAGTCCCTTTATATTCAGTGATTTTAAAATCTTAAGTTATTGGAGTATTAAAGTTATAGGTAGATACCTTATGTTCACTAAATATGAAAGAAAGTATAACAATATAACCTCACGTTATTGGCAAGAACATAAAGAGAAAATAATAAATAATGCATATAATACGCATGTATGAATATTTATGGGCAAAATGAGATATCAAGTACAACATAACGCTTAGTCTTTGGATTGTAGTGTGACTTATTAGTAGTACTCTTTAAATTATAGCTCATGATAATCTTTGTTCGTCACACCACGTGCCTTCCTTTGAGCCAACTCATAATGTGCATAACTAAATTATCTTTTATATGAGTTATATCTATCTAAGTCTATAGTTTACAAATCTTTTAATATGTCACACAAAATGTCTTCCTTTGGGTCGACATTCTATGCGTATGATCAATAAAATTTATCAAACTATTGATCTATCACACAAAGTGTCTTCCTTGAAGTCGACACTTTGTGCACATGATCAATCTAATTTATCAAACTATTGATCTACCATACAAAGTGTCTTCCTTTGAGCTGACATCTTGTCGCATGATCAATAAATTTATCAATAAAATCTGTTCTTTATATGTAAATCATTCTTAGCATATGTCTGGCCTAAACATAATTTTCCTTTGTGTCAATTATATTCAGCATAGACATACATCTATCTACACAATATGTCCTAAACTTCTCTAATAATTCTCACTTTGGTGATAATATTAGTTTGAAATAGAATCATATGTGTAAATAGATACTTTAAAAAATTTAGTAAACTCAACTGTACTTTTGTAGCCTAATGATGTAGAAAACGACCATAACATCGGACTAAAAATTTTGGAGCCAAAATATGCTCAAACTCATCCACACTCAGCACCAGTTGATTGATAGTTATAACAATCGACTGATATGCATCAGTTGACTACCTCAATAGAATAGAATACCTTATGCGGACGATTTCATGAGCACCAGTTGACTAGTGTCTAATAGCAGTCGACTAATAAACATCAGTCGATTACTCCAATTGACTAGAATATCTTCTGTGCACAAACTTGACCTCATCAGTCGACTGCCCTAGTCTACTCAAAAGCCTTCTGTCCCTAAGTTGATGCACATCAGTCGACTGACCTCAAAGGCCAGTCGATTGGTGTGTGCAGTCAAGTTTAGTTATAAGCGTAGCAGTCGACTAGTGCAATTAAAGAATCAGTTGACTAATCAATGCGATTTCATCAGGTCAAACATGAGGGTTTCACGACGAATGGTGGCAGTTACGCTGGCATTCTTCGTGGAAAAATACAAAACCTTATATCTAGTGCCTAAAACTAGGTTTTTTACTTATGTTTTCATTAAATAATCATCATTTTGTGACAAAAAATCTAAATCTCGTGCAAAATTGATGAAAAATGACAAAAACTAGAACCTAATGTCATAAAAAAATTGATAAAATGACTAACTCTGATACCAATTGATGGAAAACTATGAATCTATATATATATATATATATATATATATACACACACACACACAAGATGAATATAGTCTTATCAAATTTCTACAGCAACAAATACATAAAATGTAAACAGAACGATAACATAAATAAAAGGAACTTGAGTATAGCGAAGCGCCCATCGGTCATCGTATGTAAGATCAATCTGAAGTTTTGACGAAGAAGTAAAAGACATATCTTCCGTAGGATTATGAGGTGACGGCGTCGTAAACCCTCTTTATTGATAGGATATAAAGAGGTTGTCAGAGTTACCAACCCCTATACAGACCATGCCTTATATATAAATACTGGATCGAATCCGTTATTGACCCATACATCATTAATAATAGGTCTGTACTTTAACGGATTCTACATATTAAATCCTCGCATCTAATAACCGAAAATCATGAATCAATAAGTAGATTACTTATTCGAATTCAAACTAATACGATACATGCAATTGGATGGTTACAATAATCAACATACAAGCTCACATCCAACTAAACCGTAACCATTGCTAGTTCTTCGAAACCAAGTGATCATGACGCAGCAAGCCTATCGTAAACTCATTGCTAAGCCGTCAGGAAACTGCAGCCAGCTAACTATGAGCTTAGGCCGCAACATGGTACCTGCTCTTCGAATTTTTTTTTTTCCTCGATTTTCTCTTTAGCCACGGAGAGGATACTGGAGAAAAAAAAAATGGTTTAACACGGATTTAAAAAAGCATTGCAATATGTGAGAGAGTATTTAAAGCAGACAAATACGCTATTTGATAAATTAAATATGGATTTTAAGTATTCTTTTAATGGTTGAATAAGTGATTTGATAAATTGCACTGGGCGTTATCCTTCGACAAACAAACAAACAAACAGAGATGTGAATTTCCCAAGCAGAACGTGAATTTTAATCTCAGTTTTTGTACAAAAGTATGTTTATATTATTATATATATTGTGTTTAGGTGTTGTTTTAAGTATTATAGTACTTACCAAATGAGAATTAATTTCAATGAAAAATAAGTCATTAGATTTTATTTTTTTATTTTGATAAAGGATGTTTTTCGCTCGGGCATTTCTAAGGACATTTTCTCTTCCCTCGCCATTAAATTAAATCTGCAGCTGTCATTTACTTAATTAATACTTAGCTTAATTGGTATCTTCTAATTAGTTTCTTCTTATTAATATAAAGTTGTCTATGGCAGTATTAAATAGGAACTTGGATCGCCGTAAGCAAAAGGAAAATAATATATAGCAATTTTATCTAATCAAATAAATTTTTTGGTCGTAGATTCTTAGGGGCATTTCTAGGCGAAGAATTCTCCATTTTTTATTTTTATTTTCTGAAAAAATAAGAAAAAAATAAAGGAATATTTTTTTTAAACTAAAAAAATATAAAATAATAATTTTCTATTTTCATTTTCGTTTTTCAAAAAATAAAAGAGCGTTTTTTAGAAAATTAAAAAGAAAAAAAAACTCAATTCCTATTTTCTGAAAATAAAAATAAAAAAAAATTACAAATCAAATGCCCCCTTAACTTCGTTCATGCTATCTTTTAGTTACAAGAATTTAAAAAAAAATAGATATAGAAATAAAAGGAATTGAATTTTTTATCTATTAAAATAAAATATATATCATAATTAAAAATTAAATTATTAATATATCAAAAATTATATGAAAACTCTGCTACCCAATGCTATGAATGTAACCTGGGGACTAGACCTGGCCACGGTCTGGATTCGATTCGGGTCCGGGTTGAAATCATCGGGTCCGGGTTGACAAAATATCGACCCTTAACCGACTCACTCATGGTCGGTTACGGTCCGGGTTGTGGAACTGTCGGTTCCGGTCCGAGTCCGGGTCCAGGTCCGGATCCGGGTCGGGTCCGATCCGGTCCGGGTCCGAGTTCGGGTCCGATCCGATTAATCGTCGTCTTAGTTAAATAAATAAAAAATTAAAGAATGATGTAAATAATTAAAATAAAAAAAATTGCACAATTAAACTTATAAAAACTCTATCAAATATTTCATTATCTCAATAAAAAATATATTACATCTTGGACTTCAATAAAAAAATTAAATACATTTCAATTTTCATTATATTCAATCAATTTCAGTCGTATTCGGTATTTCCTCCCGTCGTCGTAGTTCCGAGTGTTCCTTCTGTTTCGTCTTGGTCTTCTTCGTCACTTTTAATATGTTGAGTTCGACTTGCAGCTTTTGACCAATCATTGAGTAAACATTGCGCTTCCAAATTTTTCAGCCTTAAGCTAGAACGTCTCTCGTCCAATGTATTTCCTCCGATACTAAAATTTTGTTCCACTGTAACCGTTGAAACTGGATAAGCTAGAATTTCTTTTGTCATTATAGATAAGATTGGAAATATTTGAGTTCTTTGCGACCACCATTTTAGAATGTCGAAGCTTTCTTCACCTGCATCACTAAAATCAAAAGAAGTGGTAAAATAATTCTCAAGTTCCTGACTGGAACTTGAGGATCCTCGTAGACGTTTAGTCCGTTGCCTTAATAACAATTGTGCTTTAGTGAGTTTAGAAGTAATAATACTAGTTGTAGTAGATTGATGTATTTCATGTCTAATAGTTTGTTCACCATATTTAATGTTATATTCATTATAAATATCATGTAAATGCGTTTTAATATTAAACAAAATCAAAGGAATATTAGGAGCAGTTTCGGTAATAGGACTTAAAGATTCATAATATAATGCTAACATATCTTGCAAACCATCTAATTTAAGTTTAGGATCTAAAATAAAAACACATAAAAATATTTCAGGAATGTTTAAGAAATATTTTTCCCATTTTTCTTTCATTACATAAATACATTGAGATAAATAAGTATCATTTGATTGAATATGTTCATTAAAAATACATGCAATATTACAACAATGTGTTAAAACTAAATGTGAAGTTGGATAATAAACACCTGATAATTGGTCACTAGCATCACTAAAAACTTTTAAAATTTCACAAATACTAGTGCATATATTCCATTGATTTGAAAATAAATAAATATCACGTAATTGAACATGTTGATGAAAAAACATACATAATAAATCTTTGTATTCAAAAGTAGATAACAACAATTTATGACTAGAATTTCAACAAGTTGGAACGTCACGTGCAAACCGTTTAGGCTTCATACCATTTATTTTACAAAATTTTCTCCATTCTTTCATAACTTGAGGATGTGTCCATAAATAATGAATTACACTCCTAATTGGTTGAATATGTGATCCTAAATTTTTAAGTCCATCTTGAACACACAAATTTAAAATGTGACATGTACACCTAATATGAAAAAATCTTCCACCTATTGATGGTTTACATATATCAATAAGTTCACTAATACTAGAGGTATTTGCACTAACATTATCAAAAGAAATTGAAAAAACTTTAGAAGTTAGACCATATTCTTCTAAAATAACAAAAATAAGTTGTGAAATATTTTGTGTTGTATGTGTTTCGTTAAAACATCTATATGCTAGCAATCTTTTTTGAATGTCCTAATTATTATCAATCCAATGATAAGTAATACTCATATATGAACAACTTTACCAATGATCACTCCAAATATCGAAACACAAAGAAACTTTACTGTTTAAACTAGAAAATTCTTTAATCAATTCTTTTTTTTTGTTTTAAGACTAATTTTAAAAGTGTACGTTTTAGAGTATTTCTTGTGATACGTTTAATAGAAGGATTTGCACTTGTAGAAAGCCAATTTTCAAAAGATAATTTATCACTAAAACTAAAAGAAAGTTGTTCAATTGCACAAAATTTAGCAGTTTCTTCTCTAAATCTAGTTTCGTCAAATTTAAAGAGTTTAGATTCGTTACCCCAACCCGATTGAGAAGAGAATGTCGGAATTTGAGTTTGAGAACGATCAATACCAATTTCCACCGGATGATTTCTCTCCACATGTCGAGTAAGGATTCCGTAACCTCCTCCTTGTTGAAATTTGTAACACTTCAAACAATATTTGCATTTTGCTTGCATATCACCGGAAGGGAGCATTACTTTTTCGAAATGTTTGGTGAAGATATCGGATGCGGGGCGAGGCACTCGAGTTGGTCTTGTAGCCGTAGAACCCGCCATCGTACTGGATGTATTGCTCCTACTTTCTTAACTTTGATGATGATGATGTATTTGAAATTCATCACCGGGAATATCAAGATCATAGTCACCGATATCGAATTGAAGTGAATCGCCGCCTTGCTCGAACTCGAACTCGGGCGGTGGTGGCATTATGCTCTTTCCCTTTCTGGCACCGACCGCACCCTTACGACTTGATCTGGCTCCAGACATTTGTAAAAATATGACTTGAGAGTTGAGACTTGAAAGCAAATGAGGGAATGAGAATTAGAGAAGAGAAGTTGTGATTTGTGAAAAAATGAAAGAGAATGGAGGTGTATTTATAGGGAAAAAAAAACTTAAAAAAAAATAAAAATCAACGGTCGACCACGTCCGGGCCGACCTACCCGTCGATCGAGTTACTAACGACGAAATCGCGTGGCCGATCATCAACGCCACGAAATCGTGGCCGCTTTTTTGTTTTAAAAAAGCGGCCGACCGCGGTCGGTCGCCGACCTACCGTCGCCCGTTGTTGTGGTCGTTGATCATCAACAGCCATGAAATCGTGGCCGTTAATTTTTTTTTTTTTTTTTAACCGCCGATTCGGTTTTTTTGGCGGTTTGGTTTTTTAAAAAACCGTGACCGGACCGCCTAATAGGCGGTCCGGTCACGGGTCCGGGTCAAACCCGTTGACCCGGTTAACCGGACCGTTGACCACGATCCGATTCCAAGTCGAATCCGGGTCTGACCTGGACCTTGACCGGGTCTACTGGGGACACTAGACACAGCGTAAATATTTATTTTTTATTCATTAATTAATGGTGTAAAAAAGATGATTCGTTTTTTTCTCAATTTCTATCGATCAATTTCATAATCAATAAAAAAAAATTATAAATAATATATTTTCTAATTCAGAATTAATAGGACAGACATTCTAAAAATTTAGGTGACGTCGTATAATTATCCTTCTGCTACCTGTAAACCGGTGCAATCATGTAGCATGATGTACGAGTATGGATCGATATGACAATTAATTTTTTCCCACAGACGGATGAATGGTGGTAAATAGTGTAGTTCTTTGGATACGGTGGGATCGATTGGAGGTCTAAAATCCCCCTGACTCGGGGACTTCTCAGCTTTCGCCATCACCGTGCCAAGAGATATACGATTTATTGACAATTAATTTAATTTGGATTTAATTTTACACCGTCAGTCTTTATCTCTATTTATTATATTGGCGTGATATTAAAGAGATTTAGACAGCGTTTTGTTCGTACAAAATTTTTCATTTTTTATTTTTTTTTCTTTCTTTTTCAAAAAATAAAAAATGATTTTTTTTATTTTTTAAAAAACACTCATTAATTTTTTCGAAAACAAAAATGAAAATAAAAAAGAATTATTTTGTATTTTTTATTTTTTTAGAAAATATTTTTTATTTTTTGAAAAATGAAGATTAAAAATATGAGTCAAATATATTTTCTTATTTTAAAAAAATAAATAAAAATAGAAAATAAAAAATTTTCGTAGCCTCCCCTCTTCAAAAAATTTTGACTATTGAAGATGATCTAAGATTAGCGAATGACAAAAGCGAACATGCAATAATCGAGCTGTCCTTTTGCTAGCTGTAAACTGGTGTCGTCACGTGGCACGACGGTAGGAGTGCGGATGGGACAGGCATTTCTTGACTTAATATTCAGAAAATCAAATTAAAATGACTGTATTAATTCAGTAATTGTGATTTGCTGAGTTAATTTTACCTATCTATATTTAAAATTTTTTTCCTTTTCTTGTTAATAGACGAACCAATCTCTTGACTTGTTTCTTATTAATTCATCTGTGTTTTGCTTCCCTTCCCTTGCACTCCAAAAGAAGCAAATCTCTTGTTGCAAGCTACTTCTCATCGTCCATGGCGGTCGCCGTAGTAAATTTCAACGTAGACGTCAACAGTTGGCTAAGCGCGCTGTGGGCATCGCTGCGGCTGGGCAGACCAAAATCTGGCATCCAGAAGTTGGAAAAGGAAATGGAAAATTTGAGAGGCAAAAGGGACGACATCAAAAACAAGATCGATCAAGCGGAGCGCGAAGGGAGAATTCCGACCAACCAAGTCAGCCTGTGGCTACGGGATGTGGAGACGTTGGAAGGTCAAGTGACTGCTATCAAGCAGGATTCACAGAGCATGAGTGAGTATTTTCCCGAATATAACTTTTTGCCTTTTCACTCCAATTCAATTGCAAGTCTTTGTGTTTAAATCCGTACGAGCTACTACTGCTTTTATTATCTATAAGTGAGGACAGGAAAAAAAAATGTTGTTTCGATCGTCAGGTTGCTTCAGTTTCCATTGCTTCAATCGAACTCAAACTGACAGCACGAGTCAAACACAAGAAGCAGGAGATCAGGTTCCTATCAAAAAGTCATCGAATTCCTGCTCTATCTACCGGAGAGTGATGAAGAAGCTCGGCGAGGTTAATGACTTGATGAGCCGAGCTGGTGAACTAGTTGATCAGATTACTACAGTTAGGCCTCCAGAACCCACCGTGATGTTTTCTATGTCACACCGATCGCCTATCGGGATAGAGTCGTATGTGGAGGACATTGTGGGCTACATCGATAGTAATAAAGGCAACATCATAGGCATTTACGGAATGGGCGGTGTCGGTAAGACCACCATATTGAATAACATCAAGCAACACTATCTTCTTAAACATAGAATATTTAATTGTGTCATTTGGGTTGTGGCCTCCAAAGACTGTCAATTGAAAAGACTCCAGGTTGATATTGCTAAGAGTCTAAAACTGCATACACTGGAGGAGAATGACGATGAACAAATATGTGGTGATAAGCTATTTGGCTACTTGAAGAACAGGAATTGTTTGCTGAGAGAGGCCAGCAGCAGCCACGCAAAGTCGCGATGTTCACGACGCGCATCGAGACAATGTGTGCACAAATGAAAGCAGAAAAGAAGATCAAAGTCAATTGTCTAAATTTAGATCGAGCATGGCAACTCTTTGAGCAGAACAACGATATAGATGTTCTCAGTTCAGATGCTGGAATTAAGTCCATTGCTGAAGAACTTGCTAAAGAATGTGCAGGCCTTCCGCTCGCTCTTATCACCGTCGCCCGGGCCATGTCAGGGAAAAAGTCGTGGGAAGTTTGGAATGACGCTCTCAATCAAATAAGGGATAAACATGAGTGGACGACTATTTGTCTTCCAGAAGATTCAGTCATGTATAAAGCCTTCAAGCTGAGCTACGACAGTTTAGAGAATGACTCCATGAGAGAATGCCTCTTGTGTTGTGCTTTGTGGCCTGAAGATTATGAGATCCACAAATTTGCTTTGATACCGTGTTGGATTGGTTGCGGAATAATTCGTGAATTTAATGTGATCAATGAAGCATTCGCCAAAGGATACTCCCATTTGGAAGCACTCATCGCTGCATCCTTGCTAGAGCACTCCGGTGATGCATATTCCAAGGTCGATTTTGTAAAGATGCACGATGTCATCCGAGATATGACACTGTTGATGGTC
Source organism: Wurfbainia villosa (assembly GCA_025175895.1). Taxonomy (NCBI): domain Eukaryota; kingdom Viridiplantae; phylum Streptophyta; class Magnoliopsida; order Zingiberales; family Zingiberaceae; genus Wurfbainia; species Wurfbainia villosa. The sequence continues at coordinate 119,062,210 of CM045994.1, forward strand.
TCTGGGTCGGAGGAGAACAAAAGAAAATGGATTGTAAAATCAGGAACAAGAGATTTGCCTAGACAAGAGGAATGGCAAGAAGCAGAGCGAGCATCATTCATGGAGAATAAGATTACATCTTTGCAAGATTATAGAGCTTCCACTTTTCCAAAACTTTCTACGTTGATTCTCGATAGTAACTTTTACCTGACAACAATTCCTTCGAGTTTGTTCCCAAGCATGCCTAATTTAACAGACTTGGATCTCTCTCTGTGTGATATAACAGAGATTCCTAGGGAGATTGGTAGTTTAACTGAACTTCAATATTTAAACTTGTCCTACAATCCTATTACAACACTGCCGGGAGAGTTTTGTTGCCTCCGCAAATTACAGTACTTGATTCTACAGGGTACTCAAATTCAGATTGTACCCAATGGGACAATATCCAATTTATCAATGCTCAAGTGGCTGAATATAAGAGGAATCTGCCCTTTACATGACAGCTGGTGGGATGAACTGAAATGTTTAGAAGGACGCCACCAATTATTAAGTGTGGAAATTGAAATCGCTGCATCAACAGACGATGTTGAGCGACTGAACAAGTTACCAAATGTCTCCATATGGCACCTCATTTTGAACGGAGAAAATATTTCACAACTTCCAAACTACGATCTGGGCACTTCACAATGGGCCTGCAGGGTAAGTGACAACCTTGAATCTCTGGCAATTTGCTATCTAGGAGTAGACAGATTAGTGTTGGCTGCAGCCGTGGGTCACGAATCGAGTTTGAGATGTTTAAAGATCCTCAATTTTTATAAACTACAATTACTCAAAAAGATTTCATTGAATGGAGTTGTGCTCCGCAACCTTCGTCAACTATATATTTCTAAATGTCCCATGTTGAAGGATGTTTCTTGGGTTCTACAACTGCCATGCCTCAGTCTACTAGATATGAATGAATGTTCAAACATGAAGGAACTAATAAGTGACGTAGGGAACTCCAACTCCAGCTCTAGCATCCAGATCTTGGAGTTGGACGACATGCCGAACCTCAATCGCATTGCAAATTGACCGCTCCATTTTCCCTTCTTGGAATATTTAATTGTTGCCAAATGCCCAGAGCTCAAAAAATTATCATTTGGGATTGAAATGTTACAGAACAGATTAAAAGAGATCCAAGGTGAAGTGGATTGGTGGAACAATTTGGATTGGGATGACGAAAGCATCAAGGATTCCCTCGCCCCTTATTTTCGGTAACACATATATTTTCATACAAAATCATTTATTTATTCAAGATGCATGTCTTCCTTTGATATATATATATTTTTAAGAGCAATTTAGGGGATCTGTTTTAGAAAATAAATATCTTTTTGATAATGTGAAAACTAAGCACGTGTCTCAAGGCATTTTGGTAAATTAAAGTTAAAACTACCACCACTGCAAGTTCTTGTGCAAGTGATTTCAATTTGGTCATATTTTCCGATATAAAAAATAATGGATTATTCTATTATGTCGATGCTTTTCGTGTCGAGTTAAATATCCCAGTATAGCAGCAAAGATTAAATGTTTCATTATTATGAGTTTTAGGGTTAGACAATATTTTATTTTCGAGTCCCTGACTTATTGGCCCTTCAATCTTTGAAGTTTTATTTTTTTTATGACTCAACTTCGTAATTTGATCATTCAAATATATGATATGAAACTTTATCAGTATCAAATATATTTATTATTTTTTAAATATAATAAAATTTATAAAATTTATCATTCTAACTTAATATTTTTTAAAATTAATTATTTTTTATTTAGTATTTTAAATTTGATAACAAATGATAAAATTTGTAATTTAAATTTGAAAAAAATAAATAAAACATTTATTTTAAAAAAATTGAGTGGGGTTGGAGGCCACCTAGCCTATGAGTGGCTCCGCCTCAGACTCGGACTTTAAAATCTTATTTTCTTTATGAGATATTCACATTGGGAACACTCTATTTGATCACTTTCTTTATTAATAATCATGCTTTTATCCCCTATCAAATGTGAGCATATAATCATTTTTAACTAGTTGACCCACACTCGTTAGGTTTTGAGATAATTCAAGAACATAAAGTACTTCTCGAAAAAATTTAGAAGTACCTCCCTTTATTTTCACGGTGATACCACCTTTGTCTTCCACCTTCACATACTTTCCATCTCCAAGCTTCACTTTGGATTTAAAAGAATCATCCGAGTAGACAAAATTGAACTTTATTCTTGTCATATAGCTACTATATATACTGGCTATCAAACTAAGGTACCATGTATCTCTATCTTCTTGCATACTCATGCAAGTGTAAAACTATTGTTCTGAGGATTCATCATTTTTAGTGAAGTTGGCTTGATTTTTTTTGCTTCTGTGAGCAATTGATGCAAAGTTTTCACAATTGTTACATTGTCAAAACCAACAATCTTTGCTTTCATGATTGCTCTTTTTGCATATGCGGCATCATCTGAAATCTTTGTTGCTAGATTAATTGATTTTTCTTTGACTCTTTGCTTTTTGATTTGCCTTTTGAATTAGAATTCTGATGTTGATAATTCTTTCTTTTTGGCATTCATTTTGGATTGGAAAGCCTACTTTAATAGTTCCTATGCATATCTAGCCATTTTATTCTCGTGAGCTTCAAGGGAACCCATTAGTTCATACACAGTGAGTGTAGACAAATTTTTAGATTCTTCAATGACAGTAACAACTTGTTGAAATTTTTGTGGTAAAATCCTTAAAAAAATTTCAACTATTTTCTTTTCTTCTATAGCATCACCACAATTTCCAATCAAATTTACTATCTCAATAATTGTTGGAAAAAAAAATCACATACCCTTTCGGTTTCTTTCATGAATAAATTATCAAAATTGGACCATAGAGTCCGTAGTTTGATGACGTGATTTTCTTTGAACTCGTAATTCTTTTTTTAGAATTTCCCAAGCATCCTTAGCCTTTTTTATACCGAAATGCAAGGGAAAATTGACTTGCTCAATCCTTATTGAGTCTATAAGAGTGCATTCCAACCTTTTTGACATTCTCTTTATATTGCCTTTGTTGTGCATTTGTCCATGCTGGAAGAGTCATAGCATTGTTCAATTACTTCTCAAAGATCATGTGAGATGAAAAATGTTTTCATCCGACTACTCCAATAATTATAGTGCTCTGTATAAAAAATTAGAATTTGACTTGGAGAGTATTGGAAGAGGATATTTGCCATTAGGAAAGGAAAGTATGTAACATGGCTTTGATACATTAAAGTAGAGAACAATATAAAAATAAAAAAAATTAAAAAACTGATGGATTATCACATATTGCGTATGTCTGTGACATAGCTACTATACTTCTATAAATACAATCATGGATAGTTCTAGAATGACATTAGTTATTGCTTAATTAATTTGATTATCATCTACTAGGTTATTGAAATACACAATTTGGTCTCTTTGCACGAGAGAGATTAGAAATCCAGCGAAATATTTCGCATCATTGAAAATGTTTTATTAATTAATCCAATTACCATAGAATCACGTTGCAAATACTGATAGTGTTGCACATCACGTTGGTAGCGCAGTCCATCCATGCTGAAAATTAATCCTGTTGCAATATGTAGTTCAGTTCCTTCAGTTGTGTGGATAATTTGTCAGTAACCTTGCATTGTAGGTTTTGTGAGATTTGTACTCTGTATGTATTTTGGCATGATGTTTTACCTCTCGAGCAACCAACATTAATTAGTTGGAGGCGACAATGAACTTATTGTAACGGACTTTTCTTTTACATTATTTTGGAGAAAGATGCGATAAACCTTATGATGCCTAACACTTTGTCCTTCAGGAACTGAGAACTTATTGGTAATGTCGACACTGATCTCAGTGAGGGAAAAAAAAAATCCTCAATTGGTCGAAGCAACAGAAATACATATCTCTTGCCTCTCAAGTTGAATCATGCTGCAGTTATCCGGTGATCCCATTTCTTGAATTTTTATGCTTTTCATTAACAGTGACAATGGAAAACTGAGACGCTATGTGTTCGTGTGGCAGGAAGATTACATTGACGGGGAGGAATCGGGACCATTGGATTCCAGCCATGATTTTCACTGTGTGTATCAAGATGATAAATTAACAAATTTATGTCCCATCTGTAAAGCAACTAACTATCTGAAAGTAGGACGAGATTCTTGCATCTCAAAATCAAGCCATGGTAGAATGCCATGATATTGATCCTGTGAACTAGTAGTCTTTGTGCGTTTTGAATTCTATAATTTTATTTTTTTGGAATCTGTGGAATTCTTGATCATTTGGTAGGTGTAAGTACTTCTATATTCACAGTATGTGTATTGTGTAGTCTTTTGAACTTTCAGGTATCTGTAAAATTAAATTTGTTTGGTACCTAGTTGCAATGCCAATTGTAAATCTCGAAGATATCAACTTGCAGTGCGTTATGTGTCTGTTAAAAGATAGCTATTATTAATTAGTGCATACCTCAAAAGATACTCAAAATTTTATGACGAAAATATATTCCATTGTAAATTTGCAATAAAAATCAATTTTCATCGAAAAATATAAATTTTTTAGCGTCTCTCAGTGGCCACCACCATCGTTTTGACACAAATCCAACAGATACTAGTTTTGGTTTATTTTGGTGATTCCACTTGTCATGCATCTTTAGTATTATTTTGTCTTTTTAGATGTTTTACGATTTTATTTTTTATATTAGTGTAGCATCTTGAGTTAACGAGTTGCAGGGTAGCTGAATAAAATTGTAGGGTTCAATAAGTCAACGCTAGCTGGTCTTGTTTGTTTGTGTCAAACAAAATCAAGCATCTCGATTAGTTCTTTATTTCCTTACCATAATATTAGTGTAGTTGTAGGATAGATAAACTAAAAGTAAAACCGCCAATGTCGATCTTAAGTACAGATGAAAAAGGTTCACAATTGTGCTAGGCTTTAGTAGCCACGAGTTTTGACGAATGCTTCCGTCTCTACAAGTATTGCTTGCTTAACCATATATAGTCCACACACAATTTATTTATTTATTTTTAAATATATCCTGGAAATTGTTTAAGAAGGAAAGTTGTTTTTGCAATTTTATGGTTATAATAATTTCATAGAAGGCTATCTTTTTGTTTTCAAGACTTTTGATCTGTTGATAAAGTTGCATTATTTTTTTCTTTGATTTTATTACTTAATCCCATCTTCATATTGTCACGCCCCGAAAGCATGTCGAGCCGAAAATCAAACGGACGGCATCTCCCCTGTACGTGGCAACATTTCGGATTAATACAAGGCCCGTAGGCCCACAACAACAACAATATATATATAACAAATAATAGCAGCGGAAATAAAGTGCGCATACCCACAACATACATAACAAAATATAATATACAGGTGTACTCCACCTGACAAGACCACAGCACTAAAACCGTACAAAAACATCAACACCAAAATAACATCCACAACCTAAAAACGAAGTCCAAATATAAACTAAGGTCCATGACATAAGACCAAAATCCAAAACACAATAAACAAGTCCAAACCATAAGAAAAACGAACTCCTCGGGAGACTTGGAAAACGGAGATGGGATGGATCGGTCGGCGCAGCTCCAAGTCGTCACGAAGTCGTCTACCTGTTACCTGGGCGACAGAAAAAAAACCCAGGGTCGGAGGTGGTGAGTAAAACTCAGCAGGTAATCAGAGAAAATATGTAAATATATGTATCAATATTACATGTCATTCAACAGTTTAATCTACTCGTACAACATGTATACATCAGCATAACAATAGATATGCATGCATATACTAAATAAACTGAACATCAATGATGCTGACATACCTGGCAGTCAGCTACTCTAACCTGATCCAACCTGGGCATATAATCACATCATAGGGTATAACAGTATAGTACTAACACAATATCCTAACCTGAGTCAAGGGTATCACTGTGAATATCCGATAGGTATACAAATATCAACCTACCTACCATACAGGAATATGCAATAGCATGTATGAATATGTACAAACAAATGCAACAGGCATAGTACATACAAATGCATCATCAAAGTGAGTATACATATAGACTGTATCTGTATGTATACCAATCACCATCATCCATATATATATATATATACAAGCAGTTATGTATATATATATAACCATATGCAAAACACCGTATGATACGGCAATGCAGCATGCATGGTCATGTCTGCTCACCCCTACTCGCTACCACGACCCCAGTGTGGCCTAGGTGGCACGACATGACAACTATCCCGACTCCAGCCGCCACCACTCTCGAGTGGCCAGGGTTGGGTAGTATGATCAAGTAGCATATGGCGTAAGTAGCTACGCAACGGGGTCCTCGCGGCCACTCCGACCGCGCGATGAGCGGTCGAGTGCCACGCACCCAGGACAACTGCACGCAACTCCAACAACCATCGTCAATAATGGTGGAGTGCGGCACAACAAATGCTATGCCCTCACACCAGTTACTCCTCTGGAAGTAACCTGGGAGGCAAGATGACTGACAACTCTCTCGACCCCAAGGGAGGCGATGTCGTCGGTATACATGCAATGACATGAGTCTTGTCTCACATACAAAACATCTACCCTAGACTCTCTGTTCAACAAAGAGTCACACCCAATTGATCAGTACACTCTTTACCCTGTAGAGAGTCATACTCATCTGATCCTGACAAGCTAGGACCATCGATCCGTAGCGACACACTGTCCACGACTCACCTGACTATTTACACAACCCGTGGTTGGTAAATAAATATGCAACATATAGGTATGGAACGAGTCCTACATTTAGGGTCATACTTATCTACAGAGGACCTTTTTACCAAATTTATAATTTAGGTCATCCTCCGTACTCGAACATCTACACCCTACTAAACAGTTAGACCTACTTACATCTGTAACTTCTAGATCATGCTAGGGAACATGTGTTATCAATAATCGAGCACACATATATATCAACGGTAAGTTCAAGCAAACGATAAACAGAGCATGATCAAGGTAATATGAACACCTAAGGTTCATATCTATGTCTAAATCTGAAAATCATTACATCTACCCGACCGGTAGGAAATTACCTACCTGATAAGAAGCTCGTGACAATAAAAATCCTCACGGCCGCGGTCGTGCCTCGTATCCACGTCCTGCAAATAGCATCAATTATATTTTAGTACAAGCAGACTACAAAATACAATTAATTACTATATCATTCTTATAGTCGCATTCTCTTATCGACTTACTACTTAGGAACATCTCCTAAATTATCCAAGGTCGATTTACTATAACCAACCTTCACATTAGACCCTCAACTGGTACGGTTAACATCATAATTAAAATCCCCCCATTTCCAATTAACCACTACACCAGTCTATACATTCAATTCCATACTAATCGGACATTCCTACGCTTATTTCTACTAAACAACCCCTTCTCATAGCTAACTCCATCAACCTTTCCCACTGTTAATTAGCTAACTCAAAGGCAACAATGAACTGATCTGCACGGACAAACTAAAAAGGAAAATAGTTTGCTTACCGGCAATTTGATTTTCACCGGCAGTACAAACCTTCCAATCCTCAATCCTCCGACAGAAGCCCCTGCTCCAAATTTCGCAATGGTGTCAGCCAAGAACAGAATATCGCAGTACCTAAGGAGAACTAGGCTTACCGGATAGTTAGAATTTCACCGTGAGTAATCCTCCAAATTCGATGACCAACCCCTCCTACTTCTTGTTCACCGATTGAAACACAATTTGGTCACGGCGAATCCACGAACATCTACTCTTGTTCAAGGTAAGGAGAACCCTAATCGATGCTTACCTCTCCTGACCACAACCGTGATGCGGCTTCGTTCGGAAAAATCCAACGCCGTCGCTGCCCTATTTCACCAACCCACGCTTAAACAGCAAGAGAGCTCCAAAATGATAGAATTCGGCTAAGGTAGGGAAGAAAATCCTTACCTACTACCGACTATCAGCGGCCATGACTCCTCTCCTTCGAATCGGCGGCTCTGATCGCTTCCCCCCCGCCCCAAATCGTCGCTTCCAGCCGTCCCGAGAAGGCCATCGAGTTTGCCGGCGGCTGCTTGCGGAGGGGAGAGTCGTGCGACGAGGAGACCAGCGAGGAGGAGGCGTCCGGCGGGCGGCGTACTGTGAAGGCGAATCGCGCGGAGAGGGGGAAAAGGAGTCGTCGCGCGTGAAGGCAGAGGAAACGGGAGACGATCGATTTAAGTCGCGATGTGAAATCGTAACCGGACGTATAATGCGTTACCGGGAGATAACGGGTCGGGTTTCTTCTGTTTAACGGGTTGGATTTTCGACCCGTTAAGCCCACCAACACTTACACAAAAAAAAAGACTTAGAAATTTCCGTTCGAGTCCAGAAAAATTTCTAAAAATTTCTGAAAAAATTTCTTAGGATATTCCCCTAATTACCCCACATCTATTATTTTATTTATTTATTTTTTTTTTCCTGGTATTTTACACATATGCCCAAATTGTTTTTCATGTGCTCAGTGCGTCTTTTATTATTATAATTATTACAAAGGTTTCTCATGCATGTAAATGGAAATATCATATACTGAATACTGTTGAATATGGGATTAATCCCATTTTAGGAATTTGAAAATATCAGTTTGTTCAAGTTCTCTTTAATCGCTCATTGTGATTTGTTATTATTCACTTATCAATATGTAGTTTCTTTTACTAATGAAGTTATCTTTTTTTTTTTTTTGTCAATTTACATGTATGTTTTTTTTTTTGAGTAATTGTTGAATTATGCTATGTGATTTTTGGCTTTGAGATCCACATTGCTCCAAATTGCAACGGTTGCAAGGGGAGAACTACAATACCTGATACAGGAGCAAAGGAGTGAATTTAAGCCTGCTGTGAACCTTTTGATACGAATCGACCGTCTAGTTCTAGCATTTCTTTCATGGATCATCCATTGCTCTGAAATGAACTTCTCCTTGTTCCAAGGGAGAAGGGAGAAGAAGTTCTGCTCTAGGCAGTAGAACTGAAACAACAAATAATCTTTCATTTGAAACTGATAATGGTGAATCTGGCCAACAACATGCAACAATTATTTTGTTTTCGCCCTTAATGATTCAAGCTACAATATAGAACATGTTGAAATGAGTAGGGTGGTTCTTGGATTAGGGTTTCATTTGGGACCGAGTAATTTGGGTATAAAACCATATCAACATTTCTTTCTGTAAAAGCTCTTCAGGAGGGAGTTCTTCAAAGGACATTGAATTCTTTTCCAACGATGATGGAGGCAAACAAAAAGTTATATAATACTCTTCGCATTAGAAAAAACATTGAAAGAGGTCATGGGGAATGCTCAGGAAGTGGAAATGAAGGTAAGAATATTTTGGTGCTTTTCGTTTCCTCTCATCATTTTTCTAGCTCCTACAAGGATATCTAGCTTATCTAGGTGGTTAAACAAATGTATATTATGTAGAAGAAATTATTACAACATACTATGTAATACCAAGAGCTACAGCTTCTGATCACTATCATTTTGTGAGTTCAGATGGCACAACTGTTAAAGCTTTCAGAGGAACACTCGAATGAGCATCATGCAATTTAAAATAATGATTTTGCACCTCTGGTGCAAAATATTGGAATCCGTCAATTTAACGGCCTCTACCAGTCTACCCCGGACCATCATAAGGGAATAATGATTTTGCACCTGTTCTATGGTCCCATGAGGATAATTTTGCTCATTAACATGTGCAACAATCTCTCATAATCAGGAAATTGAACATCAGTTCCATATACGAAATTAACTATTTTGCAGAGGCAGAATAGTGGAGGTTTGACTATTCCATTACCTACATGGACTCTTGCAGCTACAAAAGATGGGAGTTAAGAGGTATGTAATGCAGTTGTCTTTAACAATTGTTGTATAAGCTAAATATATTATTTTAGGCATAGTTGATTAATTAGAATGGAATAAATACCTATATTGCAAAATACTTAATGTCATGTTTGATATATATATGAGAAACATCTTATAGTCAACTTATCATTTTTTTAAAATTCAATAAATTTCAATGCATGATTTCTATTGATGTATTCTAATTGTGGAATTCTTGTCACTGTAAATCATAAATCAACTGTGACCTCGCTAACTTTGAATCCGTTTGATCATCAATTTGGATAAAACACACATTGTCATTTCTTCACTTGTAGACATGATTAATTTAAAAGTTAGATTGATGCACAATTTTTAGTGGTTTGTATGGTTCATGTAATTTAAAGAAATTTACTACAATTGACAATGACCAACACCTCAAAATTCAACTAACTCAATCAATTTTTGTCATTAGAACTTTGACTTTTACACTATGCACTGCTACCTTGTCCTTTTTTAATTACACGATTTGAAGCTCATCTTAGTCTAGTATTTTGGTCATTCTAATTTAAAATATTTGGAATTCTCAAGATTGTTATAAATGATCATGGATCACTCGGGTCAATGCAAGAAAAACTTTCTCATATATATTCACCATATGGATGGAAAATAATTTATCATATTTTCTTTGGATATCTTAATCTAGGTTGTTTACTTAGACATCTTCTCTGAATATGTAGAGTAAATTTCAAACTATTATTGTAGCACAAAAGAGTTGCTTTAGCATCTAATATTCTCATGCAATTATGTTATATTTTTAGGAATTTCTACTTGTGGATCTCAGGCAAGATGTTTTATTTTTTGCTAAATGTTACACTTTGAAAGTATGAATAATTGCAGAGGACCTTTTCCTTTTGGCGATTCTAATTATATCACTTCTATCGATAAAATTTTTGGTTTAATTAAGATTTTTAATTTTGATTTTGCCATGAGAATCTCAAGTTTTTGCTGGACACTATCGTGCTTCGGAACTTCTAGTCTCCTATAGATTTATAGTCCATCTATGCATGGATTGCATATTGCTATTGAGCATTTCAAGTGACTTTGGAGTGACACTCTTAAATCTTAATGATGCAATAAAAGGGTTCCTTTTAGATGTAGCTCATACCACAACAACGTGAGTCCATATCTCATATATCCTTTTCCTCATATGATTTTCTATTATGGAAACCCAAAGAGTAGCTAGAAACGAAAATTGTTTTCTTGTGCTCTGTCAACCATCCTTTGTCTGAACTCTTGCTTCACATTAAACGAGTTCACAAGGCATTATTCATTTTCAACTCCATAATTATAGTAGAATTTAAGAACGTTGTTCTACGTTTTATTATATACAAGTTGAGAATTCCAAGATGGTCGGATTCTTTTGTTGTAAGATTCTTTCTTTCACAATCCTCCATAAAGATTAATATCTTCTGAGTTATGTTAGTTGATACAAATATTTTTTTTTTCTTTCTAGTCTTTAGTTATACTTATGAACTCTTTTTGAAAAGAAAGTATATTATACAATTTTCATATCTTTATTAATTTTATCTTGCTTTATATTGAAGTAGGATTACTCATCGTCATAGATTTGGAATGTTTTTTAGCGCCTCCATAGTGGCGAGGTTAATTTCTTAGTACTACAATTTTTTGCACTCACCTTCTTTTCAATATCAATACTATCCAATGTTATATGTATGCAACTTGCATACAAACAATGGGTAATGCTCCATTTCTTTCTCTCTTTTTTTTTTTTTCTTTCTTTTTCATTTGATAAAAGTATTTTTATAAAAAAAAAATAAAAAAAAACTGCCTTGCCTAGTTGCCTTGCCTTATAAATCCCACACTAGAAAAGCTAAGTAGGAGCCAAGTAAGTTGATTGGTGAGCGAGAGAGAGAGTAGCTAGAGTGTCATCTTCTTCTTTTGTCATAGTCCAAAAGTCTCACTTTAAACTGATGAGGCTACTTTTCTTTGTGGAAAATTGGAACATTTCTATCAATTAATGTTCCTTTCCAAAACTTCATTGGTGTCCAAGTTGTCAATCATTTCCACACTCCACTTCTTTCAATTTATAACTGTTGATCAAAAAGAACTTAATTTATAACTGTTGATCAAAAAGAACTTTCTCAAACAGAATATATAACAAAAATCTTATCAACCAGTTAATTGATAAATAGTATTGTATAATAATAATATATATTTTTTAGTTGATATAAGGTATCTAGACCTTCGCCTTGTTAATTTTGGAAGCGTCTATTTCAACCCCACGAAAATTTTCCATCAATCGTCAAGATAAATCATGAAGCCCTCATAGCGGGTAACCTAACACACTACGAGAAAATCATAATTTAGAGACGGATAAAAACTCAATCTCTATTTAGATATCGATTTTATAAATTCGGTCTTTAAATAGAAATTGACTGGAAATCAATCTTTATTTAGAGATCGATTACGAAGTCATATTCTAATTAGAGATCGAATTTAAATTCATCTTTAAATATAGATTGATTTTTTTGTCGGTCTTTAAATCAATCTCTAGTTAGACTCTATTTCTAGAGGTAACAATCCAACATTCTATAATTTATTATTTTATCTGAAAAAAAATTCTTATAAATACATCGCAATATATAGCACCCTTGCCAGAGGCTATATAACAATAGTATTATTCTTGCTTATATGTTTTTTTTTTTTGGCTCAGAGAATCTAGATACTCGATGTGTTCCTTTAATTATTTGAAGAAATAAAAAATAGTAGAGAAAAAGGAGTAAAGGACAATAAAAATTACGGGAAACGAAGAGAAAAGGACACTATTATTTTGTTGATTTGGTTGCGCCGTTGCGAGAGATAGAAAGGGAAAAGAAAAAAAAAACCCTCCACGGTGGGAGCTTCTTATGATGATGTTCAAATTAAAGGAGCTCTCTCCCATCTAATGAGTTAGTATATTCCCGATGACTTATTCGACATTGATTTCGGATGCAAAAAGTATTATTTTTTCTATGAAAGAAACTTACATGGGCCCAAATTTTTTTACTAATTTCAATTTGTTTTTTGCTTAGATTTGAGATTTTTTTTTATTTTTACGACTACATCGTCAATTTTCAAGGATTATAATAAAAGCCTTCCAAGTAGTTAACCGTCAAAGAGTTCACTTTCCATTGCGATCACAAATAGTTGTTGTTATTGTTATTTCTTGAACTAAAGTTAGTATTCTTTTTTCCTTGTTTTAATTTGGCAGATCGTTATTTAGATTTTGAGTCAATAGTATATGATACTTTAGAATTTATTTTGATTACTACTTGAGGAATGAAATTTGAGATGAAAAAATTATTTATTTCATATGTCATCGATTCATGACTTTAGGATTTTGGATGTTTAAGTTTGGATTGTTAATTCATTTGTTATTTATTTTTATTAGGAAATCACCATATCTAGAATGCATAGATTTTTTAAAATAAAAGATCCATAATCAATATAGCAAAACATTGGAGATTGGGTTGTAAACAAATCAAACGTTCCGGAACAAGTTTGGTGTTCGGCTCAATAAGAGCTCGTTTACATTCGTCCAATATTCATCAAAGTCAATTAATAAACAAGCTTGAACAACTTGACAAATTAGATAAACAAGCTTGAATATATATATGTTCGACTTGTTAATGTTCGTGAACAGTGTTCGTAAATCATGTTCGTGAACAAACTCATTTAAAAATTATTTATGAGCTTATTTAAACTCATTTATAAACAAGGATTAAAATATTAAAAATTTAAAATAAACAAACAAATTTAACTTAAGAGCTTGATAACATTTAAATAAGCTAAACTTAAACAAGTTTGAATCAAGTTTGATTTAAGCTTGAATCGAACTTGATTAGAAGCTTGATACCCAATAAACAAGTCAAATTCAATTCAAGCTCAAGCCAAGCTCAATCTCTAAATAAAGAAACCAAACCAAGTTTGAACAGGTTTTCTAATAGCTTGGTTAATTTTAGGCTTAGCTTGGCTCGGCTCGACTTGGTTATCTTATCAAATAAGTTTGAACACTGTAAAGCTTAGCTTGACTTAGCTCGTTTACAACCCTAATAGGAGAGGTTAAAGTTGAAGAATTTTATTTTTCACAACTACTAGTAGACTTTGGACTTAGGACTCCAATTTGTACTTATAATGCTAACATTAGGGATCAAGTTCAAATGACATATTTGCAAAATAGTCCATATCAACCTTCAAGCTATATGATACTGCTGCTACCTTTTCCCGCAATTGAAATGAAAGAATCCGTGTGGAAGACACTGTCTGAACCGAAGAATCGGTTCGACAAAGTAGGTCTGGGAGAAATGGCTTGGCAAGGTAGGTCAGGGGAATCGGCTCGGCAGAACGAGTTTGGAGATTGGCTCTGTACGGAGAGTACAGGAAGTGACTCGGGCTATTATAGGAAGTCTGAGGTAGGGAGTCTAAGAGTTATACTAAGCCTGGTTGATAGGTCTAGGCTAACCTTACAAAGGGGTGAGAGGGTGAAAAGGAAATGTTAGAATATTTTTCGAAATGTTCGTGAGAGTTTGTTACATAATAGACTATAACCCCACATAATATTCGAAGGAGCCTCCACTCTCCATCTCTGTAACAGAATGATTCTCTAGGTAAACGAGGTGGCCACATGTACGATGATGGAAGATATTTGTTACGTGATAGCTGACCAAGGAAGAGGAGGATAAAAGACAGAGAAGGGGCAAGAGAGAGAGGGATTTGCAACTTCCAAAAGCGAGAGACGAAGGCACACAGGGGGGAGGAGCAACCACATCGCCGGAGAAGAAGAAGAGAAGGAGGAGACGAGGAGAGGAGGGAGCTCCATTCTTTCGATCTTTGTACACTGAGTCAATTGTAAAGGGTTTTCCCTCCACTTCTGGAAGTTTTTTCCACGAAGGAGGAAATTTATAGTGAAAGTGCTTTGACACCTTAGCTCGTAAGAGAGCTCACCCCGTAGAGTAGGAATCTTCATTCCGAACCACGTAAAACTCTGTCTTTATTCTCTGCTTTGGCTGTTCGCATTTTCTATTAGTATTTTATTACTGTTGCGGCCGAAGAGAACCCTAAGCTTTCTGCATGCATCTTGGTGTTGAAAGAGGCGAGAAAATCCATCTACGACCGCATCACTATAAATTCCCAAAATAAAAATTTGGAGTAAGTCAATTTAGATGGTTAAATCATTCTTGATTTAAAGAATTTAGTGATTGATTGAAATATAGTATAGAAAAAGATATTGTGTACTATTTGTATTGCTATGTTTTCAAGACAACTAAAGAAAAATAAGCAAGAGGGAAGGCTTTTGTAAGCGACGGATTCACAAATTGGAAGAGTGAAAATAATGTGGAATAATTATCTTATTCATCTCAATGTTTCGATTGATTATATCAGAATTTTATTGTGACAAGAGAATTCATTTCAATAGACTAAGGATGATCTATCAAGTATGAGGGGATCATACTTGTATTAAATCTCATATTTGAGATTTACCAGTTGACTATAATTTTGTTGGGTCAGTCGACTAGTCAAGTGTGTAAACACTCATAGCCTAATCATCTTGGAGCAGTCAATTGGGATTATGACCAATCGACTGATTAGTAGTCAACTGAAGACTCGATTGTTGCTATGTCACTGACAGTCGACTGTCATATATGGGCAATCGATTGACCTTGATCAGTCGACTGCCATAGATGACACTTCCAACGCTCAAGTCAGATAGTGAGAAAAAAAGAGAGAGAACAATTCAAAGTAGAATTTTATTTTGAGTGTGAACTTTTCTTCTTCTTACTATCGAGATATTTATACTTGGAAAGGAGTCGTGTGAATTCAGAGACATGTAAACATCGATGGGACTATGTGGGCACGTGTTCTCCTAGAAGGATTCCAGAGATTACGGAGACAGAGAGGACATCGTAGGAGTGTGTCTTGTAATGATGGCGGAGATTGCGAAGATGTGGAGGAAGCATGGTGAAAACTTAGAGAACACTTCGGATGAGCTCGGGCTACTTCAGATGAATTTGGCCCGCTTCGAACGAGCTTGGGTCTATTCGGACGAACTCTCAAGGAAATTAAGTCAGATTTGACCTTGATCAAATCTAAGTTGCGGTTAATTTGACCACCGCCCTAATGAGGCTGTTAATTTGAACTTTCGATTGACTTGACTGGTTGATTTGTCTCGCCAGATGATTTTACCATATCACTTCTAATTAGTTTTTTTTATTAATATATAGTTGTTTATTTTGAAAACATATTATATAGAGAGATAGTTGAAAAGAAAAATAAAAGATAATGTTACGGCAGTATTAAATAGGAACTTGAATCACCGTAAGCAAAAGAAAAATAATATATAGAATTGGATCTTATCAAATAATTCTTTCGATAGTAGATTCTTAGCTTCGTTCACACGATCCTTTAGTTACAACAAATAGAAAAAAAAACAATAGATATAGAAATAAAAGAAATTGAATTTTTTATATATTAAAAGAAAATATATATCGTAATTAAAAATTAAATCATAAATATATATCCATTCTCTGCAACCAACGGGAACATTTGATTTTTATCCATTAATCAAATTAGGCGACGACGGTGTTGATTAAAAGGAACAGGCAATAATTGTGATGTGTTCTTTTCTAGTTCAAGTGCAATCACGCGGCATGATGGTACCAATGTGAATGTGAGACGACATAAATCAATTAGATCTAGTCTTTATTTATTATATCTATCTTCATTTTCATTTTATCTCGATCAACTATTCAATTTTTTATTTTCATATCGAATCAAATTAGGATTCTCACTTTACACAAATATTTTATTATTATCTACAATTTTTTTTTTAATTTGAATTATTTAAATAAAATTATGGATATTTATTAAATTTTTAAAAGAACAATAAAAAAATTAAAATTAATAAATTAATAAACGTAGAAAAAATAATAAAATATTAAAAATAATTTTTTTCAACACTGACAATTTAATTGAATTATTTGAATAGGATACAAATAGAATATTATGAGATCCGTTTATATATTCGAATTTAAAAATAATCCTATTAAATTACTTAATTATTTAATCAGATCAAATTTTCCATTGAATTCAAAAGAAATTATCAGCTGATGCAATAGACCGACATTATTTCTTAACTTAATATTCAGAAAATCAAATAAAAATGGCTGTGTTAATTCTGATTTTCCAGTTAATTTTACCTATCTATATTTAAAAAGTCTGTTAATAGACAAACCAATCTGTTGACTCTTGTTTCTTATTAATTCATCTGTGTTTTGCTTCCATTCCCTTGCTCTGCAAAAGCAGCAATTCTCTTGTTGCTAGCTGTCGCAAGCTACTTCTCCTCGTCCATGGCGTTCGCCAACCTAAATCTAAATCTTAATCTTAACGTAGACGTCAACAGTTGCTCATTGGGATCGAGTCGTATGTGGAGGACATTGTGGGCTACATCGATAGTGAAAAAGGCGACATCATAGATATCTATGGAATGGGTGGTGTCGGTAAGACCACCATGTTGAACAACGTCAAGCAACACTATCTTCTTAAGCATAGAATATTTAATTGTGTTATTTGGATTGTGGTATCCAAAGATCGTCAATTGAAGAGACTCCAGGTTGATATTGCTAAGAGTCTAAAATTGTCGACACTGTAGGAGAATGACGATGAACAAATATGTGATGATAAACTGTTTGGCTACTTGAAGAACAGGATCTACTTGCTACTTCTCGATGACATTTGGGAATATGTGGATCTTAAACTGTTGGGGATGGCACACTCAGTCACTGAGGGAGGCCAACAGCAGCCGCGCAAAGTCGTGGTGTTCACGACGTGTATCGAGACAGTGTTATACCGATGGTTATTTGTGTGACTCTTTGACAGTGTTATACTGATGGTTATCTGAGACTTCTCCATTGTCAAACTTCAATGCTTGGACTTTCACCGCCAAGACTACTGTCACGCCCCGAGAGTATGTCGTGCCGAAAAGCAAACGGACGACATCTCCCCTGTACGTGGCAATATCTCGTGTTAATACAAGGTCCGTAAGCCACAATAATAACAACATATATATATGAAAATAGACCACAGCGGAAACTAATACAACGACATACCCATAACCACACATATACAATACAACCAAACACCATGCATACCGGTATGACTAATACCAGAACATAAAGAAAATCTCGTCAAAACCCGCACTAACATGTGCGTACATCACATGACACATAACACTATAAAAACTCATAATACATAACAAGACATACGAAAAAATCCCAAAAAAATCCGGACTCTCGGAGTTGAGATGAGACGATGTCAGCCAGCGGTGCTCCAAGCCCATCACAAAGTTGGCTACCTGTTACCTGGGCGACAGAAAAACCCAGGATTTGTTGTGGTGAGTAAAACTCAGCAGGTAATAGGAAAACATGTATATATATCCATATCACATGTAATTCGATAGAAAAATTTACAGGTATATCAAGTAACACTAACATGATAACATATCCATGTATATACCTTCTAACCAAAAGCCAATATAAAATGCAGACGTACCTGAACATCTGCTACGCTACACCTATCCAACCTGAGCACATATCCATAATATATATATATATATATACCAGAAGTCTGCTCTAAACCATATAACTACATAAATACAGGTCAAAGAATGCAATAGACAATGCAACAACTATACAGGTATCCTACACAATCGTATAAGCGATGCAGGTAGCATGTATGAAGATGATGTACAATCAAATGCAACAAACATAGTACAATCAAATACAGCAGCACAATAAGCATATATATATAGACTGCATCTATATATGTATACTAATCACAATCATCCATATATATATATATATATATATATATATATATATATATATATATATATATAAAAATATTTATATATATATCTATATATATATATATATATATATATATATATATATATATATATACATGCATATATGTATATATATGACAATATGCAAAAATGTCATAAGTTGGCAATGCATCATTAATGGTCATGTCGGCTCACCCTAAAGCTACCACGACCCAGTGTGGCCTCGGTGGCTCGAGTATGACAACTGTCCCAACTCAACACCAACCACTACTCTCGAGTGGCCGAGTGGGTAGTATGATCGAGTGGCATATAAGCGTGAAGAGCAAGCTACACGATGGGGGTCCCTGCTGTTGGCCACTCCGACAGTCACTACCTATGAGTGGTCGAGTACCACACACACAGGACTACGACACGCAAATCCCACTACCACCGTCTATAGTGGTAGAGTGCGGCACCACAATGCTCTGCCCTCACACCAGTTACTCCTCCTATGAGTAACTGTGGAGGCAGGATGACTGGCGACCCTCTCAACCACAAGGGAGACTTCGTCGTCAGCGTGCATGCAAATGACATGAATGGAATGTCTCATATATAGACATCCACCATAGACTCTCTATTCTACAGAGAGTCATACTAATCAGATCAACGTACTCTCTATCCTGCAGAGAATCATACTCAACTGATCATAACACTCTCTATCCTGTAGAGAGTCATACCAATCTAATCAACGCACTCTCTATCTTACAGAGAGTCATACTTTTTGATTGATGCACTCTCTATCCTGTAGAGAGTCGTACTCAAACTGATTATATCAAGCTAGGATCACCGGTCCGTAGTGACACACTAAATACCATTCACCTGACCATTTACACAATACATGGTCGATGGTAAACATGCAATCTAATGGTACTAGAATTAACCCTAGGTTCAAGACATTATCTACCTACGGATGACCTTTTTGCCCAATTTACAGTCAGGTTGTCATCCGGACTTTACTATTTGCACTTAACTAAATAAATTCTAGGTTACTTACATCACCTATATATATAACTCCTAATCATGATAAAATCAGACATGATAGCAGCAATGGAGTTAACAGCCAAAGGTAAAGTATCAAGCGCAAGAGTAAATAAGAACAGAGTCAAGGTAACATGATCATATAAGATGATCATGCATCTAAATCTGTATGCATTAAAACTACCTAACTAGGGTAGGAATTACCCACCTACTGTAATGCTCGTAATAAAGTCTTCACGTCCATGAACCTATCTTGAATCAAGGTCCTGAAATCAACTCCTGCAACAAAATATATATAATCCACTCATTTTGTCAATTCTAATATTAGGATCAAATCCTAATCCTGCATCAATTTTATATCTCGATCAACTAACTAAATAGTTTCCTCCATTAGCTCTTAATCACAATACTAATCTATCCATTCAATCATATCTAATCGAGCTAACTAAATAACATCTCAATTTACAGTTAAAGTGACAACTCATAGTATTTACCTAGTTCCAAATCCAAGATAAGAGCTTCTTGATCCAAGGTAGAAAATCAGTTCTGTACCATCCAATCTATATCGACCAAGCCGAAAATACCACCCACAAGATTACTATAAGTATAATCTCATATTCATAACATTCAAGCTAAAACTTACCTAGCCCAATTCAACCACCACAACCTCTTGATCCACCTTAGAAGATCCAATCCGCATCGATTGACTGAACTGCAAATCAAACCCAATTTTAACAATAAGCATATAAACAAACTTACCAGCAATCATGTCACGCCCCGAGAGTATGCCGTGCCGAAAAGTAAACGGACGGCATCTCCCCTGTACGTGGCAACATATCGGGTTAATACAAGGCCCGTAGGCCCACAACAACAATATGATATACACAGATATCAACATATCAAACGCAGTAAACACAGCGGAAACATACAACAGATAAAACAATATACAATGACCCAACTGTGCACTCCGGAGTGACTTGACACAACAAGAAACATAATAGAAGCCACATCGAAAGCCAAATATATACAACACATCCGTATATCACAGATACGGAAACAATACGGCTAAAAACCCAAACCAACAATCCGTAAGGATACAACTGTTAGTGCCTATAAGATCCACATATCTCTACAATGGTATGATATTGTCCACTTTGGGCCTAAGCCCTCATGGTTTTGTTTTTGGGCTCTACCCAAAAGGCCTCATACCAATGGAGATATCTTTTTTCTTATAAGCACATGATCTTTTCCATGTCTTACCAATGTGGGACTTTGATTGTATTCCCCATACTCCCAACAATCCCCCCCTCAAACGAAGGACCACATTGGGCCCCCCCTCAAGCCTATCCCTCCTCGAAGGATTTTCTCTGCTTGATGTCCGATCTTCAACCCACCAGGACTTCCTGCCAGTTGTTCGGTCCCCCCGACCCAACTAGACTTCCTTCCTGATGTCTGGTTCTCTTGATCCGGACGTGGGAGCTCAACTTCCTTCGTTCGAGGTTCATGGCTTGACATGGACCATGGCTCTGATACCAATTGTTAGTGCCTATAAGATCCACATATCTCTACAATGGTATGATATTGTCCACTTTGGGCCTAAGCCCTCATGGTTTTGTTTTTGGGCTCTACCCAAAAGGCCTCATACCAATGGAGATATCTTTTTTCTTATAAGCACATGATCTTTTCCATGTCTTACCAATGTGGGACTTTGATTGTATTCCCCATACTCCCAACAACAACAACACGGAAAACATATCCATTCGTCCGGTGTGAGATGGGATCAGCTGGCGGAGCTCCGAACGTCCAAGGAATCTTCTACCTGTTATCTGGGCGACAGGAAGCCCAGGGTCCCGAGGTGGTGAGTATAAACTCAGGGGTAATATATAGAAAGTGCATGAACAACATATAAGGATAGATCTACAAGTATACATGTGAAGATCTACAGGTATACAGCATGAGTCCAATAGACATACAGTCATATCCAAATCTAATAACAAGTAACTACAGTAAAATCATACTCAAGGTATATACTAAACTGATCAACTGAACATAAAGTAATGTACCAACGTACCTGACGGTCTGCAACACCATAAGCTATATCATCCTGACAGATATACAATAACATAACCCATATAATGTACCAGGTCAATCCCATACCTGACCAATACTCCAACATATGAACAGTATATGATCACCTGTACTAACAACCAGGTCTGTACCACACAATGACATGATGCTAATCAAATGCATATAACAGTCTGAATCAACGCATGTATCATGCTCAACACATAGCAGTAAATAAAATGCAAATGACATGTATCATGATGAACAAGCATGTGCAACAATCATAGCTCAATCAAATGCAGCATCTCACAGGCATATGTAAAATATATATCAAATACATGCATACATATATATCTGCAATGCATATGCATGGTCATGCCTGCGCACCCAACTCGCTACCACGACCCCAGTGTGGCCTAGGTGGCAGGACATGACAACTATCCCGACTCCAGCCGCCACCACTCTCGAGTGACCGAGTTGGATAGTATGAAGCGATGCTAGCCCGCCATAGAGCTATATGCTACCCACACGCGGTCCTCGTGCTGCTCCGTCCCTACCCATGAGTAGACGAGCACCGCACCCAGGACAACTGCACATCACACGACCACCGTCTATAGTGGGTGAGTGCGCTAACTACCACTCCGCACAGTGGTCAAGTGCGCATCTCCAGCTACCACCATCCATAGTGGCCGAGAACAGCACGCACAACAATGCTCTGCCCTCAACCCTACAACCACTACCCCGAGTGGCCGGGGAGGCAGGATGACTGACGACTCGTCTCAACCACAAGGCAGACCCAGTCGTCAGCATGCATGAAATGTAATGATGCATAACTCACACACAAATCCTCGCAACACTCCCTAACTCATGGGGAGACCTAGTCAATCAAAAGTCAACCATGCAAGGACGACAAATCCGTAATCACAACCTATTTACCTATGTACAGATAAATAGATCCGTCAAACTAACACACTGATAT
Source organism: Wurfbainia villosa (assembly GCA_025175895.1). NCBI lineage: Eukaryota > Viridiplantae > Streptophyta > Magnoliopsida > Zingiberales > Zingiberaceae > Wurfbainia > Wurfbainia villosa. The sequence continues at coordinate 119,085,040 of CM045994.1, forward strand.
GTATACGATACAACGACCGACCTCATAATTTGGATTCATCACCTAACCTAGTGATGCAACCCAGTAACCCAATCTGAGGTTATAAAAATAACCCTAACCACATGTACTTACTAAACATCTATCAGCTAACACATAATAGGGTTTTATAGTTCCTATTCATGCTAGATAATCAATGAAGTAACAGAGTATATATCTCAAAGGTCAAAGGCAGTACAAGCATACGATTAAATAAGAGTGGATTTAAGGTAAACAGGTATAAACATAAATCCAAGATCATGCACTGGAATTGATCAAACTACCGGACCAGGTAGATATTACCCACCTGATACGAAGCTCGAATAATCCTCACGATCATGGACCTGCTTCGTATCCCAAACCTGCACAATAATAGCAACAATGATTAAGTACAAGCACAAGTCAAGTATACGAACTAAACACTACTTCGTTTCTAGGTTCGTATCCTTTCCTCGTCTTCGAGTTAGAAACTCATCTATCCCAATCTGATACACCATAACCCAACTCACAATTGATTACTGATATCCACAAGCTCAATTAAGATAAATAGATCTAAACACACTCAAATCAACCTCACCACAACCCCATCTTTTATAGCAACACCATCAAATCATCCACAGATCAAACAATCATCAATTGGACTTCACAGCTTACTTCATGAATCAATTCTAACCTCCTATACAACACGCATCCTGCATAAAAATCACCATACTTAATCCATGCTGAATTCCAAGTATAGGTATTAGATCTTGCTTACCCTCATCAGCACAGCTTCAAATCCATCAACCCTTAACATAAACCATCGAATACCCTAGGCAGAGACACCATGAAAATACAACAATTATCATTGAACAGAAAGGTAACAAGGCTTACCAAATTCAAGTTCCCGCTTCCATCCATCGACTAATAGAGCTGAGCTCTCAACCTCACAATCCATCAACACAGCAAAACCAATAGGGCAGCCAACCCAAAAACCCAATCCACCGATGGCAGCTCCAACACCCTGCACCAAATGTAACACTCTTCACGCCATTCACTCCACGACACAAACTGGAATACCTTTGAACCAAACAATAAAAAGAAAAGAAAATCGAGTTATAACAATGTCAAGTTTACATCGATAGAACTATCAAGTGTCGACAGCACTGCCCTAAACACTGGAGCAATCCAAACACAAGCTGAAATCAACCACTCCCAATCCACGGTGAAACCAGAAATCTAACTGAATATATAGATTAATATAAGACTTACTAACCCTTGGAATTCACAGACGCGTTCCTTCCCTAACCACTATTCACGACGACCATTAAGCTTCACAAAATTGTCCAGACACCGATTGAAGCTAAAACGAGTAAATCCATAGCTATAACCTAGATCTCATCTCAAAGTAAGAAGGAGATCAACTCTTACCTGGCTACGATGCCAATGGAGCTGATCCGACTTCCCTCGTCGTCGGTAGAGATCAACGGCAGCTCACTGTCAGCAGAAACGAAGCCGCCACCGATCCCTTGCTCCAACGAAAATGCACCCAGCTCACGCTCAACATAGCAGCAACCGGCGATCTTCCCTCGACCCGAACCTTCCACCGAGAGGGAGCGGCCGTCGGCAGCAGATGGCTCACGGAGGAAAAGAATCGGAGAAATCGCGAGTCGTGTGTGAGGAGAGGGAGAAGAGCGATCGCGAGAGAGAAGTGAGGTGAATCGGTCCGTTTGGGGAGGTTTTTTCATAAGTCGGCCATAGGTGGTTGAGCTAGCCTAGGTCAAGTTCGAGGTAACCCACTTTAATTTAAATCTTCCAATTAAGTTTTAATCCTCCTCGTATGGACTCGTTTTGAATCCGGAAAAATTTATAAAAATTCCACGAGTTAATTCTCAATTAACAAAAGCTATTATTTTTTTTATATATATCTTACATTCTCCCCCACTTATAAAAATTTGGTCCCCAAATTTCTGACTTGTGTACGAGTACGAGATGTCACACAATCATCTCAAGTATCTGAAGAAAAGTCACACACCTCGAGTGACTAAGTGGGGTATTGAGTTCGAATATTATATTTCAACTCTTATATACACTCTCAATCAACCTATTAAAAGGTAAATAACTGTACCAAAGTGGAGTTCTAGACTCGTAACTGATGGAAGACTTTGCCCGAATCGTAAGGTGAATCATGAATCACTATCAGAAATGATATTCAAGGATACTCCGTGGATATAATTCCATCAAACGATTCAACGAAATCCATCTTACGACTCGGAAGAAAATGAGCGGACCTAGCTAATCGATCATCGACTACCCAAATCCTATCAAGTCCTTTCCGAATTCTAGATAATCTCCTAACACAGTCTAACGTACTAGGCTCCCACTTCATCACGGTATGTAACCCTACGATCCAATCCGCATCGATTGACTGAACTGCAAATCAAATCCAATTTTAACAATAAGCATATAAACAAACTTACCAGCAATCAACTATGGTAAATCTGCAAATCTACCCTCGATTGGGCACAACGAGGCTAGGCGACGAAGCTGCCACTTGCGGTGGAACTCAAAGGCGATCGCTGAATAGGGCATCCATGATCAGTGTCACAACTAGGAGGTGGCGGCTTGTGGCAATTCACAGCAAGGGGTCGAATGGAAGAACAGATGATGGTCAGCAGTGGAGCTGCAACTGCTATGGGTGGCGGCACTGGCACAGTATGGACCGAGTCCCCTTGGCCTCAGTCGTTGATCTCCTAGCCTAATTGCGGCGACGATCTAGCACAGTGACATCCTCATCAAGCTAACCTCATGCCTATAAGCGACAAAGAGATAAAGCTTCAGGACAGTCGGTGTGGGCGACGACGAAGGCTCACGTCGATTGGTAGCGATGAACGAGCAGGATAGCCTGCGATCCCTGTGGTGCGCCAATGAAAGGGCAGCAGCTCCGACGTGGCTCTCGTGTCCAGGATCCAAAGAATGCCTGACAGCAGAGAAGCTGGCTGAAGGCGATTAATAGACAAGAAAAAGCATTGCGCGGTGGCTCGATTGACTGGTGCTGCCTGCCTACCGTGGAGTTCAACGAAGGCAAGTGGAAAGAAAGGAAGGCAGCAATCGAGATCTGAGTAGCGTCGGATCTGCTCACTGCCAAACCACCACCATAGAAGAGCACCGGCGATGATCTGCGCTCGAGCGACAGTGATCGCGCCGGTCGGAGGGTCCACGGTGGTCGACGAGCAGGAAGAAGGGCTGCGCGCCGGAGAGGAGGAGAAGAGGATTGGTCGGTAGGAGAAGAGAATTCGAGAGAAATAGGGATCGGCGGAGAACGAGAATCGGTGCAGAAATGCTCACGGTGAGGAAACGAAAGAATAGCTGCGGGTCGGATTTGGGAAATAAACGGATTGGATTATGACCCATTAAGCCCTTTTTTTTTTAAACCCTTCTCCGTAAATAGTCTTAGAAATTTTCTATTTAAGTTTCAGAAAAATTTCTAAAAATTCCTGAAAAATTTCATAGGGTATTCTCCTAATTACCCAACATTTCATTTATTTTATTTTTATTTATTTATTTATTTATTTTTCTTGTGATATTTTATAACTACACACTTGGACTTACGTGACCAAGACTACACCCTTGGACTTTACCTTTTACCAAGTATCCATGCTTAGATTTTTCCTTGCCAAGTATCCATACTTGGACTTTCCCTTGTCAAGTGTACAACTTGGACTTCTCCATGCTAAATATTCATACTTTGACTTCTCCATTTCCAAGTATCCAAACTTGGACTTCCCCTCGAGCCTCGCTCGAGTCTGATCAACCTTGACCTGAGGTTTGATTGCTCCAACAATCTCTCCCATATGACCTTGGATACAATCATCCACTAGTCATATGGTCAACATGTGGTCAAACTCATATTGTCAAATAATGGGCAAATTCATTGTCAAACATCAAAATCACATTCGGGTCTCACTCGAGTCTGGTTAATCGTGACCTGTGTTAGTGCTTATAAGATTCACATATCTCCACAATTGTATGATAATTTTCACTTTGGGCTTAAGCCCTCATGGTTTTATATTTGGGATTTATCTAAAAGGCCTCAAACCAATGAAGATAATTTTTCATCTTATAAGCACATGATCTTTTCTATGTCTTACTAATGCGAGACTTTGATTGTATTCCAATACTTCCAACAATCCTCCCCCTCAAACAAAAGACCACATTGGACCCCCCTCAAGCTTATCCGTCCTCGAAGGACTTCCTTTGCTTGATGTCTGATCCTCAACCCACCAAGACTTCACAGTATGCGGTCCTTGACCCACTGGACTTCACGCGATTATCCGATCCTTCTGACCCAACTGGACTTTCTGCCAGTTGTCCGTCCTCCTGACCTAACTGGACTTCCTGCCTAGTGTTTGGTTCCCTTGATCCGGACATGAGAATCTTATTTCCTTCGTTCGAGGTGCATGACTTGGCATAGACTATGACTTTGATATCAATTGTTAGCACTTATAAAATTCACATATCTTTACAATGGTATGATATTGTCCACTTTGGGTCTAAGCCCTCATGGTTTATTTTTAGGCTTTATCCAAAAGGCTTCAAACCAATGGAGATATCTTTTCATCTTATAAGCACATGATCTTTTCTATGTCTTACCAATGTGAAACTTTGATTGTATTCCAATACTCCCAATAATTTGAGTCGATTGCACTAATAATCTCTCCCTTTTTGATATTTGACAATACTTTTAAGTTAGGCTAACAATAACCCAACTTAAATCTTCCAATGTCAAAGCATAATGAAGGTTTATCTAACTTCTCCCCCTTTGGCATACATTAAAAAGTCTATCAAGGTTTTCGATGTCTCATCTTCTAATGAGAACCATCATTCTCCCCCTTGGTCCAGAATCATCTTGGACGCCTTCACTCTTCTTTGTGATACAACTCTTATCACTAAATGAGAGGCAATCCATAATGAAGGTTTACGTAACCCTCATTTCTTCCCCTTTATAATCAAGGTATACCCATCTTACCAAGATGGACGACCTCCCGCTAAAGGCTTACTCCCCCTTGACGATTGCACCAACAATGTCCTTGGAGAGTTCCTAAGCCTATAGGAAACTTAAACAATTGAAAATAAGGGTAAATGTTCAACCTTGAACTTTAACCTCCCTTAAAATTCAATACTCCACCCTAATCAACTCCCCTAATCAGTTTCACTGAAATTCTTACCCTTTAAATATTTTTCAAAGTATATTCTAGGGTTAGGAGTAGTTAGGATAACCTAGGGGTGCTGAAAAATGATTGAACAAATCCTGTTCAGTCGAAATTATACATGACAGTCAACTAAAATCATACATCAATCGACTTCACTGCCACCAGTCAACTACTCCATGCGACAGTCGACTGGTTTCTACAAATGCAGAAAATCAGGTTTCAGAAACGAGATTTAAAAATGCATAAGTAATTATACGCCTTTAGAAAAATAATAAAAATTCATATATACAATACTTATGTCAAATACAATGGGTGAAAAATAGGTTTATATTAAAATATCCATCAAATTTAAAGAATGATACAAAGTTCAAAAGTATTGATAACTTCAATATTTTTGGCTAACTTTGTGTCAATATTGTCAAAGGTGATTGCTATCAAAAGATAGACTTCACCAAGATTTTCTAAAATGATTTTAAAATAATTTTCAAAATCTATTTTGGATCATGGTCTATAAGCTAGATGTACATGACTTATACATTAGCTTTCCTCATGATTCCTTAAAGTTATATTATGAGTTTGAGTTATCTAGATGCAACATCTAAGCACCTTGACCTTAACTCATTTTTATAACATCTCAAATGTATTTAAGGTGTATCAATACACACACATATCTTCCTTATAGTCCTTGTGAGATGTGGATAGGTTCTTTCCTAATTCTAAGGACTCTTGCATTATTACATAGACATTCCGATTTTATTCCTTTATATATGACTTCAAATTATAACATTGTCCTTAAATTCAATTTTAATGCATGAATGATCATGACATAAATGATTTATTGCATAATTTAAGCATTTGCCAATGATCCATGATTTCATAGCATGATATAAAATTAAACCTAAATATAAGCATGCCATAAATCAATCTAAATACTATCATGATATTTTAAATAATCATATTAAGAATGATGTCATGACATGACATATAGCAAATAAAGCATGACAAATTTTATAATATCAAGGTAAAGAAATACCTAAGTTTGATTCTAATTGTCATTTTCTAAAATTATACCTATTTGTCATAATGACTCAATATCCCAAGTGTGTCAAAATCCAAAATGACACACTTTTGACTCTAAACTTACTTGTGCAAATTTCAATTAATTTTCAATCTTTATAATTTCTATTGGCACATCCTAAAATCTTTTAAGATAAATTTCTAATCTCATTCCGAAGGTATCATACTACCTTGAAAATTCCCTAAAGTGTCAACCTCACTATGGTTAGGTTAACTACTTTTTCATTTTGGGTCAACACATCCTAGCCCATTTAGGGTGAAGGAATCATGCTCCTATGAACCCAAAAATGATTTAAGCTCCTTGGGTTAACTAGGTACTCACTAGGGATAACCTCCCTGTAACCTTTTTCTTTCGTAGATTCTTTGAAACCTTAGCCACCAAACATCTACTATGGTCAACTCTAGGGATGACTTCCCTAGTGACCTTGGCTTTCCTAGACCTAGGGTTAGTTTCATAATTAAATGGAACATTATGGTAGGTAGGCATGAGTTCCTTGGACTTAGGTTTGTGACCCAAACCCTTCTTGTCCGTAGATGCACCTTGCCTCCTACCACCTAAATTTTGACTACTAAACCCTTGAATCACATTTTCCATCGTCCTAAGGGTCTTTTCTAATTTCTCAAGTTTTGATCTCAAAACTTGATTTTCCTCCACTAACTTATCCAATTTTGATTTTTCATTAGTTCTTGGAATATTTTTCTTCTTCCTAGGCATATGTCTATTTTTCTTGGAATTATTGCCTAGATTGTTATCCTTAGATGAGCTAGGTCTTGAGGTAATTTGTCTAAATTTATCCTTAGACCTAAATTCATAACTTTTAGCACCTAAACAATAAAATTTATTATTAGCATGATTTTAATGATTAACAATAGCAAGAAAATTCTTAGCATATTTTTTATTATTGCACAAAGGAAGAACATTATTAAAATTTACCTTAAGATTTGCTTTAACTCCCCCTACATTTGAGCTCTCCACCTTGTCCTTCCGAGGGTACCTCCCCCTAGAACATTGGCTCCTAAAATGACCTCTTTATTGGCATTTGAAGCATACTATATACTCCTTACTTTTTCGAATTGGGGCATTGGCTTCTTTGGTCTTCTCCTTCGCCTTTGGTGTCGATTGGGTCTTCTTGACTCTCTTTGGGTACTTTCTTTTGTAGTAACCCTTTTCCCTACACTCAAAGCATATTATATAATTTTTATTTTTAATAGATATGCTTGAGTTACCTTCTTGAATGGTAGGAGAATTTTTGATTTCTTCTTCATTTCTCCAGGATGTAGATGGCTCCTCTTGCTCTTGCTCCGGTGTTGAAGACCTAGTATCTCCCTCAATTCTAGAGGTGGACACTTCCAACTCTTCTACCTTCTTAGATGTTGAGCACCTCTCAACCTCCAAATCCTCAAGCTCTTGAGATGATGATCTTGATTCTTTGGATTCCTCCTCTACTTGAGCCAGTGAGAAATTCTCATGGAGTTCAGCTAACTTACTCCATAACTCCTTAGCATCCCTAAACTCTCCTAATTTTGCAAAAATATCGTTAGGAAACAAATTAACCAACATTTTTGTTTCCTTATTATTTATTTTGAATTTTCAGATTTGCTCCTCGGTCCACTTCTTCTCCTTGAGTATTCTCCTCTTTTTGTCCGTCGGAGCTTCAAACCCTACTTCAATGCTAATCCAATTATCAAAATCACACATAAGAAAATACATCATTCTACCTTTCTAATATGCGAAATTTTCGCGGTCGAAGATAGGTGGAACCTTGATGTCATCGCCCAATCTATCTTGAAACTCCATTGTCCTCTAGATGCTCCTGATGTATTCTCTAGTGCGTGCTCCCTTGGCGGTTAGCCCTTGAAGAGCGGGCTTGCTAATCAGTCCTTGTAGGTATTCCGAGCGAGTTCGTCTCTGATACCAATTGTAGGACCGTTGACGTGTGCTAGAGGGGGGTGAATAGCGATTTCTAGATTTGTACACTCGATCATGCTTGTCTACAAAACTCATTAGTGTGCACAGCGGAAACAAATATACAAGTATAACCAAAAACAAAAGACAACACAATCACAACACATGATTTTTACATGGTTCGGAACTTACGGTTCCTACTCTAAGGTGGCGCTCTAGTGATCTACACTCACTAAGAACTTCGCCTTCTCGGTGACATGCCGGAGGTGGATAAACCTCTTACAAGATGTTTACAACAATAAATAACAACCAACTTAACAAATACAAAAGCAAATACGAAATACAAGTGAAAACGCTTTACAAATGAGAGTTTGCTTGCTTGATGCTTTGGGATGCCTTTGAAGACCTGAAATGAAGCAGCACTTCGCCTCAAAATCGCCCTAAAACCGCTATGGAAATCCTCCTTCACGAGCTCCTTTTAAGCCTCTGCACAAACTGGATTTTGCCCTGGCAATCGACTGTCAAAAGGCCCCAGTCGACTGAGCACCTATCCGTTGTCTCACAATAGACCAATCCACGTTGGATTCAGCCCAACGTATACCTAAGCATCCGACTGCCATTACCATCAGTCAACTGTCAAGCTAGTAGTCGACTGCCCAGTCAACTATGAGACCTTATGTGCCCTGCCCACTTATGGCCAGTCAACTGCTAGTGTCCAATCGACTGTTGAAATCCACCAGTCGACTGCAAGAGCACTTAGTCGACAGTCGAGCCTTAGTCGACTACACAACTAGTCAACTGGGTCATGCTCAGTTACATATTGCTCAAGTGTCAAATTGCTGTCAACTAGTTATATCCTAATCGGTGTCCTTCAACCATGAGGTTTAACCCAAGTATGATTCCCTCATACTTAATAAACCATCCATGGCCTAGACCTAAGCTGTCTAGCCACTTCCATCAGCCTCACACCCTCAGAGTTTATCTGAGTCCTCCATGACTCCTTCACTTTTCGCATTAGCCTTTAAGTGCTTCCATCGGCTATGTCATGCTATTGGGTACCCTCAGCCTATACCTAGGCCTTCAAACCACTTCTGTCATGCCCCGAGAGGATGCCGAGCCGAAAATCAAATGGACGGCATCTCCCCTGTACGTGGCAACATTTTGGGTTAATACAAGGCCCGTAGGCCCACAATAACAACAATATATATATATGAAAACAACAACTACACAAAACACAGCGGAAACATGATACAATAACATCCTAACCTACACACATGCATACCGGTATGACTAACACTAGAACATAAAGAAAACCTCGTCAAAACCCGCACCAACATGAGCATACATCACATAATATATAACATCACGAAAATTCCGAATACATAACAAGACATACGAAAAATCCAACACAACCACGGAAGCCTCAGAGGTGAGATGAGACGATGTCAGCCGGCGGTGCTCCAAGCCGTCATGAAGACTTCTACCTGTTACCTGGGCGACCGAAAAATCCAGGGTCCGTTAGGGTGGTGAGTAAAACTCAGCAGGTAATAGAAAACATGTATATATGTAATATCACATGTATTTCAACAACATGATCTAAAGGTACAACCGGTATATCAGCATAGTAAATAAATACAAGCATATACCATCTAACCAAATGAACAACGTAAAATACAGACATACCTGAAGTCTGCTACGCTACTCTGATCCAACCTGAACATATATCCAACATATATATAACAGGAAGAGTAATACCAACTCACCATACTACCGGTCAAGGTACCTAATGGTATGTCCAACACATATACAAATATCCGACACAACCATATAATAAATGCAAGAAGCATGTATGAATATGATGTACAAACAAGTACAGCAAGCATAATACAAACAAATGCAACATCACAATAAGTATATATATATAGACTGCATCTATATATATATTAATCTCAACCATCCATATACATATATATACATGCATATATGTATATATATATGGTAATATGCAAAGCGCCATCAGATACGACAATGCAATATACATGGTCATGCCTGCTCACCCCTACTCGCTACCACGATCCCAGTGTGGCCTAGGTGGCACGACATGACAACTGTCCCAACTCACACCAACCACTGCTATAGAGTGGCCGAGTGGGCAGTATGATCAAGTAGCATATGAGCGTAAAGAGCTCGCTACACAACGGGGGTCCCTGCTGCTGGCCACTCCGACTAACACTACCAATGAGTGGTCGAGTACCACGCACCCAGGACAACTGCATGCAACTCCAACTACCACCATCTATAGTGGTAGAGTGTGGCACAACAGATGCTCTGCCCTCACACCAGTTACTCCTCGGGGAGTGCTCTGGGAGGCAAGATGACTGACAACTCTCTCAACCCTAAGGGAGACTATGTCGTCAGAATGCATGCGAATGACATGAGTATGTTGTCACACGTACAACCATCTACCACATACTCTCTATTCCACAAAAAGTCATACCCATCTGATCAATACACTTTATATCCTGTAGAGAGTCGTACTCAACTGATCGACGAACTCTCTATCCTGTAGAGAGTCGTACTCGACTGATCATAACTCTCTCTTCAATAGAGAGTCGTACTCAACTGATCGACGCACTCTCTATCCTGTAGAGAGTCGTACTCGACTAATCATATCAAGCTGGGACCACCGGTCCACAGCGACACACTAATCACCCTTCACTTAACCATTACACAATACATGGTTGGTAACAGTATGCAACATACGGGTATTGAAAATAAATCCTACATTTAGGGCATTGCCTACCCACAGATGACCTTTTTGCCAATTTATAAATTGAGTCATCACCTGTACTAACATTTACACCCTACTAAACATCTAGGCCAATTTACATCACATCTATAACTCCTAAATCATGATAGGGTATATGTGATATCAACAATTGAGCATAAATACATCCAACGATAAGGTCAACCATACGATAATAAGAGCAGGGTCAAGATAATATGAACACCTAACATGCTCATATTTATGACTAAATCTGAATGCATTTACATCTACCGGACCAGGTAGGAAATTACCCATCTGCTGTCAATGCTCGTAGTAATAGAGTCCTCACGTCCGCAGACCCGTCTCGTATTCACGTCCTGCAAATTTCAAACATTATGGTCAATTACAATCAAATCCAAGCACACGACAATATATATATATATATATATATATATATATATATATATATATATATATATATTCTCTATTCTCCCGTTTCTATATTCGCGTCCCTTAATCGAATACGAATTAGAAACCCCAATTAGCCAGACTTGACCATTTAACACCATACTTAACCGAGTTCACAAATCCACTCGCAACATAAATAGGGCTTCACCCCAGCGCACTATACAGATATAAAATCTAACAACCTCAATAATCCCTAGCAAAATCCTAAATCAATCCAAACCCTGATTAGTTCGCCCCTACTAATCATTCCCTTTTATGGATTCATATAATTCACGATCATTTCTAAGATGCCCAAACATTCCATATATGTAAATTCACAAATGGAACTAATAACATCATCATCTTATTAATCATATTGGATATGGTGGCACAACTAGAATACATCCAACAGTAACACATCCAGATTAGTTTACTAATAAAACTGATATACAACTATGAACAACAAAATCTTACTTACCCAATCGATCGGTACTACTTCTTGATCTCAACTCTCCTGTAATTAAACTAAATCCATCACATATGTAAATGCATTATGATTCAGCCAACTGATCACTCCTATCCATCACATGCATACCAGTCAGCTATAATTCAAATGTTCATTCGAAACATCGAGATCCAAGCTTACCTAACATAGTTTCCATATCCCATAGCCTATCCAGAAAATCCCCCGCAGCTGATCACCCAAAAATCCAATCGGATGGAATCTGGGCTAAGACAGAGGATAACCAGTAACATCAACAAACAACCTAACAGCGCTTAAAATCAAAGCTGTAACTATAGCTTACCTTCTCGTCTCCCACCAATCGAACACCAACCCAACCACAGACGCAGCCCCAGCTCTGCTATTGAATTTGCCCCTTGAATCCACAGAGCTACTACTAGCAATTGGAGGTGGAGACAGATGGAGAAAATTGTCGGCGATAGAGGGAGAGGCCGGTGAAGCTGTAGCTATGGTAGAAGAAACGACGGCTCAACCACAATCAGTCATCGACATCGAAGAGAAACACCGGACAAAAGTGGAAGACAGAACGAAATTATACTAGAGTTCTATGACTTCACCGGCTGCACTCAAAGGGGAAATTGTGGTTACGAGCAGAGGAACCAACAGGGCAGCCGACCCATGCTTCTACTCCCGACACACGAGCAAATGGATGAAACTACTGCCCACAAAATCAACCGATCAAGCTAAGAGAGAGGAATCATGACTAGGAGTTCGATCCAACCTTACCTTGCTCCGGCGATGGTCGGACAGGGAAGCTCCTAATTCGGCCGCGTGAAACCGCTGCCGATCCCTGGCTCCCAAGATCAAGGATGCTTGGTGGAGCACGATCGATGGTCTTCCCCTCCAGCTAGCTCTCCCACCGGACGACACCGCCGACACTTTGCGGGATCACATAGACATAAGGGTGTCGACCGGTAGAACTCCATCGAGAGGGTAAACAGCTCCGACGTCAAAAACTGAACGGGGAATAGTGGAAGGATGCGATCCCCTACTCCCAGTCGTCGTCCAGCCGTAGTCGCCGCTTCTCCGCGCTCCGACGAGATCACGATCTCGGCAATCCACCGGTCGCGAGATCGCGAGAAGAAGAAAGGAGTCATCGTGGAGAAAAAGAAACCGACGGGGAATGAGAAGTCGCTGAAGGAAATCGGCTTTATAGAGAAATTTAACACCTCATTATAGTCTAAACAGGCTTTACAAAAACCTGTTTACTTTATCCCTATAAAATATCTATAGAACCTCCATTTAAATCCAGAAAAATTTCTAAAAATTTCTGAAAATTCTATAAGATAATTTCTTAATTAACAAGGGTATTTTCTATTTTTTTCAGTATTTTACATTTTCCCCCACTTATAAAAATTTGGTCCCCAAATTTCGTACTAACATGTAAAAATTTACGTTTTCAAAAGGACCACATACCTTTTTCAAGTGAACAGATGAGGCTATCAATCCCGGATAGTATCTTCCAGCTCCCACATAGCCTCCTCAACCGTATGATATTGTCATCCCACCTTTATGAGTCGGATGGTTTTGTTCCGCAACTGTCGCTCATTGTGACCAAGAATCCATACCGGGATCTCCTCATAAGTCACATTCGCCTGGAGTGATTTCGGAACCTCTTTCAGAACATGGTCAGATCACGGCGCGTATTTCCCTAGCATAGAAACATGAAATATGTTGTAAACACCCGCAAGTGTCGGAGGTAAAGTCAACCGATAAGCTACACCTCCATAATCCATGACACATGATCTGAATAGATCCTCCAACGTCTAAATGATACAGTCAAACTATTTATCTTTCTGCAGATGAAACGTTGCACTAAGCCGAAGCTCTGTGCCCATAGTCTGGTGTAGACTCTGCCAAAATCACGAGGTAACTCGCGAATCTCTATCCGATATGGTACTTAAAAGTACCCCATGCAATCTGATAATCTTTCGGTAATACAACGCTGCCGAATGGTCCAACAAGTACGACCCACGAGTAGGAAGGAAATGAGTTGATTTGGTCAGTCGATCCACAATCACCCAAATCGCATCATGTCTTTTACGGGTTCTAGGCAATCCCATAACGCAATCAATCGTGATATGCTCCCACTTCCATTCCGAAAATCGATATTTCCCGGAGTAATCCAGCAGGTTTCTAATGTCCAGCCTTCACCCACTGGCATACTAACATCGAGTAGCAAAATCTGCTATATCTCTCTTTATACCGTTCCACCAGTACAAACGTTTTCAATCTCAGTATATCTGAGTACCTTCAGGGTAAATAGCAAATCTCCAATGATAAGCTTCCTGTAGCGACTCCTTGACTGGACACATGTCCGGAACACACTATCCTTCTCAGAGACGGGGAATTATCTTCTCAAAAGAGAAATTCATCAACCATCCAAGACACACTTCACCACACACTCTGTAAGTGCATGGAAGACTATAGCAACGAATCTCATTCGTTGCAATTGTTGCAACTGTTCGCGCTCCAGCAACTCCATTGTAGCTACACAGTAGCTTGATAAATTCAATGAGCACTTTTGCTCCATACAACTACAAATCCAGATAATAACTACTAAAATCACGTCATGTATATGACAGACTATCTCATAGTTTCTTAACTGACATAGGCATAAGATATGCCTCATTCAACTGCATCGGAATCGTCCCGATCCCTGAAATGGTGCATCTGCGTACATCATCCTTTTATCCACTCTGGAAGGATTAACTAATACTCGTGTAAAAGTTAACCGCCATCTAGGTCTTCTAAACTGGTTTCACTAGCTTTCGACTAAATGATTTCCAACATCACCTTTGTCAAACAAGTCTGTGGTATAGTAATGCTAAGACATTCTATCCACATCTACAGTACTAACCAAACCATATAAGAAAAACCACCATCTACGGTTGTCGAGTACGTAACTCCAACTACCACAATCAATAGTGGCCAGGTTACGCAACTCCAACAATCATGAACTGATCCAATCGTGTCCAGAACACACGATTCTCAAGTCCAGAGGCGACTAAATCGTTAATCAGTCTAACAACTTAATCACAACTCATAAAATTCATACCAAGTATGAAATTGTCATCTTTACACACCTGCATCCCCTTTACTCTACGATGATGATATATATATTAATCATCACAACGACATTGATAATTGTAAGACACCATGTCACTACAATATCAACACTAAAGTCGCAATTCAACCTTAGAGTATACACAGGTGTCCTTTGCTGATCTAAACAGATCATCTATCCCCAACGGAGGATATTCACTTTTAACAACCATCGCATTCCATCATCGATAATCGATGCATAATTTCAAAGGTCCATCTCCCTTTCAACAAAGAGTTCCGGATCCTTGTCCCCACGGGGATGGCGGGTTGGTTAAGGCAGAGGGTGCTTGCCGATGAAAGCGGGGTTCGATCCCTGGGGTGGCGGGATTAATCCTCCCCCCAGTCGTAGCTGGGGCCCCCCCTCTGCTGGTACCAGCCCGCCAAAGGCCATAGGTTCGGTCCATGGGGGTATCGTCCCCCATGGGCCTGCCCCGTGATTTACCCCTTCGGGCATTCCTCTTGGGACGGGGGGCCGGAGGCTGCTAGGTTGGCAGTTCCAACCTTTTTGCCGAAGAGTTCCGGATCCTTCTCAAGGAGAAATACTGGGATAGATAATTATCCCTTCCAACATCTCCTATAATCAAAACTTAAATTCTTCCAATTTATATAGTGTTTAACAACACTGATACCAACAAAACTATCACCCGGTTTGTGATCTTCGATACCGGACTATTTTCGCAATCATTTCGATCGCCTACTCCACTTGCCTAAGCAACAGCAAGGCTAGGAGTTCATCCGAAACTACATCTGAATGCTCTCGGATTATACGCACATCTGAGAGACATAATTATACTATAATCTCAACAACTTGACGATCCGTAAGGATATGTCTACAGTAAAGATGTAAGATACTGGAAAAAAAATAATAATAATAAAGTTTCAAATGAAATAAATACAATAAATATATGTGTTTATTAAAGGAATTTAGTTATTTGGTTTTGGGATAAAATTTTATTAGATTGGACGAGCTCTAATAAAAGGTTAATCATTATCTTGATTAATTTAATTAAGTATGTTAGGGTTTAATTAAAGCCTAAGTTAGAAAACCTAGTTTATTTTTCTTTCCTATTCATGTCGCGTTTTCCCCGCCGCATTCCCTTTTCCAAGCCCTACTCCTCACGCGGCCACGCCGCCATTTTCTTCCCCGCGACGCCACTCACAGCGTCGTCGGCGTCTCTTCTGCTCCCACAGGCCGCCGCACGCGAGATTTCCTCCATGCGATCTTCCTTCTCGCGACGCATCTCTTGCGCTCTGTTCTCGCCGCAGCCGACCTCTCCCTCTCGCTCGCCTTCCTCGCGGCAGGCGGCGGCGACCGGCCTGGACGGAGGCCACGGACGGGTTGACGGCGAGCACGCACGACGGGGAGGTGGCGTCGGCGACAGCTGCACCTTGTTCTGACCTAGGGCGTGATTTTTGGTTGGGTGCTTGTTTGGGACAGGGAATTCTCGTGGAAGCTAGGTAAGCTAGAAATCCTTTACTTATTTTACACGAGATCTAGGTTTAGAATGAGATTTTTCCTTCACTGAGCTTGATTTGTCAATAGGGGCAGTGATTCGACGTCGGTGAAAAGAGGATAGGAGGAGGAGGGTTGCCGAGAGACTTCCAAGGCTGGTAAGCTTAATCTAGCATCTCTGTTAGCTGTAAATTGCTAGATTTTGGGTGGTTGTGTTGTGGTAATGGTTGATGGATCTGGGAGTGGCTCGGTTATGAACTGCGAATATAGTGGGTTGGCTGTGAGGGTTGAGGTGTTCTATTTGGGTGGATGTGGTCGGCTGTGAAGGTTCCGAACAATGAAGGAGGTAAGGGAAGAATCGGTTGTTTGGTTAATCGATGGTTGTTGTTGTATGTTAATTAGTCAGTTTAGCTAATTAACTAATTTGGTTAATCAAAGTAAGGAATTAATCGTTTAAAACAATGGAGTGATCTGATTAATCTGTTATTAGGAGTAATTGGATGAATTTGGATTTAATTAATAAGTTTAATCAAATAGTACGGTTGGGTTTTTGGGGTAAACTAATATTGATCAAGTGGTAATTAAACTTGGGGTTAATAAAGTTGATTACCTAAGCTGGTTAGGATGAATTATATTTGGATACGACAGCGAGTGATCGGTTAAGTGGATAGCTTAATCCATTAGGTTTTGGACTTGATATTGAAGTTGGCAATATAATCTGAGTATATTATATTGTATGCAGGTTTCGATCACGAGGCAAGGCCCCGATCGTGACGATTTCATTCTTGCAAACATTTATTTTATCAGGCGGGTATTTTGACTTATCTTTTAGATATAGTCAAGTTGATATGTTAGTTAAGATAGCTTTCAATAATTTTCATGCTTATATGCCTAGTATGTTATCTATGCCTACTAGATACATGCATGTGATAGGTTATGATTATATTTTCCCTGTTTTATTTGGATCATAGTTACTTGGATTTTGGATATGTACATATTGATTGTACATATTATTCGGATAGGTATTTTGAGTAGGATTTACATGCTTTAGTATCATGCATCATTTTTGCATGATTGCATGCTAGCTGGACGGGGTGCCATTATTGTTGAGCCTGCAGCCAGTTACATGGCCTGCACACACTGTCACTCATGGGTTAGTGGTACATCAGGAGGGTGTGTGCAGTTGCTCTGCCAGGCTCCGCTGGTCCGCTCATGGATAGCGATGAGGCAGCGTGGTAAGCGGCAGGGATCCCTCCTCTGGTCTATGACACCGGGAGATGAGAGCTTAGCTCTCCCACTCTGTTTGGGGCAGGAGGATAGGTGTACTCCGACAGTATTCTGTCCACTCGGTCACTCTGGAGCAGTGATGGCAGAGTGCACAGTTGTCATAGCCCTACCCACTCGGCTTCACCATCGCGTGTGAGGCGGCTGATTGGCGTCACGGGTGACCATGTCATTGGCACAACATGCACTTTGCACGGATTGCATTTGTATTATGTTTGCTGCATTATTGTATTGATGCCTTGGATGATTGCATATGATTGTCATGCATACAGGATACATGTTTGTATATGGTGATGACTCTTATTGTAGGGCACTTGCTCCTATATCAGGGTAGGAGATTCAGGTGAGTACAGTCCTTTTGCATTTATTTCTTGCTTACTATATATATGAGACTGTACTGGCATGATAAGTATTGTTAGTTATACCTTACTTTGCATATCGACTATTATCCGCTAAGTTCTTTGAACTTACCCCGTGGTTTTATTTTTATTTCAGGATGAAGCTGTCAGGAGAGTCCAGTTGCCATATCCCCCCCCCTCGTAGTGATAGTTTATTAGTTGTTTGAGATATGGTTTGGATTTTGTATAGAAGATATGTTTAGGCTTGGAATTGGATTTATGTACTCGTGGATTTTTGGGGTCCTTGTGGACCATTGGTCGGATCTTATTTTGATTGGTTTGGTTGTATTCTCGTGATGGTAGAAGGGTAAGTCTAGTTAGTGTAGACTTTGTTTACCTAGATTTGTTGGCCCGAGGCCTTATTATTATCTCGTGTGTTTGGTATGTTCGTGTTGATCGATGTATAGTGGCCATGTAGGCCTTGTATAAAATTGGTATTGTCACCCGCCACAGAGGAGGTGTCGCCGGATTTTCGTCTCAAGTGAGACTCTTGGGCGTGACAATTTATTTGGTATCAGAGCATAGGTTCCGAGTTCCTTAGGGTCTTTGGGTTTTGGAGTTCGCCAAGTTTGGCAGGTTAACTGGGTATTTTCGGAGTTGTACGAATTTCCGATGATTTTTATGTTTCGGAAATTCGAGGTATTATTGACAAGGTCAATTTGGGGATTGGCATGTGACATCTCCGCATGGCTAACAAGTAAATAAATTCTAGAAAATTTTCTAGATTTAGTACATATTTGTATTTTATATTCATTATGTTTACTTAGGTGGTATCATGTTTTGTCTAGTATTGTTCTAACATTATATCTGTTAGACTGTTAGATTTTTAGGTTGCTGGTTTATCGTTAGCATATGGTTATTAACTGCTATTACTGCTATACGTAGCTAGTTATCATTGTGATATAAATGATTAGATATTATTGGTAGATGTTTACCTCTTACTTTTTGGACTAGTATTTGGATTGGACTAGTATTAGGATTAGACTAGTTGAATAATATGACTAAGATGGATAAATTCGTAGAAGGTATACATAGAGGTTCTTTGACTTTCTAGATCCTAGTGCATGAGGACATGATTACATTGCTTACGTAGTTTAGGGTATATATAGGCACCTGATGGTTTATTGAGTATCGCCTTGACTTTGTTCTGGCATGACCCTTTAGTTATACCCTAATAAATTTCCGCCATTGATTGCCATTAGTATGATTATGTTGTCGTTTATTAGACAGTGTGTTATATGTTTATAAGGCTATGTGTTTTGTGGTGGATACCATGATTAAGAGGTAGAATAACTTTGATGAAGTTATTCTGTAGGAGCGGATCTCAGGAATGAAACAATATTAGTAGAACCCTAGGTGTGGAAACCCTAGGTGTAATAACCCGGATGTGCATATTGGTATAGGTTTATACATTTACTATTTCAGCTGATATGGTGATCGGATTAGTAGAGGTCACATGATTAGGATGCGATTAATCCTTAGAGGGTATATAACGTTGTTCATATTTATCGGCTGCCAACAATATCACCCATTCATGGTTGAGGAAAGTTACAGTAGAGTTTCCCTAAAGGGGCTTTTGTGTATTTGAGGTCGAATAGGTCTCCCATGTATGGTTGAGATAATCTACTGTAAAGTTATACTCTTGCGTTATTCGTTCAGAGTTGGTGATAATCGGATTCGTATGATGTCTGTAGCAAGATAGCTACTTTACGTCTTAAGTACCCACGAGATATGTTCGTGGTAGCAGGTTGGGGCATGCATGATTGAACTGGTAGGATGATGTAATTTTGGCTTAACCCTCTTGTCGTACTTGTTAGTAGATGGGTTGCTCTTATTGGCCTTGATAGGCGTTTCCTGTTAGTTGGGACGAAACCCTATGATTACTCGTCTCGACGAGTTTATTAGTGGATTTATGATTTTATCGACCTTGATAACCGATCATGTTAGAAGGGTTGGAACGCTAGACTTAACCATCTCGATTTATTTATTTATAAGTCGATGATCTTTACCGGCTTTGGTAAACATTTGGTATTAGAGGTGTTGAAACCCTCGCTTGATCGCCTCAATGGGTTTAATTGTAGATCGATGATCTTTGTCGACGTTGAAAGTCGATTTATGCGGGATGTATTGGATAACACTAGGCTTAACAACCTAGGATAATCGACTGCTCACACGACCTATTGGTGGTAGTACGCCAGAGCGTGCAATCAATAATTAGATATTTATATACAACCTGTCTATCCATGAGCCTCATTCGTGGTAGCATATAGTTGCGCGTAGACCGTGCTATTGATTGTCGGCCCATGGGTTACGTTCGTGGTAGCTCATAGATAGTTTCCTTTTTGTGCGAGAGCCACGAGACTTTGTCGTGGTATCCGGATGTACACTGCTTATTGCGGTGGTTGTGTATGTTACGGGTATATTTGTTATACTAATGATCAGGATGGTTGCAGACTGATATTGGTACTCTGAGGGTTGGGTTACTCTATCTTGTTCCCTGTGACTTCCATTATGTGCATTATGATTATGCACTATTGTCTATACATCCACAGAGTGGTTGTACTTATCCCCTCCTCACTTATCCTCTAGGTTAACTGATGGAGGACGTGTCATGTTGACCTACCTTCGAGTCGCTCAGAGAGTTCCTTGCCGTGCTTGTCCCACTGCATCGTCGAGATGCCGCTTTATTTACTTTATCGGTGTTGCATTTTATTGTGCACTTTGGATTTTGTTGCAATTTGTTTTGGTGTCATAAAAACTATTTTACTTTAATGGATATATGTTTAGTCGTGCATGCATGCAATTAATTAAAATATTTGTATATCTATTAATATTTCGAGGTTTTTATCAGATTTGGTCCATGGATTTCGGCATATTGTCACTAAGGGGCTCCTCTGTCATTTGGATGATGGATATACCCCCAGGACGTGACAATTTTATTGGTTTGCGATTTTGGTTTGTGGGTTTTGTGTTTCGAGGATTTGATTTCCCTTGGATTTTTGGGAGTTCTCGTGTTTTGGGGACCAGGCAAGCTGAAGGATATCTCTGAGTTATAGGAAAAGTATTGTCTTTAGTGGTTATTGTACTTTAGTTGTTAGGAAAAATATTGACTTAGTGAAATTGCCCCTACTCATGGTTGGGGAACGAGGTCGATGACGTATTGACCTTGCGGAACCTAACGATGATTTCGGAAGTACGAACTCTTTAGAGGTGCCGACTGATGTCGAAGTAGGAAGCTAGGGATTTGGCCTGCTAGCCACCAATTTGAAGGACAAGGGGTAAACCCTCAGGGAATATCAGTCCCTACTAATAGTGATTTGGTTATGGATAAGGCGTGTATGCTTACGCTGGTCAAGACGATGAAAGATCGTTTTACCTTATTATAAGAGGTGTTGGATGAGATATTTATCTGTCCCAGAATTTCTTCCAGAGAAGATCCGGAACTCTTTGTTAAAAGAGAGATGGACCTTTGAGGTTATGCATCGATTAACGATGATAGAATGCAGTAGTTATGGAAGGAAATGAATATCCTTCATTGTGGATATATGATCTATTTAGATCAGCTATAGGATACCTATATATACTCTAGGATTGATTGGTGACTGGTGTGATGATATTGTAGTGACATGGTGTCATACAATTATCATTGTCGTTGTGATGATTGTTATATCATCAGCTTAGAGTAAAGAGAATACATGTGTGTAGCGATGACAATTTCATACTTGGTATGAATTGTTTGAGCTTTTGATTATCTTATTAGACTTATTGACGACTTAGTCGTCCAGGGATTTAGGAAGTCGTGTATTCTGGACACGATTGGCTGAGTTGTGGTGGTTGGATTGCGTAACTTGGCCACTATTGAGGGTGGTAGTTGGAGTTGCACTCTGCCACCGCTGATTGATGGTGGTATTTTTGGTATTGATTTGATTATTACCATAGACATGGATAGGATGCTCTAGCGATACTACAATCGCTGACTGGTTGGATCAGGAAGGTGATGGAATTTACTTGGTCTGCAGCTTGTGAAACTAGTTTCAGGGCTCAGACGATGGTTGACTTTTACGCCAGTATTGATTAATCATTCTGGTATGGAAGGAAGGGTAGAGTACTTGAATGTATTATTTCGGGGATCGGAGCGATTCTGATGCTATTGAATAGGACGTATCCTAAGCTTACGGCAGTTAAAGGACTGCGAGATAATCTGTCATATATATGACGTGGACTTCGCAGTTATTATGTTGTATTGTAGAGGTGAAGAGCAGGAATGCTCATGGGATTTTGGCTAGTTACTGGATAACTACTATAGAGTAGCTGGAACACAAACGGTTGTAACAAGGAAGTTTGGTCGCGATAGCCTCCCATGCACTTACAGAGTGTGTGGTGGAGTGGATGTTGGACGGTAGATGGACTACTGTCTCTGACACTGAGGAGGATAATGGTTTCCGAAGTTGCATTAGTTTAAGGAACATATGCTTCAGGAAATTCCGATTCCGGAATGGAAGTGGAAGCATATTATTATAGATGTTGTGGTGGGTTTGCCTAGGACACGTCAAGGTCATGACGCGATTTGGGTAGTTGTTGACCGACTAACCAAATCCGCGACTTCTTAGCGATTCGGAAGACCGACTCTCTGGATCGTTTGGCAGAGCTATATTGTCGGGAGATCATCAGATTGCATGGTGTTCCTTTGAGCATTATATCAAATAGAGATCCCCGGTTCACGTCCCGGTTCTGGCAGAATCTACAGCAGGCTTTAGGCACGCAGCTTCGTTTTAGTATTGCATTTCATCCGCAGACAGATGGACAGTCTGAGCGGGCCATTTAGACACTCGAGGACTTGCTAAGGTCCTGTGTAATGGATTTCGGGGGCAACTGGGAGGACTAGTTGCTAGGACCCATAGAGCTCAGTATGAGACAGGGTTGGTCCGTACTATCAGACGTAGGATGGCAGAGGCGCAGGATCGTCAGAAGAGTTATGCAGATCGGAGACGGAGACCTCGGGAGTTCTCTATTGGTGACCAGGTATTCCTGCAAGTCTCACCCACGAAAGGAGTGAAGAGATTTGACCTCCGTGGTAAGTTAGCTCCAAGGTACATTGGGTCTTTCGAGATTTTGGAGAGGATCGGAGTAGTCGCTTACCGTCTAGGGCTACCACCGTTTTTGGCTGGTATCCAGGATGTGTTTCATGTGTTCATGCTGAGGAAGTATGTGTCAGATTCTACACATATTCTATCAGATATGTCAGGTTCCATTCAACCTGATGCTACTTATGCAGAGGTTCCGGTACGGATTCTGGATCACAAGGAACGACAGTTGCGAAACAAGATTGTGCAATTTGTCAAAGTTGGATAGAGTCACCTCACAGATGAGGATGCAACTTGGGAGCTTGAGGAAAAGATCAGAGCTTAATGCCCTCACTTGTTTACTTAAGGTACGTGAGATATATTTTTAGTACTTGTGGTCTTTCTTACTCATTATGCATTTGAGTAGAAAATTTGGGAACCAAATTTTTATTAGTGGGGGAGAATGTAAGATACTGGAAAAAAAATAATAATAAAATTTCAAATGAAATAAATACAATAAATATATGTGTTTATTAAAAGGAATTTCGTTATTTGGTTTTGGGATAAAATTTTATTAGATTGGACGAGCTCTAATAAAAGGTTAATCATTATCTTGATTAATTTAATTAAGTATGTTAGGGTTTAATTAAAGCCTAAGTTAGAAAACCTAGTTTATTTTTCTTTCCTATTCCTGTCGCATTTTCCCCGCCGCATTCCCTTTTCTGAGCCCTTCTCCTCGCGCCACGCTTGCTTTCTTCCGCGATGCCACTCACGTCATCTGTCTTCTGCTCCCACAGGCCGCCGCACGCGAGATTTCCTCCATGCGATCTTCCTTCTCGCGACGCATCTCTTGCGCTCTGTTCTCGCCGCACGAATGACCTCTCTCCGCCTTCCTCAGGCGACGGGAACCGGCCTGGACGGAGGCCACGGACGGGTTGACGGTGAGCACGTACGGTGGGGAGGTGGCGTCGGCGATAGCTGCACCTTGTTCTGACCTAGGGTGTGATTTTTGGTTGGGTGCTTGTTTGGGACAGGGAATTCTCGTGGAAGCTAGGTAAGCTAGAAATCCTTTACGTATTTTACATGAGATATAGGTTTAGAATGAGATTTTTCCTTCACTGAGCTTGATTTGTCAATAAGGCGTGATTCGACGTCATGAAAAGAGGATAGGAGGAGGAGGGTTGCCGAGAGACTTCCAAGGCTGGTAAGCTTAATCTAGCATCTCTGTTAGCTGTAAATTGCTAGATTTTGGGTGGTTGTGTTGTGGTAATGGTTGATGGATCTGGGAGTGGCTCGGTTATGAACTGCGAATATAGTGGGTTGGCTGTGAGGGTTGAGGTGTTCTATTTGGGTGGATGTGGTCGGCTGTGAAGGTTCCGAACAATGAAGGAGGTAAGGGAAGAATCGGTTGTTTGGTTAATCGATGGTTGTTGCTGTATGTTAATTAGTCAGTTTAGCTAATTAACTAATTTGGTTAATCAAAGTAAGGAATTAATCGTTTAAAACAATGGAGTGATCTAATTAATCTGTTATTAGGAGTAATTGGATGAATTTGGATTTAATTAATAAGTTTAATCAAATAGTACAGTTGGGTTTTTTGGGTAAACTAATATTGATCAAGTGGTAATTAAACTTGGGGTTAATAAAGTTGATTACCTAAGCTGGTTAGGATGAATTATATTTGGATACGGCAGCGAGTGATCGGTTAAGTGGATAGCTTAATCCATTAGGTTTTGGACTTGATATTGAAGTTGGCAATATAATCTGAGTATATTATATTGTATGCAGGTTTCGGTCACGAGGCAAGGCCCCGATCGTGACGATTTTATTCTTGCGGACATTTATTTTATCAGGCGGGTATTTTGACTTATCTTTTAGATATAGTCAAGTTGATATGTTAGTTAGGATAGCTTTCAATAATTTTCATGCTTATATGCCTAGTATGTTATCTGTGCCTACTAGATACATGCATGTGATAGGTTATGATTATATATTCCCTGTTTTATTTGGATCATAGTTACTTGGATTTTGGATATGTACATATTGATTATACATATTATTTGGATAG
The DNA here is from genome assembly GCA_025175895.1 of Wurfbainia villosa. NCBI lineage: Eukaryota > Viridiplantae > Streptophyta > Magnoliopsida > Zingiberales > Zingiberaceae > Wurfbainia > Wurfbainia villosa. Next base: position 119,110,338 of record CM045994.1, read on the forward strand.
GTATTTTGAGTAGGATTTACATGCTTTAGTATCATGCATCATTTTTGCATGATTGCATGCTGGCTGGACGGGGTGCAATTATTGTTGAGCCCGCAGCCAGTTACATGGACTGCACACACTGCCACTCATGGGTTAGTGGTACATCAGGAGGGTGTGTGCAGTTGCTCTGCCAGGCTCCGCTGGTCCGCTCATGGGTAGCGATGAGGCAGCGTGGTAGCGGGCAGGGATCCCTCCTCTGGTCTATGACACCGGGAGATGAGAGCTTAGCTCCCCCACTCTGTTTGGGGCAGGAGGATAGGTGTACTCCGACAGCATTCTGTCCACTCGGTCACTCAGGAGCAGTGATGGCAGAGTGCACAGTTGTCATAGCCCTACCCACTCGGCTTCACCATCGCGTGTGAGGCGGCTGACTGGCGTCAGGGGTGACCATGTCATTGGCACAACATGCACTTTGCACGGATTGCATTTGTATTATGTTTGCTGCATTATTGTATTGATGCCTTGGATGATTGCATATGATTGCCATGCATACAGGATACATGTTTGTATATGGTGATGACTCTTATTGTAGGGCACTTGCTCCTATATCAGGGTAGGAGATTCAGGTGAGTACAGTCCTTTTGCATTTATTTCTTGCTTACTATATATATGAGACTGTACTGGCATGATAAGTATTGTTAGTTATACCTTACTTTGCGTATCGACTATTATCCGCTAAGTTCTTTGAACTTACCCCGTGATTTTATTTTTATTTCAGGATGAAGCTGTCAGGAGAGTCCAGTTGCCATATCCCCCCCCCCTCGTAGTGATAGTTTATTAGTTGTTTGAGTTATGGTTTGGATTTTGTATAGAAGATATGTGTTTAGACTTGGAATTGGATTTATGTACTCGTGGATTTTTGGGGTCCTTGTGGACCATTGGTCGGATCTTATTTTGATTGGTTTGGTTGGGTATTCCTGTCCAGATGGCAGAAGGGGTAAGTCTAGTTAGTGTAGACTTTTGTTTACCTAGATTTGTTGGCCTGAGGCCTTATTATTATCTGCGTGTGTTGTGGTATGTTCCGATCGTGTTGACCGAAGTATAGTGGCCGTGTAGGCCTTGTATAAAAATTGGTATTGTCACCCGTGCAGGGGAGATGCTGCCGGATTTTCGTCTGGCGAAGACTCCCTCGGGGCGTGACAAAAGATATGTCTATCCAAGTCTAAGGGCCTCCCTTGACTTTTTTTTTTTAATTGTTGGTCCACTTCTCACCTGACGGTAGAGATACCACCGATCCACAAGTCGATGTATAGGAACCTTCTAATCAAACTAAGAATGTTCTAGACAAAGATACCTGTAAACTACAAATATCTCTCAATATATTAATCCAAAGGATAAAACTAGAGTAATACCCTGAACGATCAAATATCTATTGATCCGATCCAAAAGGCTCCACACAGGTCTCGGCCTTTCTCCGAAGAGAAAAGATCAGATTCAACAGTCCGCGACATAGCGGTCGCATTTCTGCGACGAATGCCTCAGGAATTTTTTCCTAGATCATACGATCCATCCCTAAATCCTACGAGCTACAACTGTAGAATACCGAATAGATACGACCATCGTTGTATACTCTCTCCTCTGTACTAATCAAATCATATCTGGGGGTAACTGTTGTTGTCTGTATGAGTCTTCCACGATGTCTTCTGCTGATACTGCTGCATAAGTCACTTCCCTTGAAGGGAAGTATCATGGAACTCCAACCACGCCTGAGGTAGTAGGTTGCTGCTGATGAGATAACCCAATCCTCTGTGCTGATCTCTGTTGTCGAGACAATGCATCTTCCTCCCGGAACACCATCGATAGTCTTCAACTGAGTCTTCAAAGTACACCTCCTCCACTGTACTGGTAGCTCACAACAGCAACAGACGAATTGATCCAACGGATAATCTGGCTTCGCGTGTTTTCGTGATCTGCACTGCACACACATAATCCCTCCGGAGTCTTTGTTCTGATTTTGCTAAATCCACGAGAACATTCTGATGATCTGCGGTTGGTCTTCTATAATCGGAAAATAGCTCAAAGCCTATGATTCTGATCTTGCTCCTTTTTATCCAACAGTCGGAGACTTCTGACTCTATTAAGTTGACCTGCAATATTTGCTTATCGGTCTCCAACCTTTAAACCCTTGTACGGAGTCATTTCTAAACTCCTGTCTCAATCCAACGTCTTCTGGCAGGATCTGGTAGAAGATCTCGGCATCTTAATCCAACTATAAGCCAATAACTCTGGGTGGCTTAAATCATCCATTCATCTTCTTGAGCTATTAGGTGGTCGTAACCTCCGTAAGTCTCACGACTCTGCACAGTATACTATTACTAACCGATCACCCTTTTTTGAAGCTCAAGAATCCTTACAATGTGTCACTAAAAGTGACACGGAGAAATACTCTCTTTCAACATCACTGAACAATGATCAAGTGATATATTATTTCCCGAAGATTATTTTCTGCATTTATCACCAAATACCAGCTTGATCCCGATAATGGTATGCAAACAATTCTTCTTTCTCGGTATAACATGAGTTAAGTACTCTCAAAGTTATACAACTCAGTATGAACAACTCAGGGATAAAAATCCCTATGAAACATCATAACCTAGCCTTCCGCTATCTGCATCAACAATAGTCTACAAGATTGTTCATTACCCACAGGTAATGATCTGACTAACACAGTTAGTGGAAATCTCTAAGACTGTAGTCTCTGATTTCCATAATAAATGTGACGACTTGGCCCCTGTTTTCTGACTCGGTATCAGTTGGCTCTCAAAGATAAATCACCTTTTCGATACAGGTTCAAGACTCACAGACTTAACAAGTCGTTTCCGAGGTCAACTCATACTACGGTTACGAGCAATAACCAACACACTACAGGTTATTCCCTGTTATATATACTAAAAGCATAGCCAACAAAATCGGGAGTATAAACCCTAAAGGTCACTCCGGTTGGTCGCCTCGGTGGACGACCCCTACTACAAGTCTACATAGGTGTCATAACTCTATTGTATACACCTACTAATCAAGTTTAGATAAATATCTACTAAACCATAAGTTATCAGAAATTCTTACCTCGTGCTGCTTGGAGCTCAGGCCGCTGTCCATCTCATCTCAGAAAACCAAAACCGAACAAATTGACTCCCGAGAATCCAAGACTCGACACAAAACAACATTGTATGGCATCGCAGAACCTTGGGCTCTGATACCACTAAAGTTGTCACGCCCCGAGAGCATGCCGAGCCGAAAATCAAACGGACGACATCTCCCCTGTACGTGGCAATATTTCGGGTTAATACAAGGCCCGTAGACCCACAATAACAATAATATATATATATGAAAACAACAACTACACAAAACACAGCGGAAACATGATACAATAACATCCCAACCTACACACATGCATACCGGTATGACTAACACCAGAACATAAAAAAAACCTCGTCAAAACCCGCACCAACATGTGCGTACATCACATAATACATAACATCATGAAAACTCCAAATACATAACAAGACATATGGAAAATCCAACACAACCACGGAAGCCTCGGAGGTGAGATGAGACGATGTCAGTCAGCGGTGCTCCAAGCCGTCACGAAGACTTCTACCTGTTATCTGGGCGACAGAAAAATCCAGGGTCCGTTGGGGTGGTGAGTAAAACTCAGCAGGTAATAGAAAACATGTATATATGTAATATCACATGTATTTCAACAACATGATCTAGAGGTACAATAGGTATATCAGCATAGTAAATAAATACAAGCATATACCATCTAAGCAAATGAACAACGTAAAATGCAGACATACCTGAAGTCTGTTACGCTACTCTGATCCAACCTGAACATATATCCAACATATATATAACAGGAAGAGTAATACCAACTCACTATACTACTGGTCAAGGTACCTAATGGTCTGTCCAACACATATACAAATATCCGACACAACCGTATAATAAATGCAAGAAGCATGTATGAATATGATGTACAAACAAGTGCAGCAAGCATAATACAAACAAATGCAACATCACAATAAGTATATATATATATACTGCATCTATATATATATATTAATCTCAACCATTCATATACATATATATACATGCATATATGTATATATATATGGTAATATGCAAAGCGCCATCAGATACGGCAATGCAGCATGCATGGTCATGTCTGCTCACCCCTACTTGCTACCACGACCCCAGTGTGGCCTAGGTGGCACAACATGACAACTGTCCCAACTTACACCAACCACTGCTATAGAGTGGCCGAGTGGCCAGTATGATCAAGTAGCATATAAGCGTAAAGAGCTCGCTACACAATGGGGGTCCCTACTGCTGGCCACTCCGACTAACACTACCAATGAGTGGTCGAGTACCACGCACCTAGGACAACTGCACGCAACTCCAACTACCACTGTCTATAGTGGTAGAGTGCGGCACAACAGATGCTCTGCCCTCACACCAGTTACTCCTCGAGGAGTGCTCTAGGAGGCAACATGACTGACAACTCTCTCAACCCTAAGGGAGACTATGCATGCGAATGCACGAATGAACAGTATGTTATCACACGCATACAACCATCTACCACGGACTCTCTGCTCCACAAAAAGTCGTACCCATCTCGATCAATACACTCTCTATCCTATGAGAGTCGTGATCAATCGATCGACGACTCTCTATAGTAGAGTCGTACTCGATCGATCATAACTCTCTCCAATGATAGAGTCGTGACTCGATCGACGATACTCTATCCTGTAGAGAGTCGTACTCGACAGATCATAACTCTCTCTCCAATAGAGAGTCGTACTTAACTGATCGACGCACTCTCTATCCTATAGAGAGTCGTACTCAACTAATCATATCAAGCTGGGACCACCGATCCACAGCGACACACTAATCACCCTTCACTTAACCATTACACAACACATGGTTGGTAACAGTATGCAACATACGGGTATTGAAAATAAATCCTACATTTAGGGCATTACCTACCCACAGATGACCTTTTTGCCAATTTATAAATTGAGTCATCACCTGTACTAACATTGTCACACCCCGAAGGAGACCCCACCAGACGAAAATCCGGCAGCATCTCACCTGTACGGGTGACAATCCAAATTTACATACAAGGCCTACACGGCCACTATACATCGGTCAACACGACCGAAATCCAAACTCACACGCAGTTATATAATTTGGCCTCAGGCCATCATCCAAAATAAATGACAAACAGTCTAAAATAAATAGACTTACCCCTTCTGCCATCTGGGCAGGAATACTCAACAAAATCCAACCAAACCAAAATCCAAATAAGGTCCATAAGGACACCAAAACCAAATACAAAAATCAATCTCCAAACCTATACATGTCCTCTAACCAAAATATCCAAATACCGTAAAAACAAATATCCAAATCAAAACTTTACGACGAGTGGGGGATCCGGCAGCTGCACTCTCCTGACAGCTTCATCCTGAAATAGATATAAATCAACGGGGTGAGTTCAAAGAACTCTGCGGGTATAGTAGGTATGCAAAATCGTATAGCTAATAATAAAATAACATGCCAAGACAATCTCACATAAATAGGTATGCAAGCAAGAAATACAAAATGATCAGATTTACTCAATCTCCTACCGCTATAGGAGCATGTGCTCGACTAGAAGTAATAAAGTCCTCGATCATATATAAGCATGTATCCTGTATGCATGCATGACAATCATATGCACATCCAAGGCATCAATACAATAATGCAAAGAAACACAATACAAAATGCAATATATGCAAAGTGCATGCGCTAATGACATGGTCACCCCCGACGCTTACCGCCACACGCAATGGTGAAGCCGAGTGGGTAGGGCTATGACAATCGCTGCACTCGCCATCATCGCTCGAGTGACCGAGTGGACAGGATGTCGCCGAGAGTACACCTATCCTCCCGCCAAACATAGTGGGGAGCTAAGCCTCATCTCCTGTGTCATAGGCCGAGGAGGGATCTCGCTACCACGCCTCATCGCTACCCATGAGCGGTCCAATGAGCTCGACAGAGCAATCGCACACACCTCCCGATGTACCACTAACCCATGAGTGGCGGTGTGTAGCCATGTAACTAGCGGCTCAACAATAATGGAACTCTTCATAGCATGCAATCATGCGAAATGGTGCATGATACTAAAGCATGTAAATCCTACTCATAATATATCCGAATGATATGTACAACCAATATGTACATATCCCTAATCCACATACTATAATCCAAATCAAACAGGAAAATATAATCATATCCTATCACATGCATGTATCTAGTAGGCACCAAAAGTATATCAGGCATATAAACATGAAAATGTTATTGTAAGCTATCCTACTAGCATATCAATTTGACTTAATCTAAACGTTAAGTCAAAATACCCGCCTGAAAATATATCCGCAAGAAGAACTGAATCGTCACGACTGGGGACCTGCCTCGTGACCGAAACCTGCATATAGCATAACTATAGTCAAGCACAAAAATACAATAAACAAATCAATAAATAAATCGATTTCCTTTATATCCCAATTAAACCCAAATCTCATATCCTCCGAACCATACCGATCAACCGAATAACTCTGGAATCAACCCTTTCACAGTCGTTCTTTCACGACTACCTCCAATCGTAACCGCACCACACCCTCCAAAGACAACCCTCACAGCCCCTCTCAGCCGACAACACCAAAATCATGCTTACCAGCCCTAGAATCCCACCGGCAGCCCTTCACAGCCCATCGTTGCACGAAATTAGGGATCTAATGAACCCTAATTGGAACCCAACATAACCTACCATTTACAATCCTCCACACCAACCCATTCCTAAATGGAACCTCACTATCGACTCAAGATCAACCATCAACAAAGAAAACAGTGTAATAGGTTGAGATTTACCCTTTCGATAAACCCCCAATCAAACTTGGCGCGGAAGAAGGCACTCAGACCACCACAGCCGATCTAGATACAACGATCACCGGCGGAGGGGCTCACTGGCTGGGGTCAGTGGCGCTCTGGGGAGGATAAGAAAGAAGGTCGCGCGGTGGTCCTGGCCTCAGGGAAGGCGACGACCTAGTCGTCGGCGAGGGCGGCTCGTGCGAGGAACCTGCCGACGGCGGAGAGAGCACGGTCGAGATGAAGAGCCGACGTCCTGGGCACCGGCAAGGGCAGCGGCGCTTGGGGAAAGAAGAGGCGACCGCAAGGCTCGGCGTCGCGGCGATCGTCGGGCCGACGGCAGCAAGAACCTCAAGGTCGGACGGCAAAGGAACGGTCGGCGATCGCGCCAAAGGAGAAGGGGCTTGCGTCGAGCGCGGCGGCGTCGGGCGCGGCGACGTCGGGCTGCCACGAGGAAGAAGGGCTCGGCGGCGGTCAGAGGTGAGGTCTCGATCGGCGCGATCTGCTGCGTCCGCCGCGGTGGCGTGAAGAGGGATTCGGCGATGGAGAGATCGCTCACAGAGAGAAAAGGAATCGGGGAAGGAGAGAGTGCGAGCCAAGGAGTGGTTACGTGGGGAAAAAGGGAATAGAAAAATAGATATTAGGGTTTCGGTTTAGAATAATAACCCTTAAATAAAGCCTATCTATTTTATCCTCAGAAAATCTCGCATGAGTCCGTTTAAATCCAGAAAAATTCGAAAAATTCCTAAAAATCCTAAAATTTCGGATTATTTCCTCAATTATTTGGCCATTTAATTTACTATTTAAATTTTCCAAGATTTAACATTCTCCCCACTAATAAAATTTGTCCCCAAATTTCCTACTCAAATGCATAACGAGTAAGAAATACCATAAGCATCAAAATACACCTCACGACCTTAAGTAAACAAGTGGGGTATTGAGCTCGATCTTTCCTCGAGCCCTAAGTAGCCTCCTCGGTGGTGACTCCACCCGACCTTGACAAGTCGCACAACCTTGTTCCGCAAGAACCGCTGCTCGAAATCCAAAATCCGCACTCTAACCTCTCAGAAGTAGCATCAGTTGAATGGAACCCGATACATCCGATAGAATATGTGTAGAATCGCACATACTTCTCAAAGATAGACACATGGAATACATCATGTATACTGCCAAAGATGGGGGTAGCGCTAGACGATAAGCAACCGCCCGATCCTCTCCAAAATCTCAAACGGATCGATATATCTAGGAGCAAGCTTACCACGGAGTTCAAACCTCTTCACCCCTTTCGTGGGTGAAACTCGAAGAATACATGATCACCAACGGAGAACTCCAAAGGTCTCCGCTCACGATCCGTGATAACTCTTCTCGCGATCTCGCGCCTCGCCATCATCCTACGCCGATAAGTACGGACTAACTCGCCTTCATACCGAGCTCTGGGTCCTAGCAACTGGCCTCCCCAACCTCCTCCCAGAGGGTGGGTGTACGACATCGCTTACCATACAATGCCTCATACGGCCATTTGATAGCCGAATGATAATCATATTGTAGGTAATTCCACTAACTCTAAATGATCCTCCGCTTGCCTCCAAATCTATAACACAGACCTCAAAGAAATCCTCTCTAGTGTCCGAATGGTCCGCCAGATCGCCCATCACTCATGGATGGAATGCAAGATTAAACCGGTTGCAGGTGCCTAAAGCTCGCCGCAGATTTCGCTGTAATCCTAAGTGAACCGGGATCTCTATCTCGATATAATGCTCAAAGGAACACCATGCAATCTGATGATCTCCAATATAGCTCGCTTAATCGATCCAAATGAGCCTGGCCTTCCGAATCGATAAGAAGGCGGATTTGGTTAGTCGGTCTACCACGACTACCCAAATCGCATCATGGCCTCGACGCGTCCTCTGCAAACCCATCACAAAATCCATAGTAATATGATCCCACTTCCACTCAGAATAGAATCAAGTAATCCAGGTCTCTCGTGCTCACGACTCCGACAAATCATATCTAGCTACAAAATCCGCGATGTCTTTCTTCATACCGCTCCACCAATACAACCGCTAAATCTCGATACATACGCGGTTCCGCTGGTGGATCGCAAATCGAGAGCGATGTGCCTCCCGTAGTAACTCCTCCATAACCGGGTGAGGCCGAGGTACACATAATCTGCCTAAATATATAATACCCTCATCATCTAGGGTGAACTCATCTCTCCGATGTGATCCGACTACCAATGAATCAGAATGCCGATCATCGTCGAGCCTCCGGACTCGTCCGGGATAGACGACCGAGCAACCATGGTAACTAGAACGCCCGCTCCTTGGCCTCGCTTCCTCTAAGCTCAACTCGAGAAACCCCGAATCAAATCCGCGACCAAAACTCTGAAGGAAGCTAAAGTCCCTGACTTCCGGCTATGCGCAAGAACTACATTGGCTTTCCCGGGTGGTAGCCGATGGTACATATAATCCTTCAGAACTCCATCCATCTTCTCTCGGAGATTGAGTTCCTTCAGTAACAGATATTTGAGACTCTATGATCGTGAGAATCTCAAACGTAATACCATATAAATGATGCCTCCAAATCTTCAAGGCATAGATAATAGCAAGAAACTCTAAATCGTGAATCGGGTAGTTTTTCTCATGATCCTTCAACCGCCGAGAAGCATAGGAGACTACCCCGCCAGGTCAGATCAATATCGCGCTTAAACCTCAGAGAGACGACCAGATAAAGAACGAAACCATCGCCCTCGATGGTAATACCGTGATCGGTGCCGACACCAATCTCCTCTTCAACTCTCGAAAACTAGTCTCGCACGCCTCGTCACGGAACTTCACGCCTTCCCGTAAGGCGGTCAATGGCATAGAAATGCTCGAGAAACGTCTGTAATATCCGCCAAGCCTAGGAAATCGCGAACCTCCTCGAATCGATTTCGGCCGCTTCCTAACCGTGACATTTCGATCTTCGGGGTCAATCAAATACCTCTACTCAAACCACATGTCCTAAAACCGATCGAGTGTAACCAAAACGCGCATTTATTAAACTCGCATATAGCCGCTCCGGAGCTGAGCCTATCGAGAACAAGTCGAAGATGTCTTTGCGCGTGTTCCTCCTCTAACGAGAATAAACCGTAATGTCATCGATAAAAACAATGACGAACTGATCTAAAAAATCCATAAATTCACGGTTCATCAAGTCCATGAACACTGCCGGAGCATTGGTAAGCCCAAATGGCATTACCAAAAACTCATAATGTCCATATCCGCACTAACGCCTCTCAATGTCGTAATCTCTAACTTAATTGATGATATCCGACCGCAGATCAATCTTAGAATAGATCGATGTACCTCGAGCCGATCAAACAAGTCCTCAATACGTGGCGGGGATATTTATTTTGATAGTGACGCGCTCAATTGCTCGTAGTCGATGCACGCCTCATCGAACCGTCTTTCTTCTTCAAGAAGAGAACCGGAGAACCCCAGAGAGATACACTAGGGCGAATAAAACCTCTGCCCAAAAGTTCCTGGAGCTGAACCTTTGACTCATCCAACTCTCTCGGGGCCATCCGATAAGGAGCTGATGCAAGGCCGCCCTGTATTAACTCAATCATGAACTCCACTTGCCTTCTGGGAGGCAGACTCGGTAACTCCTCTGGAAAGACATCTGGATACTCTCGAACAATAGGGATGTCCGCGATCTGAGAGTCACCACTGTCTTCTACATTGATCATAGATAATAGAAAACCCTGGCAACCGTGCAATAAAAGCTTCTGAGCCTGAATCGCAGAAATGGTCGCTATACCGTCGCCCCGATGCTGAAGAAATCCCACGAGGGTTGGTTCGAGGTCTAAATGTGACCACCTCGTCGACAATCCATCGTGGTCATGATATGCCGACTACCAATCCATGCCAAGAATAATATCGAACTCGACCATCATATCCAGACTAATAAATCTACCGTAAGAATGATGTTACCAAAATCTAAAGGACAACCTCGGACCTCCTGGGTAACATCCAATGTATTGCCAGATGGTAGGGAGACGACTAATCTCTGTGATCTACTAGCCGGTAATCTACCAATCTCTCTCATAAAAGTACGAGAAATAAACGAATGCGAACTACCAGTATCAACTAGCATAATAGCTGAAAATGCATAAAGTGAAACCGCATCGCAAATACGGATTCGCTGGGCTCACGCGCATCCTCTCTGGTAATCGCATGAATCCGCCCAGTCTCCGGTGGCGGTGGAGGTGGTATCACTGCCAAAGGTGGTTGTGCCTGAGCCTGAGACTGATACGAAGACTGGTACGAAGGCTGATAGGAAGGCTGGTATAACGGCTGCGATCGTATCAGACGGCGTACCGATCTCAACTAGTGGCGGAGGCCGCCACGACATCAGACGGGTCGATGCCGCATGGTCAGTACTGCATCAGTGGCCGACGTGATCCGTATCGCGGCCCCAAATCAACTCGCGTGACACCGTGACGGCACCGTGTACTCCCGTCATGAATACCATAGCGACTCAAGGGGAGCCGCCTCGCAGGCGCTGGCGGTCCGCCGTTCGCCCTCTCGAGTCCTGCATCGACGCAACGGTCCTCCCCGAATAAAACCCTAAGCCACATGCCGAGCCTTCAACGAACAATCTCGGCCATGTGTCCAGCAGCAAGACAGCACACAATCGCGTCCCAAGGTGCAGCCGAGATGATATGCTCCTTCGATCCACAACGTACGAGGTGTCGCCAATGGGCGGTCTCCGGCTCACAAAAGACCGCGAGGGCCACCAAGATCGCCCCGATTTCGAGGCTGGCCAGATGCCCTGTAACGACTCGACCGATCGATCGCGCCATCACCGATGTCCAAGAGTCCGTGGTCGGCGGGTCCGACTCGTAGATCTTTCACCGCTTTCCTCTTCCTCGCTCAGATGACCCTCCGCTGAGCCGACTCGATCAACAAAGCTCTATCCAACGCCTGTGAGGGAAGAACTACCAAATCCCGCCATCCCGACCAGTAGATGCCCATCCCCTCGACAAACCGTGATCATCCGTGACCTATCCTCAAGAACTAACTCGGGTAAAACCTGGCTAACCGATTAAATTCAGATTATACTCCATCATCGAGCGATTATTCTGTCTTAGACTCGTAAAATCCCGACGCCTCATCATCCGATATGCCCGCGAAAATATCGACTCTCAAAAGCCTCTCTAAATCTCGCCAGTAACCCGCCGCCGCTAATAATCGAAGCGATATCTCACCGATCTCGGCCTCGCCGTAAATGGAAGGCTAACTCGCTTTCTCCCACTCGGAGCGAATATATAGTAGAAGGTACGCTCCATCGTCGATCCAAGATCGAGCCACGATCGGACGGCTCCACGAATAAAGTGAACCGCTCTTCATCGACTTAGCTAATCTCGAATCCGAGCTCGGCCGCAGCCTACATCAATAGGATAAGTAGGGCCGAGCATCGAGTGAGGGTCGACCGGCCTCCGATGGGCCTGCCGGTTCAGTAGAAGGTCCCATCAAGTGGGAGTCTGATGTGTAGCAAGAGGATCTCCTGGCCGGTACATCGGATGCCCCAAAGAAGGGGTATCTCGGGAGGAGGATCCGCCGAGGACCGAGGATCCACAACTCCCGTAGAAGACCTGTGGAATCTGACCGATCAATATGCTCATCCTCGCAGATCTCTCGCAAGTCACCATCAAAGATCTCGGTCCTTCCGCGTGGCTGCCCCACACCACGCCTCGCAGTAAGTACGCCCACCTCGCCTCATATCTCGTTAAATGAATACAGATATTACCATAAATAAAAACATATCAAATTTATCATCATACCTATTTCACCGCCGAGAGAGGTCCAAAGAGCCGCCAAAACCCCATATTAATCTCAAAATCCTCGAATTTCAAACATAAAATCGCTTAAATCCATACCAATCCAAAATTTCCAAATTACCTCGCAAAACCCGCCAATACATGGCGAACTCCGAAAAATCCAAAACCCCTAGGAACTCAAAACCTAGGCGCTCGATATTAAATAAATTGTCACGCCAAGGAGACCACCGCAGAAAAATCCGGCAAAGATCTCTCAGACGGGTGACAATCCAAATTTATATACAAGGCCTACACGGCCACTATACATCTGGCCAACACGACCGAATCCAAACTCACACGTTAGCTTATATAATTTGGCCTCAATCATCCAAAATAAATGACAAACACCTAAAATAAATAGACTTACCCCTTCTGCCATCTGGGCAGGAATACTCAACAAAATCCAACCAAACCAAAATCCAAATAAGGTCCATAAGGACACCAAAACCAAATACAAAAATCAATCTCCAAACCTATACATGTCCTCTAACCAAAATATCCAAATACCGAAAAAACAAATATCCAAATCAAAACTTTACGACGATGGGGTCAAGAATCAGACTCTCTCGATAGCTTCATCCTCGAAATAGATATAATCAACGGGTGAGTTCAAAGAACTCATGGGTATAGTAGATATGCAAAATCGTATAGCTAACAATAAAAAAATAACATGCCAAGATCACATAAATAGGGTATGCAAGCAAGAAATACAAAATGATCAGATTTATCAATCTCCTACTCGCTATAGGAGCATGTCTCGACTAGAAGTAATAAAGTCCCGATCATATATAAGCATGTATCCTGATGCATGACAATCATATGCACATCCAAGGCATCAATACAATAATGCAAGAACACAATACAAAATGCAATATATGCAAAGTGCATGCCGTGCTAATGACATGGTCACCTCGACGCTACCACCGCTTCACACGCAATGGTGAAGCCGAGTGGGTAGGGCTATGACAATCGCGGCACTCGCCATCATCGCTTCCCGAGTGACCGAGTGGACAGGATGTCCGCCGAGTACACCTATCCTCCCGCCTCTAAACATAGTGGGGAGCTAAGCTCATCTCCCGTGTCATAGGCCGAGGAGGGATCCGCTCGCTACCACGCCGCTGCTGCTACCCATGAGCGTCGGCCCAATGGAGCTCGACAGAGCAATCACACACACCTCTCCGATGTACCACTAACCCATGAGTGGCGGTGTGTTATGTAACTAGTCATGGCTCAACAATAATGGAACCCGTCCTAGCATGCAATCATGCAAAATGGTGCATGATACTAAAGCATGTAAATCCTACTCATAATATACCTATCCGAATGATATGTACAACCAATATGTACATATCCCTAATCCACATACTATAATCCAAATCAAACAGGAAAATATAATCATATCCTATCACATGCATGTATCTAGTAGGCACCAAAAGTATATCAGGCATATAAACATGAAAATGTTATTGTAAGCTATCCTACTAGCATATCAATTTGACTTAATCTAAACGTTAAGTCAAAATACCCGCCTGAATATATATCCGCAAGAAGAACTGAATCGCACGATCGGGACTCGCCAGGATCAAAACTCGCATATAGCATAACTATAGTCAAGCACAAAATATACAATTCACCGACAAATCAATAAATAAATCGATTTCCTTTATATCCCAATTAAACCCAAATCTCATATCCTCCGAACCATACCGATCAACCGAATAACTCGAATCAACCTTTCACAAATCGTTCTTTCACGACTACCTCCAATCGTAGAATCGCACCACACCCTCCAAAGACAACCTCACTCTCAGACAACACCAAAATCATGCTTACCAGCCTAGAATCCCACCGTGACCCTTCACATTTATCGTTGCACGAAATTAGGGATCTAATGAACCCTAATTGGAACCCAACATAACCCACAGCCATTTACAATCCTCCACAGCCAACCCATTCCTAAATGGAACCTCACTATCGACCAAGATCAACCATCAACAAAGAAAAACAGGTAATAGGTTGAGATTTACCCTTTCGATAAACCCCCCAATCAAACTTGACGCGCCGGAAGAAGGCACTGCCGCACCACCCACAGCGATCTAGATACAACGATCACCGGCGTCGGAGAGGGGCTCACGGCTGGGGTCCAGTGGCTGCAAGCGCTCTGGGGAGGATAAGAAAGAAGGTCGCGCGGTGGTCCTGGCCTCAGGGAAGGCGACGACCTAGTCGTCGGCGAGGGCGGCTCGTGCGAGGAACCTGCCGACGGCGGAGAGAGCACGGTCGAGATGAAGAGCCGACGTCCTGGGCACCGGCAAGGGCAGCGGCGCTTGGGGAAAGAAGAGGCGACCGCAAGGCTCGGCGTCGGCGACTGCGAGCGTCGACGGCAGCGCAACCTCAAGGTCGGACGGCAAAGGAACGGTCGGCGATCGCGCCAAAGGAGAAGGGGCTTGCGTCGAGCGCGGCGGCGTCGGGCGCGGCGACGTCGGGCTGCCGCGAGGAAGAAGGGCTCGGCGGTCGAGGTGAGGTGCCGCGATCTCGCTGGCGTGCCTCCGCCGATCGGGCGAAGAAGAGGGATTCGGCGATGGAGAGATCGTCGGCAGAGAGAAAAGGAATCGGGGAAGGAGAGAGTGCGCGAGAAACTGCCGAAGGAGTGGTTGCGGCGCGGCGGGGAAAAAGGGAATAGAAAAAATAGATATTAGGGTTTCCGGTTTAGGATAATAACCCTTAAATAAAGCCTATCTATTTTATCCCCGTAAAAATCTCGTACAGAGTCCGTTTAAATCCAGAAAAATTCCGGAAAAATTCCTAAAAATCCCGAAAAATTTCCAGGATTATTTCCTCAATTATTTGGCCATTTAATTTACTATTTAAATTTTCCAGTATTTAACATTCTCCCCCACTAATAAAAATTTGGTCCCCAAATTTCCTACTCAAATGCATAACGAGTAAGAAATACCATAAGTACTGAAAATACACCTCACGTACCTTAAGTAAACAAGTGGGGGTATTGAGCTCTGATCTTTTCCTCGAGCTCCCAAGTAGCCTCCTCGTCGGTGTGGTGACTCCACCCGACCTTGACAAGTCGCACAACCTTGTTCCAAGAACCGCTGCTCGAAATCCAAAATCCGCACCGAACCTCTGCGTAAGTAGCATCAAAGTTGAATGGAACTCGACACATCCGATAGAATATGTGTAGAATCGCACATACTTCCTCAAAGATAGACACATGGAATACATCATGTATACTCGCCAAAGATGGGGTAGCGCTAGACGATAAGCAATCGCCCGATCCTCTCCAAAATCTCAAACGGACCGATATATCTAGGAGCAAGCTTACCACGGAGTCCAAACCTCTTCACCCTTTCGTGGGTGAAACTCAAGAAGAATACATGATCACCAACGGAGAACTCCAAAGGTCTCCGCTACGATCCGCATAACTCTTCCGCGATCTCGCGCTCCTCATCCTACGCCCGATAGTACGGACCAACTCGCCTCATATCGAGCTCTCGGGTCCTAGCAATCGGCCTCCCCAACCTCCTCCCAGGGTGGGTGTACGACATCGCCTTACCATACAATGCCTCATACGGCCATTTGGATAGCCGAATGATAATCAAGTATTGTAGGCGAATTCCACTAACTGAAATGATCCTCCCGCTTGCCTCCCAAATCTATAACACAGACCTCAAAGAAATCCTCTAGTGTCGAATGGTCCGCCAGATCGCCCATCCTCATGGATGGAATGCAAGATTAAACCAAGCCGTGCCTAAAGCTCCGCCGCAGACTTTGCTGTAACCTAGAAGTGAACCGGGATCTCTATCTCGATATAATGCTCAAAGGAACACCATGCAATCGATGATCTCCCGACAATATAGCTCGCCAATCGATCCAATGAGTCGGTCTTCCGAATCGATAAGAAGCGCGGATTTGGTTAGTCGGTCACGACTACCCAAATCGCATCATGGCCTCGACGTGTCCTCGCAAACCCATCACAAAATCCATAGTAATATGATCCCACTTCCACTCAGAATAGGAATCCTCTCAAGTAATCCAAATGGTCTCGTGCTCACTTGACTGCCGACAAATCGACATCTAGCTACAAAATCCGCGATGTCTTTCTTCATACCGCTCCACCAATACAACCGCTTTAAATCTCGATACATGCGGTTCCGCTGGGTGGATCGCAAATCGAGAGCGATGTGCCTCCCGTAGTAACTCCTCCATAACCGGGTGAGGCCGAGGTACACATAATCGCCTAAATATATAATACCCTCATCATCTAGGGTGAACTCATCACATTCCGATGTGATCCGACTACCAATGAATCAGAATGCCGATCATCGCTCGCGCCTCCGGACTTCGTCCGGATAGACGATCGAGCAACCATGGTAACTAGAACGCTCGCTCTTTGGCCCCTCGCTCCTCTAAGCTCAACTCAGAGAAACCCCAATCAAATCCGTGACCAAAACTCTGGAAGGAAGCTAAAGTCCCTGACTTCCGGCTATGCCAAAGAACCACATTGGCTTTCCCGGGTGGTAGCCGATGGTACAAATCATAATCCTTCAGGAACTCCATCCATCTTCTCTGTCAGAGATTGAGTTCCTTCTGTGTAAACAGATATTTGAGACTCTTATGATCAGTGAGAATCTCAAACGTAATACCATATAAATGATGCCTCCAAATCTTCAAGGCATAGATAATAGCGAAACTCTAAATCGTGAATCTGGGTAGTTTTTCTCATGATCCTTCAACCGAGAAGCATAGGAGACTACCTCGCTGTGCGATCAATATCGCGCCTAAACCTCAGAGACGATCCAGATAAAGAACGAAACCATCGCCCTCGATGGTAATACGTGATCGGTTTGACACCAATCTCCTCTTCAACTCTCGAAAACTAGTCTCGCACGCCTCGCTCCACGCGGAACTTCACGCCTTCCCGGTAAGGCGTGTCAATGGCATAGAAATGCTCGAGAAACCTCAACTGGCTCAGAATATCCGGCCAGCCTAGGAAATCGCGAACCTCCTGAATCGATTTCTACCGCTTCTAATCGGTGACACCTCGATCTTCGGGGTCAATCAAATACTCTACTCAAACCACATGTCCTAAAACCGATCGAGTGTAACCAAAACGCGCATTTATTAAACTGTGATATAGCCGCTTCGCTTGAGCCTATCGAGAACAAGTCGAAGATGTGCGCGTGTTCCTCCTCTAACGAGAATAAACCGTAATGTCATCGATAAAAACAATGACGAACCGATCTAGAAAATCCATAAATTCACGCTCATTAAGTCCATGAATATCAGCTGAGCATTGGTAAGCCCAAATGGCATTACCAAAAACTCATAGTGTCCATATCCGCATGTAACGCCGTTTTCTCAATGTCGTAATCTCTAACTCAGAATTGATGATATCCCACCGCAGATCAATCTTAGAATAGACCGATGTACCGAGCCGATCAAACAAGTCCTCAATACGTGGCGGGGATATTTATTTTTGATAGTGACGGCGCTCAATTGCTCGTAGTCGATGCACGCCTCATCGAACCATCTTTCTTCTTCACGAAGAGAACCGAGAACCCTGTGGTGATGCACTAGGCTAATAAAACCTCTGTCCCAAAAGTTCCCGAGTGAACCTTTAACTCATCCAACTCTCTGGCCATACGATAAGGAGCTTCGATGCCGGCCGCCCTGGTATTAACTCAATCATGAACTCCACTTGCCTTCCGGGAGGCGCATCTTGAACTCCTCCGAAAGACATCCGGATACTCTCGAACAATAGGGATGTCCGCGATCCGAGAGTCACCACCGCTTTCTACATTGATCATAGATAATAGAAAACCCCGCAACCGCGGCAATAAAAGCTTCTGAGCCTGAATCGCAGAAATGGTCGCTATACCGTCGTCCCGGATGCCAGTGAAATCCCACGAGGGTTGGTTCGGAGGTCTAAATGTGACCACCCTCGTCTGACAATCCATCGTGGTCATGATATGCCGAACCAATCCATGCCAAGAATAATATCGAACTCGACCATATCCAAGACTAATAAATCTACCGTAAGAATGATGTTACCAAAATCTAAAGGACAACCCTGACCTCCCGGGTAACATCCAATGTATTGCCAGATGGTAGGAGACGACTAATCTCGTGATCTACTAGCCGGTAATCTACCAATCTCTCATAAAAGTACGAGAAATAAACGAATGCGAACTACCGATCAACTAGCATAATAGAAAATGCATAAAGTGAAACCGCATCGCAAATACGGATTCGCTTGGCTCGCCGCGCATCCTCTCGGTAATCGCATGAATCCGCCCAGCTCCGGTGGCGGAGGTGGTATCACCGCCAAAGGTGGTTGTGCTCGAGCTCGAGATCGATACAAGATCGGTACGGCGCCGATAGGAAGGCCGGTATAACGGCCGCGATCGCATCAGACGGCGGTGGTGATCTCAACTAGTGAAGGGCGCCGCTACCGATATCAGACGCGATGGTCGATGTCGCGATAATAGTACATGCATTTGGGCCGACGATTCGTATCGCATCTGGCAAATCAACCTCGTGGACCGTGACGGCATCGTGTACTCGTCCCATGAATACCATAGCGACTTCGAAGGGGAGCGCTCTGCGGCGCGTATGGTCCGCCGTTCGCCCTCTCGAGTCCTGCATCGACGCAACGGTCCTCCCCGAATAAAACCCCGGAAGCCACATGCGTCGAGCCTTCAACGAACAATCGCATGTGTCTGTGCAGGCTGCAAGAATAGCACACCGGGCCGCCCCAAGGTGCAGCCGAGATGATATGCTCCTTCGATCCACAACGAGTACAAGAGGTGTCGCCAATGGGCGGTCTCCGGCCAAAAAAGACCGCGAGGGCCCACCAAGATCGCCCCGATTTCGAGGCCGCTTAGATGCCCTGTAACGACTCGACCCGATCGATCGCGCCACTCTGCGATGTCCAGTCCGTGGTCGATGGGTCCGACCAGTAGATCTTCACCGCTTCCTCTTCCCGTCTCAGATTGACCCTCCGCTGAGCCGACTCGATCAACAAAGCTCTATCCAACGCCTCTAGGAAGAACTACCAAATCCCGCCATCCCGACCAGATGCCCATCCCCTCGCATAAACCGCATCATCCGTGACCTATCCTCAAGAACTAACTCGGGTAAAACCTCGCTAACCGATTAAATTCAGATTATACTCCATCATCGAGCGATTATTCTGCCTTAGACTCGTAAAATCTCGACGCCTCATCATCCGATATGCCCGCGAAAATATCCGACTCTCAAAAGCCTCTCTAAATCTCGCCAGTGTAACCCGCCGCCGCCAATAATCGAAGATATCCCACTGCATCTCGGCTCGCCTGAAATGGAAGGTCGCTAACTCGCTTTCTCCCACTCGTGAGCACTATATAGTAGAAGGTACGCCCATCGCCTCGATCCAAGATCGAGCCACGATCGGATCGGTCTCTCCAATAAAGTGAACCGGCTTTTTCATCGACTTAGCCAATCCCGAATCCGAGCTCGTGCAGCCTACATCAATAGGATAAGTAGGGGCCGAGCATCGAGTGAGGGCCAAGGCTCGATGGGCCTGCGGTTCAGTAGAGAAGGTCCCATGTGGGAGTCTGATGTGTAGCAAGAGGATCTCCCGCCGGTACATCGGATGCCCCAAATAGGGGTATCTCGAGGAGGATCCGCCGAGGACCGAG
The DNA here is from genome assembly GCA_025175895.1 of Wurfbainia villosa. Taxonomy (NCBI): domain Eukaryota; kingdom Viridiplantae; phylum Streptophyta; class Magnoliopsida; order Zingiberales; family Zingiberaceae; genus Wurfbainia; species Wurfbainia villosa. The sequence continues at coordinate 119,130,837 of CM045994.1, forward strand.
GATCCACAACTCCCGTAGAAGACTGTGGAATCGACCCGATCAATATGCTCATCCTCGCAGAGATCTCTCGCAAGTCACCATCAAAGATCTCGGTCCTTCGCGTGGCTGCCCACACCACGCTCGGCAAGTCGCCCACCTCGCCTCATATCTCATAAATGAATACAGATATTACCATAAATAAAAACATATCAAATTTATCATCATACCTATTTCACCGCTGAGAGGTCCAAGAGCGCTAAAACCCCATATTAATCTCACAAAAATCCTCAATTTCAAACATAAAATCGCTTAAATCCATACCAATCCAAAATTTCCAAATTACTCAAAACTCCGCCAATACATGGCGAACTCCGAAAAATCCAAAACCCCTAGGAACTCAAAACCTAGCGCCTGATACTAAATAAATTGTCACGCAAAGGAGACCCCACCGCATTTAAAATCCGGCAAAGATCTCCTGACGGGTGACAATCCAAATTTATATACAAGGCCTACACGGCCACTATACATCGGCCAACACGACCGAATCCAAACTCACACGCAGCTATATAATTTGGCCTCGTGCCATCATCCAAAATCAAAATGACCTAAAATAAATAGACTTACCCTTACGCCATCCGGCGGGAATACTCAACAAAATCCAACCAAACCAAAAATCCAAATAAGGTCCATAAGGACACCAAAACCAAATACAAAAATCAATCTCCAAACCTATACATGTCCTCTAACCAAAATATCCAAATACCGTAAAAACAAATATCCAAATCAAAAAAGAATCAGACTCTCCGAATTTTCATCCTCAAATAGATATAATCAACGGGGTGAGTTCAAAGAACTCATGGGTATAGTAGATATGCAAAATCAGGTATAGCTAACAATAAAATAACATGTCAGTACAGTCTCACATAAATAGGGTATGCAAGCAAGAAATACAAAATGATCAGATTTCTTACTCAATCTCCTACTCGCTATAGGAGCATGTGCGACTAGAAGTAATAAAGTCCTCGATCATATATAAGCATGTATCCAGATGCATGACAATCATATGCACATCCAAGGCATCAATACAATAATGCAGCAAACACAATACAAAATGCAATATATGCAAAGTGCATGCCGTGCCAATGACATGGTCACCCCTGACGCCAGTCAGCCGCCTCACACGCAATGGTGAAGCCGAGTGGGTAGGGCTATGACAACTGTGCACTCGCCATCATCGCTTCCCGAGTGACCGAGTGGAGGATGTGCCGAGTACACCTATCCTCCCGCCCCAAACATAGTGGGGAGCTAAGCTCTCATCTCCGTGTCATAGGCCGAGAGGAGGGATCCTCGCCCGCTACCACGCCTGCCGCTACTCCATGAGCGGCCCAATGAGCTCGACAGAGCAATCGCACACCTCCCCGATGTACCACTAACCTGTGTGCTAATGTAACTAGCTGCGGGCTCAACAATAATGGAACCCCGTCCAGCTAGCATGCAATCATGCGAAAATGGTGCATGATACTAAAGCATGTAAATCCTACTCATAATATACCTATCCGAATGATATGTACAACCAATATGTACATATCCCTAATCCACATACTATGATCCAAATCAAACAGGAAAATATAATCATATCCTATCACATGCATGTATCTAGTAGGCACCAAAAGTATATCAGGCATATAAACATGAAAATGTTATTGTAAGCTATCCTACTAGCATATCAATTTGACTTAATCTAAACGTTAAGTCAAAATACCCGCCTGAAAATATATCCGCAAGAAGAACTGAATCGTCACGATCGGGACTCGCCTGGATCAAAACCTCGATATATAGCATAACTATAGTCAAGCACAAAAATACAATTCACCGACAAATCGAATAAATAAATCGATTTCCTTTATATCCCAATTAAACCCAAATCTCATATCCTCCGAACCATACCGATCAACCGAATAACTCTGGAATCAACCCTTTCACAGTCGTTCTGTCACGACTACCTCCAATCGTAAACGCACCACACCCTCCAAAGACAACCCACACAGCCCCTCTCAGCCGACAACACCCAAATCAGGCTTACTACCCTAGAATCCCACCCCAAATTTCACCATCGTTGCACTAAATTAGGGATCTAATGAACCCTAATTGGAACCCAACATAACCTACCATTTACAATCCTCCACACCAACCCATTCCTAAATGGAACCTCACTATACCAAGATCAACCATCAACAAAGAAAACAGTAATAGGTTGAGATTTACCTTTCGATAAACCCCCAATCAAACTCGACGCGGAAGAAGGCATCACAAGACCACCCACACGATCTAGATACAACGATCACCGGCACGGAGAGGGCTCACTACCGGTGTCCAGACGCAAGCGCCTGGGAGGATAAGAAAGAAGGTCGCGCAAGTGGTCCCGCCTCAGGAAGGTGACGACCTAGTCGTCGGCGAGGGCGGCTCGTGCGAGGAACCTACCGACGGCGGAGAGAGCACGGTCGAGATGAAGAGCCGACGTCCTGGGCACCGGCAAGGGCAGCGGCGCTTGGGGAAAGAAGAGGCGACCGCAAGGCTCCGCGTCGGCGATCGCGAAGGCCGACGCAGCAGCAACCTCAAGGCCTGACGCAAGAAGGAACGGCCGATCGCGCCAAAGGAGAAGGGGCTTGCGTCGAGCGCGGCGGCGTCGGGCGCGGCGACGTCGGGCTGCCACGAGGAAGAAGGGCTCGGCGGCGGTCAGAGGTGAGGTGCCGGCGCGATCCGGCCGGCTCACACGCCGCGATCAGGGCGAAGAAGAGGGATTCGGCGATGGAGAGATCGTCGGCAGAGAGAAAAGGAATCGGGGAAGGAGAGAGTGCGAGAACCGCCAGAAGGAGTGGTTACAAGGCAAGGGGAAAAAGGGAATAGAAAAAATAGATATTAGGGTTTCCGGTTTAGAATAATAACCCTTAAATAAAGCCTATCTATTTTATCCCCGTAAAAATCTCGTACAGAGTCCGTTTAAATCCAGAAAAATTCCGGAAAAATTCCTAAAAATCCCGAAAAATTTCCAGGATTATTTCCTCAATTATTTGGCCATTTAATTTACTATTTAAATTTTCCAGTATTTAACAAACATTTACACCCTACTAAACATCTAGGTCAATTTACATCACATCTATAACTCCTAAATCATGATAGGGTATATGTGATATCAACAATTGAGCATAAATACATCCAATTATAAGGTCAACCATACGATAATAAGAGCAGGGTCAAGATAATATGAACACCTAACATGCTCATATTTATGACTAAATCTGAATGCATTTACATCTACTGGACCAGGTAGGAAATTACCCACCTGCTGTCAATGCTCGTAGTAATAGAGTCCTCACGTCCGCGGACCCGTCTCGTATTCACGTCCTACAAATTTCAAACATTGTGGTCAATTACAATCAAATCCAAGCACACGACAATATATATATATATATATATATATATATATATATATATATATATATATATATATATATATTCACTATTCTCCCGTTTCTGTATTCGCGTCCGTCCCTTAATCGAATACGAATTAGAAACCCCAATTAGCCAGACTTGACCATTTAACATCATACTTAACCGAGTTCACAAATCCACTCGCAACATAAATAGGGCTTCACCCCAGCGCACTATACAGATATAAAATCTGACAACCTCAATAATCCCTAGCAAAATCCTAAATCAATCCAAACCTTGATTAGTTAGCCCCTACTAATCATTCCCTTTTATGGATTCATATAATTCACGATCATTTCTAAGATGCCCAAACATTCCATATATGTAAATTCACAAATGGAACTAATAACATCATCATCTTATTAATCATATTGGATATGGTGGCATAACTAGAATACATCCAACAGTAACACATCCAGATTAGTTTATTAATAAAACTGATATACAGCTATGAACAACAAAATCTTACTTACCCAGTCGATCGGTACTACTTCTTGATCTCAACTCTCCTATAATTAAACTAAATCCATCACATATGTAAATGCATTGTGATTCAGCCAACTGATCACTCCTATCAATCACATGCATACCAGTCAGCTATAATTCAAATGTTCATTCGAAACATCGAGATCCAAGCTTACCTAACATAGTTTCCATATCCCACAGCCTATCTAGAAAATCCCCCACAGCTGATCACCCAAAAATCCAATCGGATGGAATCTGGGCTAAGACAGAGGATAACCAGTAACATCAACAAACAACCTAACAACGCTTAAAATCAAAGTTGTAACTATAGCTTACCTTCTCGTCTCCCACCAATCGAACACCAACCCAACCACAGACGCATCCCCAGCTCTGCTACTGAATTTGCCCCTTGAATCCACAGAGCTACTACTAGCAATTGGAGGTGGCGACAGATGGAGAAAATCGTCGGCGATAGAGGGAGAGGCCGGTGAAGCTGTAGCTATGGTAGAAGAAACGGCGGCTCAACCACAACCAGTCATCGACATCGAAGAGAAACACCGGACAAAAGTGGAAGACGGAACGAAATTATACCAGAGTTCTATGACTTCACCGGCTGCACTCAAAGGGGAAATTGTGGTTACGAGCAGAGGAACCAATAGGGTAGCCGACCCATGCTTCTACTCCTGACACACGAGCAAACGGATGAAACTACTGCCCACAAAGTCAACCGATCAAGCTAAGAGAGGGGAATCATGACTAGGAGTTCGATCCAACCTTACCTTGCTCCGGCGATGGTCGGACAGGGAAGCTCCTAATTCGGCCGCGTGAAACCGCTGTCGATCCCTGGCTCCCAAGATCAAGGATGCTTGGCGGAGCACGATCGATGGTCTTCCCCTCCAGCTAGCTCTCCCATCGGACGGCACCGCTGACACTTTGCGGGATCACAGAGACACAAGGGTGTCGACCGGTAGAACTCCATCGAGAGGGAAAATAGCTCCAACGTCGAAAACTGAACGGGGAACAGCGGGAGGATGCGATCCCCTGCTCCCAGTCGTCGTCCAGCCATAGTCGCCGCTTCTCCGCGCTCCGACGAGGTCACGGTCTCGGCAATCCACCGGTCACGAGATCGCGAGAAGAAGAAAGGAGTCGTCGCGGAGAAAAAGAATCTGACGGGGAATGAGAAATCGCGGAAGGAAATCGGCTTTATAGAGAAATTTAACACCTCATTATAGTCTAAACAGGCTTTACAAAAGCCTGTTTACTTTATCCCTGTAAAATATCTATAGAACCTCCATTTAAATCCAGAAAAATTTCTAAAAATTTCTGAAAATTCTATAAGATAATTTCTTAATTAACAAGGGTATTTTCTATTTTTTTTAGTATTTTACAACTTCTATCAGCCTCACACTCTCAGGGTCCATCTAAATCCTCCACAACTCCTTCACCCTTCGCGTTAGCCTTCAAGTGTTTCCGTCAGCCATGTCATGTCATCGGCTCTACCTTTGCCAAGATGTCATGCCTCTGGGACTTCTCCATTACCAAGCATTAATGCTTGGACTTTCACCGCCAAGACTATACATTTGGACTTACGTGGCCAAGATGCACCCTTTGACTTTTTCTTTTATCAAGTATTCATACTTGGACTTTCCCTTATCAAGTATATATCCATACTTGCACTTTCCTTTGTCAAGTGTCCAACTTGGACTTCTCCATGTCAAGTATCAATCCTTGGACTTTTCCATTGCCAAGTATCTATACTTGGACTTTCCATGTCAAGTATCCAAACTTAGACTTCCCCTCGAGTCTCACTCAAGTCTGGTCAATCTTGACCTGAGGTTTGATTGCTTCAACAATCTCCCTCAAATAATCTCTCTCATACGACCTTAAATATCTCAATCATCTACTAGTCATATGGTTAAACACATGTTATCAAACAATGGTTAAACTCATTGTCAAATTCATTGTCAAACATCAAAATCATATTCAAGTCTCACTCGAGTCTGGTCAATGGTGACCTGGTCGATTGCACCAACATTAGTCTGGGGGTCGAATCCTGCAGGGCGCATGCCCAGCAGGTGACCTCTCCCACCTAATAGTTAATAAGGATACCATGATTTACCTCCTTCTTATTGGCTGTAGGATTGGTTGGCGGCGGTCCCTCGGGTGAGGGTATCACCTTTGCAACAAATAAGAAGCACAAGTGTTATAATAGAGAGCTAAAGAGTTAAGAGCATCCCCAGTGAGATTTCCCATGGGATGAGTCAACAACAATGGTTAATTTTGAGTCGTTGAACAACGATTAATTTGTAGTCATTGTTCAACAATTAATTTTTATTTTTTTAAATAAAATTTACTTATAAATACATCTTCACTCCTTTATATTTTTCATTCATCCTACAACATTTCGCTATGTCATTCTTGAGATCCTGTCATTTTTTGCGTCTTCTTTTTTAAGATGGATGAAAATTTCAATTCTTCCTTTACAAATCTTTTGAAATTTTCAAAAGTGGAAGAAACCACATTTTCTCAAAATATTCGTATTCATTTAAATGTTCGATATTCTCAATTTTCCTCCCACAAGCAATACCCTCCAAAATTTCAAAATATTTCATATGTCCCACACTATCCTCCAAATTTCTCAAATTTCCAAAGTTTTCAAAAAATTTCGATGAACCTGAGTAACGTCGCCCCAACTCCATTTTGTATGTATCCACCTCAACATTGGTCGGTCATGGGTAGTCAATTTGGAATTCTAGCTTCGTCGTATGTATTTTCTCCTTCCCAACCATCGGTGATGCCTTCGAACAAATCAAGAAGGGTTAGTATTGATGCAGTTGTCAGCGATAAAGAACTCATAACACCATCATCTATTCCGGACACTTAGTGGCCACCATACTCATCACAGATAAAGTTTGAATACAAACTGGAGATAGATGACCTGAAGCAAACAATTTGATCTCTCGATGAAGACATGGTTCTTGAGAAGTCATGGGTCACTATCAACACTGACGCAGTTATTGGTATGACCAGAAGGATGAAGCTTTTTGAAAATGTATCGTCGATTTCTATAGCAATTGTCGACTCACTATAATTATATCGAGAATTTAGAAATGGTTAAAATCAGACTACTATAAGTTTCCATCGCCAAAGTGGTTGGAGTGATAAGAATGTATTGGAAAACAAACTCAATACGTGGAAAGTCAATAATAATAACAAGGACTTCAAGTATATACATACATGGAGGGTTCTTAGAGAGTATAAGAAATATATTCAACAATCAGTTAGTCATCACTCCAACAAAAAGATAAGAACATCTGAATCAGGGGGCACACTTCCAACTCAAATCGGGATATGAGTATTAATATAGACGACTATGAAGTCTGCATTCGTCCAATAGAGTAAAAAGAGACGAAGAGGAAGGGTAAATACAAAGTCAAAGAAAGTGACAAAACAAAATAAAGTATTGACACAAATGGATAAGAAATTAAAGAACATCAAATACAAAAAATGGCTTTACGAGAAGCTGAGATTCTTCACAAAGATTATAAAATTCTTATGAATGATTCCAATAAGATGACATCAGAACAACTTCGTATACATAAAAAAATAATCAAAAAACTTAAATAGAGACACAATCTATTGTAATTTATATATTGTTATAATTTCTATCTTTTATTTAATGTACCGTATTATTTATGTAATTTACTTTTAAATTATTAATGTGATTTGATGTTAATAATTATATGAATTTAATAATTAATCGTTAAAAATAACTGTTATAAAAATAATATTTATAAATTAATTATTATATTATCTATATATAATATAAAATATAAACAAAGGATGGAATCCATAAAACAAATTATTGAGAGGCCTTTTGACCGCGAAGAGATAATGAAATTTTTTGTTTTTTTATGTAATACTGACGTGATATTTTGAAAATCACAAAAGAACTCTTCAAAATATTTCACTATTGAAGATGCTAATGTTAGAGAACGGCAAAAGCGAATACGCAATAATTGAGCTGTCTTTTTACCTATCTATATTTAAATTTTTGTTTCCTTTTCTTGTTGATAGACGAACCAATCTCTTGACTTGTTTCTCCTTGCTCTGCAAAAGCAGCAAATCTCTTGTTGCCAGCTACTTCTCGCCCATGGCGGTCGCCGTAGTAAATTTCAATGTAGACGTCAACAGTTGGCTAAGTGCGCTGTGGGCATCGCTGCGGCTGGGCAGGCCAAAATCTGGCATCCAGAGGTTGGAAAAGGAAATGGAAAAATTGAGAGGCAAAAGGGACGACATCAAGAACCAGATCGATCAGGCTGAGCGCGAAGGGAGAATTCCGACCAACCAAATCAGCCTGTGGCTACGGGGTGTGGAGACGTTGGAAGATCAAGTGGCTTCTATCAAGCAGGATTTCCAGAGCATGAGTGAGTATTTTCCCGAATATAACTTTTTGCCTTTTCACTCCAATTCAATTACAAGTCTTTGTGTTTTAATCCATACGAGCTACTACTGCTTTTATCTATAAGTGAGGACTGAAAAAAAAAAAATATTTCGATCGTCAGGTTGCTTCAGTTGCCATTGCTTCAATCGAGCTCAAACTGGTGGCACGAGTCAAACACAGGAAGCAGGAGATCAGGTCCCTATCAAAAAGTCATTGAACTGCTGCTCTATCAACCGAAGAGTGATGAAGAGGCTCGGCGAGACTAATGAATTGATGACCCGAGCTGGTGAACTAGTCAATCAGATTACCACAGTTGGGCCTCCGGAGCCCACAGTGATGCTATCTATGTCACACCGATCGCCCATTGGGATCAAGTCGCATGTGGAGGACATTGTGGGTTACATCGATGGTGAGAAAGGCAACATCGTAGGCATTTACGGAATGGGTGGTATCGGTAAGACTACCATATTGAACAATATCAAGCAACACTATCTTCTTAAGCATAGAATATTTAATTGTGTCATTTGGGTTGTGGCCTCTAAAGATTGCCAATTGAAAAAGCTCCGGGTTGATATTGCTAAGAGTCTAAAATTGCAAACACCGGAGGAAAATGACGATGAATAAATCTGTGGTGATAAACTGTTTGGCTACTTGAAGAACAGGAATTGTTTGCTGCTTCTCGATGACATTTGGGAAGATGTGGATCTTAAACTATTGGGGATGACACACTCGGCTACTGAGGGAGGTCAGCAGCAGCCACGCAAAGTCGTGGTGTTCACGACGCGCATTGAGACTGTGTGTGTACAAATGAAAACAGAAAAGAAGATCAAAGTCAACTGTCTGGATTCAGATCGAGCGTGGCAACTCTTTGTGCAGAATAGCGATGGGGATGTTCTTAGCTCAGACGCTGGAATTAAGTCCATTGCTAAAGAACTTGCTAAAGAATGTGGAGGTCTTCCACTCGCTCTTATCACCGTCGCCCGAGCTATGTCCAGGAAAAAGTCATGGGAAGTTTGGAACAACGCTCTCAATCAAATAAGAGATAAACATGAGTGGACGACCGTATGTCTTCCAGAAGATTCAGTCATGTATAAAGCCTTCAAGCTGAGCTACGACAGTTTAAAGAATGACTCCTTGAGAGAATGTCTCTTGTGCTGCGCTTTGTGGCCTGAAGATTTTGAGATCAACAAATTTCAACAGTTAATACTGTGCTGGATAGGTTGCGGCATAATCCGTGAATTTAAAGTGATCAATGAAGCTTTCGCCAAAGGATGCTCCCATTTGGAAGCTCTCATCGCTGCATCCTTGCTAGAGTATTCCAGTGATGCGTATTCCAAGGACGAATTTGTAAGGATGCACGATGTCATCCGAGACATGGCATTGTTGATGGTCTCTGGGTCGAAGGAGAACAAAAGAAAATGGATTATAAAATCAAGAACAAGGGATTTGCCTAGGCAAGAGGAATGACAAGAAGCAGAGCGAGCATCATTCATAGAGAATAAGATTACATCTTTTCAAGATTATGAAGCTTCCGTTTTTCCAAAACTTTCTATGTTGATTCTCCGTAATAGCTTGTACCGGATAACAATTCCTCCGAGTTTGTTCCCGAGTATGCCTCGTTTAACATACTTGGATCTCTCTTGGTGTCATATAACAGAACTTCCCATGGAGATTGGTAGCTTAACTGAGCTTCAATATTTAAACTTGTCCTACAATCCTATTACAACACTGCCGGTCGAGTTTTGTTACCTTCGCAAATTAAAGTACTTGATTCTACTGATGACAAGGCTCAAGACTGTACCCAATGGGACAATATCCAATTTATCAATGCTCAAGTGGTTGAATATAAGACAAATCTACGCTTTAAATGACTGCTGGTGGGATGAACTGAAATGTTTCGAAGGACGCCACCAATTATTAAGTTTGGAAATTGAAATCGATGCAACAACAGACAATATTGAGCGACTGAACAAGTTACCAAATGTCTCCATATGGCGCCTCAGGTTGGGCGGAGACAATATTGAACAACTTCCGAACTACGATTTGGGCATTCCACAATGGAGCTGCCGGGTAAGTGACAACCTTGAGTATCTGGAAATTAGAAATGTAGGAGTAGACAGATTAGTGTTGGCTGCAGCCGTGGGTCGCGAATCATGTTTCGGATGTTTAAAGATTCTCGAATTTTTTAACCTACAATTATTGGAAAAGATTTCATTGAATGGAGTTGTGCTCCGCAACCTTCGTGAACTATTTATTTGGCTATGTCCCATGTTGAAGGATGTTTCTTGGGTTCTACAACTGCCATGCCTCAATCTACTACAAATATGGGAATGCCCAAACATGAAGGAACTAATAAGTGACGTAGGGAACTCCAACTCCAGCTCTAGCATCCGGATCTTGGAGTTGGACGACATGTCGAACCTCAATTGCATTGCAAATCGACCGTTCCATTTTCCCTACTTGAAATATATAAAAGTGATCCATTGCCCAGAGCTCAAAAAATTATCATTTGGGATCGAAATGTTACAGAATAGATTAAAAGAGATCCAAGGTGAAGTGGATTGGTGGAACAATTTGGATTGGGATGATGAAAACATCAAGGATTCCCTCGCCCCTTATTTTAGGTAACACATTTTCATACAAAATCATTTATTTATTCAAGATGCATGTCTTCCTTTGATATTTTTTTAAGGGCAATTTAGAGAATCTGTTTTAGAAAATAAATATCTTTTTGATAATGTGAAATCTATGCACGTGTATTTTGGTAAATTGAAGTTAAAACTATCACCACTGCAAGTTCTTGTGCAAGTAATTTCAATTTGGTCATATTTCCCGATATATGAAATAATGGGCTAGCTGGCTACTCTATTATGTCAATGCTTTTCATATGTCAAGTTAAATACCTCGGTATAGCAGCGAAGGTAAAATGTTTCATTGTCAATATCATTCTATATCGACTAATATTATTATGAGTTTAATTTAGAATTCGACAATATTACATCTTACTCTTTTAAGTATTTAAAATTTGCTCTAATATTTATTACTTTAACAAAATTTTGTGATCTTTATAGGCCTTATTGATCATGGTTTCTGACCAATTTCGAAATGAAGCATCGACCGTTTGGTCAAAGAGATTATAAGGTGTTCACTAGCTATTTTGATCGTTGTGGACGGTCAAATTATTGGATTCGACGTATATCTAAATTTGATTGATGTCTCCTAGCTAATTAATTGGACATTTCTTTAGTGGTTAAAAATTTGATCATCGATATCGTCTTCTTGACTTTACTTCATCGTGAACTAGTATCATTGGCTCCGATAAATTGTAGTATTCGTTTGAAATATTTTCATTTAGTATAATGTTACCGTTTTAATTTTGTATGATATCCGCTATTTGATCATATATTAATTACTAAGATGCATGATGGCAAGTAAATGACACGGTTTGATTTATTATTTAACATTAATGTTGATAAATTTTATTATATGGTTTGGATAAGTTTAATTGGATGTTCTTTTTCTTTACTTATTATCTATGTTTATAAAAATTTACCTAATAATTTGAGCCGATCAACAATTTCATCCAATCAAAAGAAAAAACACCGCAATAGTTTGAAATTGATTTGAACTTCTAGTTGCAATTTAATCGAACAAATTAACTAAAAAATTTATGTCCAATTTTTAAAATATTGATTTGAACCTCGAAACAACCACTTTTATTGAGTTCATAAGAAAAGACGTTAATATAACCAGATGTGAGATCAAAGGAAATGAAACTTCTATTGAGATTTGGTCTTCTTTTTTTTTTTTTTACCCCTTTTCCTTTTCTCCCAATCATTTAGTAGCCAAATAGACTCCGATTGCCTTTAGTCGTATAAGCCAAAGAATCCATGTCTTCCTCAATCGGAACAGTGAACTCCTTGCCACCTTCTTTTTCCAAAAGGCCCCATGCTTCTTCTTCTTGAGGGTGGTCTTAAATCCGAGCTCAAATTTAGCTTGTCATTAATTTTTTTTTTTTCTTGAAGGACCCAACTATATATCGAATATATGAATTCACCAGCAAGTTAAAGTAGGTCAAACTGCAACATCTCCAAATCAAACTGCAAGTAGTTCATGAGCGCAACACTAATTCTTTTGAGTCATAAAATAAGTTTTTTAAAATGTTTAGGCCATAAAATAATTAAACTGAACTATATATATATATATATATTCCGTAAAAATTGGGAATCTGTCCAACTAACAGTTCTCTGTCATCCATCCCAGAGCACTGACGAGAATGAGGTAAATCACAGAGGGAGACAAAGTCCCTTGACACGGTGGCAAGGCAGGAAGAAGTCCATCTGAAACCAGGGGGATTTTAGACCCCTCATTCGGAATCGAACTCTGTCCATTCTGCAAGCAACTCTCTACTTTACCATCGCGCCGTCCCGTGGGGACTATATATATATATATATATATATATATATATATATATTAAACGTGCTGTAAATTATGCTATTCAAGCAAAAATATGCATATAAATTAACTTAGTTAATCAAATGCACACCTTAAATAGATTTGCAGAAACGAAACTTTAGTACAATGGTAAAATTATTATATTATAATCTCTAAATTCTAAAAATAATCTTTTATAAAGTAAGATAAAATTGTATATAATAAATCTTTTTATAAGACTTTGCACAGCAGGAGCTATCTTAATATGTACTTTTATTTGCAATAATTCTAAAATGACTTTGAAATAAATTCTCTTCCTCTATCCGTTCTCAAGCCTACATATCCACTTTCTCTTTCAAAATAAACCATTAATTGAAGAAATTCAGAGAAAACTTCAGATATCTTCTCAAGAAATTATACCCACATCATCTTTGTATAATCATGGACAAATTAAAAAAATATCTTCTATTGTTCAAGGAATAAATTTTGGTTGAACCACAAATATCAGCATGCAATAATTCTATTGGAATTGTAGCTCTTCATGAGAATTTAGGAAATGACATTCTATGGAATTTTCTATAAACGTCCTTCACAAACTCTTTGGCTCATGTCAATAGAAGATAGACCAATATTCATAGCCTTTTTATCCAACAATTTAAGGCTCTCATAATTTAAATGCCCATATATCATATGTCAAAGCCATGAATCATTTATGACTTCAGCAGGCGTATAGTCAGGATTTAAAATTAATTAGAACTGACCGACAATTATCTAGAGCTATTTGCGAAGCGATCGCACGTTCATTGTATAATGAGACAACATCCGTCTTACGAGTGACTACCATTCGTTGTCTCACTGATCACCTTTTGAACGATATGATCGACTCTCGTTATCTCTTTATCGACAATTAAATTTTTTATATTGAACAAAAAATTAAAAATTTAAATTGCTCATTGTCGAATGAGACAACATTCATCCTATGAGTAACTATCGCTCGTTGTCTCGTAGATCACTTCTTGAGTGATCGATATTCATTGTCTCTTTATCGAAGATAAATATTTTTTATTGAACAACAAATAAAAAATATAGGTTACCTTTTAATAACCACTTTTTTGTTTACTACGGAGAAGGAAGGAGACGATATTATAGATAAATTTAGGGTAAAAAAATTAAATAAGTTATAATTAATATTGATATAGTCAATTGTTAGTCCTCTTGTACCGAGTTCTTCGGTGATGACATTTCCACTTAGTCACATTGAGATTCTGTTTAAAATAATACTAGTCAGAGGACACTAGTGCTCTGACAATGTCCTTCTAATACTTAAGTCAATCAGGAGCAAAAAAAAAAGGAAGAAAAAGAATGCAGATTGAATTAGAAAATATTGCAATTGCCCTTTTCTGTTTTACCTGTCTTCCTCTTTTATTGTATCTCTAACTTTCCGTCATTACTGCACACCTTTTCGACTACCTTAAACTCACGTACTCCACCCTCTTATTATGGAATCACATTTGCATATACCCTTTCATCTCATGGTCACCTCCACAAACCCTATTTTGGCATGTTTCCATGTTCGCAATTGTCACACGTTTTTTTTTTAGCCCTCTCTCCTAGATAATTATTCTTCAAGGGATATTAAGAACGAAATTATGTCAATCTCGATTTTTAATTTTTCACAATCCCACCTCTACTGTACTTCCGCCTCCTTAGATTTTTGACTCCTGGACTTTTGATTCTTTGAGATCTTGACTTCTGAGTTTTTGACCTATTAGATTCCTTATCTATTGGACCTCTGACTTTTTGAGCTCCCATCTCTCCTATAACTCAACTCCTTAACTTGATCACTAAACCCTTAACTTTTGAGTCCCTGACCTATCCAACCCCTCAATCTCCAAAGTTTTATTTTCTTTATGACTCAACTCCTTAATTTAATCCTTCAAATTTATGGTGTGAAACATTATGAGTTTCAAATATATTTATTAATATAATTAATGATATTTATAAAATTTATCATTTCTAACTTACTATTTTAAAAAAAAAATAATTATTTTTTATTTAGTATTTTAAAATTGATAACAAATGATAAAATTTATAATTAAATTTGAAAAAAATAAAACAATTATTTAAAAAAAAAAATTGGGTGGCCCTGGAGCCTACCCTAACCCATGAGCGGCTCCGCTACTCCAGATTTTAAAATCATATTTTCTTTATGAGATATTCACATTGGGAACACTATTTAATGTCATGGGTACTATATAGTCATTATTTAATCCCTTTCTTTATTAATAATCATGCATTTATCCCCTATCAAATGTGAGCATATAATCATTTTCAACTAGTCGACCTACACTCGTTAGTTTTTGAAATAATTCAAGAACATCAAGTACATCTCGAATAAATTTAGAAGTACTTCCCTTTATTTTCACGGTGATACCACCTTGGTCTTCCACCTTCACATAGTTTCCATCTCCAATCTTCACTTTCGATTTAAAACAAAATTGAACTTTATTCTTGTCATATAGCGACTGTACCATGTATCTCTATCTTCTTGCATACTCATGCAAGAGTAAAACAATTGTTCTGAGGATTCATCATTTTCAGTGAAATTGGCTTGATTTTTCTGCTTCTTCGAGTAATTGATGCAGAGTCTTCACAATAGTTACATTGTCAAAACCAACAATCTTTGCTTTCATGATTGCTCTTTTTGCATACGCGGCATCATCTGAAATCTTTGTTGCTAGATTAATTGATTTTTCTTTGACCCTTTGCTTTTTGATTTGCCTTTTGAATTAGAATTCTGATGTTGATAATTCTTTCTTTTTGGCATTCATTTTGGATTGGAAAGCCTACTTTAATAGTTCCTATGCATATCTAGCCATTTTATTCTCGTGAGCTTCAAGGGAACCCATTAGTTCATGCATAGTGAGTGTAGACAAATTTTTAGACTCTTCAATAACAGTAACATGTTTAAATTTTGTGGTAAAATCCTTAAAATTTTGTCAACTATTTTCTTTTCTTCTATAGCGTCACCACAATTTCTAATCAAATTTACCATCTCAGTAATTTTTGCATCTCAAAATCAAGCCATGGTAGAATGCCATGATATTGATCCTGTGAACTAGTAGTCTTTGTGCGTTCTAAATTCTATAATTTTATTTTTTTGGAATCTGTAGAATTCTTGATCATTCGGTCGATGTAAGTACTTCTATATCCACAGTATGTGTATTGTGTATTTTTTTGAACTTTTAGGTATCTGTAATATTAAATCTGTTTGTAACCTAGTTGCAATGCCAATTGTAAATCTCGAAGATATCAACTTGCAGTGAGTTGTGTTTGCTAAAAGATAGCTATTATTAATTAGTGCATATCTCAAAAGATACTGAAATTTTATGACGAAAATATTTTAGCGTCTCTCAGTGGCCACCACGGTCGTTTTGAAGCAAATCCAAAAGATACTAGTTTTGGTCTATTTTGGCGATTCCACTTGTCATGCATCTTTAGTATTATTTTGTCTTTTTAGATGTTTTACGATTTTATTTTTTATATTTTACTTTTGCATATTAGTGTAGCATCTTGTGTTAACGAGTTGCAGGGTAGCTGAATAAAATTGTAGGGTTCAATAGGTCAACGCTAGCTGGTCTTGTTTGTTTGTGTCAAACAAAATCAAGCATCTTGATTAGTTCTTTACTTCCTTACCATAATATTAGTGTAGTTGTAGGATAGATAGATAAACTAAAAGTAAAACCGCCAATGTCGATCTTAAGCAGATGAAAAAGGTTGACAATTGCACTAGGCTTTAGTAGCCACGAGTTTTGACGAATGCTTCCTTCTCTACATGTATTGCTTGCTTAACCATATATAATAGTCCACACACAATTTATTTCTTTTTTTTAAAATATATTCTGAAAATTGTTTAAGAAGGAAAGCTGTTTTTGCAATTTTATGGTTATAATAATTTCATAAAAGGCTATCTTTTTGTTTTCAAATCTTTTGATCTGTTAATAAAGTTGTATTATTTTTTTTCTTTGTTTTTATTACTTAATCCCATCTTCATAAGCCCAAATTGTTTTTCACGTGCTCAGTGCGTCTTTTATTATTATAATTATTACAAAGGTTTCTCATGCATGTAAATGGAAATATCATATGCTGTTGAATATGGTATTAATCCCATGCATTTTAGGAATTTGGAAATATCAGTTTGTTCAATAGTTCTCTTTAATTGCTCACTGTGATTTGTTATTATTCACTTCTCAATATGTAGTTTCTTTTACTAATGAAGTTATCTTCTTCTTTTTTTGTGTCAATTTACATGTATGTTTTTTTTTTTTGAGATATTGTTGAATTATGCTATGTGATTTTTGGTTTTGAGATACACATTGCTCCAAATTGCAACGGTTGCAAGGGGAGAACTACAGTACTTGATACAGGAGCAAAGGAGTGAATTTAAGCCTGCTATGAACCTTTGGATACGAATCGACCGTCTAGTTCTAGCATTTCTGTCATGGATCGTCCATTGCTCTGAAATGAACTTCTCCTTGTTCCAAGGGAGAAGGGAGAAGTTCTGCTCTATGCAGTAGAATTGAAACAGCAAACAATCTTTCATTTGAAATTGATAGTGGTGAATCTGGCCAATAACAGGCAACAATTATTTTTTCGCCCCTCATGATTCAAACTACAATACAGAACATGTTGAAATGAGTAGGGTGGTTCTTGGATCAGGGTTTCATTCGGGATCGAGTAATTTGGGTATAAAACCATATCAACATTTCTTTCTGTGCAATCTCTTCAGGAGGGAGTTCTTGAAGGGGCATTGAATTCTTTTCCAACGGTGATGGAGGAGGCAAACAAAAAGTTACAGAATACTCTTCGCACAAGAAAAAATATTGAAAGAGGTCATGGGAATATAATGCTCAGGAAGTGGAAATGAAGGTAAGAATAATTTGGTGCTTTTCATTTCCTCTCATCATTTTTCTAGCTCCTACAAGGATATCTAGCTTATCTAGGTGGTTAAACAAATGTATATCATGCATAAGAAATTAATACAACAGACTATGTAATACCAAGAGATGCAGCTTCTGATCACTATCATTTTGTGGGTTCAGATGGCACAACTGTTAAAACTTTTAGAGGAACACTCGAATGAGCATCATGCAATTTAAAATAATGCTTTTGCACATGTTCTATAGTCCCATGAGGATAATTTTGCTCATTAACATGTGCAGCAATCTCTCATAATCAGGAAATTGGACATCAGTTCCATATACGAGATTAACTATTTTGCAGAGGCAGAATAGTGGGGGTTTGACTATTCCATTACCTACATGGACTCTTGCAGTCGCAAAAGACGGGAGTTAAGAGGTATGTAATGCAGTTTCTTTAACAATTGTTGTATAAGCTATATATATTATTTTAGGCATAGTTGATTAATTAGAATGGAATAAATACCTATATTGCAAAATACTTAATGCGATGTTTGATATATATATATGAGAAACATCTTGTAGTCAACTTATCATTTTTAAAAAAAAAATTCAATAAATTCCAATGCATGGTTTCTATTGATGTATTCTAATTGTGGAATTCTTGTCACTGCAAATCAACTGTGACCTCGCTAAGTTTGAATCCGTTTGATCATCAGTTTTGATGAAACACAGACATGATTAATTTTAAAAGTTAGATTGATTCACATTGTTGCAAAGTTTTAGTGGTTTTAATTGTTTATGTAATTTATAAAAATTTACTACAATTGATATATAATGACCAACACCTCAAAATTCAACTAATTAAACCAATTTTTGTTGTCAGCACTTTGGCTTTTACACTATGCACTTGCTACCTTGTCCTTTTTTACACGATTTGAAGGTCATCTTAGTCTAGTATTTTGGTCATTATGATATAAGATCTTTGAAATTCTCAAGATTGTTATAAATGATCATGGATCACTACGGCCAGATAAACTTTCTCATATATATTCACCATATGGATGGAAAATAATTTATCATATTTTCTTTGGATATCTTAATCTTGGTTGTTTACTTAGACATCTTCTCTGAATATGTAGAGTTAATTTCAAACTACTATTATAGTGGATGCTAAAGTGATGAATATATATATTTCTCAAAACTAGCACAAAAGAGTTTCTTTAGCATCTAATATTCTCATGCAATGATGTTTATATTTTCAAGAATTGTTACTTGTGGATCTCAGGCATGATGTTTTATTTTTTGCTAATTAAATATTACACTTTGAAAGTATGAGTAATTATGGAAGACCTTTTCCTTTTGGCCATCCTAATTATGTCACTTCTATCTATGAAAATTCTGGTTTAAGATTTTTAATTTTGATTTTGCCATGAGAATCTCAAGTTTTTGCTGGATCACACTATCGTCTTTCGGAACTTCTAGTCTCCTATAGATTTTTAGTCCATCTATGCATGGATTGCATATTGCTATCGAGCATTTCAAGTGACTTTGGAGTGACACCCTTGAATCTTGATGATGCAATTTAATTTTAGACGTAGCTCATACAACAACAACGTGAGTCCATATATCCTTTTCCTAATTTAATATGATTTTCTATTATGGAAACGCAAAGAGCAGCTAGAAACGAAAATTGTTTTCTTGTGCTTTTTGACTTTGTCAACCATCCTTTGTCTAAACTCTTGCCTCTTCACATTAAACAAGTTCACAAAGTATTATTTATTTTCAACTCCATAATTCTAGTAGAATTTAAGAACGTTGTTCTACGTTTTATTATATACAAATTAGAATTTAAAGATGGCCAGATTCTTTTGTGGTAAGATTCTTTCTTTCACAATCCTTCCTAAGATTAATATCCTCAGAGTTGCTCCTATGGGTGCTGCGCATTAATAAATTAATGGGTACACTTGTACAAGGGATAAGGATCGATTTCGGAGACGTCTAAAACTTTGTCTCGGACTCAGATGGTCACCCATTACCTTACCAATCACATCAATGGGCATTAGAGCCGTCAAATTGGGTTAGGCCTATCGGGTTGGCCCGCCTCGCCAAGTAACTTAGGCGGGTTGGATTGAAATTTTTTCAACCCGCTATTTTGACGGGCCTAAACGAATCAACCGACACGGGTTGCGGGTCTAGACGGGTTGGCCCGCGACGGGTTGAGAAATGATAAAAGAAGATAAAACTTGTGAAAAAAATTATTTAAGCTTTTTAACTAATATTCTAATACTAACAAGATAATTTCCTCATAATCACAATCATCTTCTATCACATATACATGTCAACAAAATATAACACGTCAACAAAATATAAGAGAAATTAGAGAAAATAATAAAAAATATTTGATTTAAATATTCTAATAATTATTTTATATACTCTAATTAGTTTATAATTATTTTATCATTACTATTTCAATTAATATAGGAAATGATAACATATCAAAATCAACTAATTATAAGTGTTGAAAAATCTTAATTAGATCTCTATTTAAAGGAGTCAAAATTTGAATTTGCATATTATCAAAATTTAAATATTTTAAAATATTAAAAGAATAAAAAATATTTGTATCTAATATTGTCGATCAATAATTAGATCTCAATTATAATATTTTAGTTGCTTCAAATGCATGCATTCTTATCATGATATTCTATTCGTCTTATCGATTATCGCCTTAAGCTCTCAACGCCTCAATAATTTTGGATTTTTTTCCTGGCCCGTGGGTTGGCCCGCCTAATCCGTAGCCCGCCTTGGGTTGGGTTGGGTTGGAGATTTCTCAACCCGCCAGAATGATGGGTCGGCCCGCCCATCCCCGCTAAATATTGAATTTACGACGGGTTGGCCCACCCCGCCATGGGTCAGCCTGTTTGACAGCTCTAATGGGCATAGCTCTCCCATGATTTACTCCATCTCGAACTCTGAAGAGCCGAGGCGAAGAAGGGGTGACTACGCTAGAGAGGGGGGGGGGGGTGAATAACATTTTGAAAAACAATCTGAGTTTACACAGTGGATATACTAAAAAGAACAACACAACCAAAACAAACAGAACGAAAAGAAAACAAACACAAGTGACACAACCGATTTTTACTTGGTTCACAGCTCTCTCCTAGAGCTGCTAGTCCAAGGCCTACCTCTATATTTTTTCCTTTTCGAAGAATGCTTCGAAGGTGGAGAAACCTCTTAAATCACTTACAGTTTACAGATTCTAAATATATGAATTAAGTATAGGAATCTAAATAAAAAGAACTTTACAGAATTTCTCTTCAAGCTCTTGACAGTATAGATGATGATGAGTAGATGTTCAGGTTGCGGAAGAGAGCAGAGAAACTGTTAAGGTTTGAGGAAGCAGGGAAAGTGGATGCAGATCGAAGCCTTCAGTGTTCAGTCGCAGCAAGTTAGTTCAGATCGTTGTTTTCCATACATGTGTATGCGAATTCGTTCAAAGTTCCTCTTTTTATAAACCTGCTGAGCTTATGTATCGCCAGTCAAACTTGTAGATCCGTGCATATAAGAATGACTTCTATTCCGAATCAAATTCAATCCCTGTGGATGACTTCCCTATCCATATGATTTGGTCATCCTTCCCTGAATAAGTTCCTGCACGATCAGATAAAACCAAGAAAGTCAGAACAGATAAATGTTAACAGAAATGCTAACTCATCACACATCAGTTGAAGCGCCAGTCAAGCATGACTTGCATCTGGGCGTTGTTTCCGAAGGCCAGTCGAGGCGCCGGCTCGACTTATCAGGTTAAATGTCGAGACTTCCTCTTGTGCAGTCGAGGCGCCAATCGAAGCTCCTTCGCTTCTAATCGTTGCTGCCAATGATCAGTCGAGGCGCTGGCTCGACTGCTCCAGCTGTACTGCCGGTCGAGTCAGGCTTGCTTCTGTCCACTCCAGCCTAGTATCAGTCGAGGTGCCACCTCGACTGCTCAGTAGGAAGAGCCTTCACTGTATAAGTGTACAATACACTTGCTCTAGTTCTCGGCTCTTCTAGGAAGTGAACATCAGAGTTAATGACCGACGTCTATATACCCTAAGCCAACGACGAAAGGCTTTGTCCGAGAACAAACACCTTATCAAAGTTGTGCTCAGAGTTAATAAGTGCAATTAGGGCAATAGTTGAGGTGTCAACTCATTGTTGTCCTTAGACCCAAAGTTTCAGTCAACTCTAAGACTGAAACACACCTAGTAAAGACTCCCCAGAGACCCTTTACCTGCCAAGACTCTGGCCTCCAGCCATTCTTGGACTTTTCACCTTGCCACTTCTGTAAGGAATTTCTACCTGCTAAGGAATTTCCCTTCTTGAACTTTTCACCAAGGTTTCACCCTTAGACTTCCCATCTGCCAAGGAATTACCAATCTTGGACTTTTCACCAAGATTCCACCCTTGGATTTCCCATCTGCCAAGGAATTATCCATCTTGGACTTTTCACCAAGGTTCCACCCTTGGATTTCCCATATGCTAAGGAATTACCCATCTTGGACTTTTCACCAAGGTTCTACCCTTCGATTTACCATCTGCCAAGGAATTACCCATCGTGGACTTTTCACCAAGGTTCCACCCTTGGATTTCTCCAGTCGCCAAGGAATTAAACATCTTGGTCTTTTCAAGGTACTCCTTTTCCCCTTAGTTTACCGCATACTAAAAGGCATCCTGTCAATACAGAGATTGTTCAGTAGATTACACCAACTTTTCTGTAAAGAAAACAAAACCGCCCTGGAACAAAACCACCCTGGAAGCTCTAGAGCAGTGTCAAACTGCCCTGGAACAAAGTTTGAGCCAACCAAACTACTCTGGCACGCTACCAAACTGCCCTACCCTGGGCTAAATGTAACAACCCTGGAAATTCTATAGCAACGTCAAACTGCCTTAGCATCGCATACGCGCTCGCGCAATACCAAAGCTCGAATGAATCAAACTGCCCTGACAACTCTTCAAACTGCCCTGGAAACTCTTGCTCTTAACTTAAACCATCCTGGAACGAATCATAACTACCCTGGCAACTCTACTCTTCAAACTACTCTTGTCAAACACCAAAACATATCTCGGAATATCAACTCCAATAGGAGCCACTAGATTAATGGTTCTAACCTTTTTGCACAACATCTTGAGAGTCATCTTAGTTGATACAAATATTTTTTTTTCTAGTCTTTAGTTATATACTCATGAACTCTTTTTGAAAAGAAAGTATATTATACAATTTTCATATCTTTATTAATTTTATCTTGCTTTATATTGAAGGAGGATTACTCATCATAATAGATTTGGAATGTTTTTGAATAGAGCCATCAAGTTTGTTTTTGAATAAAGCCGTCAAGTTGGATTAGGTCCATTGGGTTGGCTCACCTTACCAAATAATTTAAGCGGGTTAGATTGAAATTTTATTAATCCGTCATTTTGATGAGCTTATACAATCAATTCCGCGAGTTACGGGTCTAGACGGGATGATTCGTGGCAGACTTAGATTGGGTCGCAAGTTGAGAAATGTCAAAAGAAGATAAAAGTTATGAAAGAAAAAATTATTTAAGTTTTTTTACCATTATTCTAATATTAACAAGCTCATAATCACAATCTTCTTCTATCACACAGATACCTCGGCACAAAGTGTATGAGAAATTAGAAAAAATAATAAAAAAAATATTTGATTTAAGTACTTTAATAATTTTTTTATATATTCTAATTAGTTTATAATTATTTTGTTACTTCTATTTCAATTAATATAAGAAATGATGACATATCAGAGTCAATCAATTATAAGTGTTGAGAATTTTCAATTAGATCTCTATTTGGAGGAGTCAAAATTTGAATTTGCATATTATCAAGATTTGAATATTTTAGAGTGTTGAACGAATAAAAAATATCGATACCTAACATTGTCGATCGATAATTGGATCTCAATTATAAGATTTTAGTTGCTTCAAATGCATGTTGTTTTATCAAGATATTCTATCCTTCTTGCCGATTATCATCTCAACCTCTCAACGACTCAATAATTTTATTTTATTTTTATTTTTCTAGCCTACGGATTGACCTGTCTAATTCGCAACCCATCTTGGATTGGGTTGAATTGGAGATTTCTCAATATGCCAAGATGGTGAGTCGGCTCCGTCCCTCCCCGTTAAATATTGAATTTATGACGAGTTGACCCATCTCACTGTGGGTTGACCCATTTGATAGCTCTATTTTTTAGTGCCTCTATAGTTCCGAGGTTAATTTCTTAGTAATGCAATTTTTTGCGCTCACCTTCTTTCCAAAGTCAATACTATCCTATGTTATATGTATGCAACTTGCAATCAAAGCATGGGTAATGCTCAATTTCTTTTTTTTTTTCCTTCCTTTTTCATTTGACAATACCTTTTTTTTTTTATACAAGTATCTTTATAAAATTAAAAAAAAAAACTGCCTTGCCTTGCCTTGATAAATCCAACTAGACAAGCTAAGTAGGAGCCGAGTAAGTTGATTAGCGAGCGAGAGAGAATAGCTAGAGTGCCATCTTCTTCTTTTGTCATAGTCAAAGAGGCTCACTTTCAGCGGATGAGGCTACTTTAATTTTCTTTGTGGAAAATTGGAACGTTTCTCTATCAATTAATGTTCCTTTCCAAAATTCCATTGGTGTCAAGTTATCAATCATTTCCACACTCCATTTATTACGGTTGAATATATCACACAAATCTTATCAACCAGTTAATTGATAAATAGTATTATATAATAATAATAATAATATATTTGTTAGTTGATATCATGTATTTAGACCTTCGGCTCCATTAATTTTGAAAGTCATCGTTTCAACCTCATGAAAAATTTCCATCAACCGTTGAGATAAATCGTGAAGCCCTCATAGTGGGCAACCTAACACACTACAAGAAAATTCATAATTTAAAGACCGATAAAAATCGATCTCTATTTAGAGATTGATTTTATAAATTCGATCTTTAAATAGAGACCGACTGGGAATCAATCTCTATTTGAAAATAGATTACGAAGTCGAATTCTAATTAGAGATCGAATTTAAATTCATCTTTAAATATAGATCGATTTTTTATCGATCTCTAATTTGACTGCATTTCTAGAGGTGACAATCCAACATTCTATAATTTGTTATCTCATTTGAAAGAAAATTCTTATAAATATATTACAGTTAAAAATCGAATCAAAAATACTTAGAAGATTGTATAGCACCCTTGTCGGAGGATATATAACAATAGTATTATTCTTGCTTATATGTATTTTTATTTTTATTTTTTTGCTCAAAGAATCTTAGATACTTGATGTGTTCCTTTAATTTGAAGAAATAAAAAATAGTAGATAAAAAGGAGGAAAGGACAATATAAATTAAGGAAGACGAAGAGAAAAGGAAACTATCATTTTTGTTGATTCGGTTGCGAGAGATAGAAAGGGAAAAGAAAAAAAAAAACCTCCACAATGGGAGCTCCTTATGGTGATGTTCAAATTAAAGGAGCTCTCTCCCATCTAATGAGTCAGTGTATTTCGATGACTTATTTTGATATTGATTCTGGATGTAAAAAGGATTATTTCTTCTATGAAAGAAATTTACATGGCCCAGTGTACACCGGGTCCAAATTTTTTTAATTAGTTTCAATTCCTTTTTTGCTTAAATTTCACTGTTTTTGGATTTTTACGACTACGTCATCAATTTTCAAGGACCATAACAAACAACATTCCAAGTAGTTAACTATCGAAGAGTTCACTTTCCACTGCAATCACAAATAGTTGTTGTTATTGCTATTTCATGAATTGAGGTTAGTTGTCATTTTTCCTTCTTTTGGTAGCATCGTTATTTAGATTTTGAGATGATAATATACGATACTTTAGAATTTATTTTGGTTACTACTCGAGGAATGAAATTTGGGATGAAAAAATTATTTATTTCATATGTCATCGATTCATGACTTTAGAATTTTTAGTGTTTAATTTTGGATTTTTAATTCATTTTTTGTTTATTTTTATTAGGAAATCACTATATCTACAATGCATAGATTTTTTAAAAGAAAAGATCTAGAATCAAAAAATAAAATATTGGAGATGTTAAAGTTGAAGAATTTGATTTTTCATAACTACAGGTAGATTCTAGACTAAGGAATCCAATTTAATTTGTACTTATAATGCTAACATTATGAATCAAGTTTGAAGGTTATATTTGCAAAAAGGTCCATGTCAACTTTCAAACTATGAATTTCCAAAATAAAAATTTAAAGGCAATTTAGACCATTCAATCCTTCTTGATTAAAAGAATTTGGTGATTGATTGAAATATAGTATAAAAAAAGATATTGTGTATTATTTGTATTGTTATCTTTTTCAAGACAACTAAAGAAAAATAAGCAAGAGCGAAGGCTTTTGTCAGCGAAGATTCACAAATTGGAAGAGTAAAGACATGTTAAATATTCATGTTGGTCAGCATAATAGTGACCATCATAAAGCTCGAATGAATTGTGAAGTTCTGACAAATCAAGATAAGCTCATTCAATCAACACAAACAATCAAAGTAAACGTGGAATAATTATCGTATCCATCTCAATATTTCGATTGATTGTATTATAATTTTATTGTGACAAGAGAATTCATTTAAAGGTCATGATGAAACTAATGGTTCTCGTAATTCAGTAAGAAATTAATGATGTGATATTGAAAAATACTTTTAAAACTTGCAAGTTAACATCACCTGATATTCATAAGGATATAATGCGTACTTGAGCAACTGAAATGATTAATATTATTATAAGAAATATTAGTGATTCATTCTTTTCTATTTTAGATGAATCTTGTGATGTGTCAACAAAGAAACAAATATTAATTATTTTGCATTAGGTGGATAATAGTGTGCATGTAAATGAGTGTTTATTAGAATCGGACATGTTATCAATATTATAACACTCTTATTTAAAGTTGTCATTAATAAAATGTTCTCTAAATATAATTTGAACATGTTTAAATTGAGAAAATAGAATTTTGATGGAGCAAATAATATCCAGGATAAATTTAATGGTCTAAAAGTAACTTTGTGAAGGATAAATTGAGGCACATGGTAATCATAATTTCCTTAAAGCAAAATCAGTCCCTCTCACTTAGAATTTGAAGGAATGGTTGATTTTTTAAATTACTTTATTATTATTTATTCCACACATATATAAACTTGTGACTGGATAATGAATTTGACCACCAATTGAATAAGAAGTTTAATTTTTCTTTATTTAGTTAGAATTGTATTTTTTGGTTAATAATACAAGTTTCATGATTAAATGTTTTTTTATTATTTATTTTAATATATTTATCATTTGATGTGATATAATGGGTCGATGGTTGTTATTTTTTATAAATTAAGTTAAAAATGTTGGATGTATGTTATTATTCTAATACCCTCAACGGTATAAAGAATTTTAAGAACCGTAAGAGTGAAATACATATTATATGTATGTATAATGATATTCTACTATTAGAAATAGAATTTCCTCAATATTGGTTAACATATGCTATAAATATTCTATTTTTTTTCGGTTTCACACATTGGAAAAAATATAAATGATGATTTCACCATTGAGATCCAACGAAAGGAAAAGGTAAAACAATTTAAGGAATAGAAACCAAATTTTCTTTTGGTATTTTCCGAACCCTACCTTCTTTTGTCGAACCCATATATAATTAAAGAACTAAAAAAATATTAGAAAAAATAACCTTGGAATGCAGGAAAGGCGATAATAATCTATATGATAAAATCAATTTTTGACAAAATGAAAAAGCCATATCTAGTAGAATAGTAACCAAAGAATGTCTTTAATCGAAATACACACATTTATCTCATATATTATGGAGACGGTGAGAAGAGATATATTTTACATTCCATAGAGTCATAATTGGAGATATGAAAAATAAAATGCTATATGATATCAATACATAGTCTAATCAAACAAGGGTCTTCAATTTTAAAATGTATATTTAAAAAGTTTTTTTTTAAATCAAAACTTATATTTAATTTGACATTTATCAAGAATGTGCTTATTTTTTAAAATACTCGGTGATTTTTTATAGCCTGAATTAATTTTAATTTTTCTCTCCCATCGCTTCCATAAAAAATAGTAATAATAAATAAATTGATCGTTGTAAATAAGCTCTCAAGAGTAGGCAGATTATGAAATCTCAGTCAAGCAGCCATAAATTGATCGTTGTAAATAAGCTTGTGGTCTAGCCGTAACATGATTAAAATCATAACCATTGCTAGTTCCAATCTGAAAAAAAAAACAGAGATATTTTCCCAAGCAAGACGTGAATTTTGATGTCAGTTTTTGCACAAAATTGTGTTTATATATATTGCGTTTAGGTGTTTGTTTTATGTATCATAGTGAATACTTACCAAATGAGAGTTTCAATGAAAAATAAGTTATTAAATATTTTTTTTTGTTTTGATAAAAGATGTTTTTCGCTCGGGCATTTTCTAAGGACATTTGCTCTTGTCTCGCCATCAAATCTTCGACTGTCATTTCCTTAATTAATACTTAGTTTGGTATCATTCTGTCCAAGATCAAAAGATGAAAGTGTTCACTGTCTTGCTGAACTTTACAGAGGTCGATTTCGTAGCACGTGGCAATTGATCTCGTTGTGCAAACAGGTCCGTCTTGAACGAGCCAATCTCCCACTAAGCATATACCCAAGGTTAGACTGTGGAGCAGAGGTCAGGTTGATCTATAGCTACCGAATCCTTCTAAAGTAGATGTATGAGGTCGACTAATCTGCGAGGACAGGAGTCAAGGATTACCTCAACGAAGTCCTTTCGACGCTCAAGTTAGATAGTGGGAGAAAAAAAGAGAGAGAACAATTCAAAGTAGAATTTTAGATAGAGTGTGAACTTTTCTTCTTTTTACTATCGAGATATTTATACCTTGAAAGGGGTCATGTGGATTAGAGACATGTAAACATGGATGGGACCATGTGAGCACGTGTTCTCCTAGAAGGATTCCGGAGATTACGGAGACATAGAAGGGACATCGTGGGAGCGTGTCTTATAATGATGGTGGAGATTACGAAGACATGGAGGTGGCGTGGTGAAAACCTTTGCCCTCTTTCAGCTAACATACCTCTCGAAGACATGGAGACTTCGGATGAGCTCGGGCTACTTTAGATGAGTTTGGCTTGTTTTTGATGAGCTCAGACCTATTCGGACGAACTCTCGATGAAATTAAGTCAGATTTTACCTTGATCGAATCTAAGTTGCAGTTACTTTGACCACCGCCCTAACGAGACTGTTGACTGAACTTTGGATTGACTTGATTGATGGTTAATTTGCTTGGCCACATGATCTTACCATATCACTTCTAATTAGTTTCTTGTTATTAATATATAGTTGTTTATTTTGAAAACATATTACATAGAGAGATAGTTGAAAAGAAAAATAAAAGATAATGTTATGGCAGTATTAAATAGCAACTTGAATCACCGTAAGCAAAAGAAAAATACGATATAGTAATTGGATATTATCAAATAATTCTTTCGATAGTAGATTCTTAGCGTCTTTCACACTGCACGATCCTTTAGTTATGTTTCGGCTGAGACTGAGATGCGGAGGTGTCCAATGGCGAAAGCGGCTTTCGGCTGATGACGTAGTTGATGATATGGCACCGAGGCGGGTTCGTTGATTCGACTGGGTGTGAAGCTATCTCGAGCAATGTCGAATGGCGTATCACGGCCGACCGAGATGATCACTGCAAAGAAGAAACGGTTAAGGGCGCTGAGAAAGATCTTAGCTAAACCCCTCCGACGCTTAAGTCAGGGATTAGTATGAAGAGGAGAAGCAATGAATGCAGAAGAGTAAGAGTTTAGAAGATCTTTCGAACCTGACGCCTCCTCCTCAAGTTACCTTTATATAAGTAGATACATCCCTACAGAGTGATACGGTAGGTATGGGCGGCATGACTCTTTGAAGTGATGGCTGCCACTTTTAGAGGTAATAGGGATCATTACCTTCATAAATGTTGCAGGCGTATGAAGTGTAATTAATGCCCTTCGCATGGGTGATGGGAGACAGGACTCCATTAATGCGGTAGACGTACATGCTTCCCTGAGGTAGGCATGGGCATATGTTTCCTTGTCGGGTGGGCCCTTTGACAGGGGATGCGTCGTTGGACATCTTGACTTTAATGACCGTGTCACGCCCCGAAGGAGACCCCGCCAGACGAAAATCCGACAGCATCTCCCCTGTACGGGTGACAATCCCAATTTACATACAAGGCCTACACGGCCACTATACATCGGTCAACACGACCGGAATCCAAACACCCACGCAGATAATAAATCAGGCCTCAGGCCAACAATCAAATGATATACACAAAAGAATATCATAACTAAACCTACCCCTTCTGCCATCTGGGCAGGAATACTCAACCAAAATCCAATCCAGAACAAACTCCGAATAGAGGTCCATAAGGACACCAAAAATCCACGAATACATAAATCCAATTCCAGTCCTAAATATATCTTCTAAACAAGATATCCAAAACCAAAAACAAATAACCAAATACACTTCCACGACGAGGGGGTTTGGCAGCTGGACTCTCCTGACAGCTTCATCCTGAAATAGATATAATCAACGGGGTGAGTTCAAAGAACTCTGCGGGTATAGTAGATATGCAAAGTAAGGTATAGCTAACAATAAAAATATCATGCCAATACAGTCTCACATAAATAGGGTATGCAAGCAAGAAATACAAAATGACTGTACTTACCTGAATCTCCTACCTTGATATAGGAGCATGTGTCTGACTAGAAGTAATAAAGTCCTGACCATATATAATCATGTATCCTGTATGCATGACAATCATATGCACATCCAAGGCATCAATACAAATGCAGCAAACACAATACAAATGCAATCCGTGCAAAGTGCATGCCGTGCCAATGACATGGTCACCCCTGACGCCAGTCAGCCGCCTCACACGCAATGGTGAAGCCGAGTGGGTAGGGCTATGACAACTGTGCACTCTGCCATCACTGCTCCTGAGTGACCGAGTGGACAGGATGCTGTCGGAGTACACCTATCCTCCTGCCCCAAACATAGTGGGGGAGCTAAGCTCTCATCTCCCGGTGTCATAGACCAGAGGAGGGATCTCGCCGCTACCATGCCTCATCGCTACCCATGGCGGACCGGAGCTCGATAGCAATCGCACACCCTCCGATGTACCACTAACCCATGAGTGGCGATTATTATGCAGCCATGTAACTAGAGCATGCTCAACAATAATGGAACCCCGTCCAGCCAGCATGCAATCATGCAAAAATGATGCATGATACTAAAGCATGTAAATCCTACTCAAAACACCTATCCGAATAATATGTACATATCCCTAATCCAAGTACTATTATCCAAATAAAACAGGGAAGATAAAATCATATCCTATCACATGCATGTATCAAGTAGGCACCAAAAGCATACTAGGTATACAAACATGAAAAATTATTGTAAGCTATCCTAACTAGCATATCAACAATGACTATCTAAAAGATAAGTCAAAATACCCGCCTGAATATATATCTGCAAGAATGAACAAAATCGTCACGACTGGGGACCTGCCTCGTGACCGAAACCTGCATAAAGCATGACTATAGTCAAGCACAAAAATACAATTCACTGACAAATCGAATAATTAATCGATTTCCTTCATAACCCAATTAACCCAAATCAATTAACCTAATTCATCACCAATATCATACCGATCAACCGAATAACACCTGAATCAGCCCAAATCGACCAATCAAGCTCACCCGCCCTAGGAATTCCATATACAACCCACTAACATCCGACCTTGCACGATCACTTCCAACCCCAAACCACACGACACCCTCCAAATAAAACCCTCACAGCCTCTCACAGTCGACCCCCAACTCCTTCCCTACTGCCCTATTCACCATCACCAACCACACTCACCGATCGACCAAAACAGAAAAGACCCTTACCTACTCCGGCGATCTCCGGCCAAAAATCACAGCTAAGGGGAAGGGACGGCTCGGGCGGTGCCACCTCGAAGCCGGACGACAGAGGGAAGAGCGACTCATCGCGGCAGAGGAACGGTCGACGATCGTGTTTGCCGGCGCTTGCAGAGGGACGGCCGGTCTCGGCGTCGGGCAGCGGAGGGGAGCACAAAGCGTCTTCGATCTGCGTGATTGGGCCACGGCGTACTCAGCGTTTGCGTCAGAGCGTAGGAAATTTTAGGTTTTTCCATCTCGTATTTATCACCCTTTTATATAGACCCCTTCAAAGCCTACTTATTTTATCCCCGTATAAATCTCGTACGAAGGCCGTTTAAATCCAGAAAAATTTTGAAAAAATTCCTAAAATTCCCTTAAAAATCTCAAAAATTTCCCCAAAATTCTGGCCATTAAATTTTGTATTTTAATTTCAGTATTTTACAAACCGCCACGTCACTTGACTTACCGACAGGGGCATACTTGTATTTGATGAGGCCCGAAGCGAATAATAAAAAATGGACCTTTTTATTATGATAAATAATTATAAAATTCAACTTGTAAATAACAAATACACTCAATACATCTAATGTGACTCGGATTTGTCTTCCTCGATCTTATGCCTTCGAAAAAGGATTCGATCTTCGACTGCAACAGTAAATATCCTGAAAAAGCTAACACGCGCCAAACCACCGCTGGCCTATCCGGCGATGGCCCTTCGATGTTTAAGTCAGAATCGTCATGGATGACAGAAGATATATTAAATGCAATAAAAGTAATACAGAATAAGAAAAAGAGAAGTAATACCGATCAATCAAGAGCGGAAATGGAGGAGACCCCCCCCTCTCTCTAAACCTTAGAAGTGTTTTTATATCCCTTCCATGGGTTGGCCTTTGCTTCTCATACATGGGCTCATATTCCCCCATTTCAACATCAATAAACCAGAAACAATATATTACATCGATAAAATAAAAAGCTAACAAATATTTGAAATAATTACATAAATACTACTCGTCTAGCTGTTTTAGAGGCAAAAATATTTATCAAATCTGCATAATCCAATTATTGGACTATTTCTTTTTTCAATCGATAACATTGCTAGCTCATTTAATCTATCCGGTGACATTGTTGATCGAAGATAATTCTTGATTAACTTCAACTTCGAAAAACTTCTTTCTGTTGATGCAACTGTTATTGGTATGGTTAACAAAATCTTGTAAGCAATATAAGTATTCGGAAATAAACCATTCAATTTTGCCAGACATTGTAGCATATCAATTGTTCTTTTTTCATTTGTTAAATAACATCTCACAACCATCAACTCCGAACACAACTCATCACCATTAATGTCTGAATGTCCATTGTGACTAAAAAATTGTTGAAGCTCCATGCAAGACTTCATCAAGCTAGTTAAAGGCTCATTCTTTAATTTCTCCAAATTCAATAAAAATCTAAAAATCTCTTGATATTGTTTAAACTGTTCAAATCGAACTTGAAGAGAAGATTGAGCTTGATCAATTACAAATAGAAAATATTCAACTCTAAAAAATTCTTCACCTGATTGTGTCACATTGTCATTGTCATTTTCATCAAATTGTTTCTTCCTTCGAATGATGCATTTTTCTCGAAATTTAGGTTCAATCCCCATTTCACTTGCCATTTGTATAGCTTCATTCATGGCACTGGCAAATCCCTCTTCTCTAAACTCATTAAGAAATTGATCAAGTCCTTGTAAGAGGTTGATCGCAATATCTATATCCATATCTTTAGATTGAAGAAACTTTCAATATTTATTGCTTATAACAAGTTATACCAGATTACCATTCCAAGCAAGAACTCAAAACTCTCAAGATCTTATAGTGCTAAGGTCTCAACATCGCTCTTTGTTTTAGAATCTTCAGCAACTTCTGCCAAGTCAAGTAAAACATCTCTTATATGTACAATTTGCTCTTTTATGGATTTTACACTTTCAATATGACTTTCCCAACGGGTATGTGACAATGGCTTAACGGTCAAACCAGACACCTTATTTTTAAAATTTTCTATCTCTTTGTAGAGGAAGAAAACAATGTGTAGATGCGTTGCACCACTCCAAAGAAAGACTTGGCTTTAGGACATCACTCCACTATATCAACTAAGGTCAAATTAAGACTATGACAACTACATGGTGTGTAAAAATCTCTAGGATTTATTTCAAGCAATCTTTTTTGTACACCTTTGTGTCTTCCACTCATATTAGACCCATTGTTGTACCCCTGTCCTCTTATATCATCAATGTCAAGCTCAATTCTAATTATTGCATTTAGAAGTTCACTTGATAACTCAAGGCCTGATGTGTCTTCCACCTTTAAAAACTCAACCCAATAATTTTCTACTTTTGGTGTGTTTATCGAATCATCCAAGCATCGGAGTACTAGAGACATTTATTCTTGATGGGTCACATCTGGAGTACACTCAAGTATTACTGAAAAATATTTTGTATGTTTAACTTTTGCAATGATTGTCCTTTTCACTTCGTTTGCTAAAGTCTCTATCAATTCATTCTGAATCTTGGGACTAAAATATGTATACTGAGATTCTCTTGCTTCACAACGTCGAACATGCTCTTCCATCACTGGATCAAACTCAGCAATCATTTCTATCATTTGCAAAGATAGCCCATTGTTCTCGACATAATGTTTCTCATCATCTCCTCGAAAAGCCAAAGTATTTTTGGCAAGTGTTTTCACAATGGAGTTTAATCTCATTAACACTTGCCTCCAATGTTGTCTTTCTTTGTTGATTTGAAGTTGCATATTGTTATCAATTGTTTGATTTTTTTTCAACCTCTTTTCTAATTCAACCCAAGCGATCATGCAATCCATATGGTCTCTACTAGCTTCATGATGTTTAAGGCTTCTATGCACGTTACGCCAGTCTTTGTATCCATCATTACCCAAATTTCCTATTCTACTCATCATTTGTTCAATCTTGAACAACTTGCAACAAAAGCAAAATATTTTATCCAATGAAATAGAATATACAAGTCATCTTCTATCTAATGTTTGTCCATTTTCCATAATTCGTGTATAATGCGATGAATCAAAATGTCTATTGTTACTATCCTTAGGAAACGAAAAATCATCAACTCTTTTTGGACCTATTTCTACTAAGTAATCTCTCAATTTTTTACTGATGTTATTCCAATTTCTAGGATCCTCCAAATTCAAATTCGAATTTAATTTTTCATATTGAGAGTCTTCTTCTAAGTTCTCACTCGACTCAACGAAATTGACCGCCTCAGTCAATTCTTCATTTTCATAGTGATTTTGTTCTTCAATCATCAAATTATCCCCTAATTTTTCTCTTTCTATTATGCTACTTCTTCTAAAATATTTGTTAATATCACCGACTTGACTTTGAATTAATATCTCCTCCCTTTATTTCATTTTTCTCTTTTGAACTCCAGAGAGATATTTAGGAGGCATTTTAAATGTTGTTTGATTATACCTATAAGTTATTAAAAGTGAATATCAAATTTAAGTGTTATATTCTTACAAGCTTATGTACTCCAAAAGCAAACAAAGAACAAATCAGTACAAAAGATTCTACGAAAGAGAAGACTACAATTACAAGAATATCGAAATCAAAAATTTTTGGCTCTAGTATCTTATGCAATTTCTCTTATTAAAAGTGATGGATCATGTTATTTAAAAAATCCTACAAACAATTAACAGATCCTAAATTCTAATCAACTTCAGATAAAATTTTGTTTTATGAGATAAGCACACAGATTATTATCGTGCAAAAAACTACTTATATAAATTTAGTTGAATGTAATCCCAGAGTTGGACAAGAAAAAAAAAAGATTAAAGAACTAGTATTTGTTTACATTTACAAGTTAATATTCACAGCATCACATTCAAACAATCTGTGTGTATTTTGTAATTTGAAACAATCTTTGCATTCAAACAATACAAATATAATTTATGAACTAAACACTGAACCACCTATAAATTAAAATGAAATAGATATCAAAATATAGAAAAAATCAATTTTGTATATCACTGAGGTGTCGTGGAGCTTACAATAGCGATTAGATGATGACAGACAATGATGATGTCAAGACTACGAAAAGAAAAGTCAGCGGCGCTCCGACGAAAGAATAGCTGGCGGTGGAATTTGAAAGCAAAAGATGAAAAGAAAAGTCACAGTGAAATGAAACTGTGAAAGGCAGCGGAATTCGAAAGCAAAGATGGAAAAGTCGGCACCGAAATGTGAAAGAGTGGAATAGGTCACGGGCGGAAGCTGTGCTGCACTTTAATTTTTTTTTGCCAATATTACAAAAAAAAAAACCAAATGTTTTACAAATTACAATTAGATCATTAAAAAAAATTTTCAATAGTAAATTAAAAAAAAATTATGGGCTCTTTGTAAAATGGGCCCTGAGGCGGCTACTTCTCTTGCCTCGTGAAAGTTTCGACCCTACCTGCCGAGATATAATACATTTGGAACGTCATACGGTCAAGCAGCAATATAATGTAACTGAGATACAATGCCTCATGCCGAGATGTAATGCCTTTCATTTGGCTATGCCGAGATATGATGCCTTCCCTATTTGGCTATGCCGAGATATAATGCCTCGGTTTGGCTTAATGGATAAATATATTGCACTCCAGTTTTAGCCAATATCATAGGCATCCCCCCAAGTCTAGTCGAAGGATATGGGTAGCATGACTGACTGGACTCACCTTAATGGATTTTCAGATTCAGCGCTCACACTTGTTCCACCGGATAACCTAAGCATGGGGGAATGTGCTTAATGCACATCATCAGAACTGTAGAAGATCTTTCCATAAGAGCGGACCATAAATGTGCAGATTTGATATGATTGTCTCATTTCTTGAGGCCTTGCTAAACATTGCCACCCGTTCCTTGAATCCCTAAATCGGATCCTCGAGAGGCGAACCAACATGACCCTTCTTTATAAACGGCTTCGCAGCCTAGGGCCTACCATCTTCCATTCGCGACTTCTCCAATTCCATCTCCTCTGGCAATTTTCTTCCCTCGTCATCTTCGACGATCTCCCCCTTTTGCCTCCCTCCAGCGTGTCATTTTTCTTGTAAGTCTTTTCCTTCCTCTTTTTTTGATGGTCGAGTCCTCTAGTCTGTGGTTTCTTAGGACCCGTAGCGTCATAACTCCTGATGATTGCCGTGAGATTAGGGAAGCTTTTCACATCCCCCTCACCTATAGTCTTAGGGCACCCCAGCGAGACCAGCGTCCCCACAAGCCACCTAAAGGGTTTACCGCCTTCTTCCATGACCAACTAGCGGCTGATCTTCGTTTTCCCATTCACCCCTTTTACACTGAGTTGTCTACCTATTTTCATATCCCCTTACAACAGATGGCTCCCAACTCCTTCAGTCTTATCAACGGTTTTATTATCATCTTTCTGTTCTATCATCTTCCCCTATCTGCCGAGTCATTCTGCTCCTGCTTCGTCCCAAACAGAAAGAGGCAGGAGTCTTTTTTTTTACTGCTCGCCAAGAGACCAAGTTCTTGGCCAATCTCATCACCTCCCACAAGAATTGGAAGACCCGATACTTGTATGTAAAACGAAATTCCTCTTTCTCTTGGCCGAGTGATTGGCAGCTCGAGCTGCCACCTACTCCCTCTCTGCGGAGCTTCAAGAAGTCGTCCTCCTACCAAGAGATAGTCGAAGTGCTTTCCGGCTTAAGTTTCGACGTCAATGTTTTGCTAGAGGCGGGGCTACTGTATCATTTTGGTCTAATCCCGATAGAGGCCAAATTAAGTGGATCTTTAGGTAAAAGCTTAGTACTTATTTTCTTTTTCTTTATTACTAACATCTAACCTGTTTTGTGCCTTTTCACAACCGAAGTCATGCTCAGAGCTTCCATCAACAAGAAGATGAAATGGGAGCAGGTTCAGATGATTGCCCCTCTGGATGCTCCTGCCGAGACATCGGACGAGGCCAACTTAGACCAACTTCCACCACCTCGGTCATCTATGGTGGCTGAGATGATCAACTCTGAGGATTCTGAGGAGTTACTCCAGTGTCGAAAGAAGAGCCGGGTGGTCATCTCTTCGCTCGAAGGGAGTCCTTCCCGTAGATCCCCCAGCACAAGTCCTCACAACTCAACCGGGCCGAGTAATGTCGGACCATCTAATAGTCCAGCTCCGATTCTAGTAGAGTCATATCCAGAGGCTCCTGCTTCCCCTTCCGAGCCATCGACCTCTCGTCCAGGTAGTCCCAACCCTTCCCTCCCCAGGATGTCATCAGGACATTCTGTGCCAAGGAGGGAGCGGTCTGCTCCTAGGGATTTCTCAAGGAAATCCATGAGGCGATTGGGCCATCCGCGATGGACAAATCCATACCCGTCGTTTGCAATGCCATGAATGCCCACCTGGTGCAAGTAAGTAAAAGTAAAAGTGTTTGTTTTGTTTTTTGTTTTTTTAACCCTTAGCTACCCCCTTGGTTGTTTTGCAATTCTGGGGGTACTACCTAGAATTGATGACTTGCCTTCCTCCCATGACCACCACCTTCCAGGGGATGCGAACGCAGGTGGCGGCTGTCTCGGCATGACTTCAAGATAAAGAGAAGGAGCCCAAGATGGCTCAAGCCGAGATTGCCATCTACCGATCAAAGTCCCTCCCCTACGAAGACGATTTATAGAGTCAAGCCCAAGAGCTTGAGTGCCTAAGAATCCAGGCAGTCGAAGTGGAAAGACTGCGGGCACAAGCGGTGGAAGAGGAGGGGCTATGATTAAAGTTGCTCGAAGTCGAGCAAGCGTAGATGGCCCAAGCGGCCTCAGAGGCAGCCAGGCAGGAGGAGTTAGCAGCTCAAGAAGAAATAGCTAGAGCCGAGCTAGTCTCCTACCGAGATGGAGAGGAGGGCCGATGGATGAAGCGCAAGAAGGCCTTCCTAGCCTCTGAGGAATTCTCTGATATCCTAGGAGAGTGCACCGTTGATCTCCTAGAGATAGGCTATGAGGGTGTGATCCGGCACTTCAAAGAGGCCGACTATCCTCCAGAAGGAGCTCCTGTCGATTTTCTAGATCTCCAACAGTTGATCGATGAGACCCCAGATTCGACACTTAGTGGACTTCCCAAATAACTAGTTTTTTACTTCTTGTAGTAGTAGTAGTACTTCTGTAGCGGTCCTTGGTATTTTCATTTTGTTTTCCTTTCGGCAACTTTGAGAACTTGTAACGAATGTTTGTACTAAACTTTTGACATAACGAGTTTTTTTCCAAGTATAAGTATTGTGCATACCTTTGAAGAAATGTTTGAACATCTCGCATGTTCCAAAGCATCGAGAGACATAAGAAAATTGTTGGATCAATTTGAGCACTAGAGGGGGGGGGGGTGAATAGCGCAAAATAAATTCTTCTTTTTCGTTTGATAAAGACATGAGTTTAGTGCAGCGGAAAGTAAAGCAAGACACAAGGAATTTACTTGGTTCACAGCCTATGACTGCTAATCCAAGGCCTTAATGGTCCTAGACCGTGTACAGAGGGCAATCAACTATAATACTCCTCCTCGTTAGAGGTAGGAGTGAATGAGTACAAGAAGATACAAAAACCTTGAGGTAGAGGGACACTCCCCCTCTCCTCTTTATGATTAAAGCTCCGGAAATATAAACTTTAAAAAGAATATACTGAGTAGTCGACTTTAAGTATTTCCGACGACTTGAGGAGTTGAAGCTTGTGTAAGATACCGGGAAAAATAATAATAATAATACTTGTTAATTAGAAAAATACCATATGGAATTTTCCAGATATTTTTAGGAATTTATTTGGATTTAAATGGAAATTCTCTTAACATATGGGAAAATATTAAATTATCTAGTTAATGGATTAATGAGTCTAATTAACCCTATATTTTAAATACCTAAACCTAGGTTTAGGTTTTATTAATCTTCCTCCATTTTTCATTTTTCCGCAGCCTTCCTATTCCCGAACGGTTTCTCACGTCGCACCCTTCTCATTCGCGACTTCCCCTCTTCTCCTGATTCTTTTGCCGATCGCAATATGCGATAGATCCTTCTCTGCATGGTCATAGTCGCCGCTTGAGCTCGCATCACTGCCGCCACCTGAGCTCTCCCCAAACGTCGTTGACCTCTCCCTTCTCGCGATTTTCTCCCTCGCGATTCTCTTCCTCGCTTGCACCGTCGGTTTCTCCTGCTCTCCGATTGTTTCTCACATCCGCGGTGTGGGATGTTCGGCTAGGAGACTCACCAACTCAAGACTATCAAGCCACTGCGAGGAGTTGGCCGCCCATCTATGGCCCGACGATCACAGATCGAGTGGGGGTGCGCGGTTGGGAGTCAGTGTCGGCGACAACTTCACCCTGTTCCGAACGGGGGTCACGATCTCGTCGGAGCTAGGTAAGGTCTGACCTTTTTCCTTACCTAGACAAAGATTGAATTTCAAGCTGTAGTTGCCTTCATTAGTTTGGATTTGTAGGTTGGCAGTGATTTAGGAGCGTAAATCTCTCCGGTGAACAAGGGATAAGGGGAGTTGGCTGTCGGTGGAGTCCCAAGTGCTGGTAAGATTGATCTATTTTCTCTCTTTAGTTGTGAATTTGTATTGCTCGGCTATGGCTAAGTGAGAAGGGGATGTGAACGGCTGTGAATAGCTATGAGTGAGAGGAGAGGACTCGGTTGGGATGTTCTGGTGAGGAGATGCTCTGTTTATGCCTTGCATTGGAGCTGAGGGTGATTTTGAGATTGGTTAGAGCCCTAAATGGGTGTATTAAGGTGTTGCACTCGTATTCGGTAGATTAAGTGAATACAGGATCGATGTAGAATTTAGTTAGCATGTTGTCGTGTGCTTGAAATTAATCATAACTGATGATATATGTAGGTTTCGGTCACGAGACAGGTCCACGGGCGTAAAGACAGTTGGTATTCTTCATAGTAGGCGGGATCTTTGGCTTATATTCTTTTAGATATTGTCATATTGTGGTGCATTGTTTACTATAGCTAGTAGTAGTTTTCTATGCTTGTTAACTGCCCTAGTATGTCACTACCTAGTACGTGTTGTAGTCGTATCATCTGCTTATTATATTATGCTCTATCACTTTCATACTTGTTATTTGTTTATTTAGCACTAGAGTAGTGACATACCTTACATACTGGGCATTGGATGAATAATGAATATAACTTGCATGTGTACATAGACTTATGTACTTAGGTTATTTGATATGAGCTCCTATCGGTACATACCATAGGTAGCCATGGATTGATAGGTATATCATGCATTAGTGACATGCACCATCTTGCATTGTTGCATGATTGGCGATCATCGACTCCTTAGTAGGAGGTGATACTACTTGGTAGTTAAGCCCATCGTCAGTCACATTACCTACACACACAACCACTCGTGGGTTAGTGGTATTTCAGGTGTGTGTGTAGTTGCTCTGTCAGGGCTCCACAGTGGTCGCTCAGGTGATTGGTATTGCGACGTGGTAGCAGACAGGGATCCCTCCTTTGTCGTGAGACGAGGAGATGAGACGAGGTGATGCCCCCCATATACATACATGGGGTAGGAGGGTGATACTCCGCCAGCATCCTATTCACTCGGTCACATAAGTGTAGTGACGATAGAGTGCACAGTTGTCACAACCCTACCCACTCGACCGACACACATGACATGTCGATGGCTTGACTGGCGTCAGGGGTGACACAGGTGATTGCATCATGTGCATATATTTTTACTATATGCATTGATTGTTATACTTTTGGTTGTTGCATATGATTGCCATGCACATACAGGAGGTATTATATGATTTGTTTTGGTGATTCTACATATGCTTGTGTGGATGTATTTTATGTCAGCTTAGGTGATTCTGGTATGTACAGTTCCAGGTATGTATTTTTGTTAAGAAACTGTACCAGCATGATTATTATTACTACTTATAGTTTACTATGCATGACTATTAGATATCCACTGAGTTTTACTCACTCCGTTGATATCTCTTTTATTTCAGGATGAAGCCTTCCGGAGGGTCCGATCCCCGATCAGACTCCATCATTTGGTTTTTTTCTCTAGTACTCTATGTTTCAAACTTGTAGTATTTTATACTCGTGGTTGTTTGGTGGTACATGTTTAAGTCTTTGTGGACTTTTTGTTTTGATTTGTTTTGGTTATATTTGTGGTTGTGTATTCCTGCTCAGATGACAGAAGGGGTAAGTCTAGAGGTTTTAGACCTTTTATTTACTTTGGTTGTTGGCCTGAGGTCCATATTCTATTTGCATTGTGTTTTTATGTTCTGCCCATGTTAGTCGATGTATAGTGGGCCGTGTGGGCCTTGTATACAGGTTTTAATTGTCTGCAATACAGGGGAGGTGTTGTCTGATTTTTGTCGGACAAGTACCCCTCTTAGGGCGTGACAGCTTGATCTTGGGTCGCCGGTGTTTTGGCAGCGCTTTGTCATCGTAGAGTTGTTGGAGAGTCACGACATTATGGGAAAAATTTGGAGCACTTATAATTGATGAAATGGTGAGGAATGGACCTTATTTTATAGCCCTAGAAGTCCCCTCCTCGAGCACATCAAGATCCTACATCAATGGCCACCTCACCCTTGAAGAAAGGGATGAGTTTTGACTCTCCTCAAAGCTGATCCTTGACCAGCGATTGAACTGATTCATTAGCTGGTTGAACTGATGGCCCAGCAGTTGAACTGATCCTTGGCCGGTTGAACTGATAGCCAGAATTTTTTACTGCAATAAAGAGTTAGCTTGAAATATAAGTGAATTCGATGACCACTTGCCGTCCGATCTCGATAGAGACCTTCCATGGGAAGTCTTGGTCGGATCATCGCCTAAGGACGTCCCCATATGAAGGACACGACCTCACTTCACTTTACTCACTCGAGCTTACCTCAACATTTACCTTTGAAGCCTTGCTTTCGGTCTCCACCTGAGGACTTCGGCTCCCTCCGAAGTCCTCCCTATGTCGCCCGACCACCACGGTTCCCTCCGAGTGTCGCTGACCTTCAACTTAGCTTAGCATTTCTGCACACTTGATTCAGCTCGTGAGATAACAAAATAATCTTAACTTTGTGTCTTTGCTATAATCAAAACACAGGTTCAATTATCTGGTGCCTCTGCACCAACAATCTTCACCTTTTTAATCCTATGGCAAACTGACGCAAAGTTAAGGGAAATTGAACACATAGAAAAATAAATAAAGTAAACAAACTCCCCCTTAACCCTAGGTGAGTTTTGAAGGAAATTTAAATTTAAATTTTAAATTTTGTTCCTCCCCCTTAACTTACGCTCTTCTCCCCCTTTTGCCATGAATCAAAAACAAGGTTTGGGGGTTTTATAAAAAGTAGGGGTTTGAAAAATGTAATATTATAGCATGCATAAAAATAATCTAGTATGAGTCCAAGCATGCATCTCGAATTGGTTAAGTTCATTGCTTCGAGGTATATCCCTCTGCACCAACAATAAAAGTATTTGAAAGATAGTTTTGAATTTCAAAATACTTATAAGCTAATTTTCAAGAATAACTTTAAAGATTTATAACCCTTAGGGTTTGTTTGCTCTCCCCCTTAGTCAAGTATATGAGGTATAAGAGAGTTAGGGGGCGCTAAACAATGACCTAGAGAGTTTTATAGTTAATATTGACCGATTATAATTATTCATTTAAGCGCAATAGTTAAAAAAATAGACATCTTTTTGAAAAGTTTATAATTATTCCTTAATCATCTCACCCATTCTATGTGTCTCAGATTTGTTCGCCTTATATGTTATGTGAGATGATTTGAACTTAATTAAAGTTAGTCAACCTTGGATTAGATTCGGATTTAACCCTAAGCTCGTCAAGTAACCTTTTCGTGAAATTGGCTTCTAGGTCATGGCGAGGCACAGGGGCCTTCTTTGATCGGAACAACGATCACTTCCTTAGACAAAGCCAAGTTCAGGAAAATGATAACTTGAGTCACTTAAGACTACTTCCTAGTCTAACTAGTTTAGGATACGGCTTAGTTCCACTCGGTCAAGTGCACCAAGCTAGATACGCCTTATCTAGCTCGAATACACGGGACTTTGTTTCCCTAACGTACTATCATCTCGTCGCGTCCTGATACTATGTTGTCAAGAGTTGACTAACTACTTATCCTATCTAGCCGTTCTAAAAAGTAAAATAAAAGTTTGATCATGCTAAGTTATCGGGTATACTATTTTGGTATTAGCTCCCCCTGGACCATTGAACCAATATGGTATATTCAAATAATGAACTTGATCCTGGGTAATCCAATACTTATCGGTCCTTATATGTGAGTTTAATAGAGTTTTAAGGATCCAAGCTTGGACTCGTTGATGACTACGATTTACGATAGACATATATGATCTATTCGTAGTCTTTGGACTAAACCCGAGTCCGACTCTATTGTACACTGCTCTCTGAGTTCGAAGAAGTCAGTTAAGATTCTTGGATCCCATCGAGAATTTGTCCAACCGAGCCTCGAGCTCTTGGACTTGTCTTTTCAAGAGGGAGTTCTCTTC
Organism: Wurfbainia villosa; assembly: GCA_025175895.1. NCBI lineage: Eukaryota > Viridiplantae > Streptophyta > Magnoliopsida > Zingiberales > Zingiberaceae > Wurfbainia > Wurfbainia villosa. The sequence goes on from CM045994.1 coordinate 119,175,114, forward strand.
TTCGAGTTTCTCAACTCGAGTTAAGTCCTCCTCTCAAACTCGACTAGTCGAAGAGGTTAGAGTGGTCTCTTGCTTGAGGGTTTCAACCTCCTCAAGCAAGGACTCTACCCTATACTCGGACTTAGTTAATTTCCTAGTTAGCATTTTAATAGTATGATACAAAGTACTAATTAAAGAACGGCTAACCTTTACTTTATTTTTCAGACCGGCTTTGAGTTTCTTCTCGAAGTAGGCTTCGAGGTTGGAGTCGGAGTTGGACTCGTACTAGGCTTCAGACTCTGACTCGGATTCTTCTGGTCTTGCCATGTATGCTATGTCGACGCCTTCTTCTTCGTTCTCCCAAGTTGCATGAAGAGCCTTCTTTGCTCCCTTTTGTTTTGGCCTCCTTTTTTATTCGAATCGACCCTTCTTCTCGTTCCTCAATTGCTCTCTTTCTTTTCAAACTATTCTTCGCACCATGTTGACTATTGCGGCCTCCTCTTTGGATTCATCCTCGAGTTCGGATCTGTCTTCTTGCTCAGGAGGTGGCTTGCTCTTCTCCTTTCTTCTTCGTCCTGCAAGTAAAGCAACACCTCTCTCAGCTCGGACCATGTTAGTTTGTTCGTGAAGTTCGAATTTCGAAAACAACTCATCTAATCAAATTTTTGAAAGATCCTTAGAGACCTTGTAGGCATCGACCATGGATGCCCACAAGGTAGTCCTAGGGAAAGCATTTAAAGCATACCTTATAAGTTCTCGGTTTTTGACCTTTTATCCGATGGCGTACATGGCCGATGTCTTGAATACGGGCATGTAGTTGTGTCGCCATCTCGTGTTCCTGCATCTTAAGGTTATACAATCTATTGAAAAGCAAGTCACGTTTACATACCTTTGCGTCGTCGGTTCCTTCGTGTAGCTCTATGAGTTTAGTTCATAGATCTTTCGCACTAATAAAGGGGCCGATGCGGTTTAATTCCTCTTTGGACAAGCCGCATTGAAGGATTTGGGTTGCCTTGGCGTCGGCTTCCACTTGTCTTTTCATGGCAATAGTCCATTGGTCATAATCCAACAATTCACCCACTTTATTAGTAGGAAGCGTGAATCCGATTTGGATTATGATCCACATCTCGATTTGGGTTTTTAGGAAGCACTCCATCCGACCCTTCTGTAGGGACCTTCGTGACCGCTAGAGGGGGGGGGGGGTGAATAGCGCGTCTGACGTATGATGGATTTTGATCGTTTGTTTCTACAAATCGTGTTAGTGCAGTGGAAATAATAATAACACGAATACAAATAACAACAATCACAATAACACGAGGCGATATAATGCATGGTTCAGAACCAAATGGTTCCTACACCACGAATCGAGCTCAAACGAGCTCGAGCGATCCAAGCAACACCACTAAACAAAATACTCCTTCTCGACAACACGTCGGAGGTGGAGAAACCTCGTACAAATGATTACAAAAGAAATACAAAGAAATACAAGCAAAATATGAATGAAATGTAAAGAACACTTTACAAACTAGGGTTTGAGCGCTTTGCTTGTTGGTTGCTTGGATGAGCTTGAAGGACCCTGAAATGCACCTGCAATTCGCCTTCAAATCACCTCAACAAAGCTCCCAAAAGACCATTTGCCGAATCTCCCACAAACAGCTCCTTTTAACCTGCATCGGGCTGGATTTTCGTCTGGCAGTCGACTGCCAACATTGTTGTTGTGAGACAATGGCTCGATTGACTGCCAACATTGACAGTCGACTGCCAGCGCCCGTAGCCGACTGCCAATCGGCTACGGAGCATTCTATGCTCGCGGCCAAACAAGCAGTCGACTGCCAGGGCTTTGTCAGCCCTAAATGGCAGTCGAGCACTAGTCAACTCTCAGTAGTCAAACCGACCATAATGCCAGTAGACTGCCAACCTCAAACATAAGGTTTTAACCTCAAGTATGGTGCCCCCATACTTGCTAGACCACTCGTAGCCTTGACCTAAGCCTTCTAGCCACCTCCGTCAGCCTCGCGCCTATCGGATCCCTCCAAGTCATCCATGACTTGTTCATCCATATGCTAGCCTTCAGGTGCTTCCATCGGCTATTGTCATGCTAACGGTGTCTACACCGCTAAGGCACATTGGGCTTACGCTGCCAAGACACTCGCTTGGACTTTACGCCGCCAACCATTGGACTTATGCTGCCAAGACTCCACCCTTGGACATTACGCCGCCAATATCACTCCTTGGACTTTCCAAATGCCAAGACTCAAGCTTAGACTTTCCCTTGCCAACCCATGTTGGACTTTCCATGCCAAGACCCATGCTTGGACTTTTCCTTTGCCAAGACCCATGCTTGGATTTTCCTTGCCAATCCATGTTGGACTTTCCTTGCCAATCCATGTTGGACTTTCCCTTGCCAAGACCCATGCTTGGACTTTACATGTCAAGTACTCAAGACTTGGACTTTCCTAATGCCAAGTGTCCCGCTTGGACTTTCCATGCCAAGTACCCATGACTTGGACTTTACCATGACAATCACATTGTCATATGTTTTTGTCGAACATCAAAATATCGCTCGAGTCAAACTTGAATCCGGTCAATCATGACCTGAGTTGATTGCACCAATAATCTTCCCCTTTTTGATGTTTGACAAAAACACCCTTGAGTTAGGCCCCTAACTCAAATTCCCATACCAATTTTCCCAAATTGGCAATTCTACGTTTCTCCCCCTTTTTGACTAATATCAAAAAGGTTCTCTCCAAGGAGGTCAATGTCTCATATCCCAATGAGATCTTACAATCTTTCCCTTGGTCCAAAAACCTCTAGGATGCCTACAATCTTCCTAGTGATAAGTCTCATATCACTAAAGAGAGACAATTCCACAAACTCTCCCAATTTCCAAATTGGGCATCTTAAAATCCCATTTTTCCCCCTCATGAGGAAAAATAACATCCATCATCCCATGATGGATACCTCCCCCTAAATACTTGCTCCCCCTTGACCATTGCACCAACAATGTCCTTGGGAAGTCCCTAAGCCAATAGGAGCTCTAAACTATCAAAAATAAAGTTCAAAGTTCAACATTGAACTTTCCCACACCTTAAATTTGATACATCACCCTAACAACTCTCCTAATCCATATCCAATGGATTTTCACCCTTTATAATGCTTCCTAAGCATATCCTAGGTTTGGGAGTAGTTAGGGAACCCTAACATGGTTGAAAATAGGCTAAACATACCTTGTTTTCCCAAAATCAGCATTAGATTGATTTTATCGAGAAATCATTGCCCTCACCATCGATTATTGATCGCACTAAAGATCGTGATATATATAAATCTGATTTGGACTTAAATGATTTTCAAAATGCATAAGTAATTATACGTAATTTTAAAAATCACAAAACTTCATACGTATAATACTTATTACCAATACAATGGGTGAAAATTGTTTGAAAAATATTTTACCCATAAAATAATGAAATTGACACAAAGTTCAAAAGTTGAGAAAAGCTTCGATATTGAGCCCTCTTTGTATCATCTCATTCAATGGTGATTGCTATCAAAAGATAGACTTCACCAAGGTTTTTTAAAATAATTTTGAAATATTTTTAAAACCTTTAATTCCATTTTCCTAAACATCTCACTTGTATCTAAATGTGTGAAACACATACAAGTCAAGTTTTAGTAAGATGTGGGCTTTATTCATTTAGGGTCTCATGCATTTTTCTAGGCAACATTATTTGATTCCCTTATGCATGAGACTTCAAATCATGTCTTAGTCCTTAAATCCATTTTATTTATGCATGAATAATGATTATGGCATAATTGATACAAGAATAAAAGTGAAATGACCTAACCCAGTATGCAATTACTTAATTCCCCAGTCACACATCAATCTTACCCATGATACACAAGATCGAAACACCCGGCACAAAGATTATTTTATTCCATTCAGTTTAGCAGTCTCAACTACACACTTTACCCTCTCAACTTGAGTAAAAATAGAACATCAAAATCAACTCCCCTCAAACTGGTAACCCCGTATCATAGATGTCCCGGACAATGTGTGTCATGCTCATCATCATCTCCTCAGTTACACCACCTCCGCTTCTTGTATCTCAACCTGGGAATCCAGTTCCCTACCTGAAAATGTTATGTGAAATCATGAGTTCACAGCCTAGTAAGTAGATCAATGATAGAGATATAACACAGGGAGGAAAATTCAACAGGAAATAAATATCTCTACAACTGTAAATGTAAACTACTGTAGCTCAACATACATTTTCTGTTACACTTTCTGTAAGTCAGTATGAAACATAAAAAATACTTTTAACATGCCATTATAACAAGTACTGCAAACCCAATCATGCCTTTTTGTTATGCTAACTGTACCTAAACATAAACCCTCGTGGTACCTCACATTATGCATTTAAAATGCTGAGCCAGTCAAATACCTTATTTTCTTGTGCAATCTTGAGGTACCTCTAGGAAGAAACTAAGGGAATCAGTCATCAGTCAATCTGTGAATTTGGGTGGGCCCTCCCCGGAGCTCAACCCGGGGAGCCCAACCCGTCCAGGCACCACTAATGCTCATGTACATACAGTTAGCTAAATAAGAATTTCTGTCATTTTCTATCATACTCAGTCACAGAAGGATAACATAGAATATCATGAGTGAACGAGTATATATCTATATATAGAATCTAACCTCATACTAGCATCTAACCTCATACACAGGTAGATGATAATTACACACATGTACATATAGCATCTAACCTTACTAACAGGTAGATGATAATATAACTTATTCACATAACATCGAAGCACAAGAAAGATCTGATGGACATTTAGCTAAAAATAATAACATTAAACATCATAGGTGAACAAATATATATCTATATATAGCATCTAACCTCATACACAGGTAGATGGTAATTACACACATATACATATAGCATATAACCTCATACACAGGTAGATGGTAATTACACCCATATACATATAGCGTCTAACCTCATACACAGGTAGACGATATTTATCACATATTATATATCATTTACAGCATTAAGAAAAATCTTATAAAGGATTAACTAAACATGCTGACTGAGAACAAATATAGCAGGAATCATCTACATACATAAAGCTCATGTACATACAAATTTTTATATCCACCCTAGCATGCTGATTCCTTTCAAACAAACTACTTCTTACATCTATTAAACATTTATCTGGCTATTAACTGAAGATTTAACCCTCATATACATCACTCGGCACACCCAATTCATAATGACCCCAACATGTGTATACTCCGTTATTATCACCCTACCGGATGAAACCCTCAATACCAATCCATGCTTAAATTCATCAAAAACGATCCTAAAATCCTAAACCGATCCCCTTCCCTCCCAACAACACAAATCTGTTTACCCATTCCCTTTCCCCTGCCCTTCACCTGCCAAGAACCCTAATCCACCGGTTCCGATCACCTCCATCTATAATTCCCATTACAGCCCAAGGATTTAAATCCCTAGCCACCTCCCGGGATCTCTCTGCTCCTCACCTCCTTCAAGACGACGGGAAACCAAGCTTCACTGGTTACCATAGCTCAGTCCATTCCAAACTACCGAAAATCCCCCCATGAACCCTGCTAGAACACAATCTGGAAACCAAATGCCCAGACCCGATTAAATCCCGACATCCCTGCTCCTCACCTCCTTCAAGCCGACGGGATCCAAGCTCCACCGGTTTCTCCAGCTCCGTCCCTTCCAAACCTACCGAAATCCCCCCTATGACCCTGCTAGAACTCCATCTGGAAACCCAGTCCACCGGCACGATTCAATCCCCAAAACCCCGACTCAATCTCGCCGCAACAGTCCCACACGAAAATCTGCGGAACTCACCGCCCTCGCCAACCCTAGCCAAAGACTACTCACCGTGAAGAGGAAGGAGGAGGGTCGGTGTAGCTCCGACAGCTTGGCGTCGTCTCCGGCGGAAGGGGTTCGACGATCGCCCCTTTTCGTCGTCTGCGGCGGCTCGCGAGCAGAAGATGGGTCGCGCGAACGAAAAAGAAGGGAAAAAGAAAAAGAAAAGGAAAATAAAAAGGGTTCGGCCGGTTAAATGGGTTTTAGGGTTTTTCCCTTCATGCCCCTCAACTGTGATTATTTAGGGTATAAATAGACCCCGAAATTTATCCTCCTTTTCCGATGACATACGCCCGTGTATTTTTATCATTTTATCATTGTTATTATTATTATTATTTATTTATTTATTTTCGTGACTTGACAACTCTTCCCCCCTAAAAAAAAATCGTCCTCGAAATTTGACTTACCAAATAGTTCAGGGTAACGGTCACGCATATCCCGCTCGGTCTCCCAGGTAGCTTCCTCTATCTGCTGATTTCCCCATAAAACTTTCACCATTCTGATTTCTTTATTTCTCAGCTTCCGCACTTGACGATCCAATATTTGTTCTGGTATTACCTCGTAGGATAGATCTGGTGTCCACTGTATGACTTCATACCCAATCACATGTGCAGGGTTGGAAGGTACCTCTTGAGCATGGATACGTGAAACACATTATGAACTCCCGCCAGGTTTGGTGGTAGACCAACTCGGTATGCTCGTGTTCCAATCTGGTCGAGAATCTCAAAAGGCCCAATATACCTCGGACTGAGTTTGCCCTTCCTTCCGAACCTCAGTATTCCCTTCATGGGTGACACTTTGAGAAATACATGGTCTCCCACTGTGAACTCTAGGTCCCTCTTTCGACAATCAGCATAACTCTTTTGGCGACTTTGTGTCGACTGCATTATGTCCCGGATCTTTGCTACTAGTTCCACAGTTTGTGTCACAATCTCTGGACCCAGAACTGCCCTTTCTCCTACCTCTTCCCAATGTAGTGGGGTTCTACACCTTCTTCCGTATAGCGCTTCATAGGGAGCCATACCGATGGTGGATTGATAACTATTATTATAGGTGAACTCCACCAAGGGCAGTTTGGACTCCCAACTCCCTTTGAAATCTATAATGCAAGATCGTAGCATATCTTCCAAAATCTGAATTACTCGCTCAGATTGACCGTCAGTCTGGGGATGGAAAGCAGTGCTGAAAGCAAGTTTTGTACCCAATCCCCGATGCAAACTCTTCCAGAACCCGGATGTAAATTTTGGATCTGTATCTGACACAATCTCGATCAGAATTCCATGTAACCTTACTATTTCCCGTATATACAACTCTGCATATTGTATCATAGTGAAAGTGGTTTTCACTGGCAAGAAGTGTGCTGACTTCGTCAATCGATCCACAATAACCCACACTGCATTTGATCCTTTAGTCGAGATCGGTAATCCTACCACAAAATCCATGGCAACATTTTCCCACTTCCAGATAGGTATCGGAAGCGGTTCGAGCAATCCCGCGGGCCTTTGGTGCTTCGGCTTTCACTGTTCATGGACCATCTTGCTTATGTCTCTCTTCATGCGACCACCAATATAATAGCGCATATCCTTATACATCTTTGTCTTTGCTAGGGTGGATTGAGTCGGGGTAGTGTGAGCTTCCCTCATGAGATTCTCCTCGAGGATCCACCCTTAGGCACCCAGATGCGGCCCTTGTATCGCACCATCCCATCAATCACTGAGTAGATGGTGCTACCCTTTGCTTCATCTTTGCGTTTCCATTCCATTAACTGTTGATCCGAGGTTTGTTCTACTCGAATCTGATCCCGTAAGTTCGATGTAACCGTCAGTGCCACCAACCTAACCTGCTCACCTGGTGCTATCACCTCCACTCTTATCTGTTGAAATTCTGATATCAATCTTTCTTTGGGTGGTCAATCAGGCGTGCCGTCTTGCGACTCGGTGCATCCGCCACCACATTTGCCTTACGGGTGATAGTTAATATTGCGGTCATAATCTTTACCAACTCCAACCATCGTCTCGCGCATATTTAGTTCCTTTTGAGTAAAGAAATATTTCAAACTTTTATGATTTGTGTAGATCTCGCAGCGTTCTCCGTAAAGATAGTGTCGCCGGATCTTCAAAGCGAAAGCGGCCCATTTCTAGTTCCAGGTCATGTGTAGGATAATTCTGCTCATGCACCTTCAACTGACGTGATGCATAGGCAATGACCCTCCCCTTCTACATCAATACAGCCCCTAGACCAGTTTTGGAGGCATCAGTGTACACCACAAACTGCCCAGAAGTGTCTGGAACTGCAAGCACAGGTGCTATCATCAGCCTTTCCTTTAGCTCCATAAAACTCTTCTCGCACTGAGTAGTCCATTCATACCTCACCCCCTTCTTGGTCAACGAAGTCAGGGGTAGCGCAATTCGTGAAAAATTCTGAATAAATCTGCGATAATACCCCGCTAGTCCCAGGAAACTTCGAATTTCTATAACATTTCTCGGAGTAGCCCAACTCTGGATTGCCTCCACTTTGACTGGATCCACCTCTATTCCCCTCTCCGAGACTATATGTCCTAAAAATGCTATTTGTCTCAGCCAAAAATCACATTTGCTGAACTTAGCGTATAACCGCTTATCCTTGTCTGACACGTCGGATGTTGTCGGTGCTCTTCACGACTCTGAGAGTAAATTAGTATATCATCGATAAAGACAATCACAAACTGATCCAGGTATGGCTGGAAAATCCGATTCATCAAATCCATAAAGGCTGCGGGGGCATTAGTAAGCCCAAACGACATAACTAGAAACTCATAATGACCATATCGAGTTCTGAATGCAGTTTTATGAACATATTCTCCTTTCACCCTCAATTGGTGGTACCCCGACCTCAAGTCAATTTTTGAGAACACTGTTGCTCCCTGTAGTTGATCAAACAGATCATCGATTCTAGGCAACGGGTACTTGTTCTTGATCAGAACTGGTTCAACTCCGGTAGTCAATGCACGCATTGAACCATCCTTCTTACGGACGAACAACCGCGCTCCCGGGGTGACCGGTCGGATGAAACCCTTATCCAGTAGTTCTTGTAGTTGCTCCTTCAGTTCCTTCATTTCGGTGGGTGCCAGGCGGTACGGTGCTTTAGACACAGGGGTGGTTCCCGATATTAATTCTATTCCAAACTCAACCTCCCTGACAGGGGGTAATCCTGCAATATCCTCTGGAAATACATCGAGAAAATCCCGGACTACCTCTACTTCCTCCAGACTTGGTTTAAAAGTCTCAGAACTACCCATTATGTTGACTAGAAATCTGTTACACCCCTTACTTAAAATTTTCTGAGCTTTACATGCTGATATAATAGGTAGATGACTCAACGTAGAGGTTGCATTGAAGATGACAAATCCATCATTTTGTAGTTTCAATTTAACCGTCCTTTGTTTACAGTCAATAATGGCCTCGTACCGAGTCAACCAATCCATACCCAGAATTACATCAAAGTCCACCATCTCTAATACAATAAGTTCGGCATACACTGTATAGTTCTGCATCCTTATCGGACAGTTCCTCACTATTCTATTGCTGGTCAGTTCTTCCCCCGAAGGCAAGGACACGTTATAGCCGGTAGCCATCCAATCACATGAAATACCTAGTTTTGCAACGTAGGCCACCGATATGAAAGAGTGTGTAGCTCCAGAATCAATTAAGGCATGAGCAGGTAGGTTGACAATAGAAATTCTACCTGTGATGATGGCCGAATCCGGATCTACCTACTCCTGTGTCATAGCATACACCCTTCCCCTAGTTGGCTCTTTGAGCTGAGGGCAGTTCATAGCAAAGTGCCCAGACTTCTTGCACTTGTAGCACACATCTGTACCCACCAAACACTGACCTGCATGAGTCTTATCACACTTGGGACACTGAGTTTTGCTTTCGCCCTTGAAGATAGTATGGTCGGTGGTTCTGGGTTCACAGAATTATTATCGTGCTGCGTCTGGCTATGGTTGCTTGCCTCAGGCGGCTCGGTGCAAACTTCTTCTGGCTCGACGCAGAAGGTTCCCTTCCCTAGTAACTAGACCTCTTAGTATGTACTTATCATGTCATTCTGTCCCTCTCTTCCATCAGCGATCCTGACCTCTCTGAAGGTGGTAACTCGGCTCACCCACGACATCATGGCGAATGGCGCCTCGATCCCTCGTAAAATGTTTTGACTCCTCTCGGTTGTGTGCAATCATAGGTACAAAATACCGCCCCTTCTCGAATTCCTGGACGTACTCATACATCGCCAGGTCCCCTTAGCGCTAGAATTCCACAGCCATTCGGGTTACGGTGTCGTGAAAGTATTTACCATAAAATACCTCCTTGAATTCAACCCAGTAATGTAGCTAAATCCACCGTGAGCGTGCACCTCCCACTATATCCGAGCATCGCCTGACATGAATATGGCGCACCTCACCTTGTCGACATCGATGGCATGAAGTCATATATCATCTCCAATGATCGAATCCATCCTTACCTGTAACAATCGTCTACTTCCCTTAAACTCTGTCGGTCAAGATCCTTGAGCTGCTTGACCGGGTTCACAGTTGGGACCAGTGGGTGTTCCATGCTCCCGGCTCTCAACAATGTTGGATCTGTTCTCCGAATCCGACTCTGTTCTCGCATAATTGCGTGAGCTCATGGCCGACTACTCTGCCCCACTTCACCATTGTTTCTTCGGCCCGCCATTCTCCTATAAAACCCGATACCTGCATCGTTATCTCTAGTTTGTATATAAACCTAAACATGATTACATTAAGACTACTACTTGAAAAGTAAATTTAAAGCTTACAAACGCAGGGATGGATGTATCTGAGTCATTGATGAGATTGCATGCACACACTGTCCTTTAGGATCGTTCGCTCTGATACCAACTGAAATGACCTAACCCAGTATGCAATTACTTAATTCCCCAGTCACACATCAATCTTACCCATGATACACAAGATCGGAACACCCGGCACAAAGATTATTTTATTCCATTCAGTTTAGCAGTCTCAACTACACACTTTACTCTCTCAACTTGAGTAAAAATAGAACATCAAAATCAACTCCCCTCAAACTGGTAACCCCGTATCATAGATGTCCCGGACAATGTGTACCATGCTCATCATCATCTCCTCAGTTACACCACCTCCGCTTCTTGTATCTCAACCTGGGAATCCGGTTCCCTACCTGAAAACGTTATGTGAAATCATGAGTTCACAGCCCAGTAAGTAAATCAATGATAGAGATATAACACAGGGAGGAAAATTCAACAGGAAACATATATCTCTACAACTGTAAATGTAAACTACTGTAGCTCAACATACATTTTCTGTTACACTTTCTGTAAGTCAGTATGAAACATAAACAATACTTTTAACATGCCATTATAACAAGTACTGCAAACCCAATCATGCCTTTCTGTTATGCTAACTGTACCTAAACATAAACCCTCGTGGTACCTCACATTATGCATTTAAAATGCTGAGCCAGTCAAATACCTTATTTTCTTGTGCAATCCTGAGATACCTCTAGGAAGAAACTAAGGGAATCAGTAATCAATCATCAGTCAATCTGTCAATTTGGGTGGGCCCTCCCCGGAGCTCAACACGGGGAGCCCAACCCGTCCAGGCACCACTAATGCTCATGTACATACAGTTAGCTAAATAAGAATTTCTGTCATTTTCTATCATACTCAGTCACAGAAGGATAACATAGAATATCATGAGTGAACGAGTATATATCTATATATAGCATCTAACCTCATACACAGGTAGATGTTAATTACACCCACATATATATATATATATAGCATCTAACCTCATACACAGGTAGATGATAATTACACACATGTACATATAGCATCTAACCTTACTCACAGGTAGATGATAATATAACTTATTCACATAACATCGAAGCACAAGAAAGATCTGATGGACATTTAGCTAAAAATAATAACATTAAACATCATAGGTGAACAAATATATATCTATATATAACATCTAACCTCATACACAGGTAGATGGTAATTACACACATATACATATAGCATCTAACCTCATACACAGGTAGATGATAATTACATCCATATACATATAGCGTCTAACCTCATACACAGGTAGACGATATTTATCACATATTATATATCATTTACAACATTAAGAAAAATCTTATAAAGGATTAACTAAACATGTTGACTGAGAACAAATATAGTAGGAATCATCTACAGACATAAAGCTCATGTACATACAAATTTTTATATCCACCCTAGCATGCTGATTCCTTTCAAACAAACTACTCCTTACATCTATTAAACATTTATCTGGCTATTAACTGAAGATTTAACCCTCATATACATCACTCGGCACACCCAATTCATAATGACCCCAACATGTGTATACTCCATTATTATCACCCTACCGGATGAAACCCTCAATACCAATCCATGCTTAAATTCATCAAAAATGATCCTAAAATCCTAAACCGATCCCCTTCCCTACCAACAACACAAATCTGTTTACCCATTCCCTTTCCCCTGCCCTTCACCTGCCAAGAACCCTAATCCACCGGTTCCGATCACCTCCATCTAGAATTCCCATTACAGCCCAAGGATTTAAATCCCTAGCCACCTCCCAGGATCTCTCTGCTCCTCACCTCCTTCAAGCCGATGGGAAACCAAGCTTCACCGGTTACCATAGCTCAGTCCATTCCAAACTACCGGAAATCCCCCCATGAACCCTGCTAGAACACAATCTGGAAACCAAATGCCCATACCCGATTAAATCCCGACATCCCTGCTCCTCACCTCCTTCAAGCCGATGGGATCCAAGCTCCACCGGTTTCTCCACTCGTCCTTCCAAACCTAAAAATCCCCCTATGACCTGCTAGAACTCCATGAAACCCGGTCCACGATTCAATCCCCAAAACCACACTCAATCTCGCCCAATTCCCACGAAAATTTGCGGAACTCACGCCCCGACCCTAGCCAAAGACTACTCACCGTGAAGAGGAAGGAGGAGGGTCGGTGTAAGCTCAGCGACTTAGCGTCGTCTCCCGTGGAAGGGTTCGGCGATCACCTTTTTCGTTATCTGCGGCTCATGGCGAGAAGATGGGTCATGAGCGAAAAAGAAGGGAAAAAGAAAAAGAAAAGGAAAATAAAAAGGGTTCGGCCGGTTAAATGGGTTTTAGGGTTTTTCCCTTCATGCCCCTCAACTGTGATTATTTAGGGTATAAATATACCCCGAAATTTATCCTCCTTTTCCGATGACATACGCCCGTGTATTTTTATCATTTTATTATTGTTATTATTATTATTATTATTTTTTTTTCGAGACTTGACAAAAAGCATGTGTCATATAATCATGATGTCATGACATATGATAATATAAAAACTAAACATACATGACATTTGAATAACCCTTAGTATTATCATGATATTTTATATGATAAAAATAAATATGATGTTATGACATGGCAAGGCAAACAAAGCATGACAATTATAAAGTGCTAAGGTATAAAATACCTAAGTGTTAAGCCCAAATTGTCATTTCTAAGATTAAATCTGTTACGCCCCGAGAGTATGTCGTGCCGAAAAGCAAACGGACGGCACCTCCCCTGTACGTGGCAACATATCGGGTTAATACAAGGCCCGTAGGCCCACAACAATAATATGATATACGCAGATATCAACATATCAAAACACACTAAACACAGCGGAAACATACAACAGATAAAACAATATACAATGACTCAACTGTGCACTCCGGAGTGACTTGACACAACAAGAAACATCATAGAAGCCACATCGAAAGCCAAATACATACAACACGTCCGTATATCACAGATACGGAAACAACACAAGCTAAAACCACAAAACGACAATCCACACAAATACAACAGTGCGGATTAAATATCCATCCGTCCGGTGTGAGATGGGATCAGCTGGCAGAGCTCCGAACGTCCAAGGAATCTTCTACCTGTTACCTGGGCGAAAGGAAGCCCAGGGTCCCGGGGTGGTGAGTATAAACTCAGGGGTAATATATAGAAAGTGCATGAACAACATATGTAAGGATAGATCTACAAGTATACATGTGAAGATCTACAAGTATACAACATGAGTCCAATAGACATACAGTCATATCCCAATCTAATAACAAGTAACTACAGTAAAGTCATACTCAAGGTATATACTAAACTGATCAACTGAACATAAAGTAATGTACCAACGTACAGCGATGCAGAATGTCATATGCTAGATCATCCTGAACAGGTATACAATAACATAACCATATAACGTACCAGGTCAATCCCATACCTGACCAATACTCAAACATATGAACAGTATATGATCATCTGAAATAACAACCCGGTCCATACCACACAATGACATGATGCTAATCAAATGCATACAATAGTGCGAATCAGCGCATGTATCATGCTCAACACATGGCGATATAAAATGCAAATGACATGGTATCATGATGTCTGGCATGCGGCGATCATAGCTCGATCAAATCCGGATCTCACGGGCATATGTAAAACATATATCAAATACATGCATACATATATATCAATGCATATGCATGGTCCTGTCTGCGGACCCGTCGACCACGACCCAGTGGCGGTGTGACGACAAATGACAACTAGCCCGACTCGGTGCCACCACTCTCGAGTGGCCAGGGTTGGGTAGTATGGTGAGTAGCGTATAAGCGTAAAAGCTAACTACTCCTAGGGCCTCTGCAAGCCCGTCCCTACCCATGAGTAGACAAGAGCGCAGACGGGACAATCGCACATCACCAACCACCGTCTATAGTGGGCGAGTGCTAACACCACTCTGCCGGTGGCGGTCGCATCTCCGGCTACCACCATCCATAGTGGCCGAAGTGGCGCATCAATGCTCTACCTCAACCTTGCTACCACTACCGAGTGGCGGGAGGCGGGATGGACGACCGTCATCCACAAGGAGACTCGATCAGACGCATGCAATGTAATGATGCATAGCTCCATACATGTATCCTCGCCACACTCCCTATCCCACGGGGAGTCTGGTCAACCAAAAGTCAACTATGCACGAGGACTACAATCCACAAGACTCTCTCTATGCAAGAGTCATACTCATCTAATAGTCAACCACGCTAAGACCTCTATAGCGAGATACAATCGGCCGAATCCATATAACCATACGGGCACACAATCCATAATGAATATACCATCACGCTAGAACCTCTAGTCCATAGTCACATACTGACAATCATACCCTTATCTATACACAGACAACTAGATCCATCATAAATGCACCACTAATACGGATATGATATAACAATTGACTCCATAATCCAAATCATCACCTAACTCTAGTGATGTAATACAGTAACCCAATCTGAAGTCACAAAGATAACCCTAACCACATGTACTTACTGAACATCTATCAGCTAATACATAATAGGGTTTATAGTTTCTATCCGAGCTAGATAATCAATGAGTAATAGAGTATATATCTCAAAGGTCAAGCGGTACAAGCATGTGATTAAATGAGAGTGGATCTAAGGTACAGTATATACATATATCGATATCATGCCTGGAATTGATGATCAAAACTACAGGAGTAGATATTACCCACGATATATAATCGTGCTATTCATCTCCACGCGTCCATGTATCTATCACAATCAAAGTCCTCAGTAATAGGATACAATAAAGTACTGTCACATATCTAATGATCGAATCAAATTCTACATCAACCTTGTATCTCGACCAACTAAATCGAACAATCTAATACTACAGGATGAATGAATTCATATTAGCCAATCAATCTACAATATTAACTGTAAATATACCAATCGGACATACCTTGCATTTCCGAATTAGATCCACAAGGAAATCTCTGCTTCCACACAATCGTGTCGATTCCCATAAGCGAGCTCACATCTCATCAATACACCAATTCACAATACCTTATTGTCAATACCTCCAACCGTAGCTCAACTAGTGTAACTTCAATCATAGCATACTGAAATAGAACACTTGGCTATCATCAGTCGAAGGCAATCACAGATCAAGCCCCACCTAGCACAATGATCAGCCGAATTGGTTGCGACCACGATAAGCACAAATTAGGAAACTATGTCATGGATTGAAGATCATCGAGAGAACTACAACCTTACCAATTCAATTCAACATGCAAACTCACCATATAATGCACCACACCAATCCAACCAACATCCACCTATTTGACCCCACAATCGGCATACCAATCATCACCACAGTTGTAGCTTCTAAATAAGCTGAAGTGACACCACGTAATGGTATTCTCCTTCCCTATTGCATATAGATCACAACACAAACACCATCAACACACCTTCAATCCTTCAATCTTCCAATCTCCTCGGTGAATGCTGCCTTGGTCCACGGATCCAACCATGGCTAACCTCTAAGCTATAGCGATGAGCTTGCTGTCAAATCAACATATAGTAGAGCATAAGCGGTGATGGTACCGCGGCAACCCACAACAACCCTGACAAGGAAGAAGCTCGATGGTAGATCCGAGTGTGGCGACCGCCGTCACGGTGAGGCGCCATCCGGATCGGCGAGCTCAACAAGGAGATGGCGGCAATGGCGATTGAGCTCACGATGGCTACGTTGTTCATGGTGGTCGAGGCAAACCGTCGATTGGCGGCGAACTAGAGTTGGTGAGCAAGAGCGGCGGCGATGGCGGCTCCGTTCGCTACCCGATCGCTACCCCCTCGGCGGCGACTCTTCACCGGAATCGAGCTCGACAGTGTCGGAGATCCCCTCCGCGACAATCGGCATGGCGGCTCCCCGCGATTTGAACCTCCTGCTTAGCCACCGGTGAGAGTTCTCAACACTCGGCCTCGGCCGTGACCCTCCCTCGGTCGGACCTCCCTCTGGCGGCCCGTGGTTCGGCGTGGCGTGCGCTCGAGCAAGAGGCGGAGAAGAATGGAAGCGGAGATCGCGATGTGTATGTCGCGATCAGGCTTTTCGTCCCATTTAGTTAACTTAACCCAAACTAACCGTTTGACCCAATTCAAATCCAACTTCAGTTCAAAGCTCAATCCAATTGATTTATTTCAAGCCCAACAATTTGGCCAAGCCCGATTTGCCCAATTTGACTCAATTTAATCCACTAATTAAACTCAATTAACCCCCTAATTAAATTCAATTAATTAAAGGGTTAATCCATATAATAAATTTTTTTTTTTGTATTTTACATTCTCCCCCACTTATAAAAATTTGGTCCCCAAATTTCCGACTCATGTACGAGTACGAGATGTCACAATAACCATCTCAAGTATCCGGAGCAAAGTCACACCTCAAGTTACAAAGTGGGATACTGAGATCGAATATTATATTCCATCTCTTATATACACTCTCAATAGACCTTTTAAAGTCTAAATAACACCTTCCTATTGACCATCTATCAAAAGATAGATAATCGTACCCGAGTGGAGCTCTATACCCATGACTTGTGGAAGATTTTGCTAGAATCGTAAGGTGAATCATGAATCACTATCAAAATGATACTCAAGGATACTCCATGGATACCATTCCGTCAAGCGATTCCAGCGAAATCCATCTTACGACTCGGAAGAAAATGGCGGACCTAGCTAATCGATCATCGACTACCCAAATCCTATCAAGTCCTTTTGAATTCTAGATAATCTCCCAACACAGTCCTAATCGTACTAGGCTCCCACTTCATCACGATGCGTAACCCTACGGATCACAATATTCCACCTTTGCTTGTTGGCATACCCAACCTCAAATTACGAGATCAACCATATCCCATATATCGTTCCAGCATGAGCGTCTCAATACTCACTATTTTGGATACACTCAGAATAAATCATCACTCTCGAATGAAGAGTCTCTGAAACAACTCTTCCTAAATCGAATGCAACTCTGGAACCACTATTCTCCTTAGGAGAGCGGAGAATTATTCTCACAAGAGAAATTAATCTAATGTCCAAAATTCATTATATCACCCAGGTGAAAATGCGGAAGACTATAATGACTAATCTCGCTAGTTTCTCAACTAGCATACACATAATATCGTCTTATTCAAGCTGCATCGGGATCGCTCTAATCCACGAAATGATGCATCTGCGTACAATACCCTTCCATCCATATCGGACACGGATTAACTAACGACACAAAAGTCGCCACCTTCTAGGCCACGAAACCTAGCTTCACAAACTTCGACCGGGTGATTTCCATCACCTTCTTGGTCCAACAAGTCGACGATATAGTATCGCTAGAACATCCTATCCTCATCTATGGTAAATACCAAATCAATCTAGGAAACCACAACTTCCCTCAAGATTGTGAATATATCCATAAATATATCATCCAGATATGATGACAATCGATCTCAAATACTCCAAGAGTACTTGATTCCTCAAATTCCATGAGCGACTAAATCGTCGATAAGTCTAACAACATTATCAACATCTCCTAAAATTCATACCAAGTATGAAATGTCGTCTTCTACACACATGTGCATCCTTTTACTCTAAGCTACGATGATGGCTCGATCATCACACCGACAATGATAATTGTATGACACTAAGTCACTACAATACCAACCTCGATCGTAGATCAACCTAGGATATACACAAGTGTCATTTATGATCTAAACAAATCATCTATCCACAGCGAAGGATATTCATTCTCAACTCTGCGTTCAATCATCGATAATCGATGCATAGACTCAGTCTAACTCTCTTCTAACAAAGAGTTACAAGTCTTCTCAAGAAGAAACACTAGGAAAGATAAATCTCCCATGGTGTTTAGCAACACTGATACCCATAAAATCATCTCCCGGTATGAGGTCCCCAATATCAGGACTATTCCCGAAATCACCTCAACCGCATATTCCACTTGCCCATGCGTAGTAAGCCAGAGTTCATCCAGTAACTACATCCGAATACTCTCGGATTATCATTACATCAGAGTCCTAGTATACCAACGCTCCAACTATCCAACTATCCGTAAGGATATGTCTATAGTGGAGGTATGTCTAGCAAAGGCTAAGGGTATCCCTTGACTTCTTGGTTGTTGATCAACATCTCACCAACGGTAGAGAAAATCACCAACCACCAGTCGATAGGAACCCTTCGAACCCTATCCAAGAACGTTCTAGACAAAGATACCATAAACTACGGTATCTCTCGATATATATGCAAATAGGATAACCTAAAGTAATACCCAGAAGGACCGATCCTTGGTCTTCTATACTTCTTCTCGAGTAATCATGTAAACTTGTCACATCTGCTCGACGGCCGAGCCTCATGTAGATGCAAAGACTATCATGGAGGAATCAAATCAATGAATCGAGGTACAAATCAAAACAATCGCAATGGAGATGGTAAACACTGCTGAGATCGCAAAGATACATCATCCGTAAATATCAAGAATCACAACATCGTAGCACGCCCATCTCGTGAAAGGTATAGCAATCGAAGAATAGATAGATACGACTATCGCCAGAAATACTCTCCTCTCAACAAATCATAATCACGCTCGAAGGTAAAATTGTTGTCGTCTGAGAAGGTAACCTTGTTGTCTCAACGTCTCAAGTCTTCTCGAGATGTCTTCTACCGACATACTGAGTAACTTACTTCTTCCGGATGAAAGTATCAAAGAGCTCCACCTATATCTGAGGTAGTAGATCGCCGATGTGATAACCTAATCTTCGTAATGATCTCTTTCCGAGGTTGTGGATCGCCCGCCAAAGCATCATCCATAGTCTTCAATCGAAGTCTTCAAAATACATACTCTCCTCGTAGATACCGGCCGCTATAGTAGAAATGTATACAATGGTCCATCGGATAATCCGACTCGTGTCTCGTCAGAACCCGCACCGCACACACATAATCTCCTTTCTGAGTCTTTCCTCCGAAGTTCACCGATAAACATGAGAAGTCCCGACAATCTGCAATCGTCTTCTATGATCGAAAAACTCTCCAATAGTCGCCGTGACTCATGACTTTAATCTTGCTTCCTTTTATCCAACATTCGAGACTTCTAATTCCAATAATTTGACTTGCAATATCTCGCTATCAAATCTCCAACTCTTTAAAAACACTTACTACGAGTCATTTCTATACACATGACTCGCCTAAGGACTTCCTGTAGGATCTAGTAGGAGATCCAAACATCCCGATCAAGATGTCAACCGATAACCCGTGGGTGGCCAAACCAACCCAATCACATTCTTAGCTATTAAATGGTCGTAATCCTCGCAAGTCTAACGACTCGCATGGTACTTCCATTACCAAACGATCACTAACCCTAAAGCCCAAGAATTCTCGACAATGAGTCAAAGAAGATGATGGGAAAATACTCTCACAACATCACTACACCGTGACCAAGTGATACATTATTTCCGTAGGTTATTTCCTATATCTCTTCCACCAAGTCTGGCTAAAATCCGGATAATGGTATTCAACTAACACTACTATCTTCAGATAACCCGAGTCAAGTACTCAAAAGTACTCCCAATGTTATACAACCTAGAACGAACATCTCGTGGATCAAAATTCCTATGAATATCATCCCTATAATTTTCTACTATCCATCAAGAATAGTATACTGCTAGTCCATTACCCCATAGGTAATGATCCGACTAACATAATTAGTGAAAATCTTAGGATCGAAATCCTTAATCTCCACAATAGATGTGACTACCTAACTCCCTCTTCCGATATCGAACGGCTCTCAAAGGTAATTACCTTTCGATGCGGTACATGTCTAATAACCTCAACATATCGCTCCTGGGTCAACTCAAACCACTATTCACGAATCTTGATTAACATACTACAAGTCATCCATGTTATAAGCAACTAAATGCATAGCCAATGTAAGGATATGTAATAACAATTAACATACCTTAAACCTTGTAGCTCGAAGATGTCCGCAACAGCCAGATCCCAGAACTCCCAAAACCAAAACCGAGTAAAGCAAAACTCGATGTCCGAACGAAATCAAATCCGAAAATGGACTTCGCAACCTAGGGCTCTGATACCAATAAAATTGTCACGCCCCGAGAGTATGCCGTGCCGAAAAGCAAACGGACGGCACCTCCCCTGTACGTGGCAACATATCGGGTTAATACAAGGCCCGTAGGCCCACAACAATAATATGATATACGCAGATATCAACATATCAAAACACACTAAACACAGCGGAAACATACAACAGATAAAACAATATACAATGACTCAACTGTGCACTCCGGAGTGACTTGACACAACAAGAAACATCATAGAAGCCACATCGAAAGCCAAATACATACAACACGTCCGTATATCACAGATACGGAAACAATACAAGCTAAAACCACAAAACGACAATCCACACAAATACAACAGTGCGGATTAAATATCCATCCGTCCGGTGTGAGATGGGATCAGCTGGCAGAGCTCCGAACGTCCAAGGAATCTTCTACCTGTTACCTGGGCGAAAGGAAGCCCAGGGTCCCGGGGTGGTGAGTATAAACTCAGGGGTAATATATAGAAAGTGCATGAACAACATATGTAAGGATAGATCTACAAGTATACATGTGAAGATCTACAAGTATACAACATGAGTCCAATAGACATACAGTCATATCCCAATCTAATAACAAGTAACTACAGTAAAGTCATACTCAAGGTATATACTAAACTGATCAACTGAACATAAAGTAATGTACCAATGTACCTGGCGGTCTGTAATGTCATATGCTAGATCATCCTGAACAGGTATACAATAACATAACCATATAACGTACCAGGTCAATCCCATACCTGACCAATACTCAGACATATGAGCGATATATGATCACGAAATAATAACCCGGTCCATACCACACAATGACATGATGCTAATCAAATGCATACAATAGTCTGAATCAACGCATGTATCATGCTCAACACATGGCAGTATATAAAATGCAAATAACATGTATCATGATGTACAAGCATGTGCAGCAATCATAGCTCAATCAAATGCAGCATCTCACAGGCATATGTAAAACATATATCAAATACATGCATACATATATATCAAGAATGCATACGCATGGTCATGTCTCAAGGACCCGCCCAACCACCCCAGTGGCCAGGTGGCACGACATGACAACTAGCCCGAATCACCGCCACCACTCTCGAGTGACCGAGTTGGGTAGTATGAGTAGCATATAAGCGTAAAAAGCTAACTACTCCTAGGGCCCCCGCTAAGCCACAGCCCCTACCCATGAGTAGACAAGCCGCACACAGACAATCGCACATCACACAACCACCTGCCTATAGTGGCGAGTGCTAACACCACTGCACACTGGCGATCATCTCCAGCTACCACCATCCATAGTGGCCGAGCGCGACACATCCAATGCTCTGCCCTCAACCCTGCTACCACTACCCCGAGTGGTCGGGGAGGCAGGATGACTGACGACCCGTCTCATCCACAAGGGAGACTCGATCAACAGCATGCATGCAATGTAATGATGCATAGCTCCATACATGTATCCTCGCCACACTCCCTATCCCACGGGGAGTCCTGGTCAACCAAAAGTCAACTATGCAAGGACTACAATCCACAAGACTCTCTCTATCGTACAAAGAGTCATACTCATCCGACATAACCACGCTAAGACCTCTAGTCAAGTAGCGAGATACAATCGACCATCCATATAACCATACATGTGCACACAATCCATAATGGATATACCATCACGCTAGGACCTCTAGTCCATAGTCACATCGACAATCCATACCCTTATCTATGCACGGACAACTAGATCCATCATAAATGCACCACTAATACGGATATGATATAACAATCGACTCCATAATCCAAATCCATCACCTAACTCTAGTGATGTAATACAGTAACCCAATCTGAAGTCACAAAGATAACCCTAACCACATGTACTTACTGAACATCTATCAGCTAATACATAATAGGGTTTATAGTTTCTATCCGAGCTAGATAATCAATGAGTAATAGAGTATATATCTCAAAGGTCAAGGCAGTACAAGCATGTGATTAAATAAGAGTGGATCTACTCATCAATATCAATTCACAATACCTAATCATAGCTCAACTAGTGTAACCGATATTCATTAAATTCTCATCACTGGCTATCATCGATCTCACAGCAAATACCTATGTATCCATAGCCTCCAATCCGACAGAACGATAGATCCGCATCAAATACAATACACAAATCAGCACAATTAAATCAAGCCATGGATAGATCATCACGATAACACAAATTAGGAAACATTCATGGATCATGCAAACTCACCAACCTGCAACCTCAATTCAATTCAAAACATCCACCTAATGACCAACCACCCAATACACATAATCACCAATGATAGCAGTTTCTAAATAATAACACCACTGTAATGGTATTCTCCTTCCCTATTGCATATAGATCACAGCACAAACACCATCAACACACCTTCAATCCTTCACAATCTTCCAATCCTGAAGAATCATTCCACGGATCCAACCATGGCTAACCTCCACGAGCTGATCACTGCCCGAATCAACATAGTAGAGCATGCGGTGATGGTACACGCCCACAACAACCCACACAACAAGGAAGAAGCTCGATGGTAGATCCGAGGTGGCGTCAGAGTCAGCTGGGCGCCCCTCATCCGGATCGCGAGCTCAACAAGGAGCGATAATGGCGATTGAGCTCGATGGCTCTGATGTTCATGGTGGTCGGAGGCAAATCAATTAGGCGAACTAGAGTTGGTGAGAGCAAGGCGGCGATGGCGGGCCTGAGACCCGTACTAACCCCCCGGCGACGACTTCACCGGAATCAGCAGGAGATCCTCCGGCGACAATGGCGCAAATCCGGCAATTTGAACCTCCGCCGATGCTTAGCCACCGGTGAGAGTTCTCTCGCGGCCTCGGCCACTCCTCTCGGACCTCCCCCTCCCTCGTGGCGGCTTCACGGCAGCGTGGCGGATCGTTGAACGAAGCAAAGAGGCGGAGAAGAATGGAAGCGGAGATCGCGATGTGTATGTCGCGATCAGTTTTAAACGTCCCATTTGGTTGCCCCACGACCAAAATAAAACCGACCAATTCAAATCAATTCAAGCCCAAGCTCAATCCAATTGATTCACCCAGATTGATTCAAGCCCAACAGCATTTGTTCAACCCCAATATTCAAGCCCAATTTCAGCTCAATTTAATCCACTAATTAAACTCAATTAACCCACTAATTAAATTCAATTAATTAAAGGGTTAATCCATATAATAATTTTTTTTTTTGTATTTTACAAAATCCATTTTTGCCTTAATGCCAACTATTCCCCTAGTGTGTCAAAAACCCAAAATGACATATCATGACTTCTAAGACCTAATTGTGTCAATTTAATCATTTTTAACTTCTCAAAGCACATTGACACATCCAGTATCAACTATCAACTCACTAGTTGGGTTAACTACCTATCCATAGGGTTGACACACCTAACTGCGTGAATCTTAGGGAACAATACCTATTGGAGTTCCTTGGGTTTACTAGGTATTCACTAGGGATAACTTCCCTAGATACCCTCCTAACGACCCTCCTCGACTTGGTAGCCTTGGTCAAATGGGTCTTACTAAGGTCAACTCTAGAGGTAACTCCCCCCTTAACCTTCTTAATGACTTCCTTAGGTTTCCTTGAAACCCTAGCCACTAGACATACACCTTGGTTACCCTTAGGGATGACTTCCCTAGTAACCTTGGTCTTCCTAGACCTAGTTTGAGTTTCATAATCAAATGGAACACTATGATAGGTCTTTTTGGGCTTAAGCTTGCCCTTGGATAGTTCTTATTTCCTAGGTCTTTGACTCCTAGACCCTAGGCTTTGACTATTGACCCTTGCATTTGATTTTGTATATTTCTAAGGGTCTTTTCAAGTTTCTCAAGCCTTGACCTCAAGGCTTGGTTTTCTAACTCTAATTTCAATTTTGATTTTCATCTATTATTTGGACATTGTTTTTCCTAGGCATATATCTAGTCCATTTAGGGTTAAAACCTAGGTGCTCTTCTATTTTTCTAATTGTCTCCCTAGGTAGAATTGTTTTAGGGACATTAGTCCCAAATTTCTCCTTAGTTCCAATGTTGACATTCTTAGCCCCTAAACAATAACCTATTTCTAACATGCTCTTTATGATAAATAGCAAGATTACTCCTAACATGCTTTTGCCTATTAATTAAGGAAGGAGAAAAATTAGAAGTTACCTTAGGGTTTGCCTTGAGCTCCCCCTACATGTAGCCCTTTTGAGTCTTCTTCTCCCCCTTTGGGCATTGACTCAGTAATGATTAGTCCGACATTTGAAGCAAATCACTTGCTCCTTGCTTTTGATTGTTGGGGACCGACATCCTTGACCTTTGGCATCGGTTGAGACTTCTTAACCCGTTTAGGACACTTACTTTTGCAATGTCGGTTCCTACCTCAAAGCATATTATGTGATTTTAATTATTAATCGACATGCTTGCTTGAGGTAATGGGTCAATGGTGGTGGGTGAGAGTTCTTCATCTCTCCCGGAGGTAGATGACTCTTCTTCTTGATGCTCAGGAGTGGAAATCCTCTCCTCCCCCTCAATCCTAGAGGTGGAGGTCTCCTCCATATCTTCCTCTTCTTCCATCCGTGAAGTTGACTTCAATTCTCACTGCTTGTGAGGATGATGTGATTGCTTCCTTGGATCTCCTCCGGTGATCCGATTGAGCACTCTTGGCTTCTTAAGCCTGATGGGTCTTCATGGAATCTTTCCACTTGGCTCCATGGCTCCTTGGCATCCATATAATCCCTAAACTACAATATTGACACAATTAGGTATTAAATCAATCAAAAATTTTATTACCTTCTTATTTTTATCGAATCCTTGGAGTTGTTCCTCACTCCATCTCTTCATCTTGAGGAATCCTCCCTTTGGTCCTCTTGGATAGTTAAATCCCTCCATCAAAATGGATCATTCTTCAAAATATCTCATAATGATGAAGTCTTGATTCTTCTCTTCCATGAATTGAAGCCTTCTTGTCCATAAAGTCGTGAGACTGGTGTGTTGATGTCCCATCCTAATTGTTCTTCAAACTCCATCTTCACCAAATGAGTCTCTCTCGTCATTAGTCCAATTCAAATCATTATAGGGACCTGAATGCTAAAATAGCGACGCGTATGATGAAATTTGATTGTTTGTTTCTACAAATCATCAAATAATGTAATAATACATGAATACAAATAACAACAATCACAATAAAGTTGCAGTGTGCTCAAAGTGCTACCATCGTACATTCCACCTATGGCTGCATAAGCGGATAGACCTTGGGCCAGCACTAAACAAAATACTCCTTCTCGACAACACGTCGGAGGTGGAGAAACCTTGTACAAATGATTACAAAAGTAATACAAAGAAATACAAGAAAAATATGAATGAAATGTAAAGAACACTTTACAAACTAGGGTTTGAGCACTTTCCTTGTTGGTTGCTTGGATGAGCTTGAAGGACCCTGAAATGCACCTACAATTCGCCTTCAAATCGCCTCAACAAAGCTCCTAAAAGACCATTTGCCGAATATCCCACGAACATCTCCTTTTAACCTGCATCGGGCTAGATTTCTGCCTGGTAGTCGACTGCCATAATGTCAGTCGACTGCCAACCTCAAACATGAGGTTTTAACCTCAAGTATGGTGCCCTCATACTTGCTAGACCACTCGTAGCCTAGACCTAAGCCTTCTAGCCACCTCCGTCAGCCTCGTGCCATCGGATCTCTCCAAGTCATTCATAACTTGTTCATCCATATGCTAGCCTTCAGGTACTTCCTGTTGGAATGTATACTGAAAGCCTAGCTCTTTTGTATGAACATTTTTATTTTGAAATAAGAATCACATGATCATTGTTTGCACTTTATATTTATTATATGTGTGCATATTGTCTAATACTTTACATTGCAGATAACATGGTGCTTGGTGTGGCACAGAAGATCATGTTATCAGTTCCTTGTAGAATATAAGTAGAGGCTCACAACCAAGATGGTTTTGGACAAACCATTGGCGTGGTTGTAGTGTAGCTTGGTATTGTTTTGTCTTGAACATAGAGTTAAACTAGTACACTTAGGTGTATTGAGCAGGACCGACATAGAGGTGATTCAATTTATTGCTGACTACATAATTGAATCGGACCTCGGATATTATATTGTACATGCTCTTAATCCCGATATAATAAAGAACACATGTACTTAGTATTTATTTCTTTGATTTACCAAAGGGTGAGATTTATATGGATTAAATCAATATGCCCGGTAAGTTGGGAAATGATATTATTTACATGGTGTGTCATTGATTATAGGAGGAAATCGTGTCCTATATATTAGGTTGATGATGTCCCCTTGAGGAGCTCATAAGGTTCATCATGTAAACCTTGTAGGTTGACTTAGTCAACATGATGATAAGGTTGAGTGGTATTACTCGAGGAGTTAGATGTTAATTGATTGATGGTCAGTAAATCAATTAATTGACGGACATTCGATATCTTAAACACGGGGAGATGGATGTACAAATAATGTATGGAGCCCATATTAATTTATGGGGGTTGGTGAGGTAATTCAATGATGATCCTCTAGTGGAATGGAACATCATTGATGGATCAAGTTTGTGTGGTTCCAATCCATCGGGTGGCCAAGATCCAACTCCTCCTCATGGTCCCTATCATAGCCTAATATAAACCTCATGAAGTCTAGATCCAATGATGGAAGATTAAATCCCTAGATCCGACGGTGGAGATTAAATCTCTAGATCCGACGGTTGAGATTAAATCTCTAGTTCCGACGGTTGAGATTAAATCTCTAGATCCGACGATTGAGATTAAAATCCTAGAATCGACGGTGGAGATTAAAACAAGGCTTAAGCCCAACTCTATAAACGGGGGGCTTATGGTTGAGCGGAAAAAGTTGTTGGTTCATGGTTTTTGGAGATTAGGGTTTTGCCTTTCATTGGCTTGGGCGGCAAGAAACCCTAGGGAGATTAGGGTTTGGTTGGGTGGCTAGGGTTTTGGGAGCTAGGGGTGGGCGGCAACATTGGGAGGAGATTTTCTTCTTCTTCCTAAGGTGTGGCCGGTTCCTCCATCTTCCCTCTACCTTGGCTTGAGCTCATCCTAATCTTCTTCCTCACTTCCATGGCCGGCCATAAGGAGAGCTTGGATTAGGGTTTAGAAGGTTTGGGTGGCACCAAATAAGGAAGGTTTCTTCCTTTCTTCTTCATGCTTTGGTGGTCGGCGCCCATATCACTCTTTCCAGCCCTTGGGAAGCATCCAAAGACTCCTTCTCCTTTTCCTTGGGTGGTGGAAACAAGACTTAGGGGTTTCCCTTGATGTCTTGGACGGTTTCCACCATTATCTCCTTCTCCTTGTTGGCTGGCGGCAAGCATTTCTTTTGTTGCTTGTTGGTTGGCCATAGGAAGGAGATGAGCCTTGTTTCTATTCTTCCTCTTGCTTTGGATGAGCAAGGAAGGAAGATGTGCGATCTAGGAGCTTCAACTTGTGGAGGATCTTCGCCCACACGAAGTCTACAAGGAGGCTAGGACATACGATAGAAGATCAAGAGGTATAAAAGTTTTACAAGTTTTATTATTGATCTTTGTATGTTCTTATTAATATGATTGTATGTGTTGATTATACATGTCTACATCCATATGTATTTGTATAATCATGGACCCCGAAGATAAACACAAAAACCGGCGATCCGTCCGTCGTCTCTTCCGCGGCTAACCGACTAGAAGAGCTTGGTTGCTTGAACAACTAGTTTGTTCAAGCGATCGCTCAAGTCATTAGCACGATGACGAATTGGTTGAGCTTAGGAAACTCATCCCATCCGGATTAGTTTTCATTAGTGAAAATTTTAATCCGGGGATATGGGAGCTAATGAGCCTCCGAGCACAAGGATTCCATCAAAAATTGGTATCAAAGTCACGGTTTCTGGTTTTGTGTGTTTTGGATTTAGTTACTTTCATGCACTTATCATATATTGTATATGTCGGATGATAGTAGGATGTGCATAAGATAACTTTTTGGTTGCAGGCATAAGTTCCAACTATTATGGCTATATATGTGTGTATGTGATTGCATGTGTGTGTGATTGTATATTATTTGAATCCTCGGGGTTGACGAGGCTAAATTAGTATTTAATTTTTGTAATTAAATATGACATTGTTTAGCCACTCATTTTAGTTTACTTTCGATCTAGATTATTTGTACACTCCTTCGTGGAGTATAGGATCAATAAATGTAAATTAAAATAGTTTGTCTTGGCTCGGATCTCTTTGGTGACTTGCGCACGGGAAAAGGTGGAGCGGACAAGGTGGCGACACGACGGGACGCATATTGGAGAACAATGCCATAATAGTTGGGAAAATTCTGATTTTTTCCATATTTATTACTGATTTGTTTTATATGCATGTTGTGTGTGCTTGAAAATTCCTCACTGTCAATTTACTAAGTGGGAGAGGGACATTTTAATTAATTCCCGCGGCCTCCATTACAATTTGACGTGTGATGCAACAAACTTGCGCGTCGGCTCTGAGTGCCTTCCTCCCCATCGGATGAGTTTGTTTGTGGATCACTAGGTCAAATAATGGTTATAGGAAATTATTTAGCAGCGTGTGTACTTCCCCATCGGTAAGGCACATAATCCGAGATAATTCCCTTAGTATCATGTAATGGTGCACACTTAGATGCAAATAAAAAGTATCCTCCCCATCGGAGTCACTGCTTTTATTTGTAGGGCCAAAGAGGAACCAACTATTAATTTTATTTGTCAAAAAGTAAGATTGACAAGATAATAAAATTAAAGGGTTAAACCTCCTCTTACAAATGTAGAATTCGTATACGTCCACACTATCGTGGCATACGATATTCTCGGTGTTTTGAGGTGTTGGTTGATTTTGAAATTTTATTGTTTGAGGAATCAATAATTTTTTGAAATCTACAGTAATGATCTATGTGATTCTTAGGATTTTCAAAATTGACTTTCAATCCACTTGTTTTGATACTAAAAGAAAATAAACTTACTGTGCATAATTATGATGATTGGAAAAGAATCTAGATATTGTCTTATCTGCTAAGGAGTACAAGTATGCACTCTTCGAAGAGTGTCCTCAAGCCATGGTTGCTCAAAAGGTATATACTTCTAAGCCGAAAGGCAAGAAGAAGAAGAAACAAGGTGAAGCAAAGATGGTGGGAGGATCTCTAGGAGGAGTGAAGAAGCCGAAAGGCAAGTACTTCACTTGCAAGCAGGATGGACAATGGAAGAAGGACTATCCCAATCCAAAGTAGAACAAAGGTATATCCTTTAGACTAGTCGTTGAAACATGATTAGCGGTGTTATCTATCGGCACCTGGTGTGTAGATACATGAGCCACTAATCATATCTACAATACTTTGCAGGGGTTCCAGGAAACCCGACGACTAGCTGAGGGAGAAATTACCATCTTCATGGGCAATGCTTCAAAGGTGGCGGCTATTACAGTGGGAGACGTTTATTTATCTTTTGATAGGAATAAAGTTTTGGTTTTGAGAAATTGTCTTTATGTACCTACTTTTAGAAAGAATCTAATTTCAGTTTCTAAATTGTTTCTAGATGGATATTCTATTTCTTTTAATGACAAAGTTGTTATAAAAAGGAATAGGGAGATTATCTGTTCTGGTACATTGGTTGGCAATTTGTACACTCTTGAACCGAAAACTCCCACGATGCATATAGAAGTGAATAACTCATCTTCTAAGTCTAATAAGAGAAAATAACCTTCGAAAATGAACCAGACATATCTTTGGCACCTAAGACTTGGTCATATTAACCTGAGTAGAATTCAAAGGTTGATAGCTGATGGACCCTTGGGTTTATTAGTGGTGGAAGATCTCCCAACCTGCGAGTCTTGCTTGGAAGGTAAGATGACCAAGAGGCCTTTTAAGACTAAGGGGTATAGAGCCAAAGATGTATTGGAATTGATTCATTCTGATTTGTGTGGTCCTATGTCTATCCAGGCTAGAGGTGACTTTGAATACTTTGTCTCTTTTATAGATGATTATTCAAGGTATGGATACATTTACTTGATGCACCGGAAGTCTAAATGCTTTGACAGGTTCAAAGAATTCAAGGCTGATGTGGAGAACCGTCAAGGTAAAAGTATCAAGACACTATAATCTGATCGTGGTGGCGAGTACCTCTTGGGAGAGTTTAGAAGTTACTTATCATAGGCTAGGATTCAATCCCAATTGTCCGCACCTGGCACACCCCAACAGAATGGTGTGGCGGAGTGAAGGAATAGGACTCTTATGGAGATGGTCAGATCGATGATGAGTTATTCTGAGTTACCTGATTCGTTCTGGGGATTTTCTCTGGAAACGACAGCACACATTCTGAACTTGGTTCCATCTAAGTTAGTACCCTCTACTCCCAGTGTGGGGTGGGCGTAAGACATATTTGGATTTGGGATAGTCGGCACATGTCTTTGAAGGGAGATCTTTGGTAAGTTGGAATCTAAATCGCAGTGCGCTGTTTGTTGGCTACCCTAAGGGAATGAAGGGTGGTTTATTCTATAGTCCTAGAGATCATAAGGTGATCGTGAGTATGAATGCTAGATTTCTAGAGGAGGACTATGTGATGAACTACAAGCCCACGAGTAAGATTGTTCTTGAGGAGTTGATAGGGGAAGTCCCGACTTCAGTACCACCGGTACAAGAGGAAATACCACAAGTCACTACACCGCATGTCACAGAGCATACACAGGAGGCACCTCGTCGTAGTGGGAGGGTTGTTAAACAACCTGAGAGATTCATGTTCTTGGGAGAGTCTTTGGACTTAGTCCTGTTAGTAATATATGAGAGATGTCCTAAGGCAATCGCCTTATGTATGAACCATTTATATGATAAATGATGATTCACTATTTGAGTATACATGTTTTATGTATTTGATTGGATCTTAAACTCATTTACTGAATGTCCACGATACGATTCACAGCATGAGAGAATTTGTGATTGGATCACAACTAGTGAGTATCTCTACATGTGTAATTGTGATGTATCGGAATTATCCCTAGTCGATGAATTGATGGATTTGGACACCATCAATTATGTCGAGACTAGCACGAGGTATACTCCTTGGTGTATCCAAGCAGCTGATTCTCACTAGCTGGAGACATTGTGATGTCCGGAGTTGATCGTGGATGCTAGTTATGGTAACTAGTTCATTGGAGTGACTAGCTGTAAGACTTCATATGGTTCTCTGCATATATAGATATGTCAATGAAGTTCTTACTGTGGCTTAAGTGCGATGTTCCTTTGACTTGCGGTATTCAAGTCATCTTGATCATAGAGACTTATGCTTTGACATCTTAAGCAAGCATCTCTAAGGAGATGTGGACCCGGGATGATTGGGTATAAGTCGAAGTGATCGAAGGTGTTTGAATAGCCTATAAAGGATTCACCACTCCTTGCGAGGAGATGTATACCCATGGCCTCTCGTCGGATTGTTACTAAAGTCTTTGGCCAAAGCATTACATGTTTAGAGTAAGGTACTCTTCAATACATGTGGAGTAACTAGAATCCGTAGGACGAGGAAATGATACTTGGGCTAGGTGTGACGTAGTCAGCCTAGTGGGGACTGACACTATAGACCATGTCCTGAACCAAGTGGGTATAAGATGAGTGAAGGGAATGGGGCACGAATCATTCGAGTCTTTGAAGGGTTTGAAATAGTTTTGGATCAAGCGTTGATCTTTTGGTTAATTGGGGATCATGATGTACTACTAGGTGCCACTCATGATCGTTCTATAATTAATGGTTAATTATAGACGGCCAACATAAACCGAGAACCTATTTGGTCACACGCACAACGAGCGTAATCCAAAGGATTTAAAACGAGCTTGAGAATAGGATTCTCAGACCGAGAGAAACTGAGTTTGGTTGGACCAAACATAAAGCGAGCATGAAATTGTTTCAGTCGCAATGGAAGCATGGATGGGCCGTGTCTTATGAAGACATAATGGATGGACCAAAATGGTTTGGTTCTAATCCAATGGATGAGAATAAACCAAAGGGTTTGGTTTATATTAAACGAATGAACCAAAGGTTGGTTCGGGTCGTTTTAACTTAAAATAAACCATCATGGTTTGGTTTATTTTAACTTATCTTAATGGAGTGGGTTAACGGGCTTTATGGATATGATCCATTAACCATTAAGAGAATTAGTTCTCTATAAAAGAGGGCTTAAGGGATTCTTAAGCCCTAACCTATTCATCCAAAACCCTAGCCTTTGTGTTGCCGCCCACCCCTTGGAGGAGTTTTCGGCGCCCAACTCAAAAGCTGCTATCGCCCAGCTTTGTGCCGCCGTTCAAGACCCTTACCGGCGTCCAAGCTCCAGCCGGTGAACCTCCGGCGACCCTCCGGTGATCTCCTATAGGTTTGGCATCAAGGTGAGCCTATTCTCTCCTTGTTTTGGCCGGCGCCTACTCCTCCACCAAGCTGTCCAGTTTTCTGGACAGCTTCTTCTCCTCTCGTCGGAGCGTCGTTTGGACGACGGTTAGTACTCCGACAGTGGCTAACTTACCGGGGATTTGATCTCCGGTAATCCTCTGAGGTGGAGGACAAAGGATTCGTCAAACGGTTGACGAATACCTCTCCGGAGAAGCGAGTCTTGAGGACTTGTTTTTAGGTCCGAATTTGGATTCGGATCGTGATCATCTCTCGATCACGTCGTCTTCAACATGAGGCTAGTAACCCGTACGAAGACGAAGCTTGTGGCTTGGCGAAGTCATCACGAGGAGCTCGGCATGGATACGGATAGAGACGATTCTTACGAGGATCGTTCCGGTTGATGCCGTTCCCGCTACACGTCATACGAAAGGTATAACGTAGTTTAATTTCCTTTTATTGCAAATTTTAATTTACGGTTATGTCTACACTTGTTGTAATATGCATGTGTGTGTTGTGTGTGTTGTAATAAATATAGATTTATTATTTTAATTGCTTCCGCTGTGTTCATGTTTACGAAACATGATCGAACACACACACGCCGCGGTGCCGGAAACCCAACAGTGGTATCAGAGCCCAGGTTGTGTTTCGACATAATCGTAAAATGGTTTTGCGATAGTCATAATGTATTTTTGGAAATTTTCTAATTTTGGAAATTTAGAAGTATTTATGGAAATTTTTTAATTATGGAAAGTCTAGAAGCATTTATGGAAATCTTCCACTTTTGGAAAGTTGGAAGTATTTTTTGGAAATTGATTTTTCCATAAATAAAATATTTGATTAGATTCTGGAAATTTGTTTCCTAATTTAATCTTGATTTGATTTGGGAAATCAAATCTTAAAATATTTTATTTCCATAAGTAGTTTTAATGATTTAGGAAATTGGTTTCCTAAATAGATTTTCCTTAATCAAATAATTCCATGAATAAAATATGTGATTAGATTTGGAAATTTGTTTCCTAATTTAATTATGATTTGATTTGGAGAATCAAATCTTAAACATATTTTATTTCCATAAATAGTTATGACATATAAGGAAGTTATATTCATGACATAATTGTATGCCATGTAATTGCATTAGATGCATAACATAATGCCATGCGTGTCGTGACATGTAGATGTATGCCATGTATGTCATGCCATGTAGATAATAGTTATTTGCATGCAAAGAGGATGAGACATAAAACCCTTAAACAATATTAAAGCCTACACCTTCCATTAATATGGTTAGAACCAGAGTTCCGTTTCTTGTTTGGGTTGTTGGACTCTCTCCAAGCACGGCTCGAACCCGAACATGTTCAAACCATGGAATAGTTTAATACTAATATGGTAAGAGTCAGAGGTCAATCGTTAGCTTTGGTTGTTGGACTCTCTCCAAGCTGGGCTAATTGGTTGAATGCGCTCTAACCATATTAAAACTATGTCTCCGATTAATGGGTCGGCTTTAACTCGAGCATCGACTTGTTGGACTCTCTCCAAGGTCGATGTAAAGGGAGGTGAAGTTGGGTGCTATGCATATGATGCATACTTGTTAATGTGTTAACAACCCAATGTATGTGTGAACATTCAATTAGTTGATAGCACATTGTGATAGTTGCATATACGTGATATGCAATCGGTATAGTTGATACCTAAAGTCGTAGTTAAGAATGACTTGTTGGACTCTCTACAAGGTTGTTCATAACTATGATGGATATCAACCATTCGGAGATGGACCTCGATCTCGAAGTGATTTTGGGGTTTTGAAATTGAAAAATGAATGAGATTTATAAATGTATATTGATGCATTTTAAAATCATTTTCTCATATATGCTCGTTTTGTATTTCTAGGTCAATAAATTGATCATGACGTCTTTGAATTTGCGCACTATTTTGGATTCGAACAAACTGACTGGGCCTAACTTCCTGGACTGGCTTAGAAACCTGAGAATTGTTCTCAAGGCGGAAAAGCTTGCATATGTTCTTGAAGAGCCTCTTCCCAGTCCTAAGGCGATGCAACTCCGGACCAAATGTTGGTCTATCGAAGCATGTGGCGGTCTGGTGGCGAGTTGCATCATGCTAGCAGCGATGGTACAGGTACCAGCGGCATGAGCATATGGATGCTAATACTATGGTCTTTCATCTTCATGAGTTGTTCGATGAGCAAGCGAGATCCAAAGGTTCGAGGTCTCTAGGCTCCTCTTCACCACGAAGATGCAAGAAGGTTCGTCTGTAAATCTGATTTGTGCTAAAGATGAGCGGGTACATCAATGACTAGCAACCCTCGGGTTTGTGATGAATCATGAGTTAAGTATTGACTTAATTCTACATTGTTTGCCCAAGAGTTTCTCAATTTGTGATGAACTATCGGATGAACAAATTGGAATCCACTATTCCGAGCTCCTCAATATGTTGAAGCTGTTGAGCCTTACGTGAAGCATGAGGAGAAAGCGGTTACATTAGTTGATTCCTCAAAGAAAGGTTCTAAGAGGAAGGCAAAAGAAGCGAGAAGAAAGGAAAGAACAAAAAGCGAAGAAGGCGAACCCGGCCAAAGGGCACTTGCCATCATGTGAGAAGGCCACTGGCGAAGAAAGCGCAAGATTTATCTTGAGTCCATGAAGAAGAAGGCATCCGATGCCCCATCCTCTTGTATCTTCGTTATTGATTGTCATTCTATTTCCTTAGACACTTGGGTATTGGATCTTGGGTGTGGCTCACATATATGTAATGACATACAGGCTAAGGAATAGAAGAAGACTTGTCGAGAGAGTCAAATTTGCGAGTTGCAGTAGGAATGGAGCAGGTTCTTTGCATGCGCCATCGAAACTTATTTGTTGAAGCTCCTAGTGGACTAGTCTTGGAAGCTGGACAATTGCTATTATGTTCCTTCTCTAATAAAGAACATTGTTTCTATTTCCTGTTTGAATAGAAATGGTTTCCATTTGACGTTTAGTAACAATTGTTGTTATATAACTTTGAATGGCGTACTTTATGGAACTGGAACTTTGAGTAATGGCATTTATACGTTGGACGTATCCAGTGACATTTTCAATATCGAAGCGAGCAACACGCGTGCTCGAAAGGATAATCACATAGACTCCTATATGTGGCATTGTCGTCTTGGCCATATAAGCAAGAAACGCATGTCCGAATTACACCGATGTGGAATTCTGGAATCGTTTGAATTGGATTCATACGATACATGCGAATCATGCTTAAAAGGCAAGATGACTAAGTTACCTTTCTGGAAAGGTGAGCAGTGGGAGAGTTACTAGGTCTAATACATGCGATGTATGTGGACCTATGTCAACTCAAGCATTAGGAGGCTATAGCTACTTCATTACCTTCACCGATGATCACTCACGGTTTGGGTATGTGTTCTTGATGAAACACAAGTCTGAAGCCTTTGAAAGGTTCAAAGAGTTCAGAAATGAAGTAGAGAAACAACATGACAAGAGTATTAAAGTACTTCGATCGGATCGAGGTGGTGAATACTTAAGTCAAGAGTTTCTTGATTATCTAAGAGACAATGGTATATTGTCTCAATGGACTCCGCCATATACACCTGACATAATGGTGTATCGAGAGGCGTGTAGGACCTTGTTGGACATGGTCAGTCAATGATGAATCATCGACTCTTTCCAAGTCCTTTTGGGCTATGCACTTGAGACGGTTTACTTGTTAAGCAGAATGCCTACAGTAGTCTCAACTACTCCATATGAGATATGGAATAGTAAGAAACCTCATGTATCTTACTTGAAGATATGGGGTTGTCTCACCTTATGTGAAGCCGGACGATGTCGGACAAATTGGATGCTAAGTCCGATAAATGTCTATTTATTGGATACCCTAAGGAAACAAGGGGTTACCAATTCTATCATCTGTGGAACAAAAGATGTTTGTTTGAGGCATCTTTGTATTTCTAGAGAAAGAGTTTCTCTTGCAAGAAAACAGTGGGAGTGTCGTCGAGCTTGAGGAGGCTCGAGAGACTCAAATAGACATTAATGAGATACCTGGTGAAGCACAAGGCGTGGTTGTAGTGTAGCTTGGTATTGTTTTGTCTTGAACATAGAGTTACACTAGTACACTTAGGTGTATTGAGCAGGACCGACATAGAGGTGATTCAATTTATTGCTGACTACATAATTGAATCGGACCTCGGATATTATGTTGTACATGCTCTTAATCCTGATATAATAACGGGCACATGTACTTAGTATTTATTTCTTTGATTTACCAAAGGGTGAGATTTATATGGATTAAATCAATATGCCCGGTAAGTTGGGAAATGATATTATTTACATGGTGTGTCGTTGATTATAGGAGGAAACCGTGTCCTATATATTAGGTTGATGATGTCCCCTTGAGGAGCTCATAAGGTTCATCATGTAAACCCTGCAGGTTGACTTAGTCAACATGATGATAAGGTTGAGTGGTACTACTCGAGGAGTTAGATGTTAATTGATTGATGGTCAGTAAATCAATTAATTGACGGACATTCGATATCTTAAACACGGGGAGATGGATGTACAAATAATGTATGAAGCCCATATTAATTTATGGGGGTTGGTGAGGTAATTCAATGATGATCCTCTAGTGGAATGGAACATCATTGATGGATCAAGTTTGTGTGGTTCCAATCCATCGGGTGGCCAAGATCCAACTCCTCCTCATTGTCCCTATCGTAGCCTAATATAAACCTCATGAAGTATAGATCC
The DNA here is from genome assembly GCA_025175895.1 of Wurfbainia villosa. NCBI lineage: Eukaryota > Viridiplantae > Streptophyta > Magnoliopsida > Zingiberales > Zingiberaceae > Wurfbainia > Wurfbainia villosa. The sequence goes on from CM045994.1 coordinate 119,213,232, forward strand.
AATGATGGAAGATTAAATCCCTAGATCCGACGGTGGAGATTAAATCTCTAGATCCGACGGTTGAGATTAAATCTCTAGTTCCGACGGTTGATATTAAATCTCTATATCCGATGGTTGAGATTAAAACCCTAGAACCGATGGTGGAGATTAAAACAAGGCTTAAGCCCAACTCTATAAAAGGGGGGCTTATGGTTGGGCGGCAAAAGTTGTTGGTTCATGGTTTTTGGAGATTAGGGTTTTGCCTTTCATTGGCTTGGGCGGCAAGAAACCCTAGGGAGATTAGGGTTTGGTTGGGTGGCTAGGGTTTTGGGAGCTAGGGGTGGGCGGCAACATTGGGAGGAGATTTTATTCTTCTTCCTAAGGTGTGGCCGGTTCCTCCATCTTCCCTCTACCTTGGCTTGAGCTCATCCTAATCTTCTTCCTCACTTCCATGGCCGGCCATAAGGAGAGCTTGGATTAGGGTTTGGAAGCTTAGGGTTTAGGAGGTTTGGGTGGCACCAAATAAGGAAGGTTTCTTCCTTTCTTCTTCATGCTTTGGTGGCCGATGCCCATATCACTCTTTCCAGCCCTTGGGCAGCATCCAAAGACTCCTTCTCCTTCTCCTTGGGTGGTGGAAACAAGACTTAGGGGTTTCCCTTGATGTCTTGGACGGTTTCCACCATTATCTCCTTCTCCTTGTTGGTCGACGACAAGCATTTCTTTTGTTGCTTGTTGGTTGGCCATAGGACGGAGATGAGCCTTGTTTCTATTCTTCCTCTTGCTTTGGATGAGCAAGGAAGGAAGATGTGAGATCTAGGAGCTTCAACTTGTGGAGTATCTTCGCCCACACGAAGTCTACAAGGAGGCTAGGACATACGATAGAAGATCAAGAGGTATAAAAGTTTTACAAGTTTTATTATTGATCTTTGCATGTTCTTATTAATATGATTGTATGTGTTGATTATACATGTCTACATCCATATGTATTTGTATAATCATGGACCCCGAAGATAAATACAAAAACCGGCGATTCGTCCGTCGTCTCTTCCGCGGCTAACCGACTAGAAGAGCTTGGTTGCTTGAACAACTAGTTTGTTCAAGCGATCGCTCAAGTTGTTAGCACGATGATGAATTGGTTGAGCTTAGGAAACTCATCCCATCCGGATTAGTTTTCATTAGTGAAAATTTTAATCCGGGGACATGGGAGCCAATGAGCCTCCGAGCACAAGGATTCCATCACTTCCATCGGCTATTGTCATGCTAACGGTGTCTACACCGCCAAGGCACATTGGGCTTATACTGCCAAGACTCCCGCTTGGACTTTATGCCGCCAACCATTGGACTTATGCTGCCAAGACTCCACCCTTGGACTTTACACCGCCAATATCACTCCTTGGACTTTCCAAATGCCAAGACTCAAGCTTGGACTTTCCCTTGCCAACCCATGTTGGACTTTCCATGCCAAGACCCATGCTTGGACTTTTCCTTTGCCAAGACCCATACTTGGACTTTCCTTGCCAACTCATGTTGGACTTTCCCTTGCCAAGACCCATGCTTGGACTTTCCATGCCAAGTACTCAAGACTTGGACTTTCCCAATGCCAAGTGTCCCACTTGGACTTTCCATGCCAAATACCCATGACTTGGACTTTACCATGACAATCACATTGTCATATATTTTTGTCGAACATCAAAACATCGCTCGAGTCAAACTCGAGTCCGGTCAATCGTGAGTTAGGCTGATTGCACCAACTCCTTCTAATAATGAAAGTTGTCTCCATTGTAAAATGGAGGTCGGATGGTGCTAAACCCTTCGAGATGGGCCATTTAGACAAAAGAAAAGAAAATGCGTACCTTGCTAAAGAAAAATAACCAAAATGTACCAAGACTTTCATCTTGGATTAGTAGTGCGGGAGAGCGGATTTAAGTTAAATGAAAATCTCGAAAAGATATAAAATAATAAAAAAAACTATAAGAAATTACTAGATTTGTGGTTTCACTAAATTGTAGCACCCCTGGCTCTGATTCCAATTGTTGGATCGATTTGAGCGCTAGAGGGGGTGAATAGCGCAAAACAAATTCTTCTTTTTCGTTCGATAAAGACACGAGTTTAGTGCAGCGGAAAGTAAAGTAAGACACAAGGAATTTACTTGGTTCACAACCTATGGATGCTAATCCAAGGCCTTAACGGTCCTAGACCATGTACAGAGGGCAATCAACTATAATACTCCTCCTCGTCAGAGGTAGGAGTGAACGAGTACAAGAAGATACAAAAACCTTGAGGTAGAGGGACACTCCCCCTCTCCTTTTTACGATTAAAGCTCCGGAAATATAAAATTTAAAAAGAATATACTGAGTAGATGACTTTAAGTATTACTGACGACTTGAGGAGTTGATGCTTGAGCTTGTGTCGTCGGTGTTTCGGCAGTGCTTCATCGTCGTAGAGTTGTTGGAGAGTCACGACGTTACGGGAGCAATTTGGAGCACTTAGAATTGATGAAATGGTGAGGAATGGACCTTATTTTATAGCCCTAGAAGTCCCCTCCTCGAGCACATCAAGATCTTACATCAATGGCCACCTCACCCTTGAAGAAAGGGATGAGTTTTGACTCTCCTCGGTGATCCTTGACGATGGTTGAGCCCAGTAGCCCGGTTGAAGCGTCGTTGGTCGGTTGGCGATGGACAGCAGTTGAACGATCCTTGGTCGGTTGAAGCGATGGCGGTACGGCTACAATAAAGAGTTAGCTCAAAATATAAGTGAATTCGACGGTCACTTGCCGTCCGATATCGACATAGACCTTCCATGGGAAGTCTTGGTCGGATCATCGCCTAAGGACGTCCTTGTACGAAGGACATGACCTCACTTCTCTTTACTCACTCGAGCTTACCTCAACATTTACCTTTGAAGCCTTGCTTCCGGTCTCCACCTGAGGTCTTCGGCTCCCTCCGAAGTCCTCCCGATGTTACCCGACCACCACAGTTCCCTCCGAGTGTTGTCGACCTTCAACTTAGCTTAGAATTTCTGCACACTTGATTCAGCTCGTGAGATAACAAAATAACCTTGACTTTGTGTCTTTGCCATAATTAAAACACAGGTTCGATTATCTGGTGCCTCTGCACCAACAAAAATAAACCGCACCGCAACAATCGATAGTAGGAAATACCTAGAATCGTAATGAATCATGATAAGTGCCTTTATAATGCCCTATAATAAGGGACCTGGAGGAATGCACCATGATGAGTGACTTAGAAATTATGCACCACGATAGGCGATTTATCCGAGATGCACCATGATAGCTGACTTTTATAAGAATGCGTCGTGATAGGCGACTTATCCGAGATGCACCGTGATAGGCGGTTTTTATAAGAATGCACCGTGATAGGCGACTTTTATAAGAATGCGCCGCGATAGACAAGTTATCCGAGATGCACCGTGATAGACAACTTTTATAAGAATGCATCGTGATAGGCGACTTATTCGAGATGCGTCGTGATAGGCGACTTTTATAAGAATGCGCCATGAGAGACGACTTATCCGAGATGCGCCGTGATAGGTGATTTTTATAAGAATGTGTCGTGATAGGCAACTTATCCGAGATGCATCATGATAGGCGACTTTTATAAGAATGCACCGTGATAGACGACTTATCCGAGATGCACCATAAAAGGCGACTTTTATAAGAATGTGTTGTGATAGGCGACTTATCAGAGATGCGCCGTGATAGGCGACTTTTATAAGAATGCACCATGATAGATGACTTATCTGAGATGCGCCATGATAGGCGACTTTTATAAGAATATACCGTGATATGCGACTTATCCAAGATGCACCGTGATAGGTGACTTATCTGAGATGCGCCATGATAGGCGACTTTTATAAGAATGTATCGTGATAGGTGACTTATCCGAGATGCACTGTGATAGACAGCTTTTATAAGAATGTGCCATGATAGGCGACTTATCCAAGATGCACCGTGGTAGGCGACTTTTATAAGAATGCGTCGTGATAGGCGACTTAGAAATAATGCCTGCAACAATGAGAGAAACTTTTTATTATTCAAGAGAAAAACACTATTACATACCCTCTGGCCATCACACATGATAAGGTCGTAAATGAAAAGTGTTCCATGACCGAGTGAGCTCTTTTCCCTCACTATCTTGAAGATAATAAGATTCCGAGCTAAGCTTCTTGATAATCTTGTAAGGGCCCTCCCATCGAGATGCTAATTTGTGAACCTCCCTGCTGGCTATATTTTCTTCCATATAAAGTCACCAGGCTAGAAGGAGTGAGGGGCAACTTTCTTATTGTAAGCTTGAGCTATCTTTCACTGAAAGGTGTCCATTCGGTTGGCAGTGTTTTCTTGTGTCTCGATTACTAAGTCTAACTCTGTCAATCTTTTTTCATCGTTGTTGACGATGCCCAAGGCATAAGCAAAAACTCTTGGTGACCCCATGCCAATTTCAACTGGGACAAGGGCTTCAGAGCCGTAGACCAGGTGAAAAGGAGTGAGATCCGTGATGTCTGTGGGGGTTGTCCGATACACCCATAAAATACTTGGCAGCTCCTCCACCCAACTTCCCCTGTGTGGTCTAGCTTGATTTTAAGTCCCTGAATTAGTTCCCGGTTAGTGACTTCAACTTGTCCATTGCTTTGGGGATAAGCCATCGAGGTGAAGGCCTATTGAATCTCTAGCTGCTAACACCATTCTTTGATCTTTCGACCTGGGAATTGTCGCCCATTATTTGAGACTAGTCTCCGAGGAATGTCGAATTGGCAAACTATGCTTTTCCAGAGAAACTTTAATATAGCCTCCTCAATTATCTTGGCCAAATGGCTCTGTCTCTACCCACTTTGAGAAATAATCCACGGTGACCAGTAGGAACTTTTTCTGATTCGGTCTGGTCAGTAGTGGGCCTACTATGTCCATCCTCCATTGGTCGAAGGGGCATGATATTACGGACGCCTTCAATAACTCAGTTGGTTGTTGAGAGAAATTCGGATGCTTCTAACAGCTGAGACATACGAGCGAATGAGCGGCATCCTTCTTGAGGGTTGGCCAAAAATATTCGACTAATAGAATCTTTCGAGCTAAGGATGTTCCTCCTGAATGGTTCCCGTAGCAGCCTTCATGTACTTCTCTCATAACGTACTCAGCTTCTTCAGGACCAAAGAACTTGAGAAGAGGACGAGCGAAGATCCGCTTATATAGAGTATCACCATCTAAGACAAAATGAGCTCCTCTTTTCTTTATGAGTTGCGCCTCAGCTCTGTCGTCCGGCAATACTCCCTTCTTTAGATAATCTATTAGTGGATCTCTCCAATCCAAAGGGCTTCTTGAGGTATTTTGATCTATCTGGGCGATAAGTTGAGTCTCGGCGAATGAGTCTTCTAGGCTCCAAGTGGTAAGTGCACTGACCATGCAAGCTAACTCATTGGCCTTCTGATTATCTGTCCGAGGAATTTTATGAAGAATTACTTCTTGGAATTCTATTGCCAACTTGCGGTAAGTCTGTATATAGAGTTGGAGTCGCTGATTGTTGGTATCAAAAGATCCTTTAACTTGCTCCACGGTTAGCTGTGAGTCGAAATGTAAGATAACTCAGGAAGTTCTGACATGTCAAGCCGCACGAAGACCAACCAGTAGAGCTTCATATTTGACTTAATTGTTAGAGGCCTAGAAATTAAGCTACATAGCTATTCAGATCATGTCTTCCTGAGGGGATATTAATAACACTCCGACACCACTTCCTTGCTTAGTAGCCGAGCCATCAACATATATTTTTCATACCTCATTCTTCTCATACCCCGATGTCTCGACCAGGAAATCTGCCAGTACTTATCCTTTGAGAGTTGTCCGAGGTTGGTACTGAATATCATACTCGGCTAATTCTGTGGTCCATTTGATCAAGCGACCAGAGGCCTCAGGATTATTTAATATTCTTCCCAAGCTGTTATTGGTTAATATCGTGACCAGATGGGATAAGAAATAAGGACGAAGCCTCTGAGCCGTTATGAGAAGAGCAAGAGCCAATTTTTTCAATGTGGTATATAGGCTTTCAACAGCTTTTAGCAGGTGGCTAATGAAATAAATTAGGAATTGCTTCCCATCCTCCTACCGAATTAAGACGAATGGCACAACTTCTTTGGATGTAGCCAAGTATAATTGCAAGCTTTCTCCCGCTACTAGCTTGGCTAGCGTAGATAGTTCAGATATGTATTTCTTTAACTCCATGAATGCACGTTCACATTTTTCATCTCATGAAAATCGAGCTGACTTGTGGACTATTTTAAAAAAGGGTAAACTCCGCTCAGTCAACTTAGGGATGAATCATGAGAGCACTATTATCCTCCCCAATAGCCTCTGTACTTCTTTGGTATTTCAGGGAGAAACCATATTTTGCAAGGCTTGAGCTTTCTCAGGATTGAATTCAATACCTCGCTCAGTTACGATGTAGCCGAGAAATCTGCCATTTCTAACGCTAATTTGACACTTGCTACGGTTGAGTTGGACTCCATATCGGCGTAATGTGCTAAACATCTCGGCCATGTCTTTGATAATATTCCCAACCTTGGTGGACTTGATAAGAATGTCATCTACATATACTTCAATATTTCGGCCAATCTGTGACCGAAAGACCTTATCCATCAACCTTTGGTAAGTGGCGCCAGCATTCTTCAATTCGAATGGCATGACTTTGTAGCAAAAAGTGTCATTTGCCATGACAAAGCTGACTTTTCTTGGTCTTCCTGGGCTAGGGGAATTTGATGATACCCCTGATAAGCATCTACATTCTCCCGTGGAGTCAACTAGTTGATCTATCTGAGGCAAGGGGTAGCAATCTTTAGGGCATACTTTATTAAGGTCGCAAAAATCTATACACACCCTCCAATTGCCTCCTGACGTAGGAACTAGTACAACATTTGATAGCCACTCGGGGAATTGGACCTCTCGATGTATCTGACTTTAAGAAACTTTTGTAGTTCGGCTCAGATGATCTGATCTTTTTCTAGGCCGAAGTGTCTTATCTTTTGTCGCACCAGTTGAGCTCTGGGTAGGACGTTCAACTGATGTTCCATGACGGCTTGGAAGATGCTTCTGTTTCGCTCCTCTGACCAAGTGAAGACGTCCCGGTTGTCTGAAAGGAAGTTGACTACCCTTTGCTTTAGCTCGGGTGACAAGTCGGTAGCAACTCGGACAACTCGGTTGGGTTGGTCCGACCATATCCGCACTGCCTCATCTTCACCTAAAGTCTCTTCTCAGAGGGTATAGACTTCTATGCCTTCAATCTTCCGACTCTTCCTGGGACCCGTCCGGACTTCCTCCACATAACATCTTCTAGCCGCCTTCTGATCTCCCATGGCTTCTCCCACCTGATTGTTTACAAGGAACTTGATTTTCTGGTGGTAAGTAGATATGGCGGTTTTGAAGGAGTGCAACGCTGACCTTCCCAAAATAACATTGTAGGTCGAGGCAACGTCCATCACTATGAAGATGGTTATTCTGGTCCGACGGAGGGATTCTTCTCCTAGAGATAAAGGTAAATCAATCTTGTCGAGCAGAGATACTTCATGGCTCGAGAAACCGAATAAAGCAGTATTCATCGATTGAAGCTGAGCTGAGTCAAGCTGCATGCAGTCAAAGGTTTCTTTAAATAAAATATTGACTGAGCTACCTGTGTCCATAAAGATTCGTGCCACATCATAGTTAGCTATAGTGGCTCAGATCACCAAAGCATCGTCATGTGGAACAGAAACTCCTTGCAGGTCCTTGGGGTCGAAGTTTATTGATGGCCCTTCGGTGCGTCTTCGGCTGGTGCCCACCTCCATGTTTTCCAGCCTCCTCCCATGAGCTTTACGGGCCCGGTTTGAATCCCCATATGTAGCTCCACCTGCAATCATATTAATGGTACTTCGATGTGGAGTGTTAGCCAAGTTTCTCAGAGAATCATGCTGGGAGGCATGCTGTCTTGGGGAGAACTCCAGATCTATTTGCAGGGTTTTAGCTCGCCTAGTAGATCCATCCGGCGAAGGTTGGCGAGCCTGTCTTGGAGGAACTCGTCGGGTGCTATTTTTCGGCTCTGGCCATGCCTTTATCAGTGGAAATCCAGGCTGAGTATTTAGACTCTGCTGTTGCTCCCGCATTACCTGTCTGATCTCCTTGGCCAGATTGTGACATTCTCGGGTGGAGTGGCCATACACTTGATGGAAGGCGCAGAATGGAGTGGGCTAATTCGACACTAATGGTTGCTGAGCAGTCTCCTGAACTACATGAATTACTTTGTCCCTAGCTAGACACAATGCATAAGAGTGAGGAGTTTGTGAAGGATGCGGAAATGTAGGGACAAGAGCTTTCTTATTCGGGCATGGTGGATGAGGTTTGATAGATTCTCCTGTGGCTTTCTGCTCATCCGTAGCTCTCTCGGCTTCTTCCAAATTGATGTATAGTTCTGCTCGTCCTAGCAGGGCTTCAAAACTGGCGAGAGGTCTTTTCATCAAAGATTTAGAGAAGTCTCCCCGCACTAGGCCTTGAGAAAAGGCATTAACTACTGTCTCGGGCGAGACACTCGAGACGTCCATGGCCACTTGATTAAAACGGTGTATGTATTCCCTTAGGGACTCCTGGTTTCTCTGCTTTATAGACAAAAGGTATTGAGAAGTTATATGGTACCTGTCACGCCCTGAGAGTATGTCGTACCAAAAAGCAAACAGACGACATTTCTCCTATACGTGGTAACATATCGGGTTAATACAAGGCCCGTAGGCCCACAACTACATAACATATATATGGACAATACTAAACAATACAACCACAACAACAAAAAGGTGCGCACCGGTGCGACTCTAACATACTACACAAAAATAACATACAAACCAACATCCAAATACAACACTGATTATACATGGTCATAATACAAAACAACAGCGGAAGCAAATACGTGGAAAATCCCAATTGTTCGATGTGAGAAGGGATCAGCTGGCGGAGCTTCGAACGTCCAAGGAAATCTTCTACCTGTTACTTGGGCGACAGGAAACCCAGGGCCCGGGGTGGTGAGTATAACTCAGGGGTAATATATAGAAAGTGCATGAACAACATACAGGATATAGAGATCTACAAGTATACATGTGAAGATCTACAGATATACAACATGAGTCCAATAGATATATAGTTCTATCCAAATCTAGTAATAATTAACCACAGTATAGTCATACTCAATGTATATACTAAACTGATCAACTGAACATGAAGTAATGTACCAACATACCTGACGGTCTACAACACCATAAGCTATATCATCCTGAACAGATATACAATAACATAACCCATATAACGTACCAAGTCAATCCCATACCTAACCAAAACTCAGACATATGAACAGTATATAATCACCTGTAATAACATCCCGATCCATACCACACTATAACATGACGCTAATCAAATGCATACAACAGTCTAGACCAACACATATATCATGCTCAACACACAGCAGTATATAATATGCAAATGACATGTATCATGATGTACAAACATATGCAACAAACAAATGCAGCATCACACAGGCATATGTAAAACATATATCGAATACATGCATACATATATATATCAGCAATGCATATGCATGACCATGTCTGCGGACCCGTCCAACCACGACCCTAGTATGGCTCGGGTGGCATGACATAACAACTATCCGCTCGGTGCCACCACTCTCGAGTGGCCAAGGTTGGGTAGTATGAAGCAACCGTAGCTAGCCGCCACGAGCTATATGCTACTCACACGGGGTCCTTCGCTGTCGCTCCGTCTCTACCCATGAGTAGAGCGAGCACCACACCGAGACAAGCGCACATCACACGACCACCGTCTATAGTGGGTGAGTGCGCTAACTACCACTCCGCACAGTGGCCAAGTGCACATCTCCAGCTACCACCATCCATAGTGGCCGAGAATGGCACGCACAACAATGCTCTGCCCTCAACCCTGCTACCACTACCCCGAGTGGCCGGGAAGGCAGGATGACTAGCGACCCGTCTCAACCACAAGGGAGACCCAGTCGTCAGCATGCATGCAATGCAATGATGCATAGCTCCATACATGTATCCTCGCCACACTCCCTATCCCACGGGGAGTCTTGGTCAACCAAAAGTCAACTATGCAAGAACTACAATCCACAAGACTCTCTCTATCAATCAGAGAGTCATACACAACTGATAGTCAACCACGCTAAGACCTCTAGTCCGTAACGAGATTCTGTCGACAATCCATGTAACCATGCACATATATACGATCCACAATGGATATACAATCATGTTAGGACCTCCAGTCCATAGTCACCTACTAACAACCATACACTTATCTATGCACAGACAACTAGATCCACCATAGATGCACCACTGATATGGGTATGATATAACAATCGACTCCATGATCTAATCCATCACCTAACCCTAGTGATGTAATACGGTAACCCAATCTGAGGTCACAAAGATAACCCTAACCATCTGTACTTACTGAACATCCATCAGCTAACACATAATAGGGTTTATAGTTCCTATCCATGCTAGATAATCAATAAAGTAACAGCAATATATCTCAAAGGTCAAGGGAAGTACAAGCAAATGATTGAATAAGAGTGGATCTAAGATCAATGCAATAGCATAAGTCCAAATTCATGCACCAGATTCAGATCAAAACTACCTGACCAGGTAGATATTACCCACCTGATATGAAGCTCGAACTATCCTCACGACCGTGGACACGCTTCATATCCCAAACCTGCACATAATAACAAACAATAATTAAGTACAAGTATCCAACAAACGTAGGAACTAAACACTACATCGTTCTTATACTCGCATCCTTTCCTCACCTACGAGTTATAACCTCGAACACACACACCTCTCGTAACCCTAAACCTATCATCTCCAAAATCCACAAGATTATCAATGCTCAGAATAATCTAAGCTTATCCCAATATCCAAATCACATACTACAGGTCTGAAACACCCTACACAGAACAATATAAGAAGGGGAAAAATAAAGTTCATATCGGAACTACACTCAATACTGCATTCACCCAAAACATAGAGCAGTTTATCAATATATTCTACAGTCATGGCAGTTACCTCCCCAACAGCCAGATCAATCAATAATCCATAACTTCCAATCATTCCCAAAATCAATTATAATTCACTATCTCTAACACCCACAGATAGTTAGTCAATTGGATCTCTCAACTCCACCCAGCTATCTTCTCCTTCTCACTTACAGCCGGCACAACACCTAGATCCTGAACACCATGAACAGATCACAACACAAATACCATTCCATCGAATCTCACAACATTAATACAACACAACATTCACAACAGTTACAGAGGAAACAAAAGGGATAAACAAAACATACCGGCCAAATCTTCACCGGCAGCCCCTCCCCTGTTCACCGGAGTAATCCAACGATGCTAATCCCCTCTTCCCCGATCTGTTCGTTCTGCTCAATGGTTGTTGCCCCTCTCCCCTCAACGATCAGAGTAGATTCCGACAAAATTTGTGAAGCCCCAGCTTAGATCGAAGACTCGATGAAAACTATCGCTGACCCCAGCTCCCAGCGAGGTCTCTCACCCGATGGAGTTCGACCGGAGTCCCTCCCGCCGATTGGATCTCCTATCGAAAGCGCCAACATCAGCTCGTGGGATAACAATAATCCAAGTCAGAAAAATCGCCGCCAAGCAGACAATAGAGAAGAAGAGAAAATAGGCAAAACTTGTAGGAGTGGCGCACCGGATCGGGTCATCATCGAGAACCCTAAGCCACTAGCTTCTCCTCTTGAAATCACCAACTCGAGCAGCTGCAGTGTCAGCCGACGAGAGACAGCAAAGGTCGACTGGAGCTCAGCTCGACACGATATAAAACGACGACGAAAGGACAAGGAAGAAGAGACGTCGACGAACCAAGCTTCGAGATCCAAGGCGACTGCCAATCGGGTCGGCGTCGGAGGAGATCGGTCGCAGCGACGAAGAGGGAAGAATCGCGCGATCGGGATTTAGGGAGAAGAAATCGTGGCTGGGAAAGGAATTAATGGAATTTGCGTCCGATTAGACCTTATAACCCCACCGCTTGTGGTTAAGCTAGCCTAGGTCAAGTCCGAATTAGCCTAAGTTGACCCAACCACATGTTTAAGCTCAAATCTTCCTCGTATGGTCTCCTTTTGAATCCAGAAAAATTTCTATGAATTCTCGAGAAATTATATAAGACAATTTCTCAACTAATAAGGTTTTTTTTCCATATTTTACATTCTCCCCCACTAATAAAAATTTGGTCCCCAAATTTTTGACTCATGTACGAGTATGAGATGTCACAACAATCATCTCAAGTATCCGGAGCAAAGTCACACCTCAAGTGACTAAGTGGGGTACTGAGCTCGAATATTACATTCCATCTCTTATACATACGCTCTCAATCAACCTATTGAGAGGTCAATAACTGTACCAGAGTGGAGCTCTATACCCGTAACCGATGGGAGACTTTGCCAGAATCGTAAGGTGAACCATGAATCACTATCAAAAATGATACTCCATGGATATAATTCCATCAAGCGATCCAACGAAGTTCATCTTACGGCTCGGAAGAAAATGAGCGGACCTAGCTAATCGATCATCGACTACCCAAATCCTATCAAGTCTTTTCCGAATTCTAAATAATCTCCCAACACAGTCTAACGTACTAGGCTCCCATTTCATCACGGTACGTAACCCTACCGATCACAATATTCCACCTTTGCTTGTTGACATACCCAACATCAAACTACGAAATCAATCGTGTCCCATACATCGTTCCACCAACATGAATGTCTCCTGGAACAAGATAATAACTACTAAGCTCCACGTCAAATATATGACAGCTTATCTCGCAGTTCCTCAACTGACGTAGGCATAAGACACGTCTCATACAACTGCATCAGAATCGCTCCAATCCCTGAAATGTTGCATTTATGTGCAGTACCCTTCCATCCCCAATGGAAGGACTAACTAACACTAATGCAAAAGTTAGTCACCGTCTAGGCCCTGAAACCTAGCTTCACAAACTTCCGACTAGGTGATTTCCATCACCTTCTTAGTCCAACAAGTCGACGGTATAATATCTCTAGAGCATCCTATCCACATCTACGATAAACACCAAATCAATCTAGGGAAACCACAACTTCCCTTAAGATGGTGAATATATCCCAAAAATATATCATCCACAGATATGATGTCAATCGACCTCAAATACTCCAAGAGTACTTGATTCCTCAAATCCATGAACGACAAAATCGTCGATAAGTCTAACAACATTATCAACATCTCTTAAAATTTATACCAAGTATGAAATATCGTCTTCGACACACTTGTATCCTTTTACTCTACGCTGATGATATAAAAATCACCACACCGATATTGATAACTGTATGACACCAAGTCACTACAATATCAACCCTCTAATCGTAGATCAACCCTAGGATATACACAGGTGTCCTTTAGCTGATCTAAACAGATCATCTATCCATGACGAAGGATATCCATTTTCTACAGCTTCCATGCACCACCATCGATAATCGATGCATAACCACAAAGGTCTGTCCCTCTCTTAACAAAGAGTTCCGGAACTTCTCTAGAAGGAATACTGAAATGGATAAATATCCCCTCCAACACCTCCTATAATCGCAACTTACGTTCTTCCTATTTCCAATAAAAATCATCTCCCGGTATGAGGTCTTCACTAACGGAACTATTTCCGAAATCACCCTCAATCGCATATTCCACTTTCCCATACAGTGGCAAGCCTGGGAGTTCATCCGAAACTACATCCGAATACTCTCAGATTATACGCACATCCGAGAGACATATTATACCATCATTCCAACCATTTTACTATCCATAAAGATATACCTATGGTAAAAGTATATCTATCAAAGTCTCAGGGCATCCCTTGACTTCGTGATCGTTGGTCAAAATCTCACCTGACGGTAGAGATACCACCAACCCACAAGTCGATAGGAACCCTTCTAATCCTATCTAAGAACGTTCTAGATAAAGATATCTATAAACTACTAGTATCTCTCAATACATCCACAAATAGGGTAACCTAAAGTAATACCCCAAATAACCAATTCTTCGGTCTTCTATACCTCTTCTCGAGTAACCATGTAAACTCGCCCAATATTTGTTCTTGACGACTGAGCTCAAGTAGCTGCAAAAGTCTGCCATGGAGGAGCTGAAATCAACTGCTGAACTGAGATACAATACCCCATATGTCTGCAATGGAGATGGTAAACACTGTTGTACTGATACTGAGTACACCACCGTCTGCAAAATACCGAATAACTGCCAACATTGTAGCATGCTCCAACTCTGCGAAAGGTATAGCTACAACTGAAGAATACCGCATAGATACGACCATCGTCGTAACCTCTCTCCTCTTTACAAATCATAACCATGCCTGGGAATGTAACAGTTGTTGTCATCTGGATGTCTGAATCTTCTAAGATGTCTTCCGTTGATACTGCTGAGTAAATTGCTTCTCCCGGATGGAAGTATCAAAGAGTTTCAACTATATCTGAGGTAGTACGATGCGATAATCCATTCTTCTGCCGCGATGATCTCGACTTTTCGAAGATTGTGGATCATCCTCTCGAAAGCATTACCCATAGTCTTCAACTAGTCTTCAAAGTACATACTCCTCGAGATATATCGCTTATAGTAGAACAGATAAAATGATCCATCGATAACTGACTGTGTCGTCAGACTCCGATCCACACACATAATCTCCTTCTGAGTCTTTCCTCCGAAGTTCATCGATAAAACATGAGAAGATGCTAACATGATCTACACCGGCTCTTCTATGATCAAAACTCTCCAATAGTCACTCGTGACTCATGACTTTAATCTTGCTCTTTTATCCAACATTTGGAGACTTCTAATTCCTAATAATTTGACTTGCAATGTCCGCTTATCAAATCTCCAACTCTTAAAACACTTGCTACGGAGTCATTTCTATACACATGACTCAGTCTAAGGACTTCCGGTAGGATCGGATAGGAGATCCAATCATTCTGATCAAGATGTCAACCGATAATCCATGGGTGGCCAAAACCAACCCAATCATATCCTTGAGCTATTAGGTGGTCATAATCTTCACAAGTCTAATGACTTTGCATGGTACTCTCGTTACCAAACGATCACCCAACCTAAAGCTCAAGAATTCCCTAACGACGAGTCAAAGAAAATGACGTGGAAAAATACTCTCTCACAACATCACTAACTGTGACCAAGTGATACCTTATTTCCCGAAGGCTATTTCCTATCTCTTCCACCAAATACCGGCTAGATCCGGATAATGGTATTCAACTAACACTACTTTATTTGTATAACACAAGTTAAGTACTCAAAAGTACCTTCAAAGTTATACAACCTAACTCGACCATCTCAAGGATCAAAATCCCTATGAATATCATCCCCTAATTTTCTACTATCTGCATCAGCAATAGTATACTCGCTTAGTCCATTACTCCTCAGGTAACAATCTGACAAGTATAATTAGTGAAAATCCTTAGGATTGTAATCTTTGATCTCCATAAGAGATGTGACTGCCTAACCTCTACTTTCTGACTCGATATCAATCGACTCTCAAAGGTAATTGCCTTTTCAATAGCAGGTACATGTCTAATAACCTCCACACGTCGTTCCCATGGCCAACTCAAACCATGGTTACGAATAGTGACTAACATACTACAAGTCATGCACTGTTATAAGCAACTAAATGCATAGCCAACAGAAGGATATGTAATAACAGTTAACATACCTTAAACCTTGTAGCTCGGAGATGTCCGCAACAGCCAGATCCCAAAACTCACAAACCAAAACCGAGTAAAGCAAAACTCGATGTTCGAACGAAATAAAATTCGAAAGTGGACTTCGCAACCTAGGGCTCTGATACCAATAAAATTGTCATGCCCCGAGAGTATGTTGTGTCGAAAAGTAAACGGACGACATCTCTTCTGTACGTGACAAAATATCGGGTTAATACAAGGCCCGTAGGCCCACAACTACATAACATATATATGGACAATACTAAACAATACAACCACAAAAACAAAAATGTGCGCATCGGTGCGACTCTAACATACTACACAAAAATAACATACAAACCAACAGCCAAATACAATACTGATTATACATGTCCATAATACAAAACAATAGAGGAAGCAAATACATGGAAAATCCCAATTGTTCGGTGTGAGAAGGGATCAGCTGGCGGAGCTCCGAACGTCCAAGGAAATCTTCTACCTGTTACCTGGGCGACAGGAAACCCAGGGTCCGGGGTGGTGAGTATAAACTCAGGGGTAATATATAGAAAGTTCATAAACAACATACAGGATATAGAGATCTACAAGTATATATGTGAAGATCTACAAGTATACAGCATGAGTCCAATAGATATATAGTTTTATCCAAATCTAGTAATAATTAACCACAGTATAATCATACTCAATGTATATACTAAACTGATCAACTGAACATGAAGTAATGTACCAACGTACCTGACGGTCTACAACACCATAAGCTATATCATCCTGAACAGATATACAATAGCATAACTCATATAACGTACAAAGTCAATCCCATACCTGACCAAAACTCAGACATATGAACAGTATATAATCACCTGTAATAACATCCTGATCCATACCATACTATAACATGACGCTAATCAAATGCATACAATAGTCTAGACCAACACATATATCATGCTCAACACACAGCAATATATAATATGCAAATGACATGTATCATGATTTACAAACATATGCAGCAAACAAATGCAGCATCTCACAGACATATGTAAAACATATATCGAATACATGCATACATATATATATCAACAATGCATATGCATGGCCATGTCTGCGGACCCGTCCAACCACGACCCCAGTATGGCCCGGGTGGCACGACATGACAACTATCCCGACTCCAGCCGCCACCACTCTCGAGTGACCGAGTTGGGTAGTATGAAACCGTAGCTAGCCGCCATAGAGCTATATGCTACTCACACGGGGGTCCCTGTTGCTAGTCGCTCCGTCCCTACCCATGAGTAGACGAGCACCGCACCCAGGACAATTGCACATCACACGACCACCGTCTATAGTGGGTGAGTGCGCTAACTACCACTCCGCACAGTGACCAAGTGCGCATCTCCAGCTACCACCATCCATAGTGGCCGAGAATGGCATGCATAACAATGCTCTGCCCTCAACCCTGCTACCACTACCCCGAGTAGCCAGGGAGGCAGGATGACTAGCGACCCATCTCAACCACAAGGGAGACCCAGTCATCAGCATGCATGCAATGCAATGATGCATAGCTCCATACATGTATCCTCGCCACACTCCTTATCCCACGGGGAGTCCTGGTCAACCAAAAGTCAACTATGCAAGGACTACAATCCACAAGACTCTCTCTATCAATCAGAGAGTCATACACAACTGATAGTCAACCACACTAAGACCTCTAGTCCGTAACGAGATACTATCGACAATCCATATAACCATGCACAGATATACGATCCATAATGGATATACAATCATGCTAGGACCTCCAGTCCATAGTCACCTACTGACAACCACACACTTATCTATGCGCATGCATAACTCCACCATAGATGCACCACTGATATGGGTATGATATAACAATTGACTCCATGATCTAATCCATCACCTAACCCTAGTGATGTAATACGGTAACCCAATCTGAGGTCACAAAGATAACCCTAACCATCTGTACTTATTGAACATCCATCAACTAACACATAATAGGGTTTATAGTTCCTATCCATGCTAGATAATCAATAAAGTAACAGCAATATATCTCAAAGGTCAAGGGCAGTACAAGCAAATGATTGAATAAGAGTGGATCTAAGATCAATGCAATATCATAAGTCCAAATTCATGCACCAGATTCAGATCAAAACTACCTGACCAGGTAGATATTACCCACCTGATACGAAGCTCGAACTATCCTCACGACCGTGGACGCGCTTCGTATCCCAAACCTGCACATAATAATAAACAATAATTAAGTACAAGTATCCAACAAATGTAGGAACTAAACACTACATCGTTCCTATACTCGCATCCTTTCCTCACCTACGAGTTATAATCTCGAACACACACACCTCTCATAACCCTAAATCTATCATCTCCAAAATCCACAAGATTATCAATGCTCAGAATAATCTAAGCTTATCCCAATATCCAAATCACATACTACAGCTCCAAACACCCAGCAACAAGATAAGAAGGGGAAAAACAAAGTTCATATCGGAACTACACTCAATACTGCATTCACCCAAAACATAGAGCAGTTTATCAATATATTCTACAGTCATGGCAGTTACCTCCCCAACAGCCAGATCAATCAATAATCTAGAACTTCCAATCATTCCCAAAATCAATTATAATTCACTATCTCTAACACCCACAGATCAGCCTAACGTCAATTGGATCTCTCAACTCCACCCAGCTATCTTCTCCTTCTCACTCACAGCCGACACAACACCTAGATCCTGAACATCATGAACAGATCACAACACAAATACCATTCCATCGAATCTCACAACATGAATACAACACAACATTCACAACAGTTACAGAGGAAACAAAAGGGATAAACAAAACTTACCGGTCAAATGTTCACCGGCAGCCCCTCCCCTATTCACCGGAGTAATCCAACGACGCAAATCCCCTCTTCCCCGATCTGTTCGTTCTGCTCAATGGCTGCTGCCCCTCTCCCCTCAACGATCGGAGTAGATTCCGATAGAATTTGTGAAGCCCCAGCTCAGATCGAAGACTCGATGAAAACTGCCGCTGACCCCAGCTCCCAGCGAGGTCTCTCACCCGACGGAGTTCGACCGGAGTCCCTCTCGCCGACTGGATCTCCTATCGAAAGCGCCAACATCAGCTCGCGGGATAACAATAATCCAAGTCAGAAAAATCGCCGCCAAGCAGACAATGGAGAAGAAGAGAAAATAGGCAAAACTTGTAGGAGTGGCGCACCGGATCGGGTCATCATCGAGAACCCTAAGCCACCAGCTTCTCCTCTTGAAATCACCAACTCGAGCAGCTGCAGTGTCGGCCGACAAGAGACAGCAAAGGTCGCCCGGAGCTCAGCTTGACACGATATAATACGACGATGAAAGGACAAGGAAGAAGAGACGCCGACGAACCGAGCTTCGAGATCCAAGGCGACTGCCAATCTTGTTGGCGTCGGAGGAGATCGGCCGCAGCGACGAAGAGGGAAGAATCATGCGATCGAGATTTAGGGAGAAGAAATCACGGCTGGGAAAGAAATTAACAGAATCTGCATCCGGTTCGACCTTATAACCCCACCACCTGTGGTTAAGCTAGCCTAGGTCAAGTCCGAATTAGCCTAAGTTGACCCAACCACCTGTTTAAGCTCAAATCTTCCTCGTATGGTCTCCTTTTGAATCCAGAAAAATTTCTATGAATTCTCGAGAAATTATGTAAGACAATTTCTCAACTAACAAGGTTTTTTTCCCCATATTTTACAGTACCTTTTGCTGCTGGTGAAGTATTGGAGGAACAATGCACAGAGTTCGCCAAAAGAGCAGATAGATCCCTAGGGAAGCCGATATAACAACCTTGTTGGTGTAGGGGCACCATATAATCGAACATAGGTTTTGATTATGGCAAAGGTTCAAAGTTAAGCTATTATTGTTATCTCATGTGTTGGGTTAAGTATGCAGGAAATGTATTAAGCTAGGCAAAAGGTCAACGACACCCAGAGAATCTCGAGACGAGAAACCGTGGTGGTCGGGTGACACCAGGAGAACCTCGTTGGAGTCGAGGAACCTTGGTGGAGACAAGAAGCTAAGCGATAGGTTAGGAGAACCAGAGGTAAGCACTGAGTGCAGAGTGATGGTGAGGTCATGTCCTCTATACGGGGACGAACTTAGGCGGCGATCCGACTAAGACTTCCAGAGGAAGGTCTAGGTCGAGATCGGACGGTAAGGAACCGTCGTAATATCCATTACTCGATATTTCTGTGCTAACTCTATGTTGCAGGTGAGTGATCAAGCTAGCAGTCGACTGGAGGCTATTGGTAGTTGATTGATCCTACCATCAGTCGACTACTGAGGGGCATCAGTCGACTGCTATTCAAATTGGTCATCTTGAAGATAGTCAAAGATAAGATCCTTGCAAAGTGGGTGATGTGGAGCTTTGACTCTGATCCAGATCTCAACGAGCTAGGGTTTGAGTGGCTATAAAAGAAGGGCCTTTTCACCTCTTTGGGTCATCTAAGTGTGCTCCTAAAGTGCTCCAACAACGCCAAGCTTCCAACAACAACATTACATCGTCGTAACGCTGACATCGCGCCTAAACTCCGGATCTTCTAGTCGATAGCTTTTATTCAAGTTGTTTTACTATTCTTGTAATTGTGTTTTTTATCGCAAAGAGGAGAGGTAGGCTTGTTGCCTCTTCCTCTATCCTTTGATTTGTAACCATCGTCTCCTACCTCCAACGAGGAGGAGACTTTTAGTGGATTATCCCATCGTACGCGGTCTAGGATCGTCGGGCTTTGGATTAGCAAACTTTTGTTGTGAACCAAGTAAAAAGAAAAAGAGTCACTTTCTTTTATACTGTTTTTACTTTCCGTTGTGCTACTCGGGTTTGAAAAGAAAGAAGAGTTTTATATCGCTATCCACCCCTCTAGCGTGCTTCTTCAATCCAACACACCTATGTGCAAATCCCACTAAGGTGATGGAGAAGACTTTACACTTCACACCGTCGATGTAATTATGCAGAAGGCCTTTCTCGAACCAGGCCCAAATGCTCCTCCTGGGTCGAAGGAACCATTATAGTCTCCTACGGATAGCGACTTGAAGTGCTTGGGAAGTCTCTCGGCTATAATATCAGAGGAGAGTGGAGAGCCCCTGCTAATCATCGAAGCTTTTCCCTTCTTGGGATCTCTATCACATAGCGTGTAGGAGGGCACCTCTTTAGAGGACTCCTATGGAGACACAGTTGAAGACGACTCGGTCGGCAGTGATACTATAGGAATCGTCTTTAGCGGGCTGTCGAGGAGCAGCGTGTGGCCTGGCCCGAGTGGGCTGGGATCTTGGCAAGGCTGAAGCAGGAGTCCTAGAGAGGTGTTCACGCAAGACGTCTTCTATAGTTGTCCTGACGAGTGCGATGATACTTTCCCTCGTCATAGCTCCTTCAACAGAATTACGATTGCCAGAGTTCACTGCTTGGTCTCCCATCTTTGTCTCAGTTGTATTTACGGGTTTCCATAGACGACGCCACTTATGTTTCGGTTGAGACTGAGATGCGGAGGTGTCCAATGGCGAAAGCAGCTTTTGGCTGATGATGTGGCTTGTTAGTTGACATGGCTGATGATCTGGCGTAGAGGCGGGTTCGTTGATTCGACTGGGTGTGAAGCTATCTCGAGCGATGTCGAATGGCGTATCACGGCCAACCGAGATGATCACTACAAAGAAGAAACGGTTAAGGACGCCGAGAGAGATCTCAGCTAAACCCCTCCGACGCTAAAGTCAGAGATTAGTATGAAGAGGAGAAGCAATGAATGCAGAAGAGTAAGAGTTTAGAAGATCTTCCGAACCTGACTCCTCCTCCTTAAGTTACCTTTATATAAGTAGATACATCCCTATGGAGCGGTATGGTAGGTATGGGTGGCATAACTCCTTGAAGTGATGGCTGTCGTTTTTAGAAGTAATATTGATCATTACCTTTATAAATGTTGTAGGCGTATGGAGTATAATTAATGTCATTCGCGTGGATAATGGGAGATAGGACTCCATTAATACGGTGGACATGCTTCCCTAAGGTAGGCATGGGCATATGTTTCCTTGTCGGGTGAGGCCTTTGACAGGGGATGCCTCATTAGACATCTTGATTTTAATAACCGTCACATCACTTGACTTGCCGAGATACATATAATATTATGAAGCTCGCTGCGAGACCTGTCGAGATATAATACATTTGGAATGTCATATGACTGAGCCGAAATATAATGTAGCGAAATACAATGCCTCATGCCAAGACGTAATGCCTTTCATTCAGCTGTGTCGGGATATGATGTCTTTCCTATTTGGCTATGTCGAGATATAATGCCTCGGTTGAGCTTAGTGGATAAATATATTGCACTCCAGTTTTACTCGGTATCAAGTTACAACAAATAGAAAAAAAACAATAGATATAGAAATAAAGGAAATTGAATTTTTTATATATTAAAAGAAAATATATATCATAATTAAAAATTAAATCATAAATATACGAGAACCCATAGCTGTCAATGTAACCGGGAACACTAGCTGGCATTTTTATCCATTCTCTACAAACAACGGGAACATTTGATTTTTATCCATTAATCAAATTAGAACGTCCAATGGAGTATTGGATTTAAAAAAGTTAAATCGTTGAGTTGTTCATTATGAGTAATTTTCAATTTATTTTAACGATCGATGAATAATTTTTATAGGGCTAAATCGATCGCTCTAAGAATAATGGAATCGAAAATCTGGATTGGTGTCAGTTAAAAAAAACACAGACAATAATTGTGCTGTTCTTTTCTAGTTTAAGTGAAATCACGTGGCATGATGGTACCCGTGTGGATGTGAGACGACGATAAATCAAATAAAAATGGCGATAAATATGGTATTTAATTTGAATCTAGTGGCGATAAATGTGAGAATCTCACTTTACACAAATGAATCTTTGATTTATCAGAAAAAACAAATAAAAATGGCTGTGTTAATTCTGATTTTCGAGTTAATTTTACCTATCTATATTTAAAAAGTTTGTTTGTTTTTCCTTTCCTTGCCAATAGACGAACCAATCTCTTGACTCCTGTTTCTTATTAATTCATCTGTGTTTTGCTTCCCTTACCTTGCTCTGCAAAAGCGGCAATTCTCTTGTTGCTAGCTGTCGCAAGCTACTTCTCCTCGTCCATGGCGTTCGCCAAACTAAATCTAAATCTCAACGTAGACGTCAACAGTTGCCTGAGCGGGCTGTGGGCATCGCTGCGGCCGGGCAATCCAAAATCTGGCATCCAGAAGTTGGAAAAGGAAATGAAAATTTTGAGAGGCAAAAGGGACGACATCATGAACCAGATCGATCAGGCGGAGCGCGAGGGGAGAATTCCGACCAACCAAGTCAGCCTGTGGCTAACTGATGTGAAGACGTTGGAAGGCCAAGTGGCTGCCATCGAGCAGGATTTCCAAAACATGAGTGAGTATTCTCCCGAATATAACTTTTTGTCTTTCCACTCCAATTCAATTGCAAGTCTTCGTGTTTTAATCCATACGACCTACTACTACTTTTATATATCTATAAGTAAAGACAAAAAAAAAGTTGTTTTGATCGTCAGGTTGCTTCAGTTGCCATTGCTTCAATCGAATTCAAACTGGCGGCACCAGTCAAACACAGCGAGTAGGAGATCAGGTTTCTATCAGAGAGTCATCGAACTGCTGCTCCATCAATCGAAGAGTGACGAAGAAGCTCGGCGAGGCAAATGAATTGATGAACCAAGCTCGTGAACTAGTTGATCAGATTACCACAGTTGGGCCTTCGGAATCCACCGTGATGTTTTCTATGTCACATCGATCGCCCATTGGGATAGAGTCGTATGTGGAAGACATTGTGGGCTACATCGATGGTGAGAAAGGTAACATCATAGGCATTTACGGAATGGGCGGCAGAGAAGACACCATGTTGAATAAAGATCAAACAACACTATCTTCTTAAGCATAATATTTAATTGTGTCATTTGGGTTGTGGCCTCCAAAGATCACAATTGAAAAGGCTCAGTTGATATTGCTAAGCGTCTAAAACTACGACATCGGAGGAGAATGACGATGAACATCTGTGGTGATAAATCGCTTTGGCTACTGAAGAACAAAATTGCTTCGCTTCGATGACATTTGGGAAGATGTGGATCTTAGACTGTTGGGGATGGCATATTCTTGCCATCGAGGAGGCCGAAGTAGCCGTGGTGTGGTGTTCACAACCCGCATCGAGACAGTGTGTGCACAAATGAAAGCAAAAAAGAAGATCAAAATCAATTGTCTGAATTCAGATCAAGCATGGCAACTCTTTGAGCAGAACAGCGATGGGGATGTTCTGAGCTCAGATGCTGGAATTAAGTCCGTTGCTGAAGAACTTGCTAAAGAATGTGCAGGCCTTCCGCTCGCTCTTATCACCGTCGCCCGGGCCATGTTAAGGAAGAAGTCGTAGGAAGTTTGGAATGACGCTCTCAATCAAATAAGAGATAAACATGAGTGGACGACCGTATGTCTTCCAGAAGATTCAGTCATGTATAAAGCCTTCAAGCTGAGCTACGACAATTTAGAGAATGACTCCATGAGAGAATGTCTCTTGTGCTGCGCTTTATGGCCTGAAGATTATGAGATCCACAAATTTGCATTGATACCGTGTTGGATTGGTTGCGGAATAATTCGTGAATTTAATGTGATCAATGAAGCTTTCGCCAAAGGATACTCCCATTTGGAAGCACTCATCGCTGCATCCTTGCTAGAGCACTCCGGTGATGCGTATTCCAAGGCTGATTTTGTAAAGATGCATGATGTCATCCGAGATATGGCACTGTTGATGGTCTCTGGGTCAGAGGAGAACAAAAGAAAATGGATTGTAAAATCAGGAACAAGGGATTTGCCTAGACAATAGGAATGGCAAGAAGCAGAGCGAGCATCATTCATGGAGAATAAGATTACATCTTTGCAAGATTATAGAGCTTCCACTTTTCCAAAACTTTCTATGTTGATTCTCGATAGTAACTTTTACCTGACAACAATTCCTTCGAGTTTGTTCCCAAGCATGCCTAATTTAACATACTTGGATCTCTCTCTGTGTGATATAACAGAGATTCCTAGGGAGATTGGTAGTTTAACTGAACTTCAATATTTAAACTTGTCCTACAATCCTATTACAACACTGCCGGTCGAGTTTTGTTGCCTCCGCAAAATACAGTACTTGATTCTACGGGGTACTGAAATTCAGATTGTACCCAATGGGACAATATCCAATTTATCAATGCTCAAGTGGCTGAATATAAGAGGAATCTGCCCTTTACATGACAGCTGGTGGGATGAACTGAAATATTTAGAAGGACGCCACCAATTATTAAGTGTGGAAATTGAAATCAATGCATCAACAGACGATGTTGAGCGACTGAACAAGTTACCAAATGTCTCCATATGGTACCTCATTTTGAACGGAGAAAATATTTCACAACTTCCAAGCTACGATCTGGGCACTTCACAATGGGCCTGCAGGGTAAGTGACAACCTTGAATCTCTGGCAATTTGCTATCTAGGAGTAGACAGATTAGTGTTGGCTGCAGCCGTGGGTCACGAATCGAGTTTGAGATGTTTAAAGATCCTCAATTTTTATAAACTACAATTACTCGAAAAGATTTCATTGAATGGAGTTGTGCTCCGCAACCTTCGTCAACTATATATTTCTAAATGTCCCATGTTGAAGGATGTTTCTTGGGTTCTACAACTGCCATGCCTCAGTCTACTAGATATGAATGAATGTTCAAACATGAAGGAACTAATAAGTGACGTAGGGAACTCCAACTCCAGCTCTAGCATCAAGATCTTGAAGTTGGACGACATGCCGAACCTCAATCGCATTGCAAATCGACCGCTCCATTTTCCCTTCTTGGAATATTTAATTGTTGCTAAATGCCCAAAGCTCAAAAAATTATCATTTGGGATTGAAATGTTACAAAACAGATTAAAAGAGATCCAAGGTGTAGTGGATTGGTGGAACAATTTGGATTGGGATGACGAAAGCATCAAGGATTCCCTCGCCCCTTATTTTCGGTAACACATATATTTTCATACAAAATCATTTATTTATTCAAGATGCATGTCTTCCTTTGATATATATATATATATATATTTAAGAGCAATTTAGGGGATCTGTTTTAGAAAATAAATATCTTTTTGATAATGTGAAAACTAAGCACGTGTCTCAAGGCATTTTGGTAAATTAAAGTTAAAACTACCACCACTGCAAGTTCTTGTGCAAGTGATTTCAATTTGGTCATATTTTCCGATATAAAAAATAATAGATTATTCTATTATGTCAAAGCTTTTCATGTCGAGTTAAATATCCCGGTATAGCAGCAAAGGTTAAATGTTTCATTATTATGAGTTTTAGGGTTAGACAATATTTTATTTTCGAGTCCCTGACTTATTGGGCCCTTCGATCTTCGAAGTTTTATTTTTTTTTTATTCAATTTTTTAATTTGATCATTCAAGTATATGATATGAAACCTTATCAGTATCAAATATATTTATTATTTTTTAAATATAATAATATTTATAAAATTTATCATTCTAACTTAATATTTTTTAAAATTAATTATTTTTTATTTAGTATTTTAAATTTGATAACAAATGATAAAATTTGTAATTTAAATTTGAAAAAAAAATAAAACATTTATTTAAAAAAAATGAGTGGGGTTGGAACCCACTTAGCCCATGAGTGGCTCCGCCTCAGACTTTAAAATCTAATTTTCTTTATGAGATATTCACATTGGGAACACTCTATTTAATCACTTTCTTTATTAATAATCATGCTTTTATCCCCTATCAAATGTGAGCATATAATCATTTTTAACTAGTTGACCCACACTCGTTAGGTTTTGAGATAATTCAAGAACATAAAGTACTTCTCGAAAAAATTTAGAAGTACCTCCCTTTATTTTCACGGTGATACCACCTTTGTCTTCCACCTTCACATACTTTCCATCTCCAAGCTTCACTTTGGATTTAAAAGAATCATCCGAGTAGACAAAATTGAACTTTATTCTTGTCATATAGCTACTATATATACTGTCTATCAAGCTAAGGTACCATGTATCTCTATCTTCTTGCATACTCATGCAAGAGAAACTATTGTTCTGAGGATTCATCATTTTC
This sequence comes from Wurfbainia villosa, assembly GCA_025175895.1. Lineage (NCBI taxonomy): Eukaryota > Viridiplantae > Streptophyta > Magnoliopsida > Zingiberales > Zingiberaceae > Wurfbainia > Wurfbainia villosa. The sequence goes on from CM045994.1 coordinate 119,240,229, forward strand.
AGTGAAGTTGGCTTGATTTTTTTTGCTTCTGTGAGCAATTGATGCAGAGTTTTCACAATCGTTACATTGTCAAAACCAATCATCTTTGCTTTCATGATTGCTCTTTTTGCATACGTGGCATCATCTGAAATCTTTGTTGCTAGATTAATTGATTTTTCTTTGACTCTTTGCTTTTTGATTTGCCTTTTGAATTAGAATTCTGATGTTGAGAATTCTTTCTTTTTGGCATTCATTTTGGATTGGAAAGCCTACTTTAATAGTTCCTATGCATATCTAGCCATTTTATTCTCGTGAGCTTCAAGGGAACCCATTAGTTCATACACAGTGAGTGTAGACAAATTTTTAGATTCTTCAATGACAGTAATAACTTGTTGAAATTTTTGTGGTAAAATACTTAAATTTTGTCAACTATTTTCTTTTCTTCTATAGCGTCACCGCAATTTCTAATCAAATTTACCTTCTCAATAATTGTTGAAAAAAAAGATCACATACCCTTTCAGTTTCTTTCACCAATAAATTATCAAAATTGGACCATAGAGTCCGTAGTTTGGTGACGGTGATTTTCTTTGAACTGGAAATTCTTTGTTTAGAATTTCCCAAGCATCCTTAGCCTTTTTTTATACCGAAAATGCAAGGGAAAATTGACTTGCTCAATCCTTATTGAATCTATCGTAGTGCATTTCCATCCTTTTTGACATTCTCTCTATATTGCCTTTGTTGTGCATTTGTCCATGCTGGAAGAGTCGTAGCATTGTTCAATTACTTCTCAAAGATCATGTGAGATGAAAAATGTTTTCATCCGATTACTCCAATAATTATAGTGCTCTCCATTAAAAATTAGAATTTGACTTGGAGAGCATTGGAAGAGGATATTTGCCATTAGGAAAGGAAAGTATGTAACATGGCTTTGATACCACCGATAGATATTAAAGTAGAGAACAATATAAAAATAGAGAAAATAAAAAACTGATGGATTATCACATATTGAGCTTGTTTGTGACATAGCTACTACAATCTTATAAATACATCATGGATAGTTCTAAAATGTCATTAGTCATTGCTTAATTAATAATATGGTTTCTTTGTAAGAGATCAAAAATCCAAAGAAATATTTCTCAAAATATTTTATTAGTTAATCCAATTACCATATAATCGGGCTGCAAATACTGACAGAGTTGCACATCATGTGGGTAGCAGAGTCCATCCATGCTGAAAAATAATCCTGTTGCAATATGCAGTTCAGTTCCTTCAGTTGTCTGTACAATTTGTCAGTAACCCTGCATTGTAGATTTTTTGAATTTTAGCTTTTATCATGTGAGATTTGTACTCTGTGTGCATTTTGGCATGGTACGAAGAACTTAGTGTAACGGACTTTTCTTTTACATTATTTTGGAGAAAGATGCGATAAACCTTATGATGCCTACCACTTTGTCCTTCAGGAACTGAGAACTTATTGGTAATGTCGACACTGATCTCAGTGAGGAAAAAAAAATCCTCAATTGATCGGAGCAACAGAAGTACATATCTCTTGCCTCTCAAGTTGAATCATGCTGCATTTATCCGGTGAGCCCATTTCTTGAATTTTTATGCTTTTCATTAACAGTGACAATGGAAAACTGAGACGTTGTGTGTTCGTGTGGCAGGAAGATTACATTGACGGGGAGGAACCGGGCCCATTGGATTCCAGCCATGATTTTCACTGCGTGTATCAAGATGATAAATTAACAAATTTATGTCCCATCTGTAAAGCAACTAACTACCTGAAAGTAGACAAGATTCTTACATCTCAAAATTAAGCCATGGTAGAATGCCATGATATTGATCCTGTGAACTAGTCTTTGTCCGTTCTGAATTCTATAATTTTATTTTTTGGAATCTGTAGAATTCTTGATCATTCGGTTGATGTAAGTTTCTATATCCACAGTATGTGTGCTGTGTAGTCTTTTGAACTTTCAGGTATCTGTAAAATTAAATCTCTTTGTAACCTAATTGCAATGCCAATTATAAATCTCGAAGATATCAACTTGCAGTGAGTTATGTGTTTGCCAAAAGATAGCTATTATTAATTAGTATATATCTCAAAAGATAATGAAATTTTGTAACGAAAATATATTTCATTGTAAATTTGTGACTAAAATTAATTTTCATCGTATAATACAAAATTTTTAGCATCTCTCAGTGGGCACCACCACCGTTTTGACGCAAATCCAAAAGATACTAGTTTTGGTCTATTTTGGCGATTCCACTTGTCATGCATCTTTAGTATTATTTTGTCTTTTTATATGTTTTACGATTTTATTTTTGATGCGGTCGTAGAAGGATTTTCGATTTCCTTTCAACGCCGGAGAGCGTGCAGGAAGCTTGGGGGTTCTCTTCGGCCGCAATAATAATGAGATACGAAAAAGAAAAAACATATGTAACACAAGCAACGAACAAAGACACAAGATGTAACGTAGTTCGGAATGAGGATTTCTACTCCACGAGGGGTGAGCTCTCCCACGAGCTACGGTGCCAAAGCACTTTCACTATGAACTTCCTCCTTGGTGGAAAAACTTCCGGATGTGGAGAAGAAAATCTTTTACAATTAGCTCAATACACAGAAAATATTGAAAGGACGGAGCTCACTACTCTCCTTGTCTCCTTCTCCGGCGATGCGATTGCTCTCCCCTTCGAGTGTGCCTTTGTCTCTTGCCTGTAGGAAAAAATGTGGATCCCCTTTTCTCTTGCCCTTCTTCTCCCTTTTATCTCCCTTTCTCTAGCCAGCTATTGCACCACGAACCTCCTTCATCGTACACGTGACCACCTTGCTTATCTGGAGAATCATTCTGTTACAGATACGAGGAGTGAAGGCTTCTCCGAATATTATGTAGGGTCCTTTTTTGCTGTGTAACAATTTCTTATCTGTATTTCGGGAAATGTTCTAGCCCATCCCTTTCAGCCACTTACCTTCAGTAAATCTAGCCTAGACCCACCGCTCATGTGTAGCGTAGCTCTTAGGTTTTTTTCGGTAGTCCGTACCAACTTCCATCCTTCCCGCATCGAACCCCCTCCAAGCCCGTCGGACCGAGCCAATTCTCATCCGTCTCGTATCGAACCAATCTTCAACTTCATTCGGCAATACCATTCCACCTAAACCCATCTCCCCGAACCATTTCCCTCGAACTCGTGCGCCCGACCCGTTCTTCCCAGACTCCTTTCGCCGAACAAACTATTTGGTTCGGGCAGTGTCCTATGCACGGGTCTTGTCGCCTTACTTATGGGAAAAGGTAACAGCAATATCATTAGCTAACCCCCAAAAATATTCAAGCGAAGTCATAAGCTTGACTTTCTAAGTATAGCAGGTTTCTAATTCACCCTTCTTTTTTCAATTCAAAATTTACCCTTTCCCGTTGCCTTACCGCATACGTCCAGAGCGGCTTAATGGACCCATGGGCCCCGCTTTTCTTTTTCTCTTAGGTAGCCGAATAGTCGCAAAAACCCTATATAAATCTATATCTTCCTCTTCTATGCATAACTTACCGTATCCAACAGTCGAGTCTTTTCTTCTTCTTCTTCTAGCGACTTTTTCCGGTGGTGGTCAAGCGCCCTAGCCCTTTCTCTTGCAAGCGTTCCCTCTCCCATCTTCAAGTAAGTGTTCCTCTTTCTTCTACACCTATGACCCCGAAGACCTTACCCTCACTTCCCTAGTATGAGCACACCGTCACCCAACTAGATAGCAAGCACTATTTCTTTAATCTTAGGAACCAATTTATAGATCCTTCCGTGCCATGCCGTTTCAATACCACTACTTATCGACCACATCGTCCTCCCCCCGGCCTAACTTGCTTCTTTTCAAAATAATTTCTCAACAGTTTGTATTTTCCCGTGCCTCCTCCCTATCTAGAAATCCTGGACTTTTATAAATTGCCCCTCAACTAATTTACCCCCAATTCCTTCCGCATTTTATCGGGAGCCATTATAGTATTCCAACACTTAGATCTCCCTTTGTCCCCCCAACTATTCCATTGGTTCTTTTCTATCTCTCCAGTCGCTCGGACTGTCAATTTTTAGTGAACATGTCATCTTCTCACAAAGGATGGGAAGCACTATACTTCTTCGCTCAACTTCCGACACCCCTTCCCCATTCTGATACATGGAAGTTAAATCTTCCGGAGTTACCTCCCTTTCGTCAAATGAGGACCCAATGCCCTTTTCCTGAGGCTTATAAAGTGTTGAGAGAATCTCACTACTGTTCCGAACATCTGATGAAACCTCCTCTTTTCAGTCGCCACGGGCTGTCCCCTTTTCCCTTAACAGCCCCAGGCACCGTAGGTAGGACATTATTCATATTTTGATGCAACTAATTTTCTGGATCAGTCTACTTTCTAACAACAGATTTTGCAGATAACCTAATGCAGGACGCCTTCCTAAAAGGTGAGGAGATTGCTGCCGCTAAGAAGAAGAAGACATCTAAGAAGCGAGGTAAAGGCAAATATGAAGTTGCTCCTTCTTCACCTCGGAAGAGGTTGCACCCTTGCCGGGGAAGGAGTCCCTAGCTCCTCGTCCATCCCTGTATCTCCTTCTTCCCATTCTTCTCCTTTGTCATCCCCCTCGAAACTGAAGAAGCACCAACGCTTAGTTATATACGAACCCAAAATGAGGGATACCATGTTAGCCATCCCACCCTCTTCCCCCCAAGGGGAAAGGTCTCCTTCTCACTCTCCTGTTTCATCTCCCATTCCACTCGACTCTCCAACTCAATCTCCAACCAAATCTTCCCCTGTGAATATTCCCACTAATGCACCTCTTTCTCCTATTCCTTCTCGGATTACGGATCCCTCTCCCCCTCCGGAGGGGAGAGATCTTCCCCTCCCGAATCCTCCACTAGCCACTCTGGTGGCCTCCCTCAAGATCCGCCACCTGGGAGAAGTAAAATTCTTCAATCAATCGGGTGTGCAGGGCCCCTACGATCATATGGGCAAACTTTTGGCCGAGGTAATTACTCTTCTTTCTTTATCTTTAGTATATACATGCCAATGCTTACTATTTGTAATATCTGCCCCTTTTCCCTCAGGTATCGGCCACTTATAATAAGATAACGTCCCATATGGTCAAATGCCAATCCAATGTGGAGACTCGCCATTTTGCTTCCCTAGCCCACCAAAAGAAGCTCACACACCAGCTGAAGGAAGGTGAGCAGAATGAGGCTGATCTGATCGCCCGGTGCGAAGATTCAATGACTCAACTAGCTTTGGCACAGAGTGAAAAGGAGGAATTTCAAAGAAGAAATGAAGACCTCCAACAGTAAATATTTCTGCAATCCAACCAACTTCAGCAAGTTGACCTTCTTACCCATGAGCAAGACGGGTATAAAAGGCAGCTTGCAGAGGCGTATATTCAGACCACTGACTCTTCGGCCACTATTCGTCAATTTCAGCGGGAGTGCCAAACATGGGAAGCTACTCATAAATCCTGCTTGGAGAAGTGTAGAAAACTCTCTTCCATGGTGGCTACTTTTCTTGAAATCATATCCTCGGTGACCTAGCAATAGCAGGAGCTTCGCAAGGAATATACTGAAGCCCTATCTTCTCTGGGTCAGCAAGCAGTGACAGCAACAAAAGAGAGGGATGCTTTGGCGACCCAATTAGCCGCATGCCAGGCTCAACTAGCTGCTTGTCAATCCCAATTGAAGGAGCAGGAGGCGGATTTGAAAGGGCGATACGTTCGGAAGGGGGTAGACTTGTTCATGCTAGGCTTCGACGGGTCTTTTTCCTTAATGCCGAACGAGGATACCCTCCTCCCGGCACTGATACCAGCTATTTGGACCCTGAAATAGTTTTGGCTAGATGTCCCCCTGAACTTTTTGAATTATAATTTATCATATTTTCTTCATTGTATTAACTGATTCTCTATCATTAAAGAATGTTTGAACTGGTACGGCTCTGTGTTGCCTCTTAAGTATGTGTTGATATGGGTCGGGAATTTTAAGTCTGTTCTTGGTTTCTTCTCTTCAAAATTACTGCATATTCTCTACTTTCCCTAGTGTTAATTGAGTGACGATATTCTCTGCCCGGTAATCTGTCCGGGATATCCCAGGCGTGATCTTCCTCCGGCCCAAACCAATTTTTGGCTCGGTCAACGATTAATTTACTTTTGCCTCCTTGATATTCTCAAGCTAATTGGCCGCTTCGGAAATGACGTCTCGATGATTTCCTATGCTGACACCATTATTATGTTCGTCCTTCCATCTTCTCTTCCTTCCCGAGGACAAATGCAGCTCCTCCTCCCTCGATTATAAATTGTTACCACGAGCATCTTCTGCCTTCTATCCCACCTTCATGGCTTTCGCGAAACATCCCATTGAGATCTCCTCAGACTCTGATTCCTTTGAGATGCACGACTTAGCCACGGAGACTGTCGAAGAGTCTGCGACACAATCAACTGCAACTTCGGCCTTTCATCATTTTCCTCCTCTTTAATCAACCGTTGCTCCAACCCCTAACATGGGGAGATCCTTCCGAGCCCCCTTCCCTTCGTTCCGCAATCAGGTTTGGAATCCTCCCATGACATGGGAATATACCGTAGGAGATCCTCGGGCCTCTACCGAATTCCCTTCACTTCCACCGACCCTAGCTTTCATTCCAATCCCTTCAGCGGGGATCCATCCGCCCCCCTTTGATGAAGCTCCACCAGCTGTACCTCTGGCTCAAGGTGATCTTTACAAAGTCATTTTGGTGCCTTCCCCTTCAGAGGAGTCCTTTGATAGTTCCCCTATTAATGATAACCATAAAAAGCTTGTATAATTAGTAGCTTAAGTAATGTAACTGCTGTTGGGTATGTTAATAAAAAGAAAGGGGATACTGGTATTTATTTTTGTCGTTTTCTTGCAAATGTAGAGTGATCTTAACTAGAAAGGACTGCAACCTTATTTGAATATACTTCTCCCTTACTGCTTCCGTGGAATTTGAACCATCCCTCTTAGAGTTACTGCACTCAACAACTCTTAACTATTGTCTTTATGCTTCCTCTTCTTTATTCGCATTTATTATTTTTACCTCCTTCGCGAGCCAATGAGCATTCTTCTTTCACCGCTATAAAAACCCCAAACGACCATTTGCTTAGCATCCATTTCTTCCTTTTCCTCTCCTCGCCATGGAACATACCTCTGAACAGGATAGCAACTCTCCTCCTTCCGAGGAACAAACTGAAGAACAATGCTACATTGCCAATCTGGAAGAACAGGTTTGGTATCTACAGCGACGCTTAAGGGAGTCTTCTACCAGCAACTACTCCCTACGCTAGCAACTGGAAGTGTCCCAGAAGAACTTATCTAAGCATATCTTCATACAACAATCTTACCTCTAGCAGCTACTACGCCAACCTAAGCCACGCAAAGAGGCTCTTTCAGTACCTCCTCATAAAGAATTGTAATCCCCTGTGAACAGGGGCTTCTTTTGTTATTCTCTTCTTTTAGAGAAGTTGTAGTATGTTGTCACGCCCCGGGGGAGTCCCTGCCAGACGAAAATCCGGCAGCATCTCCTCTATACGGGTGACAATACCAAACTTATATACAAGGCCTACACGACCACTATACATCGGTTAACACGATCGGAATCCAAATAACCCACGCAGGTAATAAAAGAGGCCTCAGGCCATCAATCAAAGTAAATAAATAAAATCTATCACCTCTTGACTTACCCCTTCTGCCATCTGAGCAGGAACATACAACCAAACCAATCGAATAGTCCATAAGGACACAACCAATATCTCCAAACTTCCACAAGTACATAGCCAAAACATAAGTCCTAAACATGTCCTCTAGTCCATACCAAAACCATAAACCACTAACAAAAACCATCCTGACGAGGGGGTTTGGCAGCTGGACTCTCTTGGCAGTTTTATCCTGAAATAATACAAAGCAACGGGGTAAGTTCAAAGAACTCAGCGGATATAGTCGATATGCAAAGTAAGGTATAGCTAACAATAAGAATCATGCCAGTACAGTCTCACATAAATAGGGTATGCAAGCAAGAAATACAAAAGGACTGTACTTACCTGAATCTCCTACCCTGATATAGGAGCATGTGACATACTATAAGAGATAAAGTCATCACCATATACAAATATGAATCTTGTATGCATGGCAATCATATGCAACATCCAAGGCATCAATAAAAATGCAACAAACACAATACAAATGCTATCCATGCAAAGTGCATGCCGTGCAAAATGACATGGTCACCCCTGACGCTAGTCAGTCGCCTCACATGCGATGGTGAAGCCGAGTGGTTAGGGCTATGACAACTATGCATTCTGCCATCACTGCTCCTGAATGACCGAGTGGACAGGATGCTGTCGGAGTACACCTATCCTCCTGTCCCAAACAGAGTGGGGGAGCTAAGCTCTCATCTCCCGGTGTCATAGACCAGAGGAGGGATCCCTGTCCACTACCACACTGCCTCATCACTACCCATGAGCGGACCAGCGGAGCCTGACAGAGCAACTGCACACACCCTCCTGATGTACCACTAACCCATGAGTGGCAGCGTGTGCAGGCCATGTAACTGGCTGCGGGCTCAACTATAAAGGAACCCCGTCCAGCCATCATGCAATCATGCAAGATGGTGCATGATACTAAAGCATGTAAATCCAACTAAAATGCATAACCGAATAATATGCACAACCAATAAGTACATATCCATAATCCGAGTAAAACAGGAAAAGTATAACCATAAACCGATCAAATGCATGTATCAAGTAGGCATAAAAACATACTAGGCATATAAACATGAAAATTATTGCAAGCTATCCTAACTAGCATATCAACATGACTATATCTAAGAGATAAGTCAAAATATCCGCCTACTATAATGATCGAAATCATGAACTCTTCACCCCCGTAGACTGGTCTCGTGACCGAAACCTGCATAAAACATAATTATCATCAGATTATATAGCCAACCCTAATATCAAGTCCAAAACCTAACGGATTAAGCTATCCCCTTAACCGATTCACTCAATGTCGTCATATATCCACACAATAATAGGACCCTTAACCTTCCCTCCAATCACACTCATTCACAGCCTGCAAAACCCCAATTTACAGCCCCTAATCAACCACAACTCTGACTCTTGATCCAAAGTAGATGATCCACTCTGTACAATCCCCTTTGATATGACACAGATACATAATCAAATCAAACCAAACCACAGCGATATTAGTATGCATTCATAAATTTATCCAGATACCACCCACCTTGTTTAATCTCCTTTATTTAACTCAATTAACAAATCAATCAATAATTACATTAGATAGAATCAGAAAGGGAAAATCCTCCGGCTTACCCAAATCAATCTGCTCCTCTCGCTCACAGCCATACAACCCAAAATCTATCAATTCACAGTAAAAATTGAGAGGGCTAGACCAACTTACCAACAATTCGGACCCCACCGAAAGGAATTTCCCAACTAAATTCACCGGAGAAAAATCTCTCAAGCCTAGTCATCCTTGCCAAACACAAAGACAAAGAATTAGCTTGTTCAAGAACCACGGCAGAGATCCACAATGAGGTGGAGAAGATGGACCTATTACCTTGCTCGACCACGGTAGAGATCGCGATCCTCCAAGCGGGGCGTAGCGGTGGTGTGAGATGGCGACACGCCACACCGCGTCGCTGGTGAAGTAGAGTGTCGAACAATCGGATCAAGGCCCGGCGTCGCGTCGATGGCGAGAGGCGGCGTGCGACTGGGGACGGCGATGACGGAGGCACCAACGAGCGCTGCCACGGCGAGGTGGAGAGCGTAGGCGTCCATCCCGCGCGTCTCAGACGAGACTCGACTCACCTCAGATCAAGGCTCCCTTCCAAATCCTCGAAGAGAAGAAGGGGGCGAGTGATGGGGGGGGGGGGGGGAAGAAGGGAGGTGTCGGCACGGTGTCTTTGGGAGAAGAGAAAGGCTCGGCGACGCTCGAGCGAGATCGGGAGAAGGTTGCGTGGGAAACAAAGTCGCGAGGGGGAAGAACGAGCGGATCACGAGGTGAGTGTCAGGTGCAGCGGGGATAAATAAAACCAAAAGCTTAACCTAGGTTTGGTTCAATTAATCCCTAAACATCATCTAAACAAGCCCTTTAAAAGTCTATTTTTCTTATCCCCGTAATTATCTCGTACAGGCTCCGTTTAAATCCAGAAAAATTCTGGAAAAAATCCTAAAATTCTCCAAAATCCCAAAAAAAATCCCAGGATTATTTTCCTAAATTTTGGCCATAAAATTTTATATTTTAAAATTTTCGTATTTAACATTCTCCCTCACTAATAAAAATTTGGTCCCCAAATTTCCTACTCAGATGCATAATGAGTAAGAGATACCACAAGTACTGAAAAATATATCTCACGTACTTTATGTAAACAGGTGGGGATATTGAGCCCTGATCTTTTCCTCAAGCTCCCAAGTAGCCTCCTCATCGGTGTGGTGACTCCACCTGACCTTGACAAGTCGCACAATCTTATTCCGCAACTGTCGTTCCTTGTGATCCAAAATTCGTACCGGAACCTCTGCATAAGTAGTATTAGGTTGAATGGAACCTGACACATCTGATAGAATATGTGTAGAGTCTGGCACATACTTCCTCAGCATGGACACATGAAACCCATCGTGGATACCAGCCAAAGACAGTGGTAGCGCTAGTCGGTAAGCGACTGCTCGAATCCTCTCCAAAATCTCGAAAGGCCCAATGTACCTTGGAGCTAACTTACCACGGAGGTCATATCTCTTCACCCTTTTCGTGGGTGAGACTCGCAAGAATACCTGGTCACCAATAGAGAACTCCAGAGGTCTCCGTCTCCGATCTTCATAACTCTTCTGACGATCTTGCGTCTCTGCCATCCTACGTCTGATAGTACGGACCAACTATGTTTCATGCTGAGCTCTCTGGGGTCCTAGCAACTGGGCCTCCCCAACCTCCTCCCAGAGGGTGGGTATCCGACACTGTCTACCATACTATGCTCCAAAAGGTGCCATTTGGATAGCCGAACGATAGTTGTTGTTGTAGGTGAATTCCACTATTGGTAAGTGGTCCTCCCAGTTGCCCCCGAAAACCATAACCCAGAACCTCAGCAAATCCTCTAGAGTCTGAATGGTCCGCTCAGACTGTCCACCTACCTACGGATGGAATGCAGTATTAAAACGAAGTTGTGTGCCTAAGTCCTACTGCAGACTCGGCCCGAACCAGGACGTGAACCGGGGATCACTATCTGATATAATGCTCAAAGGAACACCATGAAATCTGATGATCTCCCGACAATATAACTCTGTCAAACGATCCAGAGAGTCGGTCTGCCGACTCGCTACGAAGTGCGCATATTTGGTTAGTCAGTCTACGACTACCCAAATCGCATCATGGCTTTGATGTGTCCTAGGCAAACCTACTATAAAATCTATAATAATATGCTTCCACTTCCATTTCGGAATTGAAATTTTCTGAAGCATCTCTTCCTTAAACTAATGCAACTCCGGAAACCACTATCCTCCTCGGAGTCAGAGATTGGAAATTATCTTTTATAAGAGAAGTCCATCTACAGTCCAAAATCCACTCCACCACACACTCTGTAAGTACATGGGAGGCTATCGCGACCAAACTTCCTTGTTACAACCGTTCGTGTTCTAGCTACTTTATAGTAGCTATCCAGTAGCTAGCCAAAATCCCATGAGCATTACTGCTCCTCACCTTGATAATACAACATAATCACTGTGAAGTCCATGTCATATATATGACTTATCTCGCAGTTCTTTAACTGCCATAAGTTTAGGATATGTCTTATTCTATAGCATCGAAATCGCTCCGATCCCCAAAATAATGCATCCATGTACACTACCCTTCCTTCCACACCAGCATGATTAATTAATACTGGCGTAAAAATCAACCATCGTCTGAGCCCTGAAACTAATTTCACAAGCTTCAAACCAAGTAAATTCCATCACCTTCCTGATCCAACCAGTCAGCGATGTAGTACTGCTAGAGCATCCTATCCATATCTATGTACTACCAGAAAACCACCATCTACGGTGGCCGAGTGCGCAACTCCAACGTCCACATCTGATCCAATCGTGTCCAGAATACACGACTTCCCAAATCCCTGGACGACTAAGTCATCAATAAGTCTAATAAGATAATCATAAGCTTATACAATTCATACCAAGTATGAGATTGTCGTTGCTACACACCTGTATTCTCTTTACTCTAGGCTGATGATATAACCATCATCACTACGACAATGATAATTGTATGACACCATGTCACTACAATATCAACCCACCAGTCATAAATCAATCCTAGAGTATACACAGGTGTCCTATAGCTGATCTAAATAGATCCTCCATCCACAGTGAAGGATATTCATTTCCTTCCACAACTACCGCATTCTATCATCGATAATTGATGCATAATCTCAAAGGTCCATCTCTCTTTTAACAAAGAGTTTCGGATCTTCTCTAAAAGAAATATTAGGACAGTGAAATATCCCATCCAACACCTCCTATAATAAGGTAAAACGATCTTTCATCGTCTTGACCTGTGTAGGCATACACGCCTTATCCATAACCAAATCACTATTAGTATGGACTGATACTCTCTGAGGGCTTACTCCTTGTCCTTCAAATTGGTAGCTAGTAGGCCAAATCCCTAGCTTCCTAATTCGACATCAGTCGACACCTCTAAAGAGTCCGCACTTCTGAAATCATCGTTAGGTTCCACAAGGTCAATACATCATCGACCTCATCCCCGACCATGAGTAGGGGCAATTTCACTAAGTCAATACTTTTGCTAACCACTAAAGTACAATAACCACTAAAGACAACACTTTTCCTATAGCTCAGAGATATCCTTCAGCTTGCCTGGTCCCAAAACATGAGAACTCCCAAAAATCCAAGGAAAAGAAAATCCTCGAAACACAAAACCTACTAATCAAAACCGCAAACAAAGAAAATTGTCACGTCCTGGGGGCATATCCGTCATCCAAATGATAGAGGAGCCCCTTAGTGACAATATTCCGAAATACATGGACCAGATCAGGTAAAAACCTCAAAATAATAATAGAAATATAAGTATTTTATTAACTGCATGCATGCACGACTAAACATATATCAATCAAAGTAAAATAGTTTTATGACCCCAAATTAAATTGCGACAAAATCCAAAGTGCATAATCAAAATGCAACACCGATAAAGTAAACAAAACGGCATCCCGACGATGCAGGGAGACAAACACGACAAGGAACTCTCTGAGCGACACAAAGGTAGGTCAACAAAACACGTCCTCCATCAGTTAACCTAAAGGATAAGTGAGGAGGAGGTAAGTACAACCACTCAGTGGATGGATAGACAATAGTGCATACTCATAATGCACATAATGGAAGTCACAAGGAACAAGCTAGAGTAACCCAACTCCCAGAGTACCAATATTAGTCTACAACTAACCTGATCAGAAGTATAACAAATATACCTGCAAAACATACCCAACCACTGCAATCTACATGCAATGCACATCCAGATATCACGACAATGTCTCATGGCTCTCGCACACAAAGGGAACTGTCTATGAGCTTCCGCGAACGTAACTCGTGGGCCGACAATCAATAACACTGTCTACGCGCAACTACATGCAACCACGAATGGAACTCGTGGATAGACAGGCAGTATATAAATATCTAGTTATTGACTGCACGCACTAGCATACTACCACTAATAGGTCACGTGGGCAGTCAATTATCCTAGGTTGTTAAGCCTAGGGTTATCCAATACATCCAGCATAAAATGACTATCTACGTCGACAAAGATCACCGATCTACAATTAAACCCATTGAGGCGGTCAAGCGAGGGTTTCAACACCTCTAATACGAAATGTTTACCAAAGTCGGTAAAGATCATCGACTTATAAATAAATACCTCGAGATGGTTAAGTCTAGGGTTCCAACCCTTCTAACACGAACGGTTATCAAGGTCAATAAAAATCACAAGTCCACTAACAAACACGTCGAGACGATTGATCATAGAGTTTCGTCCCAACTAACAGGAAACGCCCATCAAGGCCAATCAGAACAACCCCTCTACTAACAAGCACGTCAAAAGGGTTAAGCCTAAATTATTCCATTCTACCAGTTCAATCATGCATGCTACAACATGCTACCACGAACAGATCTCGTGGGTACTTAAGATGTAAAGTAGCTATCTAGCTACAGGCGTCATACGAATCCGATTATTACCAACTCCGAACGAATAACGCAAGAATATAACCTTACAATAGGTCATCTCAACCATGATTGGGAGGCATGATTGACCACATATATACAAAGCACCTACCTATAGAGAGACTCTATTGCAGACTCTCTCTCAACCAAGAATGGGAGATATAGTAAGGATTAATCGCATCCTAACCATACGAACTCCGATCACCATATCACTGAAACAGTAAATGGATAATCACATACCAATATGCACATCCGGGTTATTACGCCTAGAGTTCCAACACCTAGGGTTCTACTAATATTGTTTCATTCATGAGATCCGCTCCTACAGAATAACCTCATCTAAGTTATTCCATCTCTACTAGTCTCAATCATGGTATCTCCGCAATATCACATAGCCAACTAAACACATAACACGCTGTCTAATAAACGACAGCATAGTCCTACTAATGACAATCAATGGCTGAAATTAAACTAAATGGTCATGCCAGAACAAAGTCAAGGTAATACTAAATAAAGCATCAGACGCCTATATATATCCTAATACTAGTCCAAATAGTAAGAGGTAAACATCTACCAATATTATCTAATCATTTATATCACAATGATAACTAGCTACCCATAGCAGTAATAGCAATTAATAACCATGTGCTAACGATAAACCAGTAACCTAAAAATCTAACAGTCTAACAGATATAAGGTTAAAAAAATACTAGACAAAACATCATACCACCGCATAACCAATATAACCAATACAAATCTGTACTAAATCTAGAAAATTTTCTAGAATTTATTTACCTGTTAGTCGTCTGGAGATGTCCTGTTGCCGCCAAATCCCCCATATTGACCTTGTCAATAATACCTCGAATTTCCGAAACATAAAAATCGTCGGAAATCCGTACCAATCCGAAAATACCCCAGTTAACTTGCCAAATGTGGCAAACTCCGAAAACCCAAAGACCCTAAGGAACTCGGAACCTATGCTCTGATACCAAATAAATTGTCATGCCCCGGGGGAGTCTCTGCCAGACGAAAATCCGGCAGCATCTCCCCTGTACGGGTGACAATACCAAACTTATATACAAGGCCTACACGACCACTATACATCGGTCAACACGACCGGAATCCAAATAACCCACGCAGGTAATAAAAGAGGCCTCAGGTCATCAATCAAAGTAAATAAATAAAATCTATCACCTCTTGACTTACCCCTTCTGCCATTTGAGCAGGAACATACAACCAAACCAATCGAATAGTAGTCCATATAAGGTCCAATATGCGAAAATCCACAAAAACATGTCCTCTAGTCCATACCAAAACCATAAACCACTAACAAAAACCATCCTGACGAGGGGGTTTGGCAGCTGGACTCTCCTGGCAGTTTTATCCTGAAATAATACAAAGCAATGGGGTAAGTTCAAAGAACTTAGTGGATATAGTCGATATGCAAAGTAAGGTATAGCTAACAATAAGAATCATGTCAGTGCAGTCTCACATGAATAGGGTATGCAAGCAAGAAATACAAAAGGACTGTACTTACCTGAATCTCCTACCCTGATATAGGAGCATGTGCCATACTATAAGAGATAAAGTCATCACCATATACAAACATGAATTCTGTATGCATGGCAATCATATGCAACATCCAAGGCATCAATAAAAATACAATAAATACAATACAAATGCTATCCATGCAAAGTGCATGCCGTGCAAAATGACATGGTCACCCCTGACACCAGTCAGCCGCCTCACACGCGATGGTGAAGCCGAGTGGGTAGGGCTATGACAACTATTCACTCTGCCATCACTGCTCCTGAGTGACCGAGTGGACAGGATGTTGTCGGAGTACACCTATCCTTCTGCCCCAACAGTGGGAGCTAAGCTCTCATCTCCTGTCATAGACTAGGAGGGATCCTCCATCCACTACCACACTGCCTCATTGCTACCCATGAGCGGACCAGCGGAGCCTGACAGAGCAACTGCACACACCCTCCTGATGTACCACTAACCTATGAGTGGCACCGTGTGCAGGCCATGTAACTAGCTGCGGGCTCAACTATAAAGGAACCCCGTCCAGCCAGTATGCAATCATGCAAGATGGTGCATGATACTAAAGCATGTAAATCCAAATAAAATGCATAATCGAATAATATGCACAACCAATAAGTACATATCCATGATCCGAGTAAAACAGGGAAAGTATAACCATAAACCGATCAAATGCATGTATCAAGTAGGCACAAAAACATACTAGGCATATAAACATGAAAATTATTGCGAGCTATCCTAACTAGCATATCAACATGACTATATCTAAGAGATAAGTCAAAATACCCGCCTGCTATAATGATCGAAATCATGAACTCTTCACCCCCGTTGACCGGTCTCGTGACCAAAACCTGCATAAAACATAATTATCATCAGATTATATAGCCAACCCTAATATCAAGTCCAAAACCTAATGGATTAAGCTATCCCCTTAACCAATTCACTCACTGCCGTCATATATCCACACAATAACAGGACCCATAACCTTCCCTCCAATCACACTCATTCATAGCCTGCAAAACCCCAATTTATAGCCCCTAATCAACCACAACTCCGACTCTTGATCCAAAGTAGATGATCCACTCTGTACAATCCCCTTTGATATGCAACAGATACATAATCAAATCAAACCAAACCATAGCAATATTAGTATCCATTCATAAATTTATCCAGATACCACCCACCTTGTTTAATCTCCTTTATTTAACTCAATTAACAGATTAATCAATAATTACATTAGATAGAATCAGAAAAGGAAAATCCTCCGGCTTACCCAAATCAATCTGCTCCTCTCGCTCACAGCCGTACAACCCAAAATCTATCAATTCACAGTAAAATTTGAGAGGGCTAGACCAACTTACCAATAATTCGGACCCAACCGAAAGGAATTTGCCAACTAAATTCACCGGAGAAAAATCTCAACTGCCCTAGTCACTGCCCAAACACAAAGTCAAAGAATTAGCTTGCTCCGGCAACCACCGACAGAGATCCACAGCGAGGTGGAGAAGATGGACCTATTACCTTGCTCCGGCGACCACCGGCAGAGATCGCAGTCCTCCAACAGTGGCTGTGACGACGCGGTGGTGTGAGATGGCGACACGCATAGCCCGCGTCGCCTGCCTGGGTGAAGTAGAGGCGTCGGACAATCGGATGCAAGGTCGGCGGCAGCGTCGATGTCAGTGACAGAGGAGTCGGCGCGTGCGGCTGGGGATGGCGATGACGGAGGCGCTGACGAGTGCTGCCACGGCGAGGTGGAGAGCGTAGGCGTCCATCCCGTGCGTCTCAGACGAGGCTCGACTCGCCTCGGATCAGGGCTCCCTTACAAACCCTCGAAGAGAAGAAGGGGGCGAGTGATGTGGGGGGAAAAGAAGGGAGGTGTCGGCACGGTGTCTTCGGGAGAAGAGAAAGGCTCGGCGACGCTCGAGCGAGATCGGGAGAAGGTTGCGCGAGAACCAAAGTCGCGAGGGGGAAGAACAAGCGGATCACGAGGTGAGTGTCGGGTGCGGCTGGGAGAAATAAAACCAAAAGCTTAACCTAGGTTTGGTTCAGTTAATCCCTAAACATCATCTAAACAAGCCCTTTAAAAGTCTGTTTTTCTTATCCCCGTAATTATCTCGTACAGGCTCCGTTTAATTCCAGAAAAATTCCTAAAATTCTCCAAAATCTCGAAAAAAATTCCCAGGATTATTTTCCTAAATTTTGGCCATAAAATTTTATATTTTAATTTTCCGTATTTAACATATGTAGTTCTTCCAGAGCAATGAACTTCTTTATTATGAGCTCCCGCCCATATCTTTCTTTGCTTACCCCCTTTTCTGGTCTTCCTTCTGCTGTGCAAAATTTAAACTTCTCTAGATAGTACCAAAATCAGATAAGCATACAACTTCTTTATTTTTTCATTACGCAAGAATCACATATGCACTTAGATGAGCATCCAGCTCCTTCATGTCGCTCTTGTGCAAGGATGTAGGAAAATGTATAGTTAACATAAAACTTCAGTCTATACGGAGATAAAATAATATATAGCTGAGGGAATACTTAGCTCTTCAGATCCACCATCATATGGGGATAAACTAATATATATAAAGCTGAGGAAATACTCAACTCTTCCGATCCACCACCGCACGAGGATAAAATAATATATATATAGCTGAGGAAATACTCAGCTCTTCCGATCCACCACCACACGGGGATAAAATAATATATAGCTGAGGGAAAACTCAACTCTTCCAATCCACCACCACACGGGGATAAAATAATATATATAGCTGAAGAAATACTCAGCTCTTTCGATCCATCACCGCACAGGGATAAAATAATATATAGTTGAGGGAAAACTCAGCTCTTCCGATCCACCACCGCACGGGGATAAAATAATATACAGTTGAGAAAACTCAACTCTTCCGGTCCACCATCGCACGGGGATAAAATAATATACAGTTGAGAAAATGCTCAGCTCTTCCAATCCACCACCACACGGGGATAAAATAATATATAGTTGAGGGAAAACTCAGCTCTTCCGATCCATCACCTCACGAGGATAAAATAATATATAGTTAAGAAAACTCAGCTCTTCCGATCCACCACCTCACGGGGATAAAATAATATACAACTGAGAAAATGCTCAGCTCTTCCGATCCGCCACCACACGGGGATAAAATAATATATAGCTGAGGGAAAACTTAGGTCTTCTGATCCATCACCGCACGGGGATAAAATAATATATATAGCTAAGGAAATACTCAGCTCTTCCGATCCATCACCGTTCGGGGATAAAATAATATATAGCTGAGGAAAAACTCAGCTCTTTCGATCTACCACCGCACGGGGATAAAATAATATACAGCTGAGAAAACTCAGCTCTTCCGATCCACCACCGCACGGGGATAAAATAATATACAGCTGAGAAAATGCTCAACTATTTCGATCCACCATCGCACGGGGATAAAATAATATACAGCTGAGAAAATTCAGCTCTTCCAATTCACCACCACACAGGAATAAAATAATATACAGCTGAGAAAATGCTCAGCTCTTCCGATCCGCCACCACACGGGGATAAAATAATATATAGATGAGGGAAAACTTAGATCTTTCGATCCATCACCGCATGGGGATAAAATAATATATAGCTGAGAAAACTCAACTCTTCCGATCCACCACCGCACGGGGATAAAATAATATACAACTGAGAAAACTCAGCTCTTCCGATCCACCATCGCACGGAGATAAAATAATATATAGCTGAGAAAATGCTCAGCTCTTCCGATCCGCCACCACACGGGGATAACGACTTCGGCCAATACCGAGCCGCATAAAAAATATGATAACTTGACCCAAGGCGCTGCCCTCTCAGGCCAAAAGAACTTTTTCCACACTGCCATTATTTCTTCATTCATCCATTAAACGGGGATAACCATCTTGGCTAGGGCCAAACTTGAAAGAAAAAATGAGAAATATACCTTCGAGAGTCATATCTTTGCCCTGAAGTTGGATGTTCATGTTCTTTTGTCACACGAAGACAGCGGCTCTAGCAGATAACGGGCAATAGGAAAAATAAATTATCATTTCTCATATTTCTAGGGGCCCATCTCAGGGCTTTGTAGCCCAATTGACATTGCAAGCCCATTTAGTGCCCCTTCTATATAGGACTTTTCATCTTTTCTCTTCTCCATTTTCATCTTCTCTATCTGACTTTCCATCTTCTCCTGCTTCTTTGTCCTCTTTTCCTTACACCACCATCCTTCGGCGTTCCAGCTACTAACTTCTGTGCTTCTTTTCTTCCTTCGAAAGGCAGGATGTATTCCTTTTTTCAACAGGAAGTGGCAAAGCGCCGCCAAGAATCCAGGTGGGGTGAGGGTCAACAACTAGCAACGCCTTCGCCTTCACCTCCTCCTTTACCTTCGCCCATTCCCACCGCTTCTATTCCAGCTCTCCCTTCTCCTCCTCGTTCATCTGAAACCCCCATCTCCATAGTTCCAGATGAGATCATGGTAGCTGGTCCATCCTCATCTTCAATGCCGCTCGTAAACTCTAACTTGCCCATCTCTTCACCTTCCATCCTGGGCATTTGCAAATCGCCCCCTCCAATATTGCAACCTGAGGTTGAATACAGAGAGGTTGCGCATCAACGCTTGCCGACAGAAGATGTCTCTGCGTCCTCTCCTTCTCCTTCTCCTTCTCCGGAACATTCTCCCACACCAGCACCGATGGTGATTGAGATTCCCCCATTGTCTTCTCTGCCCCTCCTAGACGCCTTCTCATCACCTTCTCTTGCTGCTCCGAACTTGGGAGGCCTTTCCCCCCCTTTGGACGCAGACCAGGTTTTTTCCGCTCTTCCTCTCACCAGCGAAGAACCCTCAACCCCAGGGCTCTCCATGTCTTCTTCAGTGAACTCCTCATCCGACCAGTTACTTCCCCCAAATTCTTCTGCCCCTGTCAAGCAACAAACCTTGGGAGATCGGTTGGCCGGCTAGAGGGGGGTGAATAGCCCTAATTCGTCGGACGTCGTATTTTGCTTGTCTACAAAATATTAGCGCAAGCGGAATATACAAATGTAAATAAATACAAGCAAAATATAAGCAAGCAAGACAAACACCGAGATGTAACGTGGTTCACGGCTATGCCGCTAATCCACGGTCCGATTCGTCCACGGTGAATCACTCCGAAACCCAATCACTATTGGTCTCTCCTTTGCACCAAGCTAGGTGGAGGTAACCTTTACAAACACTCCTCTTACAAATAGAATGGAAATAAGCTTGAGTAAGAGGATGGAAAGCTTTAGGGATCTTTGGGAGAGTATTAGAGCATAAGCATTAGGCTCCCAAACCCTTACCCCCTTCCTTTTTATAGAGGAAGAGGGTTTCTTCCCGTTGACAAGATCAGTCGACTGATGCCCTTGATCAGTCGACTGATCCCGTAGCCGTTGCCAATAACGGCGCCTTTCCACGTTGGATTCCATCCAGCGATCGCGGCATCGGTCGTGATATTGCCATCGATCGGTGATTCTCGATCGATCAGTCGACTCCGATCTGCGTGCCGCGGTGCCATCGATCAGCCATTCCACAGCGGTCGGCGGTGTCGACTATCGATCATTGCCGATCCATAGCGATCGGCCGCTCCGGTTTTACACGGTCGATCGATCCATCGACTCGAGCGATCATTGCCATGACATGGCAGTCGACTGGTGTCGGGAAAACTCATCAGACACTTGGCCAAATGGCCAAGTTTCACCTAAGAGCTACCCCTTCCCGGGTTACAATCGCTCACTCTCATCCCTCGGAGTCCCTCGCCTTCGAAGTTCTCTTCGTTCGCGGCCACGTCCCTCGGCAGCATCAGGCACACGGCTCTGCAATGCTCCTTCGCGTCTCTTGCCTCAAAGTCTACTTCCTCCGGCTTCACTCCAAGCTTCTCGTCCGGCGGTCCCTCGGATGCTCCAAGCGCACGGCTTCCGCAAAGCTATCCTTCACCGACTCAAGGCACGAGTCATGAGATGTGAAACTCACCATGGCTCCATGTGCGAATTACTAAGCCCTGCATGACTTCAACGCACATATCAAATCAACATAACCAACTAACTTAAACCCTTTGCCACACACATCAAAACCTTATCATGGCAAGAGATTGCCCTAACAATCTCCCCCTTTTTGATGTGTGGCAATCCGTTTAAGTTAGGTAAACATTTGATAAAAATTTCTAAGGTAAGAAAAGCATGTAAGTATAAACATGACATAGCAACATGCAACTCCCCCTTAATCAATGAAACTTTCTACACAAATTTTCTCCCCCTATCATATATTTCTCCCCCTAAAATAATTAACTTAAACATAATTATTTCTCCCCCTTTGACACCATCAAAAAGATTAACACTAAGTTATAAAACCCATGGCATCAAGTATAGAAGGAAAAAAAATACCACAAATTGAATTAAAAAAACTGAATTCGGCCTTCACTGCTCGATTTTGCCATCACCGATCGTTCGATACTCGACCGCACATGATTTTCGGATTTCGATTTTTCTGTGAATTTCGTAAATGCGTTAAAAATTCAAAAAATTCAAAAAATCATAAAATTTGGGAACACATTTCTTTTAAGTATTTCTATCAGTGAAAATATGTTTTCATGAAAAGTCATTATATTTTCTGATATTTTGCCAAAAATCCAAAAACTTTAAAAACTACTAGGTTTTTGATCATGAAAGTATCAAGTTTTAACACCTAGTTTTGGTTCCAAGTGTTTCAAAACATGAATACATGTATTTTAAAGTGAGAAATTGTTTTGAAAACATATGAAATATCCAACCATGATCTTTGGGCAATATGTCTATGAATTAAACATAAGCCTTCCCCATGATTGGTCTATTATTGCTAATTTGATACATTAAATGACCATCTAAATGCCATAGCATTAGTGGACATTTGTATCATCTAACATCTCACCCATGCTAAGTTTGCAATCAAGTTAGCCTATAGTGAGTGTGAGATGCATCCTAGAAGTATTTATATATACTTAACCAATATATTCATACAATTCTATCATGGTTAAGTATCAACCTAACAACCTACATGATCATAATGACATATATGATTTAATTTCACATTATGACCATGAAATACATGTTTTCAACAAATAATAATCATGCATTAGGTATTATATGATGATAATTAGCAAAGTATCACCTAAAGCATGATTCAAACCTATTTCTCATGATTATGTGCCAAAAACCAAAATGATAAATCATGATTACAAACATACATGACAATTTCAATAGATATCATGATTTAGGCATTATTATCTATTTATGGGCACGTTATCATCACCCAACACTATTTAAAAAATGAGGTCCCACCATCCTAAGTCAACCACCATATGATTTAGGTCAATTACATATGGTTGACTACCCTAGGGTTATCCTAACCCTTAAGGATGGATTTTGGAACCCAAAATAAATTCTTTCCTATTGGGTTCACTAAAATTCTTGGGGATCCATTTCCTAGCTATTACTTTCTTCTTATCTTGTCCCCTAGCTATTGGGCATTTATAGGCCTTTTCATTTTTCTTTTCTTTGTATCCTATGCCTTTCTTGTTAAAACTAGCTCTTTGGCTCCCTATTATCATGTTCAAAGTATTGGAGCCAATTGTGAATTTTTCTAGGGCTTTGGTTAAATAATCTACCTTTTCCCTTAAAGCCCTATTTTCATTTATACATGCATCACTAACATCTAATGGCATATATTCATCATGTGAGCATGCATCATCATGGCAAGAAGAAATATTTTCAATTTAGCATGCTTTTTCTAATTTTTGCTCTAATTCCTTAATTTGATTAAGCATGCTTTTATTTTTCTTTTTCATGCCAAATAAGTCCTTAGTTAAACTAGAAATTATGGAAACTATTTTCTTAGGAGAGGCTTTCGTTACCATAGTTTCCATATCCTCTTCTTCTTCTTCGGATGATGAGGTAGATGAAGCTCCCCCTTCATTTGAGCTCTCTCTCGCTTGTGCTTGATTCTTCATTTGAGGAGGAGGAGGAGCTATCCAAGTCTTGAAGAGCCATTAGTGCTAGGTTGGAGTAAACATGCTCTTCTTCATCGGATGAGGAGGAGTAGGCAAGGTCATCCCATGTCTTGGCTTTGAGAGCCATGGACTTTCCTTTTTCCTTGGCCTTCCTCTCCTCTTTCTTCTTGCTCCCCTTCTTCTTCTTCTTTTCTTCCTTCTTTTTCTTCTCTTCCTTGCTCTTGTTTAGGAGGGACAATTGTCCCTTATGTGCCCTCTCCTTGGCAATTGTAGCATATGACCTTCCCCTTGGTCTCCTTCCCTATCATTAGATTTATGAAATCTAAAATTCTTAAATGCACGCCTTACCCTCCTTACCATATAGGCCTCTTCGTGCTATCCATGGAGGAGGATGAGGCTTCATCATCGGAGGAGGAGGAATTTCCATCTTCTTCTTTCCCTTATTTGCTATCAAGGCTACTCCTCTTGAAGGTTGAATTCTTGGTTCTTCTTGTATTCCTTCAAGTCTTGTTTCATGGAGCTCCATTGTTGAGAAGAACTCCTCCAAGGTACTTACTTCCAAGTTCTTGGAGATGTAGAATGAATCCACCATGGAGCTCCATCTTGAGGATCGGGAAAGACGCGTCTATGGCCTTCATTACCATATCCCGGTTGGATAACTTCTCTCCTACACTTGTTAGTCCAAGCAAAATCTCTTTAAACCTAGAATGCAATGAAGTTACCTTTTCTCCCTTTTCTAATTTGATGTTTGATAGTTGGGAGCGGAGGAGGTCTCTTCTTGCTAGCTTTGCCTCCGAGGTACCTTCATGAAGCTCTACTAGCTTCTCCCACATCTCCTTGGCACTAGAGCACTCCCCAATTCGGTTTATCTCTTGTTGAGGAAGTACGTTGAGGAGATGATGCTTAGCCCTTGAATTTGCAATGTGTTCCTCTCTTTGCTTCTTAGTCCACCTTGTCTTCTCTATTGGTTCACCCCTTTCATCCCTAGGCAACTCGAAACCATTTTCCATTATAAGCATAACATCAAAATCGGTCTCGAAGAATACCTCCATTCGCTTCTTCCACCAAGCGAATTCGCCGTCGAACTTCGGCGGGTAGATGTTGGAGCCGGCCATCTTTTAATGAAGTGTTTGTCGTGGCGGTTAGTCCTTGACAAACGACTTGGCTCTGATACCACTTGTTGGGAGATCGGTTGGCCGGCTAGAGGGGGGTGAATAGCCCTAATTCGTCGGACGTCGTATTTTGCTTGTCTACAAAATATTAGCGCAAGCGGAATATACAAATGTAAATAAATACAAGCAAAATATAAGCAAGCAAGACAAACACCGAGATGTAACGTGGTTCACGGCTATGCCGCTAATCCACATCCGATTAAATCCACGGTGAATCACTCCGAAACCCAATCACTATTGGTCTCTCCTTTGCACCAAGCTAGGTGGAGGTAACCTTTACAAACACTCCTCTTACAAATAGAATGGAAATAAGCTTGAGTAAGAGGATGGAAAGCTTTAGGGATCTTTGGGAGAGTATTAGAGCATAAGCATTAGGCTCCCAAACCCTTACCCCCTTCCTTTTTATAGAGGAAGAGGGTTTCTTCCCGTTGACAAGATCAGTCGACTGATGCCCTTGATCAGTCGACTGATCCCGTAGCCGTTGCCAATAACGGCGCCTTTCCACGTTGGATTCCATCCATCCAGATCGCGCATCATCGATCGATATTGCCATCGACTGATTCTCGATCAGTCGAGTGCCTAGTCGAGTCGACATTCTCGTGTGCCGTGCAGCGGTTATCGATCATTGCCATTCCTGGCCGGTCGGTGTCGACTCATCGATCATTGCCGATCATGGCGGTCGACCGCTAAGCACTTAATCGGTTTTACATCACGATCGATCCATCGATTGAGCGGGCGATCATGACATGGCAATGACCGTGGTCGAACCCATCCGACACTTGGCCAAATGGCCAAGTTTCACCTAAGAGCTACCCCTTCCCGGGTTACAATGCTCACTCATCCCTCGAGTCCTCGCCGAAGTTCTCGCCGTTCGCGCCGCGTCCTCGGCGGCATCACGCGGCTCAGAATGCTCCTTCTTCTCTCTTGCCTCGAAGTCTACTTCCTCCGGCTTCACTCCAAGCTTCTCGTCCGGCGGTCCCTCGGATGCTCCAAGCGCACGGCTTCCGCAAAGCTATCCTTCACCGACTCAAGGCACGAGTCATGAGATGTGAAACTCACCATGGCTCCATGTGCGAATTACTAAGCCCTGCATGACTTCAACGCACATATCAAATCAACATAACCAACTAACTTAAACCCTTTGCCACACACATCAAAACCTTATCATGGCAAGAGATTGCCCTAACACAAACCACTTTTGGTCTTCCCCTACCCACATCTATTTCTCCCCCTTCTCCTCCAATTTCTTCGAGTCTCTTGGCGAGGACTCTTTTCGTGGCTTCCCCAACCCATTTGGCAACCCCAACCCATGTTCTCTCTTTTCTTCTAGCAAATCCAGCTCAGTGCAACGAATGATTTGGTTCTGCTCTGGCTCATAAACTTCCATATGGGCGCTACTTAAAAGGGCCTCCATTGGAATGACGGCCTCTATTCCGTACACCAGGCTGAAAGGAGTTTCACCTGTTACAGTTTTTGGAGTGGTTCGATAAGCCCACAAGATCCCTGACATCTCATCCACCCAGTTTCCTCTCTGAGCACCCAATTTAGTCTTCAATCCTTGAATAAGGATTCTATTAGTTACTTCGACCTACCCATTAGCTTGAGGGTGAGCTACAGAAGTAAAAGCTTGCTGGATATTAAGACTTTGGCACCATTCCTTGATCTTTTTGCCCTGGAACTATCGTCCATTGTCGCTAACTAACCTTCTGGGAATTCCATATCGACAGATAATATTCTTCCATAGAAACTGTATCACGACATTCTCAGTAATTTTGGCAAGGGGCTCTGCTTCCACCCACTTGGAGAAGTAATCTACGACCACCAATAAGAACTTCTTCTGCAAAGGTGCCATAGGCATGGGGCTCACTATATTCATTCTCCACTGATTGAAGGGACATGAAGCAACAACAACTTTCATTAACTCAGCTGGTCGTTCGGACCGGTTACTATGCTTCTGACAGGCTGAACAGATTTGCACTACGTGAGCTGCATTTTGTTGAAGAGTAGGCCAAAAGTATCCTGCCAACAAGACTTTCCTCGCCAGAGCTCTCCCTCCCAAATGATTGTTGCAGCAACCTTCGTAGATTTCCCGAAGTACCCATTCAGCATCTTCCTTACCCAAACACTTCAGCGGGGGCCGCCCAAAAGACATCTTATATAGTGCTCCATTCATGATGGTGAACCGCTTCGCTCTGCTCAGCAGGACGGATGTCGCTCCCCTTTCTTCTGGAACCTTTCCTTGCTGCAAATATACCATAATGTTAGTCCTCCAATCAGAGATCTGATCTGATTTTGGTACGACCCCCTCCACATTGTTTATCACCAGAGAAGTAGAGACTTCCACACAGACTACTTCAGGTTGCTTTACCCCTTCCATAGCGCTAGCTAACTGAGCCAACTCATCCGCCTCCTAATTGTTCTCCCTCGGAATCTGTTTTAAGAGAACTTGCTAAAAATAAACCTTTTCTTTCTCAAAAGCCTTTAAATATTTCTGCAATCTTTCTTCCCGCACCGTGAAAGAGCCCTGAAGTTGTGACATTGCTAACTGGGAGTCCGAATGGATTATAACGAAAGTTGCTCCTACGACTATGGCGGCTTTGTAACCCTGCTAAAATAGCTTCATATTCTGCTTCATTGTTGGACGCCTGATATCCCAGGCGCACGGCTATGCGAGTTTCCTCTTTCTCAGGGGATATTAACAGTACTCTCACCCCACTGCCTGCAAACCCAGAAGAGTCATCCACAAATACATTTCATGCCTCTGATCCCTCTTCTTTTTCCGATGAACCATCTTCTGAACCAACGGGTACTTCTACTAGAAAATCAGCGAGAGCTTGAGTCTTGATGACGGTTCGGGGCTGATAATGAATGTCATGCTCACTTAACTCCACTGCCCACTTAGCCAATCTATTAGAAAAATTAGGCTTAGTCACCACCTTGCCTAATTCACTGTGAGTTAAGACATTAATTGGGTGAGCTAGGAAGTATGACCTCAACTTGTCGGCTGTCTAAACTAGAATATATGTCAACTTCTCCATCTCAGTGTATCATGATTTAGCTCCTTTCAAGATATAACTGGTATAGTAAATAGGTTGTTGTTGAGAACCTTCTTGTTTTAACAATAATGAAGTAATAGCTCCTTCTGAAACAACTAAATACATCCACAAGGGCTCTCCGACTACTGGTTTGGCTAACAAAGAAAGTTTAGCTAAATACTTCTTCAGCTCTCGGAAAGCTTGTTCACAGTGATCATTCCACTGAAATTTAGTAGCCTTGTGCAAAATCCTGAAGAAAGGTAGCCCCTTGTCTGCTAATCTGGCTATAAATTAAGACAAGGAAACAATTCTCCCTATCAGTTTTTGAGTTTCTCGTAGATTAGCAGGCGACTTCATATTGCACAATGCCTGCACCTTCTCCGGATTGGCCTACAGTCCCTTCTCAATTACAATATACCCCAAGAACTTCCCGCTCTTCACTCCAAACAAACATTGTTTGGGGTTCAATTTCATGTTATATCGCCTCAAGGTAGCAAAAGTTTCGTCCAAGTCAGTAACCAGATCCCGAGTGGTTTTTGATTTAACCAGGATGTCATCGACGTATACCTCCACATTTTTTCCCTTTTATTCCGCAAAGATTTTATCCATGAGCCGCTGATATATAGCCCCCGCATTTTTTAGACCAAAAGGCATCACCACATAGGCATACAACCCTCCCGCTGTCACAAAACTAACTCTCTTTTGATCTTCTTTAGCCAGTAGTATTTGATGATACCCTTGGTAAGCATCCATTAGGGACACTACTTCATATCCCATAGTGGAATCCACCAGTTGATCGATACAAGGCAAGGGGTAGCAGTCTTTAGGGCATGTTTTATTTAAATCACGGAAACCAATACACATCCTCCACTGCCCCGAAGGCTTGAGGACCATAACTACATTGGATACCCACTCAGGAAATTGAATCTCTTTAACATGATCTGCTCGCAACAATTTATCTACTTCCTCAGCTATCACTTTGTCTTTTTCAGGTCCAAAATGTCGCAGCTTCTGCTGGATGGGTCAGACTCCTCTGGTAATGTTAAGATGATGTTCGACAATGCAAGGGTCAATCCCCGTAAGGTCATGCACATCCCCAGCGAAGATATCTTCGTTTTTCTTTAAGCATGCCACCAGCTCCTCCTTAACCTCGAGCTACTGAGCCACCCGAGTGACTTTTCCTGGAGCTATCTCTACCAGCTCCCCTTCTTCTATTTTCCCCGCTTTGAGGGGGGGGGGGAGACTCTTCCAGCACGCATACGTTAGAAATCACGACGACTTTTCCTTTAGGGTCATCTATTCGGGCCTTATTTTGGTCATCCCTGACCATTTGTATGTAGTAGCTCCTTGCAGCCTTCTGCTCGCCTTTGTCCTCCCCAATTAGTTGCCCGACCAGAAATTTTACCTTCTGGTGGTAAGGAGAAGCCACCGCCTGAAAAATAGACAGGAAGGGATGACCCAGGATCGCATTATAAGTGGATGGAGCATCCACGATAAGAAAAGAAATAGTATTGGTTTTTTGGCTGGGCTTTGTGCCCAGAGTGAGGGGCAATGAGATTTGCCCTGTGGGATGCACCACATGTCCCGCAAATCCAAAGAGAGGAGTGGCCACATCCTCCAACTGTGCATTTCCCAGCTGCATCTGTCCAAAAGCTTCCTGGAAGAAGATGTTGACAGAGCTTCCTGAATCAACTAATACCCAGGCCACTTCATAGTTGGCCAGGGAGATACGGATCACCAAAGCATCCGTATGAGACAACAGAACACCTCGGAGATCTTCAGGCCCGAACGAAATTGGCGGTGCGGTTTGGACAGCCTGATCGGTAACTATAGCCAAGCTCTCTATAAGATGGGCATAAGACTTTCGCTCCCGATTGGAGTCCCCATCAGTGGGTCCTCCTGCGATAACGTGAATAACCCCCCGTGTGGGGATGTCATTTAGATCAGATGAAGGGCCCTCACTTGACGGGCCTCCTTATGACATACCCTCTTGGGCTGGAGTTTGTTGGTCTGGAGGAAAAGTAACTTGCGGTCGTTGGTTGTAAGGCCCGGGACGAACCATGTTGGGTCGCTGGCCTCGCCGTGCCGGTCCTCCCGTCTGAGGCCAAACATGTGGGTAAGCGGCTCGGATACGTTCCAGTTCTTCTTGCAATTTAAAGCATGACCACTGGCATGGTCATACTCCATATGATACTGGCAGAAGAAAGGAGTGGGAGGGTTGAGAGGCACTACCCTGTACCCCATTGGTCGTTGCAGAAGACCCTGCTGGTCATAGAACTCTATCTCCCGCTCTTTCCAAGTTCTTGGGAGCGGGACTGCATCGGCAGCCATAATCTGCAACGGAGGCGTGGGGCGAGCTCCTTGTATTAATAATCGAGGTATGGGAGCTTCTGGTAGAAAGGGTCGCACATACTCCCATCGGGGAGGTGCTCGAGGAGCTGTCAGACAACTTCTCTCTGTAGGGACCATTGCGAAGGCTCGTTCGGCTCTCCGAACCTTCAGTTCTTCTTCTTCGTTAATATAGTTTTTTGCACGGCTCAATAATTCTTCATAGCTGGCCATGGGCTTCCTCAAGAGTGAGGTAAGGAAAGGACCCTCCCTTAGCCCGTGTGGAATGGCCACTCTGAAGGCATTTGATCTTGCTAAGGGGATATTTTTGGCAGTGAAAGTGAATCGATGAAGATACCCTCTGAGTGATTCTGAGAGCCCCTGCGTAATGTGCAGCACGATGGAAGCATCATGCTTATACACCTTACAACTGGCAAACTCTTGACGGAACATCCCCTGAAAATTAGCAAAAAAAGTAATAGACCCCGAGGGAAGGGTATTAAACCATTTTTGCACCGAGTCGGTTAAAGTGGTACGGAAGACCCGGCACTTGAGGGTATCGTTATAGCAATGAAGCGAGGCAGCTCCTGCGAACTGTGATAGATGCTCCTCAGGATCCGTCGTGCCATAATACTTGTCCACCTGGGGATTTCTGAAGTATGAAAGTGGAACTTCAGAAAGAATGTCCATGGTGAAAGGACTGGGCTCGTAAATCTCCGGAGCCTTAGTTGAATGGCTTTCGCCTTGCTCTTCTCGTCGAGCCTGGGTTATGGGCATAGTGGTTTGATGTACTCGTCCCCCCAGCCCCTCCCCAGGCAACACTTCGACGTTGGTGGTTGTACGAAGTGGAGGGGGCATCTCTTGTGGTGGTCCACAGGGGGAAGGTTCATCAGAGTGGGGATGAAGGTACCCAACCCTTCTCCTCTCCTTAGTGAGGGCCTCAGCCACGGCTGTGTCCACCATGGCTCTCAGCTGCGATGGTAGTATGGTGATGGGATTCTCCTCCGCGGAAGAAGCTGTCGGATAATGTATCTCCTCTGGCTGCATCTCTACGTCTTACTCAGAATGTTCCCATAGACGGCGCCAACTGATGCGGTCGTAGAAGGATTTTTTTATTTCCTTTCAACGCCGAGGAGCGTGCAGGAACCTTGGGGGTTCTCTCCGGCCGCAACAGTAATGAGATACGAAGAAGAAAAAATACGCGCAACACAAGCAACGGATAAAGACACAAGATGTAACGTGATTTGGAATGAGGATATCTACTCTACGGGGGTGAGCTCTCCCACGAGCTACGGTGCCAAAGCACTTTCACTATGAACTTCCTCCTTGGCGAAAAAACTTCCAGAGGTGGAGGAGAAAACCTTTTACAATTAGCTCAATACACAGAAAATATCGAAAGGACGGAGCTCACTACTCTCCTTGTCTCCTTCTCCGATGATGCGGTTGCTCTTCCCTTCGAGTGTGTCTTTGTCTCTTGCCTGTAGGAAAAAATGTGGATCCCCTTTTCTCTTGCCCTTCTTCTCCCTTTTATCCCCCTTCCTCTAGCCAGCTGTTGCACTACGAACCTCCTCCATCGTACACGTGGCCACCTTGCTTATTTGGAGAATCATTCTGTTACAGACACGAGGAGTGAAGACTCCTCCGAATATTACGTGGGGTCCTTTTTTGCTGTGTAACAACTTCTTATCTGTATTTCCAGAAATGTTCTAGCCCATCCCTTTCAGCCACTTACCTTCAGTAAAGCTAGCCTAGACCCACCGCTCACGTGTAGCGTAGCTCTTAGGCTTTTTCCGGTAGTCCGTACCAACTTCCATCCTTCCCGCGTCGAACCCCCTCCAGGCCCGCCGGATCGAGCCAATTCTCATCCGTCTCGTATTGAACCAATCTTCAACTTCGTTCGACAGTACCATTCCACCTGAACCATCTCCCCGAACCATTTCCCCCGAACTCTTGCACCCGACCCGTTCTTCCCAGACTCCTTTCGCCGAACCAACTATTTGATTCGGGCAGTGTCCTACGCACGGGCCTTGTTGCCTTACTCATGAGAAAAGGTAACAGCAGTATCAATTTTTATATTTTACTTTTGCATATTAGTGTAGCATCTTGAGCAAACGAATTTGGAAATATCAGTTTGTTTAATAGTTCTCTTTAATTGCTCATTGTGATTTGTTATTATTCACTTATCAATATGTAGTTTCTTTTACTAATGAAGTTATCTTCCTTTTGTGGGTTCAGATGGCGCAACTATTAAAGCTTTCAGAGGAACACTCGAATGAGCATCATGCAATTTAAAATAATGCTTTTGCACCTGCTCTATGGTCCCATGAGGATAATTTTGATCATTAATATGTGCAACAATCTCTCATAATCCGAAAATTGGATATCAATTCCATAAACGAGATTAACTATTTTGTAGAGGCAGAATAGTGGTCGTTTGACTATTCCATTATCTACATGGACTCTTGCAATTGCAAAAGATGAGAGTTGAGAGGTATGTAATGCAATTGTCTTTAACAATTGTTGTATAAGCTCTATATATTATTTTAGGAATAGTTGATTAATTAGAATGGAATATGATATGGGTACGGAGAAAAATCCGTTCGCTCCGTTTTCAAGGCGACGAAGCGTTGAGGGAGGTCTCGGAAGGTTCTCCCCGGCCGTAATCAGTAAAGAATAAGAGGATGAAATAGACGAAACGCAAAAACCCGACGCCAGCAATCGAGATTCAGACACAAGATGTAACGTGGTTCGGAATAAGGATTCCTACTCCACGGGGGTGAGGTTTCTCACCAGATACGGTGCCTAAGCACTTCCACTATGAAAATCCTCCTTTACAGAAAGTAAGTTTCCGAGGGTGGAGGAGAAATGACCTCTTACAATGATATTACAAGATAAGAAAAATACAAGAGACTTGACAAATAGCAGATCTCCGTCCTCCTTCTCCAGCGAGACCGTTCTCTCTCTTCTCTTGTCTCCTCTTCTCTCTTGCTGCGTTGGAATGATTGCGGATCGATCCCTTTTTTCTCCTTTCTTTCCCCCTTTTATCTTCCGTCGTCACACCGCTGGGTCTCTCTCCCCTCCACGTGGCCACCCTTTCTTTGGGAGAATCATTCTGTTACAGATATGTGGAACGAAGGCTCCTCGGAATCTCTCGTAGGGCCCCCCCAAACCGTTGCATAAGACCTCTTCCTTTACTTTTTGGGCAACTAGGTTAAACTGTCCCCCTCAACCCTCTGCTTTAGGCGAAGTTAACTTAGGCCCCTAGACCACAGGTGACCTAGTCTTAGGGTTTCTTATCAACCTGAAACAGTTCCTCTTTTCCACCTTGAGCAGAGCACCTTCCATCTCTTCCTGGCCGTGTCGATTACTTCTGATAACTCTCGCCCGTGTCAATGGCTTCGGCTAACTCTCGCCCGTGTCAATGGCTTCGGCTAACTCTCGCCCGTGTCAATGGTTTCGGCTAACTCTCGCCCGTGTCAATGGCTTCGGCTAACTCTCGCCCGTGCCAATGGCTTCTGATAACTCTCGCCCGTGCCAATGGCTTCGGCTAACTCTCGCCCGAACTGTTTCTCCTTTTCTCCTTTGGCCGAACCAGGTGTTTTGGGACGGATCATGGGTCACCTGCTAACCCTTTTATTGGGAGTTAGGTAGAAAAGATACCAGTGGTATCATTAGTCAACCCCGAAAAATAGTCAAGCGAAGTTATAAGCTTGACTTTCCAAATGTGCGTAAAGTTTATGCCCTATTCTTCATTCCTCCGTTTGAATCCACCTTTTCCTTTACAACTCCCTTGTATGCCCTTGAGGCGGCCCGATGGGCTCATGGGCTCCGCTTCTCCTTCTCTCTCCGTGAAATTGAATCGTCACGGGAAACCCTATATAAACCTCCACCTTCTCCTCTTAGGTATCATTTAGCGTGCCTAACAATCCAGTCTGTTCTTCTTCTTCCGCGATTTTCACCAGCGGCGTTTCGGCGATTCAGTCCTTCCTTTCTCACACGATTCTCCCTTCCCCCCCCCCCCCCCGAGTAAGTGTTCTGCTTAGTTTAACACCCATGGCTCCTAGGACCATCTTTCCACCTGCCTGGTATGAACACACCGTAACTCAGTTAGATTGCAACCATTACTTCTTTAACATTAAGAACGACTACATAGCCCCCTCTATAAAATGCTGCTTCACAACTAAACGACATCGACCTCACAACCCTCCTCCTGGCTTGACCTGCTTTTTCTCCGAACAATTTCTTAACGGCCTATCCCTGCCGGTACCCTCGGTCTATTTGGACCTTCTAGACTTTTATGGACTACCCCTGAACCAATTCACCCCCAACTCCTTTCGCATTTTATCAGGGGCTCACATAGTGTTTCAACACTTGAACCTCTCTCTGACCCCCGAACTATTCCATTGCTTCTTCCAGTTAAAATCTTCTAAGGCAGGTCTATTCTATTTATCCAGTCGTTCAGATTGCCAATTCCTAGTAAACCTGCCTACTTTCCACAAGGGTTGGGAAGCATTGTACTTCTTTGTACAACTCCCCGAGTCTTTACCCTATTCTGATACTTGGAAGGTAGACCTTCCCGAACTACCTTCCTTCCGAGAAATGAGGACCAAATGTCCTTTCCCGGAGGTGTATAGAGTTTTAGGAGAGCTACACTACTGCTCGAACCATCTGCTAGAGACTCCCCTCTTGCGTCATTTTGGATTGTCTCCTCTACCTCTGACGACTTCGGTTGCTGTAGGTAGGGTGCTATTTAACTTGCAATAGGACTTTATTTCTGCGTTATTCATCTTTCCTAACAACATACCTTGCAGATAACCTGATGCAGAAAGCTTTAGTAGAAGGGGAGGCGATTGAAGCCGAGAAGAAGAAGAAAATCTCGACTAAAAGAGGTAAATCAACCGCAGCTCCATCATCTCATCGGAAAAAGCTGCGGCTCATCAAGAAAGGGGCCTCAAGTTCATCAGCTCTTCCCCCCTCATCTTCCAGCCCACCAGAGTCTCGTTCCCTAGCCATCTACGAACCAAGAAGAGGAGGCAATACTTCCCCTGCCCCTTCTTCATCCCCTCACGGGGAGGATTCCCCCTCCCAGTTTTTACATTCTTCCCCGTCTGCCCAGAATTCGCCCCCATCCTCTCCTACGGAACCCCCCCTTGCTCCCAAACCTTCCGACCCGAGAGCGGCTCCTGTTCCCCTCCGTCATCTCAGACCTTCCGCCTCTTCTGAAGGGGAGGACCCCTCTATTCCCGTTCCTCCGAGGGCCACGTTGGGATCCCTGCTGGAAATTCGGCATCCTTCGGAGGTGAAGTTCTTCAATCAATCGGGCGTACATGCCCCTTGTGAACAAGTAGGCAAACTACTGGCGGAGGTATCTATTGTTTCTTCGTTTCTTCTTCACCCTGCATATTTTCATATACCGGCGTGTACTAATAGCTTGTTCTTCTTCAGGCCGCCACCCAGTATAGTAGTATGATAACCCATTTGGCCCGATTCCAATCAACTGTGGAAACTCGCCACTTCGCCGCCGTGTCTCAACAGAAAAAGCTCGTCCAGCGACTGAGCGAGCAAGAGGCGAAAGAAAAGGATATGAGGGGCCAATGCGAAGACGCAATGATGCAGGTGGCTCTGCTTCAGAGTGAGAAAAAAGAGCTGCAGCGGAAGAATGAGGAATTGGAGCAGCGGATTTTCCTCCAGTTTAGTGAGCTGCAACAGATAGACGAATTAGCTCGGGAACTGAGGGAGTATAAAGGGCACCTGGGAGATGCCATGATTGACTCTGCAAAATCCTCAACCACCATCCTACAGCTTCAGCAGGAGCGCTCCCAGCTCCAATTGGAGCGTCAAGCTTGGGAGGCCACTAGGAAATCTTGTACAGAGAAATGCGCGGAGCTTTCTTCCCTGGTGGCGGCTGTTCCTCAAACCTTATCTGTGATGGCTCGGCAGCAAGCCACTTTTTATCAGGAGCATCACGAAGCCCTTTCAGCTTTGGGTCAACAGGCCATACAAGCGGCCACCGAGAAAGATGCTCTAGCGACTGAACTGGCGGACAGTCGAGCCCAACTGGTCCAGTGTCAAAATCAAATGAAGGAGCAGGAAGCTGACCTCAAGAGCAAATACATCAAGAAGGGAGTAGACTTGTTCGTATTAGGTTTCGAGGGGGTTGTAGCTCAAAACGCCGAACAAGGATATCCACCTCCTGGCGCGGACACCAGCTACTTAGATCCTGTATCGGCGTTGGCTAATTGTTCCCCCGAACGATTTGAGCTGTAACCTCCCGCACTATTTTCTCTGTAATAATTCTTCTTTATTGCTAAAGGCTGACTTTTATCCATGTATCTCTCCATTATTGTCTTTGCATATTTTTTGGCGAGTCGGAATTTCCGGACCACTTTTAAGTTTCCTCTTGTTGTCTCCTTTACCGTACCATATGGCGCCATCGCCTAACTGGTTCGGAGACTCTCTTACGGAGTCTGGCTTGACAGTATTCACATCCGTCCCGATTTTGGGTTCGGACATCACTTTAAACGGCTTTTGCCTGTTGATTTTCTTTATCCTTCCTCCAACTTCGGAAAAGATGACAGCCTCTTCGTCTTCTCCCCCTTCCTCAGAACTTTTTCGCCATTCTCCCTCCATTATAAATCCTTCGTCTCCACTGTCCTCATCATGCTATTTCACCATCATGTCTTCAGCAGGGCATCCCATCGTGATTTCTTCAGATTCGGAATCCCTTGATCTGCACAGCTAGGTTTCCGAAGATACTGAAGATTCAGAGGTTTGCTCCACAGCCACTTCGGCCTTCCGTCCCCTTCCGCTTCCGTCTCTCAGCCCAACAATAACTCCGCCTGCAGGGAGGTCCTTCCGTGCTCCTTTCTCCTCCGCCCGTAACAGGGCGTGGGATATTCCCTTCACCTGGGAATATACAGTGGGAGACCCTTACGATGAACTCCCCCCCCCTTCCACCGGCGCTAGCGTTCATCCCCGTTCCCCCGGCAGAGGCTCATCCTCCTCCTTTCGGCGAAGGTCCATCAACTCTTCCTCCACCTCAAGGCGAACGCTTCCGAGTCATACTGGCTCCTTCCCCCCCTCAGGAGACATCTCCTCTCTCATTTATCAATAGTAATCGTAGAAAATCTGTATAAATCAGGCCAATGTAATCATTTCAAATATATTAATAAAAACAAAGGAAGAAAAATGATATCTGCTTTTGTCTTTTTTCTGTAGAAGTAAGGTTTTTGTTTTCAGAAGGATAGTACCCGGATCCGAACACACACTTTTCTGTCAGTTCTCAGGGATTCGGACCCTCTTAATGACAATTGTCATCCCGTCGACCTTTCCACTACCGCATCCACGTTTCCTTTTCTCTACTGGCATTTATGGTCCTTATTTCTTCCACCAATAAATGCGCTCTTCCCTTTCGTTGCCATAAAACCCCCATCCTTTACCTGAGAGCTTCCATCATTCTCCTTCTTTCTTTGCCTTCCATGGACAGAGTACCTGAACAGGGCAGCAGTTCTCCTCCTTCTGAAGAACAGACAAATGACCTCCGATACATGGCTATCCTGGAGGAACAAGTGAAGCAATTACAGCAACAACTAGAAGAGATCTCCGCCAACAATCGCTCCCTACGCCAGCAACTGATCGGGTCCCAAAAAGAACTGTCCAGGCAAATCTTCTTGAAGCAGTCTTATCTTCAACAGCTACTGCGCCAACCCCGACCGCGCAAAGAAACTCCATCCGTTCCGCCTAACAAAGAATTGTAATACCCTAGATGTATTAGGGTTTCTTTTATTGTTTTTCCTTGTAAATGGCTGGGAGTATGTAGTTCTCCCGTATCATCGAACTTCCCTAGTTTATCTCCTTCCTCCCGGACCTTCTGAGTTGTACTACTCTTTACTCCTTTTGCATTTACATGTAATTCGGGGCATATTTCGGCTCTTCCGTCTTTTCAATCTTCTGGGTATATAGACCCCTTAGACGAGCCGACTCTGCTATTGCACAAGAATACAACCATACAAAGTTGATTAATACAAGCAACTGAGACATAGAATAAATAATAACTGAGGAATCTCGGTTCTTCCGTTCCACCACCACACGGGGATATCTTCCGCTCTGCGGGGATAGCAATTTGTATATAGAGTAAGTAGTAACCGAGGGATCCCGGTTCTTCCGTTCCACCACCACACGGGGATAGCTTCCGCTCTGCGGGGATAACAATTTCATATATAGAGTAAATAGTAACCGAGGAGTCTCGGTTCTTCCGTTCCACCACCACACGGGGATAGCTTCCGCTCTGCGGGGATAACAATTTCATATATAGAGTAAATAGTAACCGAGGAGTCTCGGTTCTTTCGTTCCACCACCACACGGGGATAGCTTCCGCTCTGTGGGGATAGCAATTTGTATATAGAGTAAATAATAACCGAGGAGTTTTGGTTCTTCCGTTGCACCACCACACGGGGACAGCAATTCATATATAGAGTAAGTAGTAACCGATGAATCTCGGTTCTTCCGTTCCACCACCACACGGGGATGTCTTCCGCTCTGCGGGGATAACAATTTCATATATAGAGTAAATAGTAACCGAGGAGTCTCGGTTCTTCTGTTCCACCACCACACGGGGATAGCTTCCGCTCTGCGGGGATAGCAATTTGTATATAGAGTAAGTAGTAACCGAGGGATCCCGGTTCTTCCGTTCCACCACCACACGGGGATAGCTTCCGCTCTGCGGGGATAACAATTTCATATATAGAGTAAATAGTAACCGAGGAGTCTCGGTTCTTCCGTTCCACCACCACACGGGGATGTCTTCCGCTCTGCGGGGATAACAATTTCATATATAGAGTAAATAGTAACCGAGGAGTCTCGGTTCTTCCGTTCCACCACCACACGGGGATAGCTTCCGCTCTGCGGGGATAGCAATTTGTATATAGAGTAAGTAGTAACCGAGGGATCCCGGTTCTTCCGTTCCACCACCACACGGGGCTCTGCGGGGATAACAATTTCATATATAGAGTAAATAGTAACCGAGGAGTCTCGGTTCTTCCGTTCCACCACCACACGGGGATAGCTTCCGCTCTGCGGGGATAGCAATTTGTATATAGAGTAAGTAGTAACCGAGGGATCCCGGTTCTTCCGTTCCACCACCACACGGGGATAGCTTTCGCTCTGCGGGGATAGCAATTTCATACATAGAGTAAGTAGTAACCGAGGAATCTCGGTTCTTCCGTTCCACCACCACACGGGGATAGCTTCCGCTCTGCGGGGATAGCAATTTCATATATAGAGTAAGTAGTAACCGAGGAATCTCGGTTCTTCCGTTCCACCACCACACGGGGATAGCTTCCGCTCTTTTCCTGGCAAAGGGGTGCTTCAATACATAATGGGCCATTTAGAAAAATAAACCCTTCTTTCTCTTTTACCGCGAACGCCAAGCCCACTAATGGCTGCAAGCCCATTTTTCCTCCTTTTATAGGGGATTCTTTTGTCCTCGTTTTTTCTGCTATCTTCATCCTTTCACCTTTTGGTCTTCCTCTTCTTTGTCTGCTTGCTCCTCCGCCGCCAAACCTTGTTTCCTCGACCCTTTCTCCTCAGCCCCTCTTTTCCCTTTACTTTCAGATCTCCAAGATGCAGTCCAACTTTTACCAGGAAATAGCGGGCCGCTACCCCAATCGCAAACGGGGTGCGGGTCTGCCTTTGGCTTCCTCCTCCTCTTCACCTTCCCCAATCACCACCATACCTGATTCACTTCGTCGCTCTCCTTCTCTTCCTCCGGTGACCCTCACTACCTCCCTCCGGGAAGAAGCCAAAGTCATTAGTCCCCCCACACTTTCTCCGGCCTTCCCAAGCCCTAACTCTTCCCCTCTTTCTCCTGCTGCTAATGACGTTCAGAAATCGTCTTCTTCTTCCCCTCAATCTGGGGAGGCATCTGGGAAGGAGATGCCCTCATGCCAGCCAATGACAGAGGTTATACCACCCTTGTCTTCTCTTTCCCCGGCCCGTCATTCCTCTCCTGAACCCATGGCAGTTGATATTCCTTCACTGCCAACTTCCCCTTTCGCCTATCGCCTGAAGAGTCCTTCTCCTCCTGTGGACCCTAAACAGGGTCCTTCTACTTCTGAAATCCCCATTGAAGGCTTTCCCAACCCAGTGCTCATCATCTTGTCTTCTCCAGAACCCTCCTCCGATCATCCTCCTTCCATTTTTCCTTCCGAACTCACCTCCCAGCCGAATGTGACGCCCATTCTCTCCGCATCTCCGGATATGCCACCCTTGACCACCACTTCCACGGTCCTTTTGAATGAGATTCCTCCTTTTCTCCGTTCTCCACCAATGAATACCGCCTCCGTTCTCCCCTTTACGAGTGAAACTCACCCTTCGGCATCATCCGTCCCATCTTCTTCCCTTTCTCCCAGGAGTCTTCGGATCCTGAATTTAGAGGAGATGACTCCTCGTATGGAAGGCCTGCGTCATGCTTTGGAGCTAGTACGTTTTCTTAGTTAATTTCCTTAGCTTTGTTTAACTGACCCATTTCTCTTCTCCTCAACCGGCATGTAGGCCCTGACCAATCATCAAGAATTGGGTCGCTCCCTTCATCAATACCGAGCCCAAGCTCAAGAA
This sequence comes from Wurfbainia villosa, assembly GCA_025175895.1. Classification (NCBI taxonomy): domain Eukaryota; kingdom Viridiplantae; phylum Streptophyta; class Magnoliopsida; order Zingiberales; family Zingiberaceae; genus Wurfbainia; species Wurfbainia villosa. Next base: position 119,281,159 of record CM045994.1, read on the forward strand.
TGGGAGCGGCAGCAACGGGAAGACTTGGCGAATGCTCAGAGCCGAGAACAACTTCTATTACAATAATTGCGCTTGTGCTAGGAGCAATTAACTGAAGCTCGCCAGCAAATTCAAAAAGATGCTGACATTATCGCAGCATTAAAGGAACAACCATGTCCGGGTGCGGATCCCCTCGTCCCTCAGCAGGAAATCCCATCAAGTTCTCTTGACACGGAATCATCCTCAGCTCGAGAGATATTGCGTCTTCAAGGGCAGGTAGCAGAGCTCCTCAAGGGGAAGCAACAGGACGCGGACACCATCGCTCGCCTTCAGGTTCAATACCGACGAGCACAGGATAAGATAGGGGACCTCCGTACCCGCTTGTGTAAGGAGGTACAAGAAACCTCCTCTCTCATAAACTCCAGAATGCATGCTCATGCCCGTCTACGCAGGCAAGAAGCTTCCCTTCAGAGGATGAGCACTAAACTCGTCCTGACCAGGTCTTATTCCGAGGCAGTGGAGGGAATTTCGGCTTCTATGCGTCAGAATATGGTGGAGATGACGCATCTTGTGCAGCAGGGCCAAAGTTCTCGAGCCGATGACGTTTCCACCCTGGCTGATGCTATCATGGAGGTGTCGAGGTGCTACGTGGACGTGCGTCGAAGTCTTCAGGAACAACAAGAAAGATGTGAGAGGCTACACCGAGAGCGGAGCCCTGACCGCCCGAACCGCCAGGAGCGACTCATCACCTTAATGCGCTCCACTTATCAGGATGGATTTAATGACGCAGTTAAGCAGTACGCCGTCCAGGGATTGCCTCCTCCAAATTATCCCTCATTTTCTTTGAACTGGGAGGCTGGCTTTCGACGCTATCCTCCCGACCGGTTTAAGCTGTAATCTAATATCCCATTTTGAAACGGGGATTTTCTTTCTACTTTTCTGTTTCTTTTTCAATACTCATTGGTAATACCGTATTACCCTTGTAAATAACCCTTTAATGAAATTTAGAGAGCACTTGGCATTGAAATTAACGCAATCAACTCCAGAAGTACCCCTTCCGGAGTTTCATAACTTCTCTTCTTTTATTCCGTACTTCTTATACAGTGTGAAAGAATTTTAAATGAAGGGCATTCCAAGGTCGTGGAAGCTCCCTGCCTTGTTCATCTTTCAGATAATAGGCCGATCCTGCTACGCAGCGCGTTATTTCATAAGGTCCTTCCCAGTTAGGAGCCAGCTTTCCAGGATCTCCGGCGGGATTGACTTTACGCAAAACCCAATCCCCTTCTTGAAATCTCCGAGGCATCACTTTCTTATTGAAGGCTCGCTGAACTCTTTGCTTGTAAAATTCCGCTCGCCTCCGTGCCATCTCCCGCCTTTCCTCCACCAAGTCTAATTCGGTGCTTCGGATGAGTTGGTTCTGATCCGGCTCGTATGCTTTTACCCGAGCGCTATCCAACAAAACTTCGACCGGAATAACGACCTCCGCCCCGTATACCAAACTAAAGGGAGTCTCTCCTGTCGCTGTCTTAGGTGTGGTTCGATAGGCCCACAGGACGCCTGGTAGCTCCTCCACCCAGTTTCCCCTCTGAGCACCCAACTTGGTCTTTAATCCTTGAATGAGGATCTTGTTAGTTACCTCCACTTGTCCATTCGCTTGAGGGTGAGCTACCGAAGTGAAGGCTTGCTGAATGTTGAGACTTTGACACCATTCTTGAATCTTTTTCCCTTGGAACTGTCACCCATTATCGCTGACTATTTTCCGAGGGATACCATACCGACAAATGATATTTCTCCATAAGAACTGTATTACGTCATTCTCAGTAATTTTGGCTAAGGGCTCGGCCTCCACCCATTTGGAAAAATAATCCACAGCGGCTAATAAAAACCTCTTCTGTAAAGGTGTCGTTGGCATCGGACCCACTATATCCATTCCCCATTGATCGAAAGGACAGGAAGAGACTACAACTTTCATTAACTCAGCTGGTCGTTCAGAACGGTTGCTATGTTTCTGACAAGCGATGCAAGTTTGTACTATACGAGCAGCATCTCGTTGAAGAGTAGGCCAAAAGTACCCGGCCAATAAGGTCTTTATTGCTAAAGCTCTCCCTCCTAAATGATTGCTGCAGCATCCTTCATGGATCTCCCGGAGTACCCATTCCGCATCCTCATTTCCCAGACATTTTAACAAGGGTCGCCTGAAAGAGGTCTTGTATAGGTCTTCATTTAAGAGGATGAACCGTTTGGCTCGGCTTATTAAAGTGGATGCCGCAATTTTCCCTTCAGGAATCTTCCCGTGCCGTAAATAGGCTATGATATCGGTCCTCCAATCAAGAGTTAGGCTTGATTCGGATGCATCTCCCTCTATATTGCATATTGCTAAGGAAGTGTGAATTTTCGCCTGGATCGTCTCCGATGATTTTATTCCTCCCACAGCGCTAGCCATCCGAGCCAATTCATCTGCCTTCTCATTGTGCTCCCGCGGGATTTGCTTCAAGAGGACCTGATGAAATTGAGCTTTTTCTTTCTCAAAAGCCTTCAAGTACTTATGCAGCCTTTCCTCCCGAACCGCAAAAGAACCTTGAAGTTGGGATATTACCAACTGGGAATCCGAGTGGATTACAATGGAAGAAGCCCCTACCGCTATAGCAGCCTGCAGTCCCACTAGGATAGCTTCATATTCCGCTTCATTATTAGATGCCCGATATTCCAGGCGAACTGCTAACCGAGTTTCTTCGCCCTCCGGGGAAATTAATAGAATACCAACACCACTGCCTGTAGATCCTGAAGAGCCATCTACGAAGATATTCCATGCCGTTGATCCCCTCTCCTTTGTAGCTGAACCTTCTTCCGAACCACAAGGTACCTCGGCCAGGAAATCAGCGAGTGCTTGGGCCTTGATAACCGTGCGAGGTTGGTAGTGTATATCATACTCGCTTAGCTCTACCACCCATTTGGCTAACCTTCCCGAGAAATTTGGCTTAGTGACGACCTTGCCCAATTCGCTATGTGTTAAAACGGTGATAGGATGAGCCAAAAAGTATGGCCTCAATTTGCGGGTGGTTAGCACTAGGATATATGCCAGCTTCTCTAACTCCGTATAACGGAATTCTGCCCCCTTCAGGATATGACTGGTATAGTAAATAGGTTGCTGATGAGAACCCTCTTGTTTCAGTAATACCGAACTAACGGCTCCTTCTGAGACGGCTAGATACATCCATAATGGTTCTCCATGTATTGGTTTAGCCAGCAGCGGGAGTCCGGCCAGATATCTCTTCAACTCCTGGAAAGCTTGTTCACATTGATCGTCCCACTGAAATTTAGTAGCTTTGCGCAAGATCTTGAAGAAAGGTAGTCCCTTGTCCGCCGATCTGGCTATGAATCGGGATAAAGAAATAATCCTGCCTACTAACTTCTGGGTCTCTTGCAGATTAGTAGGTGATTTCATGTTGCAGAGGGCCTGCACCTTCTCGGGGTTAGCTTGCAACCCTTTCTCAGTCACAATGTACCCCAAGAACTTGCCACTTTTTACCCCGAACAAGCATTTGTTAGGGTTTAGCTTTATATTAAATCGCCTTAACGTAGCGAAGGTTTCATTCAAGTCCTTGACCAAATCCCGAGTGACCTTCGACTTGACCAGGATGTCATCCACGTAGACCTCCACATTCTTCCCTTTCTGTTCTGCAAAAATTTTGTCCATGAGGCGCTGATATGTAGCCCCGGCGTTCTTCAATCCGAACGGCATGACTACATAGGCATATAATCCCCCTGCCGTCACAAAGCTAACCCTCTTTCGATCTTCTTCGGCCAAAGGTATTTGATGATATCCCTGATAGGCATCCATTAGGGAAACCACCTCATATCCTACAGTAGAATCCACCAATTGATCAATACGAGGCAAAGGGTAGCAGTCTTTAGGGCACGCTTTATTCAAATCACGAAAATCAATACACATCCTCCATTGCCCCGAAGGCTTGGGGACCAAGACTACATTAGAAACCCATTCAGGAAACTGGATTTCCTTCACATGACCCGCTTTTAATAGTTTGTCCACCTCTTCGGCTATGACCTTGTCCTTTTCTGGTCCAAAATGTCGCCTCTTCTATTGGATGGGTCGGGCTCCTCTAATGATGTTGAGGTGGTGTTCCGCTACTTGAGGATGGATACCCGTGAGATCATGCACATCTCTTGCAAAGATGTCCTCATTCTCCTTTAGGCAGGCCACCAGCTCTTCTTTGACATCCAACCGTTGCGCTATCCGTGTGGCCTTTCCCGGAGCGATTTCCACCAGTTCTCCCTCCTCTATTTTATCAGCCTTGGGGGGAGATTCCTCCAGGACGCAGACGTCGGTAACGATGACAGCTTTGCCTTTTAGGTCTTCGGTTCTGGCCTTATTTTGATCGTCCCGAACCATTTGCTCATAGCAGCTCCGGGAGGCCTTACATTCCTCCCGAACTTCTCCACCAATTGTCCCTTGAAATTTGACTTCTTGTGCGGAAGCCACACTAAAAAGGGTGAGGAAAGGGCGCCCAAGAATAAGCGTTATAAGTGGATGGAGCGTCCACGATGAGGAAATGAATTATACTAGTTTTTTGGCTGGGCTTTACACCCAGAGTTAAAGGCAATGAAATTTGCTCCCTTGGATGGACCATGTGCCTTGCGAATCCGAAGAGGGGAGTGGACACATCTTCTAGCTGGGCATTTCCCAGTTGCATCTGCCTGAAGGCCTCCTGGAAGAGGATGTTGACAGAGCTCCCCGAGTCAACTAGTACCCGGGCCACTTCATAATTAGCCAGGGATATACGGATAACCAAGGCGTCCGTATGAGGCAGCAGAACACCCTGCAGATCTTCTGGCCCGAACGAAATGGGCGCATGCGATCAGTGGGGGACGATGGCCAAACTTTCCATAAGGCAGGCGTATGACTTCGTGCGGTTAGAGTCCCGTCGAGGTCCTCCGGCTATCACATGGATAACTCCCCGAGGGGGAATGTCATCTGAAGTGGAGGAAGGGCCCTCACCTGATGGACCTTCTTGAGAGACCACCTCTCGGGACGGCGTTTGGGGGAAAGTGACCCGAGGTTGTTGATTATACGGCCCCGGACGGGCGACATTGGTTCGGGGGCCTCGCCGTGCCGGCCCTCCTGCTTGAAACCTCAATTGCGGATATGCAACATGGAGGCGATCTAGTTCTTCTTGTAACTTGAAACATCGATTGCTACTGTGACCGTACTCTGTATGATATTGGCAAAAGAACGGGGCTGGGGGGTTACGCGGGATCCCCCTGTGTCCCAAGGGTCGCCAGCGGCATGTTGATCGTAGAGAACTCCATTTCACGTTCTTTCCAAGTCCTCACAGAGGAAGCACTTCCAGCCCATGATTTGCAATGGCGGGCGGGCGAACTCCTGCGGCGATGGCCGAGGCCTCGACGCCTCGTGCCGAAAAGGTCTTGTATACTCCCGCCGAGGGGGAGCTTGAGGAACAGCGTGACGAGCCCTTTCAGTTGGGACTGTTGCGGCAGTTCACTCGGCTCTCATCACCTTTAATCCTTCTTCTTCGCAGATAAACTGCTCGCTTTCCTCATGACTCTTCATAGCTATCCGTAGGTCGTCTCAACAAGGAACTAAGGAAGGCCCTCCTTCAGCCCGTCTTTGAATGGCACCTCTGAAGGATTCAGACGGGCGGGATTCCCTAGCCCGAGGTGAATCGATGGATATACCCCCTAAGGGATTCTGAAGGTCCCTGGGCGATATGCATTAGCATAGAGGCGTCTTGCTTATACGCCTTGCAGCTGACAAATTCTCGATCGAACATTCTCTCGGAAGTCAAACAGTGATAGATCCCGGTAGAGTAGTGAACCACTTTGCGCCAACCAATCGTGGTCGGAAGACTCGACACTTGAGAGCGTCAGTATAACAGTGAAGCGAGGCCGCTCCATCAAATTGAGATATGTGCTCTTCCGGATCCGTCGAACCATCGTACTTACAGACCTGAGGACTTCGGAAGTAGGATGGAGGGAGCTCCGAAAGAATGTCCATCGTGAAGGGGCTGGGCTCATAGAATTCCGGAGGTCTGGTTGATTGACTTTCACCCTGTTCCTCTCGGCGCGTTTGGGTGAAGGGCATAGTATTCTGAGGTGTTCTTCCCCCGAGTCCGCCTCCAGGCAACACATCACCAGGGGCGGCTGTACGAGAGGGAGGAGGCATTTCTGGGGGGGATCTCTGGAAGAAGGTTCCCCGGAATGTGGGTGAAGATACCCAGTCCTTCTCCTTTCCCTAGTGAGGGCTTCAGTGACAGCGTCATCCACCAAGGCCTTTAGCTGTAATGGTAGAAGAGTGATGGGGCGCTCCTCCACCACAGAAGTATCAGGTTGTTGTATCTCTTCCGGTTGCATCTCGACGTCCAGCTCAAATATTCCCACAGACGGCGCCAACTGATGTGGGTACGGGGAAAAATCCGTTCGCTCCGTTTTCAAGGCGACGAAGCATTGAGGGAGGTCTCGAAAGGTTCTCCCCGACCGTAATCAGTAAAGAATAAGAGGATGAAATAGACAAAACGCAAAAACCCGACGCCAGCAATCGAGATTCAGACACAAGATGTAACGTGGTTCGGAATAAGGATTCCTACTCCACGAGGGTGAGGTTTCTCACCAGATACGGTGCCTAAGCACTTCCACTATGAAGATCCTCTTTTACAGAAAGCAAGTTTTTGAGGGTGGAGGAGAAATGACCTCTTACAATGATATTACAAGATAAGGAAAATACAAGAGACTTGACAAATAGCAGATCTCCGTCCTCCTTCTCCGGCGAGGCCGTTCTCTCTCTTCTCTTGTCTCCTCTTCTCTCTTGCTGCGTTGGAATGATTGCGGATCGATCCCTTTTTTATCCTTTCTTTCCCCCTTTTATCTTCCGTCGTCACACCGCTGGGTCTCTCTCCCCTCCACGTGGCCACCCTTTCTTTGAGAGAATCATTCTGTTACAGATATGTGGAACGAAGGCTCCTCGGAATCTCTCGTAGGGCCCCCCAAACCGTTGCATAAGACCTCTTCCTTTACTTTTCGGGCAACTAGGTTAAACTGTCCCCCTCAACCCTCTGCTTTAGGCGAAGTTAACTTAGGCCCCTAGACCACAGGTGACCTAGTCTTAGGGTTTCTTATCAACCCGAAACAGTTCCTCTTTTCCACCTTGAGCAGAGCACCTTCCATCTCTTCCTGGCCGTGTCGATTACTTCTGATAACTCTCGCTCGTGTCAATGGCTTCGGCTAACTCTCGTCAATGGCTTCGGCTAACTCTCGCCCGTGTCAATGGCTTCGGCTAACTCTCGCCCATGCCAATGGCTTCGGCTAACTCTCGCCCGAACTGTTTCTCCTTTTCTCCTTTGGCCGAACCAGGTGTTTTGGGACGGATCATGGGTCACCTGCTAACCCTTTTATTGGGAGTTAGGTAGAAAAGATACCAGTGGTATCAGAATAAATACCTATATTGCAAAATACTTAATGTCATGTTTGATATATATATGAGAAACATCTTATAGCCAACTTATCATTTTTTAAAAAATTCAATTAATTCCAATGCATGATTCCTATTGATGTATTTTAATTGTGGAATTCTTGTCACTGTAAATCAACTGTGACCTTGCTAAGTTTGAATCTGTTTGATTATTAGTTTTGATGAAACACATACTGTCATTTCTTCACTTGTAGACATGATTAATTTTAAAAGTTAGATTGATGCACATTGTTGTACAATTGTAGCGGTTTTAATGGTCCATGTAATTTATAGAAATTTACTACAATTGACAATGACCAACACTTCAAAAGTCAACTGATTCAACCAATTTTTGTCGTTGGCACTTTGGCTTTTACACTATGCACTTGCTACCTTGTCATTTTTTACACGATTTGAAGGTCATCTTAGTCTAGTATTTTGGTCATTCTAATATAAGATCTTTGAAATTCTCAAGATTGTTATAAATGATCATGGGTCACTACGGTCTATGCAAGATTGACTTTCTCATATATATTCACCATATGGATGGAAAATAATTTATCATATTTTCTTTGGATATCTTCATCTAGGTTGTTAACTTAGACATCTTCTCTGAATATGCAGAGCTAATTTCAAGCTACTACTATAGTTGATGCTAAAGTGATTGATATATTTCTAAAAACTAGCACAAAAGAATTGCTTTGGCATCTAATATTCTCATGCAATGTGTTCTGCCTTTACTTGCATTTGATCCCAGGCATTGCTACTTGTGGATCTCGGGGATGATGTTTTATTTTTTGCTAAATGTTATACTTTGAAAGTATGAATAATTATGGAAGACCTTTTCCTTTTGGCAATCCTAATTATGTCACTTCTATCTATAAAAATTCTGGTTTAAGATTTTTAATTTTGATTTTGCTATGAGAATCTCAAGTTTTTGCTGGACACTATCATCCTTTGTCTAAACTCTTGCCTCTTCACATAAAACAAGGTCGTAAAGCATTATTCATTTTCAACTCTATAATTATAGTAGAAATTAAGAACGTTGTTCTATAGTTGAGAATTCTAAGATGGTCGGATTCTTTTGTAGTAAGATTCTTTCTTTCACAATCCTCCATAAGATTAATATCTTCTAAGTTATCTTAGTTGATACAAATGTTTTTTTTTTCTTTCTAGTCTTTAGTTATACTTATGAACTCTTTTTGAAAATAAAGTATATTATACAATTTCATATCTTTATTAATTTATCTTGCTTTATATTGAAGGAGGATTACTCATCGTAATAGATTAGGAATGCTTTTGAACGCCTCCACAGCGGCGAGGTTAATTTCTTAGTACTATAATTTTTTGCACTCACCTTCTTTTCAAAGTCAATACTATCCTATGTTCTATGTATGCAACTTGCATACAACGCATATGGGTAATGCTCAATTTTTTTTCCTTTCTTTTTCATTTGACAATACCTTTTTATTTTATAAAAGTATCTTTATAAAATAAAAATAAAAATAAAAAAACTGCCTTGCCTTGCCTTGATAAATCCAACTAGACAAGCTAATTAGGAGCCAAGTAAGTCGATTAGTGAGCGAGAGAGAATAGCTAGAGTGTCATCTTCTTCTTTTGTCATAGTCAAAGAAGCTCACTTTCAGCGGATGAGGTTTCCACGAATCGCACAGGCGGTCAGGAATCCTCGAGCACGCACGGCTTCAAGCTGTGCGTGCATCTCCAAGGTGAGGTTCGCTGCTCGGCGAAGAGGGTGTAGAAGCGAAGAGAAACATCCGGCGGATTTGATTGGTAAAGCTTGAGGTAATTTCCACCGTGATCTTTCCTCCGACACAAGCCAAAATTCCAACCAGGTAATCAACAAGAACAGGTATATATTTACTCTCTCCCACTCGTTCAAGGTATGTCACATAGACAAAATAATCACACATACCATTTTAGAAGAAGTGTTTAGTCACATAGACTAAATCGAAGCAACATCTATTGTCCCAAAAGACTAATAGAACATAGATTAATAGTCACAAAGACTAAATGAAACATCAAATTAGAAAATGGTTCGTGCGACAGCAAGCACATTGAGCGTTCAAATGCTAAGAAAGTTGTTACACCTTACATAGCTGCTCATAGAGTGATGCATGCTAAGAGAAGTTGTTACACCTAACTTAGCCACTCTACATATGATACATAATCATTGTCCCGATGACACAGAGTCATCTCCAGGTGGTACAAAACCATTTATTTTATGGCACACAGCCATTCTCCAGGTGACACACAGTCATTTTCCAGATGATACAAAATCATATTTCTGGTGGTACATAACCAGAACATAGACTAAATGAAACATCAAATTAGAAAATGGTTCGTGCGACAGCAAGCACATTGAGCGTTCAAATGCTAAGAAAGTTGTTACACCTTACATAGCTGCTCATAGAGTGATGCATGCTAAGAGAAGTTGTTACACCTAACTTAGCCACTCTACATATGATACATAATCATTGTCCCGATGACACAGAGTCATCTCCAGGTGGTACAAAACCATTTATTTTATGGCACACAGCCATTCTCCAGGTGACACACAGTCATTTTCCAGATGATACAAAATCATATTTCTGGTGGTACATAACCATTTACCTGGAAACATCCATGTCTTGCTTTTTACCCAGATTAAATAATCTCATTTACATCAATATGAACATCTCTAATCTCTTATATTGACCATCATGTCAAGAGCATGTGTCATATTCTAATTATTCACAATCATTTCCATACACAACAGAAATGGGTCGACGAGTGAATAATTCTCATAAAATATAAATCTATTTAATCTTCCTTTTTAGTGTGAATCTATTCATTTGAACCAGTCGCTTTCCTAGACATGTTCCATAGACCGAATCATTCATAGTCAATAGGTTTACATGCTAAAGTAGCAGACCCTGATCAAAACTTCAAGTAGACACCTAAATAGTCACAAAGGGCAAAACTGAGATTAACATATAATCTCAAAGGGCTCACATAGCAGAGAAACAGGGATCCATTCTCCTACTACCCTTATTGTCATCTTAGCACATGTGGTATGAATCACATGTTACGATGTTATCCTCTTTACTAATAAAGAGCGCATGTTTCCCTCAAATTAACATCGTACAGATTTCGATCTAGACATTCCCAATGTCTAATCCAGAATTCAACATATGAACTCTAATCTGGCTCAAAAATAGGTATAGTAAATGGTGGGTTCATTTACTTCGATCTTTTACCACAAAATGACCTTATCTTGATACAAATATCAAGACGACCCTAACTTATAGGAATGTAACAAATTTTAAAGCTTCCAAAGCTAACAACCACATAGGCTGACCTATAAGCATCGGTCTTACCTCTATTCATACACAACAAATAGAGATGATTATCCATGTGAGAGGACCAATCACTACCTGCTAACATGCTTATCGAGATCTTATCACTAGAATGTAACATCACATACATTGAATAAATTATGGCTTGCATTAAAGAACAATCAAATTACAATATCTGATTGTCATTACAAAATTGTTACATTCTACGAAGTCCCATAGACTTTACATGCTCATTAAATGACTCTCTAGTCATTGGCTTAGTAAAAGGATCTGCAAGCATAGCTCGTGTAGGGATATACTCAAGAATCACATTCCTCTTAGCAACAATATCCCTTATAAAGTTGTACTTTATAGCTATATGCTTTCCCTTGCTGTGATATTTGGGATCCTTGAAAAAAGCTATCGCAGCTTGACTGTCATAATAGACGGTCACTGGACTCCCACTGTCCTCAGCAATCTTCAAATGCTTTAGGAACCTCCTCAACCAGACTGCTTCTTGCACAGCTGCTGAACATGCCACATATTCAGCTTCCATTGTAGATAAGGCCACACAGGCCTGTTTCTTGCTGTTCCAGGAGATGGTGCCACCATTCAACAAGAACGCATAGCTTGATGTTGATTTTCTATTATCCAGGTCCCCAGCCCAATCTGCATATGAATAGCCCTTTAGGCTCATATCTGATCCTTGATAACAGAGATAATAATCTATTGTCGCCTTCAGCTATCTAAAAATCCTTTTCACTGCCTTCCAGTGTCTCGATCCTGGGTTTGACTGGAACCGACTGACTAAGCCCACTGCATAGCTGATATCGGAACGAGTACACATCATAGTATACATTAAACTATCTATGGCACTTGCATATGGTTTTTTATTCATGTCGGCTATTTCAGCTGGAGTCTTGGGACTCATACTTTTGCTCAAAACAGTACCTCTCGCAATAGGTGTCTATTCACTGTTGCAGTCAGACATGTTGAAATGTTGTAACATCTTAGTTATATAAGACTCTTGTGACAAACCCAAAAGTCTCTTTGATCGATCCCTGATGATCTTTACTCCTAAGATGTATTCAGCTTCTCCCATATCTATTGTGTCAAATTGTGAAGACAATCACTTTTGACTTCCATTACAAAACCTATGTCATTTCCTGCTATCAGCATATCATCAACATATAATGATAAAATGACATACTTTCCTTTTTCCTTCTTTTGGAAAACGTAATGATCCTCATTGATCATTTTGAAACCGTAAGATAAAACCACTTTGTTAAATCTTATGTTCCATTGTCTTGACGCTTACTTCAGCCCATATATAGATTTCTTCAATCTACATACTTTATCCTCTTGGCCTAAAGCAACGAAACCTTCTGACTGAACCATATAGATTTTCTCGTCAAGCTCACCGTTCAGGAAAGCGGTTTTGACATCCATCTGATGTAATTCCAAGTCATAATGCGCCACAAAGGCCAAAATAACTCGGATTGACACAAACTTCACTACGGGAGAAAATGTCTCTTCAAAGTCAATACCCTCTCTTTGGGTAAATCCTTTTGCAACCAAACGAGCCTTGTATCGGTTAATCGATCCATCAGACTTCCTCTTTATTTTTAGAATCCACTTATTCCCAATAGCCCTTCGGCCAGGAGGAAGATCGACTAACTCCCAAACTTGATTCCGAATCATTGACTCCATTTCTTCTTCCATTGCACTTTTCCACTTATCTCTAACCCTACATCCCAACGCATCCTCAACTGATTGAGGTTCATCTTCGTCAACTGGGAGTGTCATCATTGCCTCATTCTCAATGTCAAACCTCTTTTTAGGTATGATCTTACGAACACTTTTCGTAAGTCTGAGAAGTCACCCCATGATCGTGCACATTACTCCCACTCGGTTGCTGATTAGGTTCGTATCCCTGGACACCTATCTTGTTGATAACGACTCATCCTCCTAAAAAAGAGGAACTGTCTTATCAACTTCACCCTTTGTTGGGAACTCAGTTTCTAGAAAAGTGGCATCTCTAGACTCAATCTCAGAGATTGTTCCATCTTGTTGCTCACCTATAAAAATATAACCTTTTGAGGTCTCAGAATATCTTATAAAGATACATTTCTTACCTCTAGGTCCGAGTTTTTCATATTTGTGAGAACTATCATGAACGTAGGCAATGACTTCTGTGGTCTCATTGCTCAAATCTGGTTTTCTGCTCATCCAACGTTCATATGGGGTTGATGGAACTGACTTTGAAGGCACTTTGTTAAGTATATATGTCGCAGCTAGTAATGTATCTCCCCAATAGGAGACCGGCAAATTAGCCTGCGCCATCATAGACCTAACCATTTCAAGAAGAGTCCTATTTCTTCTTTCAGCAACCCCATTTTGCTGTAGAGTTCCTGGGATCATTAGCTGTCTAATAATCCCCTTATCATTACATGTCGTCTTGAATAAATCAGACAGATATTCACCCCCACGATCAGTGCGTAAGGCCTTAACCTTATGTTCCGTTTGATTCTCAACTTCGTTTAAATAATGAATGAAATAATCCAACGCTTCAGATTTTTGAGAAATCAAATACACATGACCATACCTAGTGAAATCATCAATAAATGTAATGAAGTAGGAAGCTCCATGCCTAGCCTTCACACTCATCGGACCACAAATATCCGAATGAATCAATTGCAATGGCAAGTCTGCTCTTATAGCCTTTCCAAATGGTTTCCTAGTTGCTTTTCCAGCAAGACAATGCTCACATATAGACAAGCTAATCTTAGCACGAGAGCCCAATAAACCCTCTCTAGCTAATCGATTCATGCGATCTTGTCCTATATGTCCCAATCTAGCATGCCAAACCTCATCAGATATATCCGCATTACTAGTAAGAGCAATGTTTGAAAAACAACTATGAATCACACAATTCACATCAGGCACCACATCTAGTACCATAAAACCATTAGATAAATAACCATATCCGATTGACACAGAGTCAATCTTAAGTTCTACACAACGACTGAAAAAATTTACAGAGTACCCCAAATCAAGAAGACAAGTAACAGATACAAGATTCCTTCGAATCTCTGGAGCATACAAGACATCATGTAGAAACAAAGTACTTCCACCACGAAGGTTAAGTTTGCAAGTGCCGACTCCCTTGACTTCGACTCTTGCATTGTTTCCTACATAGATCCATTTGTTGCCAGCAGGTACCCGACGGTACTCCACATATGTAACCCGCTCTCGAGCTACATGGTTGGTTGCTCCCGAATCTATAATCCACAAAGGATAAGAATCAGCCATCAACACAGTACTAGCAACAAAATGCTCAGAAGACAGACTAGAAGTTACCTTCTTTGGCTCAGTACACTCCCGAGCAAAGTGGCCCTTCTTGCCACAATTAAAGCAAGATAACTTGCTTTTAGGTTTCTTCCCTGTCTTCTTCTTCTTGATTTGATCCTTCTCAGCAGCAGTAGCAACCTTCTTATTCTTTCCCTTTCCCTTCTTGTACCATTTTTTCTTGGATCCAGATGATCCAAAGAGTGACCAAATAGGCTTGGGCCGAAATCCTCATGATTCTACTCTCTCAGCCTCCAGCTCAACATGGCGTGAGACATCAGCGAAAGTCTTAATACTCTCACTGTGAGTTAAGGTCTGCTTCATGGTCTTCCAAGAATCGGGAAGAGAACGAATAACCGCCTGAACCTGTTGTTCATCGGTCAACTCATGACCGGCAGTTTTCAGCTCCCGAATCATATTTGACATCTCCCTGAGATGTTGAACCATCGTTGCATTCGGGCGCTTCTTGTAGCTGTCGAACCTGATCGTCAGCTGCCGAAGCTTACTCAGACTTATTCCACTGTATCTTTCTCTAAGGGCTACCCAAACTGCATGAGCTGAAGGATATGGCTCATACTCTAACACTAGGTCATCCACCATTGAACTTATCAATATGCCCTTAGCAGTGGAATCCTTCCTTTTCCATACCTTATAGGCATCAAGGTCACGTCTGTATTGTGCTGCGTTACTCTCAACAGGTTCCAACATAACCTGATTAACAGTCTCTAGGACTTCCTGTTCCTCAAGAACATACTGAATCTTAAGGTGTCATATCTTATAGTTATCCCCATTCAGTTTTTCACCTTTGTTCAATTCAGCTATGATGTTTTTAGTTGCCATAACCTAACATAAATAAACACATTATTTAGTTACTCAGTGTATGCTTGTATGTATGTAATCTCAAAAATAAACTCAAGATAACTCTGATCTGGTTTACAAAATCAAGTGACAACTACGTTATCACTCATCATTTGTATGTTCCAATTTGAGTTATATTGATATATTTTATTACATACATCCCACTTAATGATATTAATCATTATTACAGCATGATATTACACATTAAATGAACATATCATTATATACTCATATGAACTAATCAAGGGTATATACAATAATCATGCATCATGTAGAGTCAA
Source organism: Wurfbainia villosa (assembly GCA_025175895.1). NCBI lineage: Eukaryota > Viridiplantae > Streptophyta > Magnoliopsida > Zingiberales > Zingiberaceae > Wurfbainia > Wurfbainia villosa. The sequence continues at coordinate 119,296,443 of CM045994.1, forward strand.
CAGCATAAAATGAACTAATCATTTTAAACGAACACATCATTAAAATAAACATGTTGTACAGTGTCAACAAATAACAAACTCTACCAAGAATGTAACAGATTACATTCTTTCTACTCATAAACTAAAAAACAACTCCTAATAGACTAGATAAGCGATTACTGCTCCCACTAGGACAAGCCCTAGCGCAGCAGTAATCATGACATGTCCCCTCCGTCTGGACTCAACTACAGTACTCTCTGCTGGGACACTCACAGGCAACACATGCTGCCCTGATACAGAATCCTTTAAAGACCTCACTAGTCGAGAACCAAAATCCTCCACAGGGTCTTCTTCAGGATCCTCTTCGCAGTCAGCATAGTTAATCAGCTCTGTGCACAACTGGGCATATGAAACGCGTCCTTCATGTAACCCCCAAAATTGTCGTGCCGCATCAGCAAGATTATTGGGCAATGAACGAATCAACGCCCAAATCCTGTAGTTATCTAATACTGGAAACTCCTGCAACTCGAGCTTCCAGAACAGTCTGTCCAGCTTCCCAATGTGTCCAAGGACTCCATGGTAAGGGTCATAGTCCAAATCTTCGATAGCCTCTCTATACCGATTGCGCAACACATCGCGCCGGATCATAGTGGTATACATCCGCGCCATCTGTAAAATTGAAATAAATCATGTCAGTACATAACCGACAAAACCAGTACAAATACCGGAATATTTCAATTAATCAAGGCACATAACAAATACACATTTATCAAGAAGAATTAAACTTCTTGAATTTTAGGCTATTATTAATTGACTCATTGATCAATGAATTTTGACCCATAGACAGTCATAAACTAGTTCTATCTTTAAGTTATCCACGTCAGATTTCAATTGTTCCAAAACAACCCATCTAACCATTGTTATGAGTTTAGTCGACCAAAGTCAACTTTACAAAATTCTTGTGTAAATTTAATTGGACACTAAGTCTTTTGTTGGAATCAAATTAATTGAACTCATGTCCAATTAAAAATTTGATTCAAAGCTCATTTAATTCTGTCCAATTAAGCCAAACTAAATTTTCTTTTTTTTTTAATAAATAAGAAAAAAAATTTAATCTGTACAAAACAGATTAATAAAAAAAACTTCTCCTTTTTTTTTTAATAAATAGAAGAAAAAAAATCGTGCGCCCTAATCCCGAGCGCCTCTAAGCCGTGCGTCTTCTGGCGTTAGCGCGCATCGCCATCGCCTCGTCTCGCGCCACGCCGCCTCTCGCTAATGGCCGCCGCCTCAGAGGTCGTCGCCTCGCGCCGACCCTAATCGGCGCCTCCAACGCGTGCGCTGCGGCGTCGGCGCCGCCATCGTCGTCGCACTCGATCGCCGCCTCCCAGCCGCTTTCGCCTCACGCCACAGATCGCCTTTCAGAGGTCGTCGCCTCCGAGCCAGCAGCCGCGTCGCCTCCGAGAAATTGACTGGGCGTCGGCGTCCACGTTGCTTCCGAGCGACCGGATGCCAGCGACTGCGACCGCACCGCGCAAGGATTTAACCAGAATAGAGAAGTTCTGTTCTGGTTGTCTTTTCCGGCGAGGAAATCAAACAGGTTGAAAAAAATTTCAGTATTTACGCTCTGATACCAATGTAAATATATACCTGTTCTTGTTGATTACTTGGTTGGAATTTTAGCTTGTGTCGGAGGAAAAATCACGGTGAAAATTACCTCAAGCTTCACCAATCAAATCCGCCGAATGTTTCTCTTCACTTCTACACCTTCTTCGCCAAACAACGAACCTCACCTTGGACGCATTCCTTCCCTTGATAAGGAAAGGAGATGCACGCGTGCTCTAGGCGGTTCCACGAACTGCCTCTGTGCAGTTCGTGGAACTGCCACGAACTGCCCACAGAGGCTACTTTAATTTTCTTTATGGAAAATTGGAACGTTTCTCTATCAATTAATGTTCCTTTCCAAAACTTCATTGGTGTCCAAGTTGACAATCATTTCCATACTCTATTTCTTTCAATTTATTACCGTTGAATATTAAAAAAGAACTTTCTCAAACAGAATATATGACAAAAATCTTATCAACCAGTTGATTGATAAATAATATTATATAATAATAATATATTTTTTTAGTTGATATTAAGGTATCTAGACTTCGACCCGTTATTTTTAGAAGTGTCTATTTCAATCTTATTAAAAAATTTTATCAATCGTCACGATAAATCATGAAACTCTCATAGCGGACAACCTAAGACATTATAAGAAAATCATAATTTAAAGACAGATAAAAAATCATTCTCTATTTAGATATTGATTTTATAAATTCGATCTTTAAATAAAAATTGATAGGAAATCAATCTCTACTTAAAGATCGATTACGAAGACATATTCTAATTAGAGATCGAATTTAAATTCATCTTTAAATATAAATTGATTTTTTATCCGTCTTTAAATCAATCTTTAATTAGACTATATTTCTAGAAGTGACAATCCAATATTCTATAATTTATTATTTCATTTGGAAAAAAAAAATCTTATAAAAATCGAATAAAAAATATTTAGAAATTTGTATATCACCCTTGCCGGAGGCTATATAACAATAGTATTATTTTGCTTTTATATATATATATATATATATATAATAATCTTAGATACTTGTGTTCCTTTAATTTGAAGAAATAAAAAACAGTAGAGAAAAAGGAGGAAAGGACAATAAAAATTACGGGAAACAAAGAGAAAAGGACACTATTATTTTGTTGATTTGGTTGCGCCGTTGCGAGAGATAGAAAGGGAAAAGAAAAAAAAAAATTCCACAATGGGAGCTCCTTATGATGATGTTCGAATTAAAGGAGCTCTCTCCTATATTCCCGATGACTTATTCGATATTGATTTCGGATGCAAAAAGTATTATTTTTTCTATGAAAGAAATTTACATGGGCCCAAATTTTTTTTATCAGTTTCAATTTCTTTTTTGCTTGGATTTGAGAGTTTTTGGATTTTTACAACTACACCATCAATTTTCAAGGATTACAACAAAAGCCTTCCAAGTAGTTAGCCGTCAAAAAGTTCACTTTCCACTGTGATCACAAATAGTTGTTGTTATTGTTATTTCTTGAACTAAAGTTAGCCTTCTTTTTCCCTTGTTTTAATTTGGCAGATCGTTATTTAGATTTTGAGTCTTGAGGAATGAAATTTGGGATGAAAAGATTAGTTATTTCATATGTCATCGATTCATGACTTTAGGATTTTGGATGTTTAAGTTTGAATTGTTAATTTATTTTTTATTTATTTTTATTAGAAAATCACTATATCTACCACGCATAAATTTTTAAAAGAAAAGATCCATAATCAATATAACAAGACATTAGATAGGTTAAAGTTGAAGAATTTTATTTTTCACAACTACCTGTAGATTCTTGACTTAGGACTCCAATTTGTACTTATAATATTAACATTAGGGATCAAGTTCAAAGGATATATTTGCAAAATAGTCCATATCAACCTCTAGCTATGAATTCCCAAAATAAAAATTTGGAGCAAGTCAATTTAGATGGTTCAATCATTCTTGATTTAAAGAACGACAATTTACCAAACACAGCTCTTAAAGTTCGAAATTGTCCAAAAAACGCAGCATAGTTTCAAATTTATCAAATCGCGCACCTAATTCCCCTTTTACCCCTCCTGCCAAACAGACATGCAATTTAATGATGAGAGAGAATTTTCATGCATCCGAGCCACTACTGGAAATTCCGAACCATCTAAACGTGGTGCTGGAAATTCAAATCCCAGCACCACCTTTTTTTTATCTGATTTCTAATTTATATCGGTCTGATTTCTGAAATATTGCTGTGAATACCTAATAAAATCTCGAATATAAGAAATTTTGGCTACGGATACACAGAGAGACACTACTCAAACTCAATGAACTTGGATTAGATCGAAAAAGAAGTGAATAGGACCATCAATGATTTTTGACCGAAACTCATTGATGGACTTAGAGGAGTCCAAATTTCGAAATCTTGACATACACTGAAAGATCTTACAACATTAATTTTTGATATGTCAAGGAAATTTAGTTTTAATCCTCCTATCTTCCAATTTTAACTTGTGTCGAAAAAAAGATGACACTGAAAGTTTAGAAACTGATGGAAGATGGTGGTAGTGGTGCTGGAATTCACAATTCGACTGCTGTGCCGAATTGGAATTCCCGGACCACGCGGTGGTACAATTCCCACACCACCACTATGGTGTCGAATTGCGAATTAAGACCCATTAGGTGGTCTTTGGAATTGAAATTTCGACCACAGCTGGTGTTGCAATTCAAGATTACCACCGCGTGGTGCCGAGAATTCAATCCCAAAGACACGTATTCGAAAATTCCAATTTCACCACGGGTATCAAATTCACAATTCTAGCACCACAGTGGTGATGAATATATTTTTCAGTACCACAGTTCAATTATAATACGTCATTAATTAATTATAATTAATTGCATTTGACAATCTTAAAACTGAAATTAGCTAACTCACATGCTAAACACTCTGTTCTTGTAGTTTTGTGCGAGTTCGAAATTACTTCAACTATCGTCATCACGTATGCATAGTAAGTCCACAACGTTAACCCTTTCTCTGATTTCTTATTGGTTTAATGTGATCTTAATCTTTTCTTTTTTGAAAAAAAAATAGGTATTTGAGAAGCTCGGGCCGAGTCTACATGATCTTCTTCGGAAGAATGGCGATCGATCCTTGCCACTTGATCTAGTCCGCGATATCGGTAGACAACTGCTGAAGTCTATTGCAGGTTTGTGAAATATTAGTCACTTCCTATCGTTATCAGGGGAATATGCTTCAAAACTATAAACTAAGATGATGATTCTTCTTTTTATTTTCATTGTAGTTATGCACGATGATCTACGACTTATCCATACGGATCTAAAGCCTGAAAAATATTCTCTTGGTGTCCTCGGACTTCCTCTCAGTTTCTGATCACAAGGTTAGTTTTTATCTCTAATTTGTATTAAGAATACAGTTCAGCTTCTTTTCTTCGGATCGAGTTGTTTCTTGCTAATTAAAATTTGATGAAAAGTTAATGATGAAAAATATATTCATCAGGAGAGTCTTTGGAATTGCAATTCGGCACCAGCAGTCTTGAAAATGAAATTCGACCACGTGGTGCTGGGATTGGAATTCTCAGCACCACAGTGATGGTGCTGGGATTGCAACACCAATGTGGTGCTGAAATTGTGAATTCCAGCACCACAGTGGTGCTGGAATTCGCAATTTCAGCACCATAGTGGTGGTGCAGGGATCCCAACACTATTGTGGTGTTGGGAATTCCAATCCTAGCACCACAGTGGTGCTGGAAATTCGCAATTCCAGCACCACTACCAACATCTTCCACTAGTTTCTCAACTTCTAGTACTATATTTTTTTTGACACAAGTTAAAATTGGGAGATAGGAGAATTAAAACTAAGTTTCCTCGACATATAAAAAATTCATGTTGTAAGATCTTTCAGTCTATGTCAAGATTTCAAAATTTGGACTCCTCTAAGTCCATCAATGAGTTTCGATCAAAACCCATTGATGATCCTATTCACCTCTTTTTCGATCCAATCCAAGTCCATTGAGTTTGAGTAGTGTCCCTCTGTGTATCCGTGGCCAAAATTTCTGATATTCAAGATTTTATTAGGTATTCACAACAATATTTCAGAAATCAGACCGATATAAATTACGTCAATTTACCAATATTTCAGGAATTTTTCTTTTGTAAAGCTTGAGCTGTTTGTAATTTCAGATGGCTCTAGATTTACCCAATGTGTGTACATCCTTTTTTGCATTTTTGCAAGCAAGTTGGATGGTTTCAACAACAATGTATGAGAAACAAAAAAAGGTTGTCTGTGAAAATCTTGTGAACAAAAATTGATGGCTCTTCCAAAAATTTAAATGAGCTGTGAAATGATTTTCAAACTAGTAGTAGTACTGATATTTTCAATTTTAGGTTCCTGTCAATCAATAAAGAGTTGTTGTTGATTCCCTTAATTATTGTCATCTTAAGGCTATATCTTTGGCTGCCATTTAATTCATTTTAGTTTAGTCTATGATGTTCTGTAGGCTATAATTTCTAAATTTTTTACTCTTTTTGCAGGTGTTTGACTTATTTGACACAAAGCATAACGGAATTCTAGGATTTGAAGAGTTTGCACGTGCACTATCTGTCTTCCATCCGAATGCTCCTATTGATGACAAAATTGATTGTATGCTTCACTGATTTATAATGTTTCATCATTTTTATGGTTAAAGAGAGAGGAGAACCAAAACCAATCTTCTTGTTGCATCCTCTTGTTTTACTTGATTATCATATAGATGGTTCACATTTCTGAGTTATCTATAGTCACTATCTTGATACTATCTGTTAATAATGTGTAATATTCACTATATTGTGTTATTAAAACTCTGTAATATACTTTGGTATATATGGATCATCACAAATGTTGCATCTTTTACCACCTTGATGTTAACAAATCCTCACACTTAGAAATTCATTTCTTACATTCGTATCTTTTCAAATTGTTTCTTTTTAAGAACCAAAAAATCTTGGGACAAAATAACATATGCAAAATAGAATAAAAGACCTTGAAACATAACTGGCCTTAAAGCACTACTTGCATATCCCTGACCAAATCCTCCCATACTGGAATTTCTAGTTAATGGCACATTAAACTTGATGATTTCAGCCTCTAAAACTGGAGGTTCCAATCATTGTCCATCTATCTTAGTTAAAGCAGGTCCATCCTTTTTTTTTATGAGAATGGGAAGTTTGTGTTGGAAGGTAAATTGTTTTTGTTCTAATTATGAAATTCAAATTGTCATTGCAATGTGCTAAAATGCTTTCGTAGATACTGATTGTCTAAATCCACAATGTCAGTAATCGGTAACCTTATGGATGAGTCACCTTTGTTCAATTTTTTAGCAATACTAAATTTCAATTTGCTTGTGTATTATGGTCTGTCTAATTTTGGCCATTATGTTTTTGCCAAAACTATTCAATTTGATAAAAAAAAAAGTTTCTTGATTATATGGAATTTTGAAGGCATAATTTTTTTTTTATTTCAGTCTCTTTCAAGTTATATGACCTTAAGCACCAAGGTTTCATTGAAAGACAAGAGGTAATCGTTATCATTTATATGTTTTTTCAAATGTATTTTTAAAATTTTTCTTTAAGGATCAATTACACTAATAATATCATTAATTTGAACCACAGAGGTGCTGGAATTGAAATTTTCAGCACCACTGTGGTACTGGGATTGGAATTTCCAGCACCAAAGTGGTGGTACAGGGATCCCAACACCACTGTGGTGCTGGGAATTCCAATCCCAACACCACAGTGGTGCTGAAAATTTCAATTCCAGCACTACAGTGGTGCTGGAATTGTAAATTCCAGCACCACTACCACCAGTTTCTTAACTTTCAATACCATATTTTTTTTGACACAAGTTAAAATTGGGAGATAGGAGGATTAAAACTAAGTTTCCTCGTCATATAAAAAATTCATGTTGTAAGATCTTTCAGTCTATGTCAAGATTTCAAAATTTGGACTCCTCTAAGTCCATCAATGGGTTTCGGTCAAAAACTATTGATGGTCCTATTCACCTCTTTTTCGATCCAATCTAAGTTCATTGAGTTTGAGTAGTGTCTCTCTGTGTATCCGTGGCCAAAATTTCTTATATTCGAGGTTTTATTAGGTATGCACGCCGTGAAAATCAAACGACGATCTCCAGACGTGGCAACATCTCGGGTTAATACAAGGCCCGTAGGCCCACAACAACATAATAAACAGATATAAGTATATCAAACACACAGCGGAAACACAAACACATACCCACAACAAAATATACCAAAACATACGGGTGTACACCCCCTGACAAGACCACAGTATTAAAACCGTACATAAAACATCGACACAAAATGACGTCCACAACATAAAGATGAAGTCCATACATAGAACAAAATCCATAACACCAATACAAATCACAAATCCTCGGGAGACTCAAAATGTGGAGATGGGATGGATCGCCGGCGCAGCTCCAAGTCGTCACGAAGACTTCTACCTATTACCTGGGCGACAGAAAAACCCAGGGTCGGAGGTGGTGAGTAAAACTCAGCAGGTAATCAGAGAAAACATGTAAATATATGTATCAATATTACATGTCATTCAACAGTTTAATCTACTCGTACAACAAGTATACATCAGCATAACAATAGATATGCATGCATATACTAAATAAACTGAACATCAACGATGCTGACATACCTGGCAGTCAGCTACCCTATCCTGATCCAACCTGGACATATAATCACATCATAGGGTATAAAAGTATAGTACTAACACAATACCCTAACCTGAGTCAAGGGTATCACTGTGAATATCCGATAGGAATACAAGTATCAACCTACTACCATACAGGAATATGCAATAGCATGTATGAATATGTACAAACAAATGCAACAGGAATAGTACATACAAATGCATCATCAAAGTGAGTATACATATAGACTGTATCTGTATGTATACTCATCATCATCATCAATATATATATATATATATATATATATATATAACCATATGATCTGAAAGAATGCAACATGCATGGTCATGCTGCTCACCCCTACTCGCTACCACGACCCGGTGTGGCCTAGGTGGCACGACATGACAACTATCCCGACTCACCCGCCACCACTCTCGGTGAAAGTTGGTAGTAGTATGATCAAGTAGCATATGGCGTAAGTAGCTCGCTACATCGGTGGTCCTCCGCTGGTCACTCCGACTAACACTACTAATGAGTGGTCGAGTACCACGCACCCAGGACAACTGCACGCAACTCCAACTACCATCGTCAATAATGGTAGAGTGCGGCACAACAAATGCTATGCCCTCACACCATTCTCCGAAGTAACCTCGAGGCGGGGATGATGACGACTCTCTCTCAACCCCAAGGGGAGACGATGTCGTCAAGATGCATGCAATGAAATGAGGGTACTCGCCTCACATCTGAACATCTACCCTAGACTCTCTGTCCCAACCAAGAGTCACACCTAATTGATCAAGACACTCTCTACCTCAGAGAGTCACTCATCCGATCATGACAAGCTAGGACCATCGGTCCCAGTAGCGACACATCCCACGACTCACATGACCATTCACACAACCCGTGGTTAGTGAATAAATGTGCCACATACAGGTATGGAATAAGTCCTACATCTAGGGCCATACTTATCCACAGAGGATCTTTTTGCCAAATTTACAATTTAGGTCATCCTCCGTACTCTAACATCTACACCCTACTAAACCGTTAGACCTACTTACATCACATCTGTAAGTTCTAGATCATGCTAGGGAATATGTGTTATCAATAATCGAGCACACATATATATCAACGGTAAGTTCAAGCATACGATAAACAGAGCATGATCAAGGTAATATGAACACCTAACATGTTTATATCTATATCTAAATCTGGAAATCATTACATCTACCCGACCAGTAGGAAATTACCTACCTGCTAAATAGCTCCGTGAAATAATATCTTCACGTTCATGGATCTGCCTCGTATCCACGTCCTGCAAATATCATCATTCACAAATAAATTCAAGCACTAACATAAATGATCGGTAGGAAAAGGAATCTAACCCAATCCTAATCCCAAATCTTACCAATAGAACAACTCTATTCACTAAACTACTAACCATCGATTCAACTACAACATCATTTATAATTATCACACCATAACTGTAATTCAATCTAAATCTACACTTACCTTCTACAACGTCTTGATCCACCTTTGAAGTAGTAATCTATATCAATTAGATAGATAAGTTCAATCCTTACTCACTTTATCTTCATCAACAAAATCCATCACAACCCAATGTTACTCTATTCCAGTTCATAGCTACAATCCAAGAAACAAAGATATGTATTAGGAATTACCCAAGTGTGTAATTGTAGATCCCTGAAAAATCACTATGGCTGATCGATAGAAGAGACCAAGCTAAATCACCGTTGCTATTTGAACAAATGTCAACTGCTGGTCGACACTGCTCGGGTTGAGGCAACACAGGAAAGGGAGAGGGAAGGCTATCGGAGTTTGCTACCATCTGAATCGGCAGAGCACGGCAAGGAAATCCGACGACCAACGGCAGAGCAAACCCCCAAATCCACCTGTTCTCCGGCGAACTCCTTGCTGCCCTAACTTCGGCAGAGACTGTGAAGCATCTTCACAAACACCTGCTGCAACCCAATGGAACCACGAGATCTAAATCAAAAGCTCTCCTACGCTTGATCTGATGGGGGAATAACAATCGAAATCCAAATAGCAAAAATAAGAGAATCTGTAACTGCGCAGCTGACGTTGGATCGGCGATAATGCCGCCGATCGGCTCACGCGACTAGATCGACAAGTGCCCGGAGAAAAGGAGTCGAACTGATCTCCAACCGGATCTTCCACCGAGAACAGCATCGGCTTTCCTTCCCTCCCGCCGGCCAAGCACCAGCCACAGGGCAGAGAGGTGGATGGTAGACTCAGAAGAAGGCGCTCCGCAGCGAGCATGGGGGCGGAGATCGGCACCGGCGACAGCCCTCTCTCGCGGCAGCGAGGCAAGCGGCAGCGGGCGACGGCGACGGGCGAAGTCGAGTTCAGCGTCGGCACCTATTGGACCAAATGGAGAAGAAGAGGCGACGGTGAATCGATCCCGCGTCGAGCGGGGACGGCGACGACAGTGAGCTCCGCGGAAATCAACTGGATCGGGCGAAGATGAGAAGAAACGGCCGATTGGGGAGGAGCTCGTGATGCCAGCCTCTTCAACTCACGGCGGCGATGCTTTAGGGCACAATAACCGGGCTCAGCGACGGAGAGGGCGAGCACGAGGAAACGAAATGTGATCGGGAGAGGGGATCGATCTCTGGTCGCTTCGGAGATGAAGAAGAAGCGTTCAGGAAGAAATGGAAGAAGAACGCTCGAAGTTAAGTTGCGATGAGAAACGGAAGAACGGCAGCGTTTAGAGAAGTAAACGAATCGAGTTTTACTAACGGGTTTGGGTTTAAATCCTATAAGTCAAATCTAGATCCACTTAAATTAAACCCATAAATCTTAAAGCTAGGTTAGATTTAATTAAATCTCTAACCATGCTTTATTTATTTTTATTATTATTATTTTCCGGTATTTTACATTCTCCCCCACTAATAAAAATTTGGTCCCCAAATTTCGTACTTTAATACGAGAACCAAACTCAAGAAATTTCTTGAACTACTATATGCCTCAAGTGAACAAATGAGGATATCGAGCTCGGATAGTATCTTCCAGCTCTCAAGTAGTCTCCTCATCACTATGATGATGTCATCAATCTTATGAGTCGGATGATTTTGTTCTCACTACTGTCGCTCCTTGCGACCAAAAATTCGCACCGGAATCTCCTCATAGGTCGCCTTAGACTGAGGTAGAATTCAGAACCTCTTTCAGAACATAATCGACATGCGACACGTATTTCCTCAGTATAACAACAAGAAATACGTTGTGAGCGCCCGCAAGTATCGGAGGTAAAGTCAACCGATAAGTTACACCTCGATAATCCCCGACACAAGATCTGAATAGATCCTCCAACGTTTGAATGTCATACTCAGACAGTCCATCAGTTCGCAGATGAAATGTTGCACTTAGCCGAAGCTTTGTGCCTATAGTCTGATGCAGACTCTGTCAAAATCGCGAGGTAAATCGCGAATCTCTATCCGATATGGTACTTAAAAGTACCCACGCAATCTGATAATCTTTCGGTAATACAACTCTACCGAATGATCAAACAAGTACGACCCACGAATATGAAGGAAATGAGCTGATTTTGTCAGTCGATCTACAATCACCCAAATCGCATCATGTCCTTTACGGGTTCTAGGCAAACCCGTAACGCAATCAATCGTGATATGCTCCCACTTCCATTCCGGAATCGGAATTTTCTAGAGCAATCCAGCAGGTTTCTGATGTTCAGCTTTCACCTGCTGGCATACTAAACATCGAGCAGCAACATCTGCTATAACTCTCTTTATACCATTTCACCAGTATAAACGTTTCAACTCTCAGTACCTCCAAGTATATAGCCCATCCCAAATGATGTGCTTTCTGTAGCAACTCTTCCTTAAACATTGCAACTCCGGAACCCACTATCCTTATCAGAGATGGGGGATTATTTTCGTAAAAGAGGGGTCCATCAACCATCCAAGATACACTTCACCACACACTCTGTAAGTGCATGGGAGACTATAGCGACCAATCTCTCAAGTTGCAACTGTTCGTGTTCCAGCAACTCTATAGTAGCTAGTTAAATTCAATGAGCACTTCTGCTCCATATCACTACAAATCCAAACAATAACTACTAAAGCCTTGTCATGTATATGACAGACTATCTCGTAGTTTCTTAACTGACGTAGGCATAAGATACGCCTCATTCAACTGCATCGGAATCGCTCCGATCCCTGAAACGATGCATCCGCGTACAACCTCCTTTTATCCACTCCGGAAGGATTAACTAATACTTGCGTAAAAGTTAACCGTCGTCTAAGTCCTGTAAACTGGTTTCACCAGCTTCCGACTAAATGATTTCCATCATCACCTTAGTCAAACAAGTCTGTGGTAATGTCAAACATTCTATCAACATCTACAGTAATATCCAATCATTCAAGGAAATCACCATATACGGTGGCTGAATGCGCAACTTCAACTACCACCATCAACAGTGGCCAAGTTACGCAACTCCAACAACTATAAAAGGATCCAATCGTGTTCAGGATACACGATTCTCAAATCCAGTGGCGACTAAATCGTTAATTAGTCTAACAACTTAATCAAAACTCATACAATTCATACCAAGTATGAAATTGTCGTATCTACACACCTGCATCTCCTTTACTCTAAGCTGACGATATAATAATCATCACAACGACAATGATAATTGTATGACACCATGTCACTACAATATCAACACTCCAGTCGTAAATCAACCCCAGAGTATACGCAAGTGTCATTAGTTGATCTAAATAGATCTTTTATCCACAAAGAAGGATATTTACTTTCACAACAACCACTGTATTCCATTATCGAAAATCGATGCATACTTCCACAGGTTCATCTCTCTTTCAACAAAGAGTTCTGGATCTTCTCAAGGAGGAATATTGGGATAGATAAATATCCCTTCCAACATCTCCTATAATCGCAACTCACGTTATTCCGATTCTTTTATAGTGTTTAACAACACTGATACCAACAAAAATATCACTCGTTATGTGACCTTCGATACCGGACTATTTTCGCGATCATTTCGATCGCCTCCTCCACTTGCCTATGCAACGACAAGGCTAGGAGTTCATCCGCAACTACATCCGAATGCTCTCGGATTATACGCACATCAGAGAGACATAATCATCCTATAATCTCAACAACTTGACCATCCGTAAGGATATATCTACAGTAAAGATATGTCTATCCAAGTCTAAGGACCTCCCTTGACTTCTTAATTGTTGGTCCACTTCTCACCTGACGGTAGAGATACCACCGACCTACAAGTCGATGTAAAGGACCCTTCCACTCCAAACAAAGAATGTTCTAGACTAAGATACCCGTAAACTACAAGTATCTCTCAATATATTAACTCAGAGGGTAAACTAGAGTAATACCCTGGACGATCAAATATCTGTCGATCCGATCCCAAAGGCTCCACGCAGGTCTCGGCCTTTCTCCAAAGAGAATAAGATCAGATCCAACTGTCCGCGACAATTCGGTCACATTTCTGCGATGAATGATCCAAGGATTTTTCCCAGATCATCTGATCCATCCCTAAATCCTACGAGCTACAACTGTAGAATACCGAATAGATACGACCTTCGTCGTATACTCTCTCTTATACACTAAGCAAAATACATCTGGAGGTAACTGCTTGTTGTTGTCTGCTGAGTCTTCTACAATGTCTTCTGCTGATGCTGCTTCTGTGTTGATCTCTGCTGAAGGGGAGTATCAAGGAACTCCAACCACTCCTGAGGTAGTAGGTTGATGCTGATAAGGTAACCCACATCTTCTATGCTGATCTCTGTTGTCGAGACGATGCATCTTCCTCCTGGAACACCATCGATAGCTGAAGGGGAGTATCAAGGAACTCCAACCACTCCTGAGGTAGTAGGTTGATGCTGATAAGGTAACCCACATCTTCTGTGCTGATCTCTGCTGTCGAGACGATGCATCTTCCTCCCGGAACACCATCGATAGTTTTCAACTGAATCTTTAAGGTACACCCCCTACACTATACTGGTTGCTCACAATAGCATCAGATGAACTGATCCAACGGATATCTGACTTCACGTGTCTTCGTGATCTGCACTACACGCACAATATCTCTTCGGAGTCTTTGTTCTGATTTTGCTGTTATCCTCGAGAACATCTTGATGATCTGCAGTTGGTCTTCTATAATCGGATAATATCTCAAAGCCTATGATTCCGATCTTGCTCCTTTTTATCCAATAGTCGGAGACTTCTAACTCTATTAAGTTGACCTGCAATATTTGCTTACCGGTCTCCAACTCTTAAACCATTGTACGGAGTCATTTCTAAACTCCTGTCTCAATCCAATGTCTTCCGACAGGATCTGGTAGAAGATCCCGACATCCTAATCCAACTATAAGCCAATAACTCTGGGTGGCTTAAATCATCCATTCATCTTCTTGAGCTATTAGGTGGTCGTAACCTCTGCAAGTCTCACGACTCTACACAGTACACTATTACTAACCGATCACCCTACTTGAAGCTCAAGAATTCTTTACAATGTATCACTAAAAGTGACACAGGAAAATACTCTCTTTCAACATCACTAGACCATGATCAAGTGATATATTATTTCCCGAAAATCATTTTCTGTATTTATCACCAAATACCGGCTTGATCCCGATAATGGTATGCAAACAACTCTTATTTCTCGATATAACATGAGTTAAGTACTCAAAAGTACTCTCAAAGTTATACAACCCAGTACCAACAACTCAGGGATATAATCCCTCTGAAACACCGTGACCTAGCATTCCGCTATCTGCATCAACAATAGACAATTTGTCTTGTCCATTACCCAACAGGTAATGATCTGACTAGCACAGTTAGTGGAAATCTCTAAGACTGTAGTCTCTGATTTCCATAATAAATGTGATGACTTGGCCCCTGTTTTCCGACTCGGTATCAGTCGGCTCTCAGAGATAAATCACCTCCTCGACACAGGTTCAAGACTCACAGACTCAACAGGTCGTTCCCGTGGTCAACTCATACCACAGTTACGAATAATAACCAACACACTACAGGTTATTCCCTGGTATAAACATCTAATTGCATAGCCAACATAACCGGAAGTATAAACCCTAAAGGTCACTCCGGTTGGTCGCCTCAATAGACGATCCCTACTACAAGTCAGTACAGGTATCATAACTATACTGTATACACCTACTAATCAAGTTTAGATAAGTATCTACTAAACCATAAGTTTTCAGGAATTCTTACCTCGTGCTGCTTGGAGCTCAAGCCGCTGTCCATCTCATCTCAGAAAACCAAATCCGAAAAAATCGACTCCCGAGAATCCAAGACTCGACTCAAAAACAACATAATATGGCATCGCAGAACCTTAGGCTCTGATACCAATAAAGTTATCACGCCCCCGGGAGTATGCCGTGCCGAAAATCAAACGGACAACATCTCCCCTGTACGTGGCAACATCTCGGGTTAATACAAGGCCCGTAGGCCCACAACAACATAATAAACAGATATAAGTATATCAAACACACAGTGGAAACATAAACACATACCCACAACAAAATATACCAAAACATACGGGTGTACACCTCCTGACAAGACCACAGTATTAAAACCGTACATAAAACATCGACACAAAATGACGTCCACAACATAAAGACGAAGTCCATACATAGAACAAAATCCATAACACCAATACAAATCACAAATCCTCGGGAGACTCAAAATGTGGAGATGGGATGGATCGCACACAGCCTCCAAGTCGTCACGAAGACTTACTGTTACACGGCGACAGAAAAACCCAGGGTCGGAGGTGGTGAGTAAAACTCAGCAGGTAATCAGAGAAAACATGTAAATATATGTATCAATATTACATGTCATTCAACAGTTTAATCTACTCGTACAACAAGTATACATCAGCATAACAATAGATATGCATGCATATACTAAATAAACTGAACATCAACGATCCGACATACCGCATTCGCTACCTATCTCGATCCAACTGGGCATATAAATCACATCATAGGGTATAAAAGTATAGTACTAACACAATACCCCTAACTGAGTCAAGGGTATCACCGTGAATATCCGATAGGAATACAAGTATCAACCTACTACCATACAGAATATGCAATAGCATGTATGAATATGTACAAACAAATGCAATATAGTACATATAAATGCATCATCAAAGTGAGTATACATATAGATCAGTATCAGACATGTATACTAATCACCATCATCCATATACATATATATACAAGCGTATGTATATATATATAACCATATGCAAAACACCGTATGATACTAAGAATGTAACATGCATGGTCATGCCACCCCTACTCGCTACCACGACCCCGGTGGCCTAGGTGGCACGACATGACAACTATCCCGACTCCACCGCCACCACTCTCGAGTGACGAGTTGGGTAGTATGATCAAGTAGCATATGAGCGTAAGTAGCTCACACGAACGGGGTCCTCACGGGTCACTCGACTAACACTACTAATGAGTGGTCGAGTACCACGCACCTAGGACAATCAGACGCAACTCCAACTACCATCACATAATAATGGTAGAGTGCGGCACAACAAATGCTATGCCCTCACACCGCCATTACTCCTCGAAGTAACTCGAGGCGAGGATGATTGACGACTCTCTCAACCCCAAGGGAGACGATGTCGTCGATGCATGCAATGAAATGAGGTCTTGTCTCACATACGTAACATCTACCCTAGACTCTCGCCCAACCAAGAGTCACACCCAATTGATCAAGACACTCTCTACCCCGTAGAGAGTCACTCATCCGATCATGACAAGCTAGGACCATCGTAGCGACACTGTCCCACGACTCACATGACCATTCACACAACCCGTGGTTAGTGAATAAATGTGCCACATACAGGTATGGAATAAGTCCTACATCTAGGGCCATACTTATCCACAGAGGATCTTTTTGCCAAATTTACAATTTAGGTCATCCTCCGTACTCTAACATCTACACCCTACTAAACCGTTAGACCTACTTACATCACATCTGTAAGTTCTAGATCATGCTAGGGAATATGTGTTATCAATAATCGAGCACACATATATATCAACGGTAAGTTCAAGCATACGATAAACAGAGCATGATCAAGGTAATATGAACACCTAACATGTTCATATCTATATCTAAATCTGGAAATCATTACATCTACCCGACCAGTAGGAAATTACCTACCTGCTAAATAGCTCCGTGAAATAATATCTTCACGTTCATGGATCTGCCTCGTATCCACGTCCTGCAAATATCATCATTCACAAATAAATTCAAGCACTAACATAAACGATCGGTAGGAAAAGGAATCTAACCCAATCCTAATCCCAAATCTTACCAATAGAACAACTCTATTCACTAAACTACTAACCATCGATTCAACTACAACATCATTTATAATTATCACACCATAACTGTAATTCAATCTAAATCTACACTTACCTTCTACAACGTCTTGATCCACCTTTGAAGTAGTAATCTATATCAATTAGATAGATAAGTTCAATCCTTACTCACTTTATCTTCATCAACAAAATCCATCACAACCCAATGTTACTCTATTCCAGTTCATAGCTACAATCCAAGAAACAAAGATATGTATTAGGAATTACCCAAGTGTGTAATTGTAGATCCCTGGAAAATCACTATGGCTGATCGATAGAAGAGACCAAGCTAAATCACCGTTGCTATTTGAACAAATGTCAGGTCGACAGCCGAGTTGAGGCAACACAGGAAAGGGAGAGGGAAGGCTATCGGAGTTTGCTACCATCTGAATCGGCAGAGCACGGCAAGGAAATCCGACGACCAACGGCAGAGCAAACCCCCAAATCTACCTGTTCTCCGGCGAACTCCTTGCTGCCCTAACTTCGGCAGAGACTGTGAAGCATCTTCACAAACACCTGCTGCAACCCAATGGAACCATGAGATCTAAATCAAAAGCTCTCCTACGCTTGATCTGATGGGGGAATAACAATCGAAATCCAAATAGCAAAAATAAGAGAACTGTGTAACCTGCGGCAACAGCGTTGGATCGCGGCGATAATGCCGCCGATCGGCTCACGCGACTAGATCGACAAGTGCCCGGAGAAAAGGAGTCGAACTGATCTCCAGCCGGATCTTCCACCGAGAACAGCATCGGCTTTCCTTCCCTCCCGCCGGCCAAGCACCAGCCACAGGGCAGAGAGGTGGATGGTAGACTCAGAAGAAGGCGCTCCGCAGCGAGCATGGGGGCGGAGATCGGCACCGGCGACAGCCCTCTCTCGCGGCAGCGAGGCAAGCGGCAGCGGCGATTGGCACGGCGACGGCGAGTCGAGTTCAAAAGCGTCGGCACCCGCTGCTGTTGGACCAGCGGAGAAGAAGAGGCGACGGCGAATCGATCCCGCGTCGAGCGGGGACGACGACGACAGTGAGCTCCGCGGAAATCAACTGGATCGGGCGAAGATGAGAAGAAACGGCCGATTGGGGAGGAGCTTGTGATGCCAGCCTCTTCAACTCGCGGCGGCAACGCTTTAGGGCACAATAAGCGGGCTCAGCGACGGAGAGGGCGAGCACGAGGAAACGAAATGTGATCGGGAGAGGGGATCGATCTCTGGTCGCTTCGGAGATGAAGAAGAAGCGTTCGGGAAGAAATGGAAGAAGAACGCTCGAAGTTAAGTTGCGATGAGAAACGGAAGAACGGCAGCGTTTAGAGAAGTAAACGAATCGAGTTTTACTAACGGGTTTGGGTTTAAACCCTATAAGTCAAATCTAGATCCACTTAAATTAAACCCATAAATCTTAAAGCTAGGCTAGATTTAATTAAATCTCTAACCATGCTTTATTTATTATTATTATTATTTTTTTCCGGTATTTTACATTCACAGCAATATTTCAAAAATCAGACCGATATAAATTAGAAATCAGATAAAAAAAAGGTGGTGCTGGGATTTGAATTCCCAGCACCACGTTTAGATGGTTCGAAATTTCCAGTAGTGGCTCGGATGCATGAAAATTCTCTCTCATCATTAAATTGCATGTCTGTTTGGCAGGAGGGGTGAAAGGGGAATTAGGTGCGCGATTTGGTAAATCTGAAACTATCCTGCGCTTTTTGGGCAATTCCGAACTTTAAGAGCTGTGTTTGGTAAATTGTCGTTTAAAGAATTTAGTAATTGATTAAAATATAGTATACAAAAAGATATTGTGTACTATTTGTATTGTTATCTTTTCAAGACAACCGAAAAAAAATAAGCAAGAGGGAAGGTTTTTTTTTCCAAATGATTCACAAATTGGAAGAGTAAAAATAGATTAAATATTCACCAACGTGGAATAATTATCTTATTCATCTTAATGTTTCAATTGATTATATCAGAATTTTATTGTGACAAGAGAATTCATTTCAAGGTCATGATGAAACTAATGGTTCTCTACTTCAAGTAACTTATCTAACTAGAATTTTTAGGTGCTCATAATAAAGAAATTAATGATGTGATATTGAAAAATACTTCTAAACCTTGCAAGTTAACATCAATTGATATTCATAAGGATATAATAAGTATTTGTGTAACTGAAATGAATAATATTATTATTAGAAATATTAGTGATTCATTCTTTTTCTATTTTAGTTAATGAATCTTGTCATGTGTTAACAAAGGAGTAAATATTAATTATTTTGCATTATGTGGATAATAGTGTGAATGTAAACGAGTGTTTTATTAGAATTGAACATGTTATCAATATTATAACACTCTTACTTAAAGTTGTTATTAATAAAATATTCTCTAAATATAATTTGAACATGTATAAATTGAGAGAACAGAATTTTAATTGTGCAAGTAATATGCCGGATAAATTTAATGATCTAAAAGTAACTTTGTGAAGGATAAATTGAGGCACATGGTAATCATAATTTCCTTACCGCAAAATCATTCCCTCTCACTCAGAATTTGAAGGAATGGTTGATTTTTTATATTACTTTATTATTATTTATTCCACACATTTATAAACTTGTGACTGGCTAATTAAAAAAAATAAAATAAAATTTGACGACCCATTGAATAAGAAGTTTTGCTTTATTTAGTTAGCATAATATTTTTTTGTTAATAATATAAGTTTGATGATTAAATATTTTTTATTATTTATTTTAATATATTTATCATTAGATTGATATAATGGGTTGATGGCTGTTTTTTTTTTATAAATTAAGCTAAAAATGTTGGATGAATGTTATTAGTCTAATACCCCCAACGGTATGAGAATTTTAAGAACCGTAAGAGTGAAATACATATTATATGTATGTATAATGATATTCTACTATTAGAAATAGAATTTCCTCAATATTGGTTAACGTGTGCTATAAAAATTCTATTTTCTTTCTATCACGCCACGAGAGAGTCCTCGCCAGATAAAAATCCGACAGCATCTCTCCTGTACGGGTGACAATACCAAATTTCATACAAGACCAACACGGCTACTATACATCGGTCAATACGATCGGAACCCAAACAACACACGTAGTATAATAATTAGGCCTCAGGCCATCAATCAAAGTAAATAAATAAAATCTATCACCTCTTAACTTACCCCTTCTGTCATTTGGGCAGGAATACTCATCCAAATCCAATCCAAAATAAAACTCCGAACCAAGGTCCATAAAGACCATAACAAAAATCTTCAAACCTCCACAAGTACATAACCAAAACAAACACAAGTCCTACACACTTCATCTAGTTAAAAACCAAAATCATAAGACCAATAAAATCTATCCATTTCGACGAGGGGGGATTGGCAGCTGGACTCTCCTGGTAGTTTCAACCTGAAACAGATGTAAAACAACGAGGTAAGTTCAAAGAACTTAGCGGATAATAGTCGATATGCATAGTAAGATATAGCTAACAATAAGAATCATACCAGTACAGTCTCATATATATAGGGTATGCAAGAACGAAATACAAACGGACTGTACTTACCTGAATCTCCTACCCTGATATAGGAGCATGTGTCATACTAGAAGAAACAAAGTCATCACCATATACAAATATGTATCCTGTATGCATGACAATCATATGCAACATCCAAGGCAGCAATCAAAATGCATCAAACACAATACAAATGTTATCCATGCAAAATGCATGTCGTGCAAATGACATGGTCACCCCTGACGTCAGTCAGCCGCCTCACATGCGATGGTGAAGCCGAGTGGGTAGGGCTATGACAACTGTGCACTCTGCCATCACTGCTCCTGAGTGACCGAGTGGACAGGATGCTATCGGAGTACACCTATCCTCCTGCCCTAAACAGAGTGGGAGAGCTAAGCTCTCATCTCCCGGTGTCATAGACCAGAAGAGGGATCCCTGCCCGCTACCACGCTGCCTCATCGCTACCCATGAGCGGACCAATGAGCTCGACTGACAATCGCACACACCCTCGATGTACCACTAACCGTGCGAGCCATATAGCCATGCGGGCTCAACTATAAAGGAACCCCGTCCAGCTAGCATGCAATCATGCAAGATGGTCTATGATACTAAAGCATGTAAATCTAACCAAAAATACCTATCTGAATAATATGCACAATCAATAAGTACATATCTATGATCCAAATAACTATGATCCAAGTAAAACAGGAAAGATATAATCATAACCGATCAAATGCAAGTATCAAGTAGGCACATAACATACTAGACATATAAACATGAAAATTATTGCAAGCTATCCTAACTAGCATATCAACATGACTATATCTAGGAGATAAGTCAAAATATCCGCCTGCTAAAATACTCGAAATAAAGCAATCTTCACGCTCGTGGACCTGCCTCGTGACCGAAACCTACATATAACAACCGTTATGATTAAGTACAATCATACAACGACTGATCGAATCGAATCCTACATCGACTTCGTAACCCGATCAACTAGATTGATCTAGTTACCCACATAACCTAAACAAGTCTACACATCAATCCCTATCTACCATTAAACCAATTAACAACCTAATCGTTGCCCAAAAATCCTGTACAGCCTATCACAATCACACTGTAGCCAGCCCAAACCTGCAACCCATGCTACCTTGATTCACATCCAAAACAATCTAGCAATTTACAATAAAAAGGAAACAGGGAATCGATCAATCTTACCAGCACTTGAGACTCCACCGATAGAATTTCCCCACCTTTGCCTTGTTCGTCGGGAAAGTCCACTGCCCAATTCACAAATTGAGCTCAAACATAGGAATTCACAGCTATTAACTAGGTCTCGCCCAAGGTAAGGAGAAAAATTGGCGCTTACCTATTCCTGATGACAAACGGCATTGGAACCCCCTCCTAATCTCCTCGGTTCGCCGGAAAAATCCAACGCCAATCGTTGCCCTAATCCACAGATCACATTAACACTTCATTCAACACCGTCGATCCATAGAAAACATCATGAACAGAAGAGAAAATAAGAAAACAAGGAAATATACCCAAATTTCAAACTTCGCCAGCAGAATTTGTCGCTGCCCTAACCCCAGGTTTTTGAGCTCCGGCAAAGATGGCAGCCTCCGTTCAGCTCTCGCTGTAGCAAAAACCCACCACACCGACAGCCTAACCTACTTCCAATCCCGAGCTCCACACACGCGATCTTGCCCCAGCTTCGATCGGGAAGAACAACTCCCATTTCGAACCGCCGCCTAGCCGCTGCCAGCCTCCGTCTATTCCGGCAGAGACCTCCGCTGCAGATCAATACGCAGCGGCGACTCCTCTGACCTAACTTCCGGCCACGTGCTCGCTCACCGCTGGAACAAGCCCGCCGCCCTTGCTTGACCGAGGGGAAGATCGCCAGGAGAAAGGGGCGTCGAGAGGGTCGACAGCCAGGGGTGTTACCGGAGTCACGTGCGTGCGGGGCAGGGCTGGCGACCGCGAGGGCTCGGGCGAGCGACGTCGATGACTGCGGCTGCGGCATGGAGAAGAGCGAGGCGGTGGTGATTTGGTGACTGCGAGCGAGAAGAGAGGAGAAGGTGTCGCGAGAGGAAACCGTAGCAAAGAGGGGGATCGGGCGCAACGGGGAAAAGAAAAGGGGGAAATAGAAAACCTAGGTTTTCTATTTAAAACTTTAGGTTAATAAAATTTATTAACCCCTCAAAATTGATATTTCAAATAGGCCCTCCAAAAGCCTATTTATTTTATCCCCGTAAATATCTCGTATAAGCCTCATTTAATTCCAAAAAAATTCCAAAAAAATTCCTAAAATTCCCTAAAAATCCCGAAAAATTTCCAGAATTATTTTTCCTAAATTTTAGCCATTAAAATTTATATGTTAAATTTTCTGTATTTAACATTCTCCCCCACTAATTAAAATTTGATCCCCAAATTTCTTACTCAGATGCATAATGAGTAAGAGATACTACAAGTACTGAAAATATATCTCATGTACCTTAAGTAAACAGGTGGGGGTATTGAGCTTGAATCTTTTCCTCAAGCTCCCAAGTAGCATCCTCATCAGTGTGGTGACTCCACTCGATCTTGACAAGTCGCACAATCTTATTTCGCAACTGTCGTTCCTTGTGATGGACACATCAGGTTGAATGGAACCTGACACATCTGATAGAATATGTGTAGAGTCTGGCACATACTTCCTCAGCATGGACACATGAAACACATCATGGATACCAGCCAAAGACGGTGGTAGCGCTAGTCGGTAAGCGACTGCTCCGATCCTCTCCAAAATCTCGAAAGGCCCAACGCACCTTGGAGCTAACTTACCACGGAGGTCAAATCTCTTCACCCCTTTCGTGGGTGAGACTCGCATGAATACCTGGTCACCAATAGAGAACTCTCGAGATCTCCGTCTCCGATCTGCATAACTCTTCTGACGATCCTGCGTCTCGGCCATCCTTTGTCTGATAGTATGGACCAACCCTGCCTCATACTGAGCTATATGGGTCCTAACAACTGGTCCTCCCAGTTGGCCCCGAAATCCATAACACAGGATCTCAGCAAGTCCTCTAGTGTCTAAATGGCCCGCTCAGACTGTCCATCTATCTGCGGATGGAATGCAGTACTAAAACGGAGTTGCGTACCTAAGGCCTGCTGCAGACTCTGCCAGAACCGAGATGTGAATCGGGGATCTCTATCTGATATAATGCTCAAAGGAATACCATGCAATCTGATGATATCCCGACAATATAACTCTATCAAACGATCCAAAGAGTCGGTCTTCTGAATCGCTAAGAAGTGTGCGGATTTGGTTAGTCGGTCAACGACTTCCCAAATCGCATCATGGCTTTGATGTGTCCCAGGCAAACCCACTACAAAATCTATAATAATACGCTTCCACTGTCATTCCGGAATCGGAATTTCCCGAAGCATTTGTTCCTTAAACTAATGCAACTCCGGAAATCATTATCCTCCTCGGAGTCAGAGACGGGGAATTATTTTTTCACAAGAGAAGTCCATTTACCGTCCAAAATCCACTCCACCACACACCCTATAAGTGCATGGGAGGCTATCGCGACCAAACTTCCTTGTTACAACCATTCGTGTTCTAGCTACTCTATAGTAGTTGTCCAGTAGCTAGCCAAAACTCCATGAGCATTTCTGCTCCTCACCTCTTCAAAATAACATAATAACTGTGAAGTTCACGTCATATATATGACGGCTTATCTCGCAGTCCTTTAACTGTCGTAAGCTTAGGATACGTCCTATTCAATAGCATCGGAATCGCTCCGATCCCCGAAATGATGCATCCATGTACACTACCCTTCCATCTACACTAGAATGATTAACTAACGCTGATGCAAAAGTCAACCATCGTCTGAGCCCTGAAACTAATTTCACAAGATTCAGACCAAATAAATTTCATCACCTTCCTGGTTCAACTAGTCAGCGATGTAGTACCGCTAGTGCATCCTATCCATATCTATGGTAATAATCAAATCAATACCAAGAAAAAACACCATCTACGGTGGCCGAGTGCGCAACTCCAACTACCACCATCAACAGTGGCCAAGTTACGCAACTCCAACGACCACAACTGATCCAATCATGTCCAAAATATACGATTTTCCAAATTCCTGGACGACTAAGTCATCAATAAGTCTAATAAGATAATCAAAAGCTCATACAATTCATACCAAGTATGAAATTGTCATCGCTACACACTTGCATTCTCTTTACTCTAGGTTGATGATATACCAATCATCACAACAACAATGACAATTGTATGACACCATGTCACTACAATGTCAACACACCAGTCATAAATCAATCCTAGAGTATACACAGGTGTCCTATAGCTGATCTAAATAGATCCTCTATCCACTATGAAAGATATTCATTTCCTTCCACAACTACCGCATTCTATCATCGATAATCGATTCATAATCTCAAAGGTTCATCTCTCTTTTAACAAAGAGCTCTGGATTTTCTCTAGAAGAAATTCTGGGACAGATAAATATCTCATCCAACACCTCCTATAATAAGGTAAAACGATCTTTCATCGTCTTGACCAGTGTAGGTATACACGCATTATCCATAACCAAATCACTAATAGTAGGGACTGATACTCTCCAAGGGTTTACTCCTTGTCCTCCTAATGGGTGGCTAGCAGGCCAAATCTCTAGATTCCTAATTCGACATCAGTCGGCACCTCTAAAGAGTCCGTACTTCTGAAATCATCGTTAGGTTCCGCAAGGTCAATACATCATCGACCTCGTCCCCGACCATGAGTAGGGGCAATTTCACTAAGTCAATACTTTTCCTAACCATTAAAGTACAGTAACCACTAAAGACAATACTTTTCCTATAGCTCAGAGGTATCCTTCAACTTGCTTGGTCCCAAAACACGAGAACTCCCAAAAATCCAAGGAAAATAAAATCCTCGAAACACCAAACCCACAAACCAAAACCATAAACCAATAAAATTGTCACGTCCTGGGGGCATATCCGTCATCCAAATGACGGAGGAGCTCCTTAATGACAATATTCCAAAATACAAGGACCAGATTTGGTAAAAACCTCGAAATAATTATAGAAATACCAATATTTTATTAACTGCATGCATGCACGACTAAACATAATCAATTAAAGTAAAATAGTTTTATGACCCCAAATCAAATTGCGACAAAATCCAAAGTGCATAAACAAAATGCAACACTGATAAAGTAAATAAAGCGGCATCCCGACGATGCAGGGAGACAAGCACGGCAAAGAACTCTCTGAGCGACACAAAGGTAGGTCAACCGGACACGTCCTCCATCAGTTAACCTAGAGGATAAGTGAGGAGGGGGTAAGTACAACCACTCAGTGGATGGATAGACAATAGTGCATAATCATAATGCACATAATGGAAGTCACAGGGAACAAGCTAGAGAGTACCAATATCATCAGAATTATCCCATCACGATCAAGATATAACAAATATACCCGCAACATACACAACCACTGCAACAAGCAGTGCACATCCAGATACCACGACAAAGCCTCGTGGCTCTCGCACAAAAAGGGAACTATCTATGAGCTACCGCGAACGTAACTCGTGAGATGACAATCAATACGATAAACACTGTCTACGTGCAACTACATGCTACCACGAATGAAACTCGTGGGTAGACAGGCAGTAGAAAGACTCAGTGTCTGCGGCAACAACATGCTTCCACGAATGAGTCTCATGGGCAGACCGCGTATATAGATATCTAGTTATTGACTGCTCACAACCACATACTACCTCTAATGGGTTGCGGGGGCAGTCGATTATCCTAGGTTGTTAAGTCTAGGGTTATCCAATACATCCAGCATAAAACTACTATCAAAATCAATAAAGATCATCGATCTACAATTAAACCCATTGAGGCGGTCAAGCGAGGGTTTCAACACCTCTAATACGAAATGTTTACCAAAGCCGGTAAAGATCATCGACTTATAAGTAAATAAGTCGAGATGATTAAGTCTAGGGCTCCAACCCTTCTAACATGAATGGTTATCATGGTCGATAAAATCATAAATCCACTAATAAACACGTCGAGACGGGTAATCATAGGGTTTCGTCCTAGCTAATAGGAAATGCCTATCAAGGCCAATAAGGACCACAAATCTACTATCAAGCCCATCAAAAGGGTTAAGCCTAAATTATACAATTCTACCAATTCAATCATGCATGCTACAATATGCTACCACGAACAGATCTCATGGGTACTTAACATGTAAAGTAGCTATCTAGCTACAGGCGTCATACGAATCCGATTATCACCAACTCCGAACAAATAACACAAGTATATAACCTTACAGTAGGTCATCTCAACCATGATTGGGAGGCATGATTGACCACAAATATACAAAGCACCTACCTATAGAGAGACTCTACTACAGACTCTCTCTTTCAACCAAGAATGGGAGATATAGTAAAGATTAATCACATCTTAACCATACAAACTCTACTAGTCCGATCACCATATCACCGAAATAGTAAATGGATAAACATATATTATTTAGCACATTCAAGTTATTACGCCTAGGGTTCCCACACCTAGGGTTTTACTAATGTTGTTTCATTCCTGAGATCCGCTCCTACAGAATAACCTCATCTAAGTTATTTTATCTCTATTAGTCTCATGGTATCCACCGCAAAAACACATAACCATATAAACATATAATACGCTGTCTAATTAAACGACAACATAGTCATACTAACGGGAATCAACGGCTGAAATTAATTTGGGTATAACTAAAGGGTCATGCCAGAACAAAGTCAAGGCAATACTACATAAAGCATCAGATGCCTATATATATCCTAATACTAGTCCAATCAGTAAGAGGTAAACATCTACCAATAATATCTAATCATTTATATCACAATGATAACTAGCTACGTATAGCAGTAATAACAATTAGTAACCATATACTAACGATAAACCAGCAACCTAAAAATCTAAAAGTCTAACAGATATCAGGTTAAAACAATACTAGACAAAACATGATACTGCCTAAGTAAACCGCATAATGAATATAACCAATACAAATATGTACTAAATATAGAAAATTTTCTAGAATTTATTTACCTGTTAGCCGTCTGGAGATGTCCTGTCGCCACCAAATCCCCAAATTGACCTCGTCAATAATACCTCAAATTTCCGAAACAAAATCGTCGAAAATCCGTACAACTCCGAAAATACCCAGTTAACCTGCCAAACTTGGCGAACTCCAAAAACCCAAAGACCCTAAACCTAGCTCGATGCAAATAAATTGTCACGCCCGAGGAGTCCAAGACAAAAATCCAAGATCTCCTGTGACGGTGACAATACCAATTTTCATACAAGGCCAACACGGCCACTATACATCGGTCAACATGACCGGAATCCAAACAACACATGCAATGTAATAATTAGGCCTCAGGCCATCAATCAAAGTAAATAAATAAAATCTATCACCTCTTAACTTACCCCTTCTGCCATCTGGGCAGGAATACTCATCCAAATCCAATCCAAAATAAAACTCCGAACCAAGGTCCATAAAGACCATAACAAAAATCTCCAAACCTCCACAAGTACATAACCAAAACAAACACAAGTCCTACACACTTCATCTAGTTAAAAACAAAACCATAAGACCAATAAAACCTATCTATTTCGACGAGGGGGGATTGACAGCTGGACTCTCCTGGCAGTTTCAACCTGAAACAGATGTAAAACAATAGGGTAAGTTCAAAGAACTTAGCGGATAATAGTCAATATGCATAGCAAGATATAGCTAACAATAAGAATCATGCCAGTACAGTCTCATATATATAGGGTATGCAAGAACGAAATACAAACGGACTGTACTTACCTGAATCTCCTACCCTGATATAGGAGCATATGTCATACTAGAAGAAACAAAGTCATCACCATATACAAATATGTATCATGTATGCATGGCAATCATATGCAACATCCAAGGCAGCAATCAAAATGCATCAAACACAATACAAATGCTATCCATGCAAAATGCATGTCGTGCAAATGACATGGTCACCCCTGATGCCAGTCAGCCGCCTCACACGCGATGGTGAAGCCGAGTGGGTAGGGCTATGACAACTGTGCACTCTGCCATCACTGCTTCTGAGTGACCGAGTGGACAGGATGCTGTCGGAGTACACCTATCCTCTTGCCCCAAACAGAGTGGGGGAGCTAAGCTCTCATCTCCCGGTGTCATAGACCAGAGGAGGGATCCCTGCCCGCTACCCATGAGCGAACCAGCGGAGCCTGACAGAGCAACTGCACACACCCTCCTGATGTACCACTAACCCATGAGTGACAGTGTGTGCAAGCCATGTAACTGGCTGCGGGCTCAACTATAAAGGAACCCCGTCCAGCCAGCATGCAATCATGCAAGATGGTGCATGATACTAAAGCATGTAAATCCAACCAAAAATACCTATCCGAATAATATGCACAATCAATAAGTACATATCTATGATCCAAGTAACTATGATCCAAGTAAAACAGGGAAGATATAATCATAACCGATCAAATGCATGTATCAAGTAGGCACGTAACATACTAGGCATATAAACATGAAAATTATTGCAAGTTATCTTAACTAGCATATCAACATGACTATATCTAGGAGATAAGTCAAAATACCCGCCTGCTAAAATACTCGAAATAAAGCAATCTTCACGCTCGTTGACCTGCCTCGTGACTGAAACCTGCATATAACAACTGTTATGATTAAGTACAATCATACAACGACTGATCAAATCGAATCCTACATCGACTTCGTAACCCGATCAACTAGATTGATCTAGTTACCCACATAACCTAAACAAGTCTACACATCAATCCCTATCGACCATTAAATCAATTAACAACCTAATCGTTGCCCAAAAATCCTGTACAGCCTATCCCAATCACACTGCAGCCAGCCCAAACCTCCAACCCATGCTACCTTGACTCACATCCAAAACAATCTAGCAATTTACAATAAAAAGGAAACAGGGAATCGATCAATCTTACCAGCACTTGAGACTCCACCGATAGAATTTCCCCACCTTTGCCTTGTTCGCCTAGAAAGTCCACTGCCCAATTCACAAATTGAGCTCAAACACAGGAATTCACAGCTATTAACTAGGTCTCACCCAAGGTAAGGAGAAAAATTGGCGCTTACCTATTCCTGATGACAAACAACATTGGAACCCCCTCATAATCTCCTCGGTTCACCGGAAAAATCCAACGCCAATTGTTGCCCTAATCCACAGATCGCATTAACACTTCATTCCACATCGTTGATCTATAGAAAACATCATGAACAGAAGAGAAAAGAAGGAAACAAGGAAATATACCCAAATTTCAAACGGCGTGAAATTTGTCTGCCCTAACCCGTGTTTGAGCTCGCGAAGATGGCGGCCTCCATTCGATCTCATTGCGAAACCCACCACCGAACAACCTACTTCCAATCCGAGCTCCACGCGCGCGATCTTGCCCGGCTTCGATCGGAAGAACAACTCCGCCGAACCGCCGCCTGGCCGCCACCTCTGTTACGGCGAGACCTCAGCAGATCAATCGCGATCTGACTCCTCGACCTAACCCACGTGCTCGCTTGCACACGCGCAAGCCCACCGCCCTTGCTTGATCAAGGGGAAGATCGCTAGGAGAAAGGGGCGTCGAGAGGGTCGGCGACCAGGTGTTGGTCGTGTGCGTGTCTTGAAGGCGGTGGCGGCTGCGAGGGCTTTCGAGGCGAGTGCGTCGATGACTACAGCGTGGAGAGAAGAGGCGGTGGTGATTTGGTGACTGCGGGCGAGAAGAGAGGAGAAGGTGTCGCGAGAGGAAACCGTAGCGAAGAGGGGGATCGGGCGCAACGGGGAAAAGAAAAGGGGGACTATTTAAAACTTTAGGTTAATAAAATTTATTAACCCCTCAAAATTGATATTTCAAATAGGCCCTCCAAAAGTCTATTTTTTTTATCCCTGTAAATATCTCATACAAGCCTCATTTAATTTCAGAAAAATTCCTAAAATTCTCTAAAAATCTCGAAAAATTTTCAGGATTATTTTTCCTAAATTTTGGCCATTAAAATTTATATGTTAAATTTTCCGTATTTAACACTTTCGGTTTAAAACATTGGCAAAAATATAAATGATGATTTCACCATGGAGATCCAACTAAAGGAAAAGGTAAAACAATTTAAGGAATATAAACCAAATTTTATTTTGGTATTTTCCGATGACGAAATGAAAAAGACATATCTAGTAGAATAGTAACCAAAGAATGTCTTTAATTGAAATGCACACATTTATCACATACATTATGGAGACGATTAGAAGAGATGTATTTTACATCCTAGAGGGCTATAATTAGAGATACGAAAAATAAAATGCTATATGATATCCATATGTAGTCTAATCAAACAAGGGTCTTCAATTTTAAAATGTATATTTAAAAAGGTTTTTTAAAAAAATCAAAACTTGTATTTAATTTGACAGTTATCAAGAATGTGCTTATTTTCTAAAATACTCGGTGATTTTTTATAACCTGAATTAATTTTAATTTTTTTCTCCCATCCTTTCCATTAAAAAATAAATAAATAAATTGATCGTTGTAAATAAACGATCAAAAACAGAGATATTTTCCCAAGCAAAACGTGAATTTTGATGTCGGTTTTTGCACAAAATTGTGTTTATATATATTGCGTGTAGGTGTTTGTTTTATGTATCATAGTGAATACTTACCAAATGAGAATTTCAATGGAAAATAAGTTATTAGATTTTTTTTTTTTGTTTTGATAAAAGATGTTTTTCGCTCGGGCATTTTCTAAGGACATTTTCTCTTGTCTCGCCATCAAATCTTCTGCTGTCATTTCCTTAGTTAATACTTGGTTTGGTATCTTCTTGTTAGAAAGATGATAAAGTAAAATACATATATATTTTTACTCGCAGAAATAAAATTATATCTGATTGGTGATGCATTGCTTAAGAATTTTCCTGCGAACTCTGATCCTCACCGAAGACTCACAGTCGGTGAGGAATAATCTCTTTGGCGAGCTATAGGATCATCACCATTTGGCCTTTGTCTTCTACGATTAGTCATTGTGACCCAAAGCTCTGATACCACTTTGACATTGAAAAGTGTAAGAGAAATAGGTGGTAACTCAAGGTGACATGCTTTACTCACCACTCTATGAAATCCTCCAAAGAATTAGAGGAATAACAAGAAGATGAGTCTTCTCATAAGCTTAAAAGCTTACAAAATTTTAATCTTTCAAAAGTTCCTTTTAACAATAAATATGATGTCTTTTATAGGCTAGTTTTGAAACAACCCTTCAAGATGAGTCAAACACTTTAATTGAGAGTTATAGTTTTTAAGGCTTTGAGAATGAACAATACATTTAACAAAAGCCTTGAGAATGAACAATACTTTTAATAAGGCAACATGCAAAAGGCCTTGAAGTTTGGTTATCATGTAACAAGACTAAGAAATAGGCATTCACGATTAGAAATTTCACCTTGTATACTTCGATTAAAATGACCATAACTTCTTGTAGAAATATTATTTTTTATCATCGTTTTTTTTAGAAACTAGACTTCCATGGCTTTCCAATGACATATGAGTTGCCCTGTAATTATTTCCCAATAAAAGCAGATTAATTTTTGAAGTTGTCAATAAAACTTGAGGCATTTATATGTCATTCTCCCTCAGTTGGAAAAGATTCGTCTTCGAATCAAAATTGGGTTCATGACTAATATAAGCAGAAAGGTCAGCGACATTGAAAGTTGTAGAAACACCATAATTATTGGGTAAGTCAATCTTGTAAGCATTATCATTAATCTTTTTCAAGATCTTAAAAGGATCGTCAATCATCAACTCTAGGTTGTAATTTCCTGTGTCGACCATGAGGAAAAAACATCTTTCTTAAGTGAATCCAAATCAAATCTCCTTCCCTGAAAATTGATGGCTTCCTATGCTTATTAGCATTTTTTTTGATATTTTTCATTCTGCTTAATAATTTCATGCCAAACTTGTTCATGTAATTCCTTGATGTATTGTGCATATTCTTCTCTAGCTCCACTAAAATTATTAGTGACAAGAATGAGAGCCAAATCCAATGGAGTGGTTGGATTAATGTCATATACAACCTCAAAGGGACTTCGACCAGTAGTTTGACTAACTGATCGATTATAAGCAAACTCAACTTGAGTAAGAATCACATCCCATTGGCGTAGATTTTTGCAAACTAAACTTCTTAGAAGATTTCCCAAACTTTTATTCACCACCTCCATTTGTCGATCAGTTTGAGGATGGTGCAAGGAACTAAATTGGAGTTTAGTTCCAAGCTTTCGCCATAGGGTGTGCCAAAAATGACTCATAAATTTTGAATCCGGATCCGATGTGATAGTTTTCGAAATACCATGAAGCTTTATAATTTCTTTGAAATAAAGATTAGCTACATGGGTAGCATCCAAGGTCTTGGTGCAAGGAATGAAATGTGTCATTTTAGAAAATCGGTCAACAACCACCATAATAGAATTCTTGTTCCTTTGAGTGCGAGGTAATCCTACTACAAAGTCCATACTTAAATCTTCCCATGGACCTGTTGGTACCGATAATGGTATGTATAATCTAGTATTTTACCTGACTCTTGGTAATATGATAAGTGTTACACCTCTTAAAATATTTTTTGACATCGCGATCCATGCGTGGCCAATAAAAATTCTCCTAAATAAGTGTAAGAGTCTTGTCCCTACCAAAATGTCCAACAAGACCTCCACTATGGGCTTCATTGATGATTACATTCTTTAGAACAATCAGGGACACATAAACATTTGTCTTTGAAGGGAAATCCATCATGAATCAAGAAGAGTTTGAATGGAGCTTTCATGCATTTTTCCCGAATCTTACTATACAGATCAGTCTTGTAGAGATCTTTGATCACCTCAAACCCAAGTACCTTTATTTGCAAAATGGACAATAAAGTGTGTCGTCGACTTAAAGCATTCGCCACACAATTAAGAACACTAGATTTGTGTTTGATAATAAAGTTGAAGGCTTGTAGAAACTTAACCCATTTACCATGACAAGGGTTTAATTTTTGTTGAGTGTTCAAATATTTTAAAGCTTCATGATCCGAGAAAAGAACAAACTCCTTGTGTAGGAGATAATGTTTCCAATGATCCAATGTTCAAATAATAGCAAAGAATTCATTGTCATATGTAGAATAATTGCGTCGAGAATGATTTAACATTTCGCTAAAGAAAGCAATGGGCTTACGTTCTTGGCTAAGAACACCACCAATTCCCACATTTGAAGCATCACAATCCACTTCAAAAACTTTATCAAAATCTGGTATTTGTAATATTGGAGCTTCTGTGACTTTTCTTTTAAGAAGTTCAAAGCTTTGTTGTGCCTCCATCCACGGGAAGTTGCCCCCTTTCAAATATTCGGTTATAGGTGCAATAATAGTACTGAAATTTTTGATAAACCTGTGATAGAAGGATGCTAACCCATGAAAGCTTCGAATATCATAAAGAGTTTGAGGAGTTGGCCAACTCAAAATAGCTTCAATCTTATTTTCATTCATTTTGATGTCATCTGACGAAATAACATAGCCTAAAAAAAACCAGTCTATTGGTGAAGAAATGACACTTCTTCAAGTTGGCATATAACTTTTGCTCCCGTATTAAATCAAAAACCTGTCGAAGATGCCCCAAATGTTCTTATGGACAAGAACTGTACACAAGAATGTCATCAAAGTAGATGACAACAAATTTCCCAATGAATGGTTTAAAGATATGATTCATAAGCCACATAAAAGTAGAAGGGGTGTTAGAAAGGTCGAATGACATTACCAACCATTCATAAAGACCATCTCTTATTTTGAAGGTTGATTTCCATTCGTCTTCGGACCTTATGCGAATTTGATGATAGTCACTTCAAAGATCAATTTTAGAACCGATCTTGAATGTAAAATACCGAAAAAAAAATAATGCTTTTTAAGTAGGAAAAAACACCCTATGGAATTTTTCATGAATTTTTAGAAATTTTCCTGGACTAAAATGGAAATTTCTATGACTGTTGCGGGGAAAGATTTAATAGGCTTTAGGAAAAAGCCTGTTTGGGTCATCGGCTTATGAGGGGTTAATAGGGTTTAATTAACCTAAGTTTAAATATAAAAACTCTGAATTAAATGGATGGATAAGAATTGGTGTAAGCTCGAACTCAACTTGTTACAAATTCAATCCGTTTTCGAACCCCGATCCGCTTACCCATTCCTTTATTTCCTCGACGATTTCATTACCTGCACCGAACATTTTCTCCCCGACTCTTCCCTTCCGAAATGCACGCGCGACTTCACCTTTTCCCCGATTCTTCTTCCCAATCGTTGCAAACCTTTCCCCTCTCTCGATTTCGGCTGCCGTTTCCCTTTCTCCTTCACTTCACCGTCGCCGCTCGAGCCCAAGTTTGATTGGCCGCCGCATAAGCCCCATCGCACGCGGCCGTCAGCCACTGGTCCGGGGGTCAGTTTGGTGAGGTTGTCACCAACATTGCTGCCGCCCGCAACCCTTCATCACCTCCGCCCCATCGCCGCCGCTTCGTCGGAGATCTCCACCCGAGCAGTTGGGGATTTCGCGAGCACAGTGACGCCACCATCGCCGCAGCCTTTTCTTCTGCTCGTCGACCACCGCGAGTTTCCAGCCGATACAACGTTGTCGCTCGAGCACGGGTCGACGCCATCGTGAGCGATTCACTGTCGCCGATCTCTTCCTTAGCGGTTGTTTCCCTCTTTTTCGATCCTGAGTTTTGGGCGTTCCTCACCGGATCAAGATCTCGAGCACATCCCCGCCGAACACCCCTGCTCCAGTCGTCACTTGGACTGTCGGTGAGGGGTTTCACTAGTTTTCTTGTCTTCTCTTCCGATTCCTCATCATCGCTGTTTTCATCTTACCGGGAGATCAGTCTGTTATCGCCGCTCGAGCCAGGTTGTTGTTGCCCTTCTTTGCAGTTTCGCCGTCAGAGATATCCACCAGGGCAGGCAATCGATCATGCGACTTTCTTGTCCTCACATCACCGATGGTTTGTTTCAACTTCCATTTCCTCTCCTTTGCATCCTACTTCGCTGATCATGAGCACAACCATCGA
Organism: Wurfbainia villosa; assembly: GCA_025175895.1. Lineage (NCBI taxonomy): Eukaryota > Viridiplantae > Streptophyta > Magnoliopsida > Zingiberales > Zingiberaceae > Wurfbainia > Wurfbainia villosa. The sequence goes on from CM045994.1 coordinate 119,332,843, forward strand.
CCAACGCTGCCACCATCAGTAGCTTAAGGTGGTTCGAGGGAATTGGATCAGGTAATCTGCCATGGGATTTCCTATAGTCTCTGCCTTCAATTGGTCGTTCTATTTCTTTAGATCAAGGAAATATGAGAATTTACAAATTTGATTAAACCTGTATACTGTGATTATAGGTGTTTAGAGTTATTGAAATTGGGTATTGGTTGCAGTTTAACTGATTCATTTGGATCATATACGTGTAGAGGTATCAAGAAGCTATTTGGATTTAAATCTAAGATCGCTGATTAGAAGCAACTAGTAATTTACCTATGATGTAATTATCAGATATTCGGTGTGTAGAATTTGGAGGTTGTCCTCCGTTTAACTGGATTGAGCAAGTTGAATTCATCAAAGGGAATCAAGGAGCGGGGAGACATTGAAGCAGTGTGAGGTAAGTATAGATCTTGGTATTCTGGAAAGTAGGATTTGATTTACAACGTGGTTAATATTGAGCTGCTATTAGGTTAAGAGGTTGATCCGAGGAGGGTGATTTCCATATAAATGCCGATCTAATACCCTATACTTGATGTAAGATTTGATTCGATGATTCGATGTATGATAGAACTTAAGTATGTTCTATGTTGTGTACAGGACATTGATACGAGACGGAATCTCGGATGTAAAGATGGACAATGTAGTCTACATAACAGGTGGGTAATTTCCTACCCTGGTCAGGTAGTTTTAATGCATGCAGATTTAGATGCATGATCATCTTATATGATCATGTTACCCTGACTCTGTTCTTATTTACTCTTACACTTGATACCTTACCTTTGGCTGTTAAACTCCATTGCTACTATCATGTTTCATTTATCATGATTAGGAGTTATATATATAGGTGATGTAAGCAACCCAAAATTTGTTAAGTGCAAATAGTAAAGTCCGGATGACAATCTGATTGTAAATTGGGCAAAAAGGTCATCCGTAGGTAGATAATGTCTTGAACCGAGGGTTAATTCTAGTACCCTTAGGTTGCATGTTTACCACCGACCATGTATTGTGTAAATGGTCAGGTGAATGATACTTAGTGTGTCGCTACGGACCGGTGGTCCTATCTTGATATAATCAGTTGAGTATAACTCTCTACAGGATAGAGAGTGCGTTGATCAGTTGAGTATGACTCTCTACAGGATAGAGAGTGCGTTGATCAGTTGAGTACGACTTTCTACAGGATAGAGAGTGTATCCATCAGTTGAGTACGACTCTCTGCAGGATAGAGAGTGCGTCGATTAGATTGATATAACTCTCTACAGGATAGACAGTGTTATGATCAATTGAGTACGACTCTCTGTAGGATAGAGAGTGCATTGATCTGATTAGTATGACTCTCTGTAGAATAGAGAGTCTATGGTGGATGTCTGTATGTGAGACATTGCATTCATGTTATTTGCATGCACGCTGGCGACGTGGTCTCCCTTGTGGTTGAGAGGGTCGCCAGTCATCCTGCCTTCACGGTTACTCATAGGAGGAGTAATCGGTGTGAGGGCAGAGCATTGTGGTGCCGCACTCTACCGCTATAGACGGTGGTAGTGGGATTTACGTGTCGTAGTCCTGCATGTGTGATACTCGACCACACATGGGTAGTGACTGTCGAAGTGGCCAACAACAGGGACCCCCATCGTGTAGCTTGCTCTTCACGCTTATATGTTACTCGATCATACTGCTCACTCGGTCACTCGAGAGTAGTGGTTGGTGTTGAGTTGGGACAGTTGTCATGCTCGAGCCACCGAGGCCACACTGGGGTCGTGGTACCTTTAGGGTGAGCCGACATGGCCATGCATGCTGCATTGCCGTGACTTATGATATTTTTGTATATTGTCATATATATACATATATGCATGTGTGTGTGTGTGTGTGTTATATATATATATATATATATATATATATATATATATATATATATATATATATATATATATATATATAGATATAGATATATATATATATAGATATATATATATATATATATATGTTTATTGTGATGTTGCATTTGATTGTACTATGCTTGTTGCATTTGGTTGTACATCATATATATATATATATATATATGAATGGTTGTGATTAATATATATATAGATGCAGTCTATATATCTATATGTTTATTGTGATGTTGCATTTGATTGTACTATGCTTGTTGCATTTGGTTGTACATCATATTCATGCATGCTTCTTGCATCTGTTATACGATTGTGTCGGATAGTTGTATATTTGTTGGACAGACCATTAGATACCTTGACCTGTATCATAAGTATATTGTGAGTTAATATTACTCTTCCTGTTATATATGTTGTATATATTCTCAGGTTGGATCAGAGTAGCATAGCAGACGTTCAGGTATATCTGTGTTTTACGTTGTTTATTTGGTTAAACAGTATATGCATGTATTTATATACTGTGCTGTTATACCTATGGTACCTTTAGGTTATGCTGTTGAATTACATGTGATATTTGATATATACATATTTTTTCAATTACCTGCTGAGTTATACTCACCACCACGGACTCTGGGTTTTTCTATTGCCCAGGTAACAGGTAGAAGTCTTCGTGACGACTTGGAGCACCGCTGGCTGACATCTCATCTCACCCCCGAGACTCTGGTGGTTGTTTTGGGCTTTTCGTATGTGTGTTATGTATTTGGAGTTTCTTCGTGGTGTAATGTGTTGTGGATTGTCATATGATGTACTCACTTGTGGTTTTGGATCTTTGCCGATATTTTCTGTACGTAGTTGTGATGTGGTTAGTCATACCGGTATATATTGTGTAGTTTGTTATGTTGTTGTGGTTAGTTTCCGCTGTGGTTTGTTTACTTATATATATGTTATTGTTGTTGTGGCCTACGGGCCTTGTATTAACATGAGATGCTGCCACGTACATGGGAGATGTTGTCCGTTTACTTCTAGGCACGACATACTCTCGGGGCGTGACATTGAACCTATGAAGTTGGTCGAGAAGATCGTCAAGGTGAGGGATAGGAAAGTAATATTTGATAATCATTTTATTGAGCGCTCTACTATCAATGCACATGCGCCACAAACCATTTTTCTTTGGTACAAGAAGGGTAGGGACAACACACGGACTCTTACTTTCTTGGATGAGACATTTAGCCAAAAAGGTCCTCAACTTGCCTTTGTAACTCTTCATGCTCCTTCGGGCTCATTCTATAATTTGCCTTGTTTGAAATTGAAGCACCGGGGACTAAATCATTGCAATGTTGAATAGTTCACATGGGAGGGAGTCCTCTGTAGGCACCACATCTTGAAATTCTTAGAGAAGATGTTGAACTTGCGAAGGGACAACATGTCCTTCTTCATTCCCTTCTAAAACTACTAATGCAAAAGCCTCTCTAGATTCATAAATAGCATTTTCCACTTGAGACTTGGAATAAATTATTCCCATTCCTTTTTGAAGGTTTATGAACATTCTCCATCTTGGTTGGTCCCAAAATAATCTTCTCACCTTCTTTAATAGAACTATAAGAATTTTTGAAGTTGTCATGATGAGTTTTCCTATCAAATTGTCAAGGCCGACCAAGAAGCAAATTACAAGCATCCAGAGCAATAACATCGCACCAAACTTCATTTTTATGTTTGTTGCCAATAGAAAATTGAATAAGATATCTTTGAGTTACCTTCAACTCATTACCTCTTCAAAACCATGATAACTTGTAAGGTTGAGGATGATCTTCGGTCTTTAATTTCAACTTCTCAACTATTGTGGTAGCCACAACATTTTCGCAACTTCCACGATCAATAATGATAACATTGCATACTTTACCATAAGAAGTGCATCTAGTGTGAAAGATATTGTTGTGAAGCCATGATTGATTTTTCACATAAGTAGCATTGAGGCTACGTCGTACCACCAAAGATTCTCCAGGATCAGCATAAGTAATTCCTCCATCTTCATCATATTCATCATAGATAAGGGCTGCCTCGCAAGTTTCCTCCTCATCTTCTTCCTCAACAAAAGTAATAATCCTGTGATTTGGACAATCTGCAACAAAGTGTCAAAAACCTTTACATTTAAAATATACCTTTTGATTGTTAGAACCATTTGGTTTAACAAAACCCGTATTTTTCTTACTTGCAACACCCTTTTATTTTGTATCTTTTGAAATTGTCCATAAAACTTGAGCCATTTCTATGTCAATGGTGGAGATTACGAAAACGTGGAGGTGACATGGTGAAAATCACTGCCTCTTTCGGTCGACGTACCTGCCAGGCTTCTTGGATAACACTTCGGATGAGCTTGGGCTACTTCAGATGAGTTCGACCTGCTTCTAACGAGATCAGGCCTATTCGGATGAACTCTCGATGAAATTATGTCAGATTTGGCCTTGATCGAATCTGAGCTACGGTTACTTTGACCATCGCCTTAGATGAGACTATTGTCTGAACTTTCGATTGACTTGACTGGTGGTTGATTTGCCTGCCCACATGATCTTACCGTATCACTTCTAATTGGTTTCTTTTTATTAATATATAGTCGTTTATTTTGAAAACATATTATATAGAGAGACAGTAGAAAAGAAAAATAAAAAGATAATGTTATGGCAGTATTAAATAGGAACTTGAATCACCGTAAGCAAAAGAAAAATAATATCTAGTAATTGGATCTTATCAAATAATTCTTTCGATAGTAGATTCTTAGCTTCGTTCACACGCTCCTTTAGTTACAACAAATAGAAAAAAAAAACAATAGATATAGAAATAAAAGAAATTGAATTTTTTTTATATATTAAAAGAAAATATATATCATAATTAAAAATTAAATCATAAATATACGAAAACCCGAAGCTGCGAGTCTGCGAATGTAACCGGGGGACACTAGCCGACATTTTTATCCATTCTCTACAAATTTGATTTTTATCCATTAATTAAATTAGGCGACGACGGTGTTGATTAAAAGGAACAGGCAATAATTGTGCTGTTCTTTTCTAGTTTAAGTGCAATCACGTGGCATGATGGTACCCGTGTGGATGTGAGGCGACGATAAATCGATTAGATCTAGTCTTTATTTATTATATCTACCTTCATTTTCATTTTATCTCGATCAAATATTCAATTTTTATTTTCATATCGAATCAAAGATTCTCACTCTACACAAATATTTTGTTATTATCTACAATTATTTTTTTTTAATTTGAATTATTTAAATAAAATTATGGATATTTATCAAATTTTTATAAGAACAATAAAAAATTATAGGAACTTGAATCACCGTAAGCAAAAGAAAAATAATATATAGTAATTGGATCTTATCAAATAATTCTTTCGATAGTAGATTCTTAGCTTCTTCACACGATCCTTTAGTTACAACAAATAGAAAAAAAAACAATAGATATAGAAATAAAAGAAATTGAATTTTTTATATATTAAAAGAAAATATATATCGTAATTAAAAATTAAATCATAAATATACGAGAACCCGTAGCTGCGAATGTAACCGGGGGACACTAGCCGGCATTTTTATCCATTCTCTACAAACAACGGAAAATTTTAATTTTTATCCATTAATCAAATTAGGCGACTTGATTAAAAGGAACAGGCAATAATTGTGCTGTTCTTTTCTAGTTTAAGTGCAATCACGTGGCATGATGGTACCAATGTGGATGTGAGACGACGATAAATCAATTAGATCTGGTCTTTATTTATTGTATTTATCTTCATTTTCATTTTTTCTACGAATCAAAGATTATCACTTTATTCAAATATTCTATTATTATCTATGATTATTTTTTTTTTGAATTTGAAATATTTAAATAAAATTATGGATATTTATCAAATTTTTAAAAGAACAATAAAAAAAATTAAAATTAAAAATTAATAAATTAAAAATCATGGAAAAAATAATAAAATATTAAAAAAATAATTTATTTCAATACTGACAAATTAATTGAATTATTCGAATAGGATATAAATAGAATATTATGAGATCCGTTTATATATTCGAATTTAAAAATAATCCTACTAAATTACTTAATTATTTAATCTAATCAAATCAAATTTTCCATCGAATTCAAAAGAAATTATCAGCTGATGCAATAGACCGACATTATTTCTTAACTTAATATTCAGAAAATCAAATAAAAATGGCTGTGTTAATTCTGATTTTCGATTTAATTTTACCTATCTATATCTAAAATGTTTGTTTGTTTTTCCTTTCCTTGTCAATAGACGAACCAATCTCTTGACTCTTGTTTCTTATTAATTCTCATCTGTGTTTTGCTTCCCTTCCCTTGTTCTGCAAAAGCAGCAATTCTCTTGTTGCTAGCTGTCGCAAGCTACTTCTCTTCGTCCATGGCGTTCGCCACACTAAATCTAAATCTCGACGTAGACGTCAACAGTTGCCTGAGCGGGCTGTGGGCATCGCTGCGGCCGGGCAGGCCAAAATCTGGCATCCAGAAGTTGGAAAAGGAAATGAAAATTTTGAGAGGCAAAAGGGACGACATCATGAACCAGATCGATCAGGCGGAGCGCGAGGGGAGAATTCCGACCAACCAAGTCAGCCAGTGGCTAACTGATGTGAAGACGTTGGAAGGCCAAGTGGCTACCATCGAGCAGGATTTCCAAAACATGAGTGAGTATTCTCCCGAATAAAACTTTTTGTCTTTCCACTCCAATTCAATTGCAAGTCTTTGTGTTTTAATCCGTACGACCTACTACTGCTTTTATCTATAAGTGAGGACTGAAAAAAAAAAAAAAGTTGTTTCGATCGTCAGGTTGCTTCAGTTGCAATTGCTTCAATCGAACTCAAACTGGTGGCACGAGTCAAACACAGCAAGCAGGAGATCAGGTTCCTATCAGAGAGTCATCAAACTGTTGCTCCATCAACCGAAGAGTGATGAAGAAGCTCGGCGAGGCAAATGACTTGATGAGGCGAGCTGGTGAACTAGTTGATCAGATTACCACAGTTAGGCCTCCGGAACCCACCGTGATATTTTCTATGTCACACCGATCGCCCATTGGGATAGAGTCGTATGTGGAGGACATTGTAGGCTACATCGATGGTGAGAAATGCAACATCATAGGTATTTATGGAATGGGTGGTGTCGGTAAGACCACCATATTGAACAGCATCAAGCAACACTATCTTCTTAAGCATAGAATATTTAATTGTGTCATTTGGGTTGTGGCCTCCAAAGATTGTCTATTGAAAAGGCTCCAGGTTGATTTTGCTAAGAGTCTAAAACTGCAGACACTGGAGGAGAATGACAATGAACAAATATGTGGTGATAAACTGTTTAGCTATTTGAAGAACAAAAATTGTTTGTTGCTTCTTGATGACATTTGGAAAGATGTGGATCTTAAACTGTTGGGGATGGCACACTCGGCTACTGAGGGAGGGCAGCAGCAGCAGCCGCCGCACAAAGTCATGGTATTCACGACGCGCAATGAGACAGTGTGTGTAGAAATGAAAGCAGAAAAGAAGATCAAAGTCAACTGTCTAAATTCAGATCGAGCATGGCAACTCTTTGAGCAGAACAGCGATGGGGATGTTTTGAGCTCAGATGCTGGAATTAAGTCCGTTGCTAAAGAACTTGCTAAAGAATGTGCAGGTCTTCCACTCGCTCTTATCACCGTCGCCCAAGCCATGTCTAGGAAAAAATCGTGGGAAGTTTGGAATGAAGCTCTCAATCAAATAAGGGGTAAACATGTGTCGAGTACCATTGGGCTTTCAAAAGATTCAGTCATGTATAAAGTCTTCAAGCTGAGCTACGACAATTTAGAGAATGACTCCATGAGAGAATGCCTCTTGTGTTGTGCTTTGTGGTCTGAAGATTATGAGATCGACAAATTTGAAAAGTTAATACCGTGCTGGATAGGTTGTGGCATAATTCGTGAATTTAATGTGATCAATGAAGCTTTCGCCAAAGGATGCTCTTATTTGGAAGCTCTCGTGGCTGCATCCTTGCTAGAGCACTCTAGTAATGCGTATTTGAAGGATAAATTTGTAAATATGCACGATGTCATCCGAGACATGGCACTGTTGATGGTCTCTGGGTCTGAGGAGAACAAAAGAAAATGGATTGTAAAACCAGGAGTGAGGGATTTGTCTAGACAAGAGGAATGGCAAGAAGCAGAGCGAGCATCATTCATGGAGAATAAGATTACATCTTTTCAAGATTATGAAGCTTCCGCTTTTCCAAAACTTTCTATGTTGATTCTCTGTGATAACTTGTACCTGACAACAATTCCTCCGAGTTTGTTCCCGAGTATGCCTCGTTTAACATCCTTGGATCTCTCTTGGTGTGGTATAACAGAACTTCCTATGGAGATTGGTAGCTTAACTGAGCTTCAATATTTAAACTTGTCCTGCAATCCTATTACAACACTGCCGGTCGAGTTTTGTTGCCTCCGCAAATTAGAGTACTTAATTCTAGCGTGGACAAGGCTCCGGACTATACCCAATGGGACAATATCCAATTTATTAATGCTCAAGTGGCTGGATATATGTGGAATCTGCCCTTTACATGACTGCTGGTGGGATGAACTGAAATGTTTCGAAGGATGCTACCAATTAAGTGTGGAAATTGAAATCCATGCAACAATAAATAATATTGAGCGACTGAACAAGTTGCCAAATGTCTCCATATGGCACCTCTTTTTGGACGGAGAAAATATTTCACAACTTCCAAACTACGATCTGGGCACTCCACAGTGGGGCTGCAGGGTGAGTGACAACCTTGAGCATCTGGCAATTAGAAATGTAGGAGTAGACAGATTAGTGTTGGCTGCAGCAGTGGGTCGCGAATCAAGTTTCGGATGTTTAAAGATTCTCCGTTTTTCTGAACTAGAATTATTGGAAAAGATTTCATTGAATGGAGTTGTGTTCCGCAACCTTCGTGAACTAGAGATAAATGAATGTCCCATGTTGAAGGATGTTTCTTAGGTTCTACAACTTCTATGCCTCAGTCTACTAGATATGAGTGAATGTTCAAACATGAAGGAACTAATAAGTGACGTAGGGAACTCCAACTCCAGCTCTAGCATCCGGATCTTGATGTTGTTCGACATGTCGAACCTCAATCGCATTGCAAACCGACCGCTCCATTTTCCCTACTTGGAATATATATATGTGATGGATTGCCCAGAGCTCAAAAAATTATCATTTGGGATTGAAATGTTACAGAACAGATTAAAAGAGATTGAAGGTCTAGTCGATTGGTGGAACAATTTGGATTGGGATGACGAAAGTATCAAGGATTCTCTCGCCCCTTATTTTAGGTAACACATATATTTTCATACAAAATCATTTATTAATTCAAGATGCATGTCTTCCTTTGATATATTTTTTTTTAAGAGCAATTTAGGGAATCTGTTTTAGAAAATAAATATCATTTTGATAATGTGAAAACTAAGCACGTGTCTCAAGGCATTTTGGTAAATTGAAGTTAAAACTATCTCCACTGCAAGTTCTTGTGTAAGTAATTTCAATTTGGTCATATTCCCACGATATAAAAAATAATGGGCTAGCTAGCTACTGTATTATGTCAATGCTTTTCATATGTCAAGTTAAATACCCCGGTATATATAGCAGCTAAGGTAAAATGTTTCATTGTCAATATCATTCTATATCGACTAATATTATTATGAGTTTAATTTAGGATTCGACAATATTATATCTTACTCTTTAACTATTTAAAATTTGCTCTAATATTTATTACTTTAACAAAATTTTGTGATCTTTGTAGGCCTCGTTATCATGGTTTATGACCAATTTCGAAATGAAGCATTGACCGTTTGGTCAAGGAGATTATAATAAGGTGTTCACTATTTTGATCGCTGTGGATGGTCAAATTGTTAGATTCTTTATCTACATTTGATTGGACAATCCTTTAGTGGTTTAAAATTTGATCATCGATATTGTCTTCTTGACTTTACTTCTTCGTGAACTAGTATCATTTGCTCCGATAAATTGTGGTCTTCGTTTGAAATATTTTCATTTCGTATAATGTTACAGTTTTAATTTTGTATGATATCCGCTATTTGATATATTAATTACTAAGATGCATGTTGGCAAATAAATGACACGGTTTGATTTATTATTTAACATTAATGTTTATAAATTTTATTATATCGTTTGAACAAGTTTAATTGGATGTTCTTTTTCTTAACTTATTACATATGTTTATAAAAATTTACCTAATAATTTGAACCGATCAACAATTTCATCCAATCAAAAAAGAAAAAAAAAACACCGCCATAGTTTGAAATTGATTTGACCTTCCAGTTGCAATTTAAATCGAAAAAATTAATAAAAAAATAATGTCCGATTTATAAAATATTGATTTGAACCTTGAAACAACAACTTTTATTGAGTTCATAAGAAAAGACGTTAATATAAGCAGCTGCTTTGTTTCAATGTTTCTTCATTTCCCTTTAAATCAAGTCATTAAGATAGAAACACAGTGGTTCGATATTTCCTCCGATTACGGTGCAGCAGCATGTGATCTCAGTATTCATGATTCCATTTCAATTATCGCATTGTGCAAGACATTTTCCTCCCATGAGATGAAAATATGAGATATTAAATTGTTGAATTATTCAGTGTGGTCAATTTTAAATTTAGTTTAATAATCGGAAAAAATTTTATAGGATTAAATCGGTTAATTCAAGATTAATTGATTAAAAAGCGATTGTGCCAATAAAAAAATAAAAACACAATGATTTAAATATTTTTGTAGCTTCGTCTTTTTCATCATTATTTTGACATAGGCTGTCAAATTAATTAAATATCTACTTAAACTTTTGTAGCAAAAGAAGATTACGATTATCTTATCTTTATCGCTCTTCACTGTCGGTCCCACAGTGATGATAAAAAAGAGAATAAATTACAGAGGCTATGCCCCTTGATTCATTGTTAGAACAACGGAGAGTTTCTGAGTTCGGATGAGAATTTTAGACTCCACGCTGAGATTTAACTTTTGTTCATCTATAATAACATCTGTTCTGTTTTAGCCAATAGACCGTCCGAAGAGAACTCTACTTAAACTTCGTATCAAACTTGTCTCGACTTGATAGAATATGATGGATCATTTTACTGGAGTACAATAGCATAACAATTTGTCTTGTCCGTTGGAAAGAACAATTTATGAAAGAGAAATTGCTCTAATAGAAAGAAAAAACAAAAGAATTTAGTATTCTTTTTTTTTTTTTTGATTTACATCAGGTATCAGGTACGATTTCTCTTCCCTATTAGTCCTGATGGTTGACCGGCCCTGCCCTACGGCCTTCGACTAGAGTTTCCACCGGTCAACGAGGGTAAATCAGGATGACGGATGGTCAGAGCACGTTTGAACCCATGCTACGCTAGAAGGGTCGACCACGCTGGGACAGAGGAGCATCGGGTACCTCCACCCACGCAGCACGCGCTGCTAGGGCGGAATCGAACCTTGGCTGCGCAGAGGGGAGCCTCATGAGTTACCATTGCGTCGTTGTCCTGGGGCAAGAATTTAGTATTCATGAAATCTCTTGAGCTTGTTATAACAAGAGACTTCATATCCTATTTATATTAGTTTTTCCTCCTGATCAATAGTTAGGATTATGCTGATATATTCTCAATCTAATAGCTATTATAATTTATCTAGAATTCTCTAAACTATTCTATTATACTCTACTACAATATGCATCATTCTAGAATATTTCACACTAATCTTCCATATGAGTATTGTAGATTATGGGCTCACTTGTTTAATTCACTTCATTTTAACCTAATTATGATAACCCAAAGCCCAAAATTAAGTTTAATTTTCAACACCCCTCTTAAACTTGATTTTGCGACTCCAAATAGACTTCACATTTTGATAAAGTCTTCAAATTTGAATGACTTAATAAAAATGTTGTGTTAAATACGGAAAAATTAAGATATAAAATTAAATGGCTAAAATTTCGGGGAAATAATCCTAGGGATTATTTTCGAGAATTTTAGGAATTTTTCTAAAAATTTTCTGGATTTAAACGGGGCATATACAAGATAATTACGGGGATAAGAAAAACAGACCTTTAAAGGGGCTTGTTTAGACTAGTTAATGGGGTTAATTAACCTAGGTTATAAATCTAGGTTTTATCTTCCTAATTTTCCCGATTTTCTTTCCCCTTCGCGCCCGAGCCCTTCCCCTTTTCTCGCGCTCGTCGCGTCTGTGCCATCGAACCGCCACGCTTCTTCCTCGCACTCCGCCCCTTTTCTCTGCGTGCGGCAGCCTCTTCGCTCGACAACCGCCGCCATGACCTCCCTCCGCGGCCGCGACGCCTCTTCCTCCGCAGCTGAGCTTTCTTTCCCCACGCCTCGCTTGCGCTCCCGCAGCATCGCTACCGACGCGAAGCTCGCCGCCGCCGTGCACGACGCCACCCTCTCCGCCGGTGCGCCACGGCCGAGCCTCGCCTTTCTTCGCCGAGCCCCACGCGACGGCTAGGTCATGGCCGCTACGCACCAAGAACCATCGCCGTGCCCTTCCGCGCCGCCACCGCCGACGCGCCAAGCGATCGCCACCGACGCCGTCGCCTTCGTCGACCTCCGACATCTTTACTCTAACTAGATAGGCGATCACGGCATGCGTGTCGCGTCTCGCCTTCTCAGCCGGTGGTCACGGAGTAGGTAAGGTTTCTTTTGTGGATTGGTTGGTGATGTTGTGAGGGAAGGAATCAAGAGAATCGGTGAGTGAGGTTAGGGCGTGATTAGGCGCAAGGAAATGTTTACCGCGAGAGGTGTGAGGGTTTGATTTGGAGGGTGTCGTGTGGTTAGGTGGATGTGTCACGTGAAAACAAGGGTCGAGTCGAGTTGTGGTGAAATTTGAACTTGGGGTTTTGGTTGATTGGTCGATTTGGGTTGATTCCGGAGTTATTCGGTTGATCGGTATGGTTCGGAGGATATGAGATTTGGGGTAATTGGGATATAAAGGAAATCGATAAATTATTCGATTTGTCGGTGAATTGTATTTTTGTGCTTGACTATAGTCATGCTTTATGCGAGTTTGTCCTGGCGGAGTCCCGATCGTGACGCGGTTTCATTCTTCGGATATATATTGGTGTACTTTGACTTATCTTTTAGATATAGTCAAGTTGATATGTTAGTTAGGATAGCATGCAATACTTTTCATGTTTATATGCCTAGTATGCTTAGTGCCTACTTGCTACATGCATTTGATCAGTATGATTATATCTTCCCTGTTTTATTGGATCATGGTTGCTTGGATCAGTTATATGCACTTATTGACTTTGCATATTATTCGGATGGATATTTGTAGTTGGATTTACATGCTTTAGTATCATGCACCATCTTGCATGATTGCATGCTGGCTGGACGGGGTTCCATTATTGTTGAGCCCGCAGTTAGTTACATGGCCTGCACACCCTGCCACTCATGGGTTAGTGGTACATCAGAGGGTGTGTGTGCATTGCTCTGTCGACTCATTGGACCGCTCATGGGTAGCACGAGGCGTGGTAGCGGCGAGGATCCCTCCTCCGCCTATGACACCGGAGATGAGAGCTTAGCTCCCCACTATGTTTGGGCGGGAGGATAGGTGTACTCCGACATCCTGTCCACTCGGCCACCAGAGCAAAGCGATGATGGCGAGTGCACAGTTGTCATAGCCCTACCCACTCGGCCACCATTGTGTGAGGCGGTGGTAGCGTCGGGTGACCATGTCATTGGCACGGCATGCATTTTGCACGGATTGCATTTGTATTGTGTTTCTTTGCATTATTTATTGATGCCTTGGATGTTGCATATGATTGACATGCATCTGAGATTCATATTCTTATATGGTGATGACTTTATCTCTTATAGTAGGGCACATGCTCCTATATCGAGTAGGAGACTCGGTGTAAGTCTGATTTATTTCTTGCTTACCATATATATGAGGCTGTCTTGGCATGATTAGTATTGTTAGCTATTTCTTGCTATTCATATCTACTATACCAGAGTTCTTTTGAACTCACCCCCAGTAGATTTATTTTTATTTCGGGATGAAGTCATCAGAGAGTCCATCCCCCTCGTTTTTATTGGTCTTATGGTTTTGGATCTTGTATAGAAGAGATGTTTAGGTCCCGATGTTTTGGTTATGTACTGTGGATTTTGGTGTCCTTGTAGACCTTTATTGGATTTTATTCCTGCTTGGTTTTGGTTGGGTTATTCTGCTCGGATGGCAAGGGGTAAGTCTAGTTAGTGTAGACTTATATTAACCTTGAATTGTTGCCCTGATGCCTATTTGATTACCTGCGTGTGATGTTTGGATTCCGGTCGTGTTGACCATGTATATGGCCGTGTAGGCTTTGTATAAAATTGATATTGTCAACCGTCTGAGATGCCGCGGATTTTTGTCTGGCGGACTCCTGGCGTGACAATTTATTTAATCGAGCGTAGGTTTCGAGTTCCTTAGGGTCTTTGGGTTATGGAGTTCGCCAAGTTTGGCGGAGTTAACTGGGTATTTTGAGTTTTTACGGATTCAACGATTTTATGTTTCGAAATTGAGGTATTATCGAGGTCAATACATGGGGATTAAGCGACAGACATCTCCCTAACTAAATAAATTCTAGAAAATTTCTAGATTTAGTACATATTTATATTGGTTATGCGGTGATATCATGTTTTATCTAGTATTGTTTTAACCTGATATCTATTGGACTGTTAGATTTTTAGGTTGCTGGTTTATAGATAGCATTTGGTTATAAATTGCTATTACTGCTATCGTAGCTTGTTATCATTGTGATATAAATGATAAGATGTATTGGTAGATGTTTACCTCTTAGGATTTGACTAGTATTAGGATTATTAGACTAGTTGAATAATATGACTAAGATGGATAAATTCGTAGAAGGTATGAGGACATGATTACATAGCTTATGTAGTTTAGAGTATATATAAGCATCTGATGCTTTATTTATATATTGCCTCGACTTTGTTCTGGCATTGACTTTGATCTGGAATGGCCCTTTAGTTATACTCTAATTAAGTTCAGCCATTGATTCCCATTAGTAGGACTATCTTTGCCGTTTATTAGACAAAGATGTTATATGTTTATGGTTATGAGTTTTTGCGGTGGATATCATGATTAAGACTAGTAGAAATAGAATAACTTAGATGAAGTTATTCTGTAGGAGCGGATCTCAGAAATGAAACAACATTAGTGGAACCCTAGGTGTTGGAACCCTAGGCGTAATGATCCGGATGTGCATATTGGTATATGTGATTACCCATTTACTGTTTCAGTGATATGGTGATCGGAGGTCGAATGATTAGGATGCGATTAATCCTTACTATATCTCCCATTCTTGGTTGAGAGAGAGAGTCTGCAGTAGAGTCTCTCTATAGGTAGGTGCTTTGTATACATGTGGTCTCTCATGCATGGTTGAGATGATCTACTGCAAGATATATTCTTGCGTTATTCGTTCGGAGTTGGTAATAATCGGATTCGTATGATGCTTGTAGCTAGATAGCTACTTTACGTCTTAAGTACCCACGAGATTTGTTTGTGGTAGCATGTTGTAGCATGCATGATTGCATTGGTAGAATGGTATAATTTAGGCTTAACCCTCTTGAAGGGCTTGATAGTAGATTTGTAGTCTTGGCCTTGAAAAGCGTTTCCTGTTAGTTGGGACGAACCCTATGATTAATCGTCTCGACGTGAGTATTAGTGGACTTATGATTTTGATCGACCTGGATAACCGATCATGTTAGAAGGGTTGGAACGCTGGACTTAACCATCTCGACTTATTTATTTATAAGTCGATGATCTTTACCGACTTTGGTAAACATTTCGTTTTAGAGGTGTTGAAACCCTCGCTTGACCTCCTCAATGGGTTTAATTGTAGATCGATGATCCTTATCGATTTTGATAGTCGTTTTATGTTGGATGTATTGGATAACCCTAGGCTTAACAATCTAGGATAATCGACTGCTCACGCGACCTATTGGTGGTAGTACGTTAGTGCGTGCAGTCAATAATTGGATATTTATATACTGCTTGTTTACCCACGAATCTCATTCATGGTAGCATATAATTGCGCGTAGACCGTGCTATTGATTGTCGGCCCATGGGTTTCGTTCGCGGTAGCTCATAGATAGTTTCCTTTTTGTGCGAGAGCCACGAGACTTTGTCGTGGTATCTGGATGTGCACTGCTTGTTGCAGTGGTTGTGTATGTTGCGAGTATATTTGTATACCGCTGATCAGGATAGTTGTAGACTGATATTAGTACTCTAAGGTTGGGTTACTCTAGCTTGTTCCCTGTGACTTCCATTATGTGCATTATGATTATGCACTATTGTCTATACATCCACAGAGTGGTTGTACTTATCCCCTCCTCATTTATCCTCTAGGTTAACTGATGGAGGACGTGTCATGTTGACCTACCTTCGAGTCGCTCAGAGGGTTCATTGCCGTGCTTGTCCCACTGCATCGTCGAGATGCCGCTTTGTTTACTTTATTGGTATTGCATTCTATTTATGCACTTTGGATTTTTGGTCGCAATTGGATTTGGGGTCATAAAACTATTTTACTTTGATTGATATATGTTTAGTCGTGCATGCATGCAGTTATTGAAATACTTATATTTCTATAATTATTTCGAGGTTTTTACCAGATTTGGTCCATGGATTCTGGATATTGTCACTAAGGGGCTCCCTTGTCATTTGGATGACGGATATGCCCCCAGGACGTGACACTTTATTGGTTTCATGGTTTTGGTTTGCGGGTTTTGTGTTTGAGGATTTGATTTCCTTGGATTTTTGGGAGTTCTTGGGTTTTGGCACCGCATTTAGTGAGCTATAGGATATCTCTAAAGTATTGTCTTTAGTAGTTACTGACTTTTTTTAGGAAAACTATTGACTTAGTGAAATTGCCCCTACTCATGTTCGGGGACGAGGTCGATAACGTATTGATCTTGAGGAATCTAATGATGATTTGAGTACTGATTCTTTAGAGGTGCCGATCGATGTCGAATAAGGAGGCTAGGGTTAGACCCGCTAGCCACCCATTAGGAGGACAAGGAGTAAACCCTGAGAATATCAGTCCATATTAATAGTGATTTGGTTATGGATTAGGCGTATATGCCTACACTTGTCAAGACGATGAAAGATCGTTTTATCTTATTATAGGAGGTGTTGTATGGGATATTTATCTGTCCCAGTATTTCTTCCAGAGAAGATCCGGAACTCTTGGTTAAAAGAGAGATGGACCTTTGAGGTTATACAACGATTTTCGATGATGGAATGTGGTAGTGGTAGAAGGAAATGATTATCCTTCATGGTGGATTGAGGATCTATTTAGATCAGCTATAGGACACCTGTGTATACTCTAGGATTGATTTATGATTGGTGTGTTGATATTGTAGTGACAGGGTGTCATACAATTATCAAGTTATAGGGATGATTGATATATCATCGGCTGAGTAAAGAGGATGCAGTGTATAGTGATGACAATTTCATACTTGGTATGAATTGTACGAGGTTTGATTATCTTGTTTGACTTATGACGATTTAGTCGTCTAGGGATTTAGGAAATCGTGTATTCTGGACACGATTGGATCATTTATGATGGTGGCAGTTGGAGTTGAGCACTCGGCCACCGTAGGTGATGATTTTCGGTATTGATTTGATTTATTATTACCATAGATATGGATAGGATGCTCTAGTGGTACTACACCGACGGGTAATGGAATTTATTTAGTCCAAGCTTGTGAAACTAGTTTGAGGCTCGACGATGGTTGACTTTACACCGTGAGTTGTTTGATCATTCTCGGGTGGAAGGAAGGGTATTGTATCACGGATGCAATGTTTGAAGAATGGAGCGTTTACGCTTTAGTTGATTGAGACGTATCCTGGTTACGCGAATGAGGAACTACGAGATGGGTTGTCATATATATATATGACGTGGACTAGCAGGAGTTGTTATGTTGTTTTGTAGAGATGAGCGATATGCTTACGAGGTTTTAGCTAGCTACCGTGTAGTTGCATTTGAATTAAGAGTTATTATTGATTCGGGAACAATGTATAGATTCTTGTGATGATAGAGAGCATTTACCATAGAGTTGTACTCTTGCTCTAGGTTCGAATTAGTGATAGTGGAATTTGTATGTCGTAGGTGGCTAGATAGCTACGACATCTTGGACGAGTCCCGATTGTGGTAGCATGTCATTGCCCGTAAGTAGTGCCTTTGACATTACTACGAGCCAAGAGGCTTGGTCATGATATTTTGATAAGTATTCAAGATTGCAATAGGTTCTATATGCTGCGAGATGTATCGGATTGTATTCTGTAAATAGTAAGTGTTGAAACGCGTTCTCCATGGTGGAACGACATGCAGACATAGTTGATTGTGCGATCGTGTACGTGTCAATTAGTAAAGGTGGTATATAAATAATCAGGAAGGTTCTGCAGAGATGGACGTGAAAGCATAGTATGATGGGATGTTGTTGGGAGATTATTTGGAATTGAAAGGACTTAGTATGATTAGTTAAGTCCGCTCATTTTCATTCGATCCATACGAGGAGTTTTGGATCACCGGATAGGTTATATTGTGGCGATTTCTAGTTCATGGAGGATCTTTGAGTATCGTATTGCTATAGCGATTCAGATTTACCTTAGGATTATGGTAAAATCTTTAACAGTCACATATAGAGCTCCACTCTGCACAAAGGAGATACTTATGATAGATGGTCGATATGAAGATACTATTCATACTGGAAGAGCTACTGTAAGCAAGTGTGATTTGATTTTAAGGGATATCAGAACCCACTTAGTCACTTGAGGTGTGACTTGTCTCCGAGATGCTTGAGATGGTTATAGGGACATCTCGTACTTATATATCTAGTAGGAAATTTGGGGACCAAATTTTTATTAGTGGGGGAGAATGTTAAATACGGAAAAATTAAGATATAAAATTAAATGGCTAAAATTTCGGGGAAATAATCCTAGGGATTATTTTCGAGAATTTTAGGAATTTTTCTAAAAATTTTCTGGATTTAAACGGGGCATATACAAGATAATTACGGGGATAAGAAAAACAGACTTTTAAAGGGGCTTGTTTAGACTAGTTAATGGGGTTAATTAACCTAGGTTATAAATCTAGGTTTTATCTTCCTAATTTTCCGATTTTCTTTCCCTTCGCTAGAGCCCTTCTCGCTCGTCAAGGCTGCCATCGAACCGCGAACCGCCACCGTTTCTTCCTCCTCGCACTGCGCCTTTTCCTCGCTGCGGCCGCGCTCGCCGACAACCGCCGCCGCTCCTCCTCCGCGGTCGCGACGCCTTCCTCCGCAGCGTGAGCTTTCTTTCATCGCACCCTCGTTTGCGCCTCCCGCATCGCAGCTGCCGACGCGAAGCCGCCGCCGCCATACAAGACGCCACCCTCTCGCCGGCGCGCCGCACATACGCCGAGCCTTCGTTCCTTCGCCGAGCCCCACGCGACGGCAGGTCATCGCCGCTGCTGCAAACAAGAACCATCGCCGTTCTTCCGTCGCCACCTTTGCCGACGCCGCCTTATGCGGCGATCGCCACCGACGCCGTCCTTGCGTCGACCTCGACATCTTTACTCCAACTAGATAGCGATGCGCATCAGGCGTGTCGCCGCTCTGCCTTCTCGCCGGTGGTCGCCGAGTAGGTAAGGTTTCTTTTGTGGATTGTTTGACTGATGTTGATAGGGAAGGAATTTAAGAGAATCGGTGAGTGAGGTTAGGGGCAGTGATTAGGGCAGCAAGGAAATGTCGGCTGTGAGAGGCTGTGAGGGTTTGATTTGGAGGGTGTCGTGTGGTTAGGGTGGATGTGTCGGCTGTGAAAACAAGGGTTGAGTCGGAGTTGTGGTCAATTTGGGGCTGAACTTGGGGTTTTGGTTGATTGGTCGATTTGGGTTGATTCCGGAGTTATTCGGTTGATCGGTATGGTTCGGAGGATATGAGATTTGGGGTAATTGGGATATAAAGGAAATCGATAAATTATTCGATTTGTCGGTGAATTGTATTTTTGTGCTTGACTATAGTCATGCTTTATGCGAGTTTGATCGAGGCGAGTCCCTCGTGACGGTTTCATTCTTCTACGGATATATATTCAAAGTGTACTTTGACTTATCTTTTAGATATAGTCAAGTTGATATGTTAGTTAGGATAGCATGCAATACTTTTCATGTTTATATGCCTAGTATGCTTAGTGCCTACTTGCTACATGCATTTGATCAGTATGATTATATCTTCCCTGTTTTATTGGATCATGGTTGCTTGGATCAGTTATATGCACTTATTGACTTTGCATATTATTCGGATGGATATTTGTAGTTGGATTTACATGCTTTAGTATCATGCACCATCTTGCATGATTGCATGCTGGCTGGACGGGGTTCCATTATTGTTGAGCCCGCAGCTAGTTACATGGCCTGCACACACTGCCACTCATGGGTTAGTGGTACATCAGGAGGGTGTGTGCAGTTGCTCTGTCAGGCTCCGCTGGACCGCTCATGGGTAGCGACGCAGCGTGTGTAGCGGCGAGGATCCCTCCTCGGCCCATGACAGGAGATGAGAGCTTAGCTCCCCACTATGTTTAGGGGCGGGAGGATAGGTGTACTCGACGATCCCTCGCCCACTCGGCCACTCGAGCAAGGCGATGGCGAGTGCACATTGTCATAGCCCTACCCACTCGGCTTCACCATTGTGTGTGAGGCTGGTAGCGTCGAGGGTGACCATGTCATTGGCACGGCATGCATTTTGCAGGATTGCATTTGTATTGTGTTCTTTGCATTATTGTATTGATGCCTTGGATGTTGCATATGATTGACATGCATCTGAGATTCATATTCTTATATGGTGATGACTTTATCTCTTATAGTAGGGCACATGCTCCTATATCGGGTAGGAGACTCAGTGAGTACATCCTTTTGCATTTATTTCTTGCTTACCATATATATGAGACCTGATCTTGGATTAGTATTGTTAGCTATTTCTTGCTATTCATATCTACTATACCATGAGGAGTTCTTTAGACTCACCCGTTGATTCATTTTATTTGAGGATGAAGGCTGTCGGGAGAGTGGTTGCCAATCCCTCGTCGAAGTGGATAGGTTTTTATTGGTCTTATGGTTTTGGATCTTGTATAGAAGAGATGTTTAGGTCCCGATGTTTTGGTTATGTACTGGATTTGTGGTGTCCTTGTAGACCTTTATTCGGATTTTATTCCGGTTGGTTTTGGTTGGGTTATTCTCGCCGATGGCGTAAGGGGTAAGTCTAGTTAGTGTAGACTTATATTTACCTTGATTTGTTGGCCCGAGGCCTATTTGATTACCGCATGTGATGTTTGGATTCCTGGCCGTGTTGGCCGATGTATAGTGGCCCGTAGGCTTTGTATAAAAATTGATATTGTCAACCGCATGGAGATGTCAGCCGGATTTTTGTCTCAGCGGGGACTCCTGGCGTGATAATTGACGAACGGGCCTGTTGGCGGAATTGGCGACCTCTGTTGGTCGGCGCCTCGCCTGATGGCGGTTTCTATCGTCGACGATCGTCGCTCGCTGGGCCGTCGTTACTCACTGGACTTCACTGAAGTAGGTTTTTGCCTTCCCGAGATTGAACTCTAGACCTCGGGTGCTAAAGTTTATGAATCTGCAACCAAGTGATCCAGATCACTTGGTTACCGTGGATTCATAAACTTTAGTACTTAGCTGAGGTCTAGAGTTCAACTCGGGAAGGCAAAACCCACTCTGGGTGGGAAGTCCATGTGAGTAACGACGGGCCAATAGGGCCGTGTCGTCGATCATCAGAGGTCGACGGCCAACAGGCTATTATGACTTTATGTATTTCACTAGTTTCTTTTTTCCATAATGCATTCTTTGGGGAAAAAAGGTGATGCACTCACCCTAGGCGTCTCTCATCGTCGGTCCCATAGCTCGATGAAGGGAGGTAAATTACGAGGGATATTTTTTTCCAACCAATAACTAGCACGACGGAAGGATAGATACTCCGAAAAGCTTTACAGCCCTTGGGATTGACCCTTGCTCAATCATAATGCATTCTCTAATATAGTAATAGGATGAACTGGTGTTTTTGCTTTTATCATGTAAGACTGGATTCTTTGCTAGTGCTATTACAAATTTGTTATCAACTTGAATTTTCATTGCCTCTCTTGTGGGAAACTTAATTATTCAATAAATTTCTGAGCTAAATAACGTGACAAACACATGAAATTGCAGTCACACACTCACATACTCTACTTTGCAAGTAGAAAGTGTGATGATAGATTATTTCTTCAATATCCAATTAAAAGCAGTGTCTTCCATAAAGAATCCAAATTCTATGATACTCTTTCTATCATCTATATCTCCACCCCAATCACTGTTACCGTATCTTTCAAGTTTGAAATTGTTAGATGATGAATAAAATAGTCCAAAATCTATCACACCTTTGATATAACACAGAATTCTCTTAGCAATCTTAAAATAGACAGTAATTAGAGTCTCCATATAGCGGCTGACAAGTCCTATAGCATAAAGAATATCAAGTCTTGTTTATGTTAAATATCATAGACTCCCAACAAAGCTCTTGAAGAATGTTGGATCAACTCTTTCTTTTGCATCATGCTTTGATAACTTGATTCCACATTTTATAGGAGTGTTTATGAGCTTGCTATTATCCATCTCGAACTTATTTAATATCTCTTTTGCATAATCTTCTTGTGAGATGAAAATTTCATCTTCCCTTTAATTAACTTCGATGGCATGCCATGAGTCCAATATCATCCATCTCAAACCCTTTAGTCATTGCTTCTTTGAATTCTCCAAACATATTTAAATTATTTCCAGTGAAAATCAAGTCATCGACATATAGATAGACGATCAAAATATCTTTATCCTTATTCTTGATGTATAGAGTATGTTCATAGGGATATAGGACCTATCTATTCAATTATTCCATGTCCTTGGTGTTTGCTGTTGGGAGTATTGAGAATACAATCAAAGTCCCACATTGGTAATTAAGATATAAAAAAAATCATATGCTTATAAGATAAAAATATATCTCCATTGATATGAGACCTTTTGAGTAGAACCCAAAAATAAAACATTAACGGCTTAGTGTCACGCCCCGAGAGTATACCGTGCCGAAAATCAAACGGACGACATCTCCCCTGTACGTGGCAATATTTCGGATTAATACAAGACCCGTAGGCCCACAACAACAACATAATATATATCATAATAACAGCAGCGGAAATAAAGAGCACATACCCACAACATAGATAACAAAACACATACAGGTGTACACCACCTGACAGATCCACAATCATAAAACCGTAAATAAAATGACTACACAAATAGAGTCCACGACATCACGACAAAATCCATAACAATAACAAGTCCATACATATCAAAGTCCAAGACATAACCAAAAACGAACTCCTCGGGAGACTCGGAAAACGGAGATGGGATGGATCGGTTGGCACAACTCCAAGTCGTCACAAAGGCGTCTATTCATACGGCGGAAAAACCCGAGTCGGAGGTGGTGAGTAAAACTCAGCAGGTAATCAGAGAAAACATGTAAATATATGTATCAATAATTACATGTCATTCAACAGTTTAAATCTACTCGAACAACGGGTATACATCAGCATAACAGGTATATATGCATGCATACACTAAATAAACTGAACAATAACGATGCTAACATACCTGACCGTCAGCTACTCTATCCTGATCCAACCTGGGCATATAACCACATCATAGAGTATAAAAGAATAATACTAACTCACACAATATCCTGAATATGATCCAAGGGTATCACCGTGAATAACCAACAGCGGTACAAATTACTACTACCATACAGAAATGCAAGATCATGTATGAATATGTACAAACAAGTGCAACAAGCATAGTACATACAAATGCATCATCAAAGTGAGTATACATATGATCAGATTCAGTATGTATACTAATCACCATCATCTATATATATATATATATACAAGCAGTATGTATATATATATAACCATAATGATACGACAATGCAGCATGCATGGTCATGCCTGCTCACCCCTACTCGCTACCACGACCCCAGTGTGGCCTAGGTGGCACGACATGACAACTATCCCAACTCCAGCCGCCACCACTCTCGAGTGACCGAGTTGGGTAGTATGATCAAGTAGCATATGAGCGTAAAGAGCTCGCTACGCAACGGGGTCCTCGGCCGCCACTCCGACCGACACGCCTAATGAGCGGTCCGAGTGCCACGCACTCAGAACCGCATGCAACTCCAACAACCATCGTCAATAATGGTAGAGTGCGGCACAACAAATGCTATGCCCTCACACCAGTTACTCCTCTGGAAGTAACCTGGGAGGCAGAATGACTGACGACTCTCTCTCAACCCCAAGGGGAGACGATGTCGTCAGTATGCATGCAATGACATGAGGGTACTGTCTCACATACAGACATCTACCCTAGACCCTCTGTTCCACAAAGAGTCACACCCAATCGATCAGTACACTCTCTACCCTGTAGAGAGTCACTCATCTGATCATGACAAGCTAGGACCATCGGTCCGTAGCGACACACTGTCCACGACTCATATGACCATTCACACAACCCGTGGTTGGTGAATAAATGTGCAACATACAGGTATGGAATAAGTCCTACATCTAGGGTCATACTTATCCACAGAGGACCTTTTTGCTAAATTTACAACTTAGGTCATCCTCCGTACTCTAACATCTACACCCTACTAAACAGTTAGACCTACTTACATCACATCTGTAACTTCTAGATTATGCTAGGGAATATGTGTTATCAATAATCGAGCACACATATATATCAACTGTAAGTTCAAGCATACGATAAACAGAGCATGATCAAGGTAATATGAACACCTAACATGTTCATATCTATGTCTAAATCTGGAAATCATTACATCTACCCGACCGGTAGGAAATTACCTACCTGTTAAATAGCTCATGCTAATAAAATCTTCACGGTCGCGATCCTGTCTCGTATCCATGTCCTGCACACATCAAGCATTATGATTAAGTGCAAACATACAACGAATAATCGAATCGAATCTTACATCGATTTCATATCCCAATCAACTAAATTGATCCAGGTATCTAATTAACCTAATCAATCCTCCACATTAATCCTTATCAACTATTGATCAGCAAATCTAATAATAACTGACTATTGATCCCACATCACGTCTATAACAATTCAAATCAAAACTTAGCAAGCTTAGATTTACCTGCACAACGACGTGTTCCAAGATTGGGATATCATTCCAGATCACAAAAATCGAAATGTAAACATCCGATCTCACCCCCCATCAATATTAAATTCACTGCAAATCAATGCATAAATCTGTAAACTATATCCCAACCAATCCAATTCACCATATTTGACAGTAAATATACCAAACCATAACTCACCTTTCACTTCCTATCCAACTCCTGCTTCCCCTGCGCCATTCCAATCTCGGCGACAGATTGATGGCTGAGGATTGTTGCTCTTGGCAGAGTGAAGGTGTAAAATACCACAGAAAAAAAATATATATATACTTGGTAATTAGGAAAAGACCCTATGGATTTTTGAGGAATTTTAGAAATCTTCCTGGACTTAAATGGAAATTTTTATAGTTGTTACGGGGAAAGATTTAATAGGCTTTGGGAAAACCTATTTGGGTTATCTACTTATGAGGGATTAATAGGGCTTAATTGATTTAAGTTTAAATATAAAAACCCTCAGCTTAAAACCCTAAGTTGAATGGATTGATAGTACTGATTTAATCCCGATCTCAACCCGATTGGTTTCCCAAATCCAACCCGTTTGCTTTTAATGTTGATCCGTTTAGCCGACTCTTTATCTATTTCCCAAATCGTCGTTTCCTCGCACGAGCAGTTTTCCCAAATCGTCGTTTCTTCGCGACTTCTGCCATTTCTCCACCGCGGCCGAAACTCTTCCCCTCCTCACTGTTTCCTCGTGAGTTCTCCCTCTCGCGAGCCCTTCCCCATCGCGAGACCTTCCCTTCCTCTCGTTCTTCTTCCTCGCGGCAGGCAGCGACCATCGGTTTGGACGACCTCCGCGGACGGGCTGGAAATCGAGAGCGCGTGAGTGGCTGGAAGCTTGGATCGGCAGAGCTATCTTTCCTGATCGTCGCCGGAGCAAGTGGTATGGAATGATCTGTCGCCGCCACTGAGTCAGCCACGGCGTGAGAGAAGGGGTGCGCAATGGGAGATTGTGCCGCAGGAAGTCGATCCGGGGCTTGGGTCAACGGCGACGGCAGGTTTCTGTAGCGACGACGATGACTCACGCCGAGCAGGGTTCCACGGAGCTAGGCGGAGCCAACGCTGGCCGACTTCGCCGGTGAACAGAGGATCGTCGCTAGAAACTAGGTAAGGGGCGACTCCTTACGTTGGACTAGATTTAGGGCTACAGTGCATTTTTCCTTGTGATGAGCTCGATCTGTGTTGGGCAGGTGTTGGTGTCGGCAAATAGGGGATAGGTGGCTGTTGGTTCTGTGGAGTTGATGCCGATGAGGATTAACTGTCGGTGAAGCTTCAAAGTGTTGGTAAGCAAGGTCAGTTCTCCCTTTTATGCTATAAATTCAAGTTTGATTCGTTGGATGGACAGTGAGTTGAGAGCTTGGTGAATTTCAGTCGGTTGAAGTGGCTGTGGATGGAATTTGCAGTAGGAATTCTGGTGATTGTAGGTGCCGGATCTTAGGTTGAATGGGACGGTGACAGTGTGTAATAGAGGAGCTGATCGAATTGAAGGAGTTGGTTGTATGTGATTAAACTAATCTTGTGATGGATTTGTTGGTAATAGAAGATTTCTTATATGGATATATACTACGTTATAGTTGAGCTAGTATTGACACGATGATTAATAGTTATGGATGGGTTGTTCATGTTTACAGTGTTGATTTGAATCATTGTGAATTGTTGATTGGATCTAGTGGGTATACTTACGGTGATATAGCCGAAGTGATGTTGGAGGTGTGATCGAGACTTTAATTAGTATCGAGACAATTGATTTGTATATAATGATCAAGATTAGTGAATATGAAAGGATGTAGGGTTTGATTTAAATTCTTTGTCATTATGTGTTGGGATTTAATGATGGTTTATGTTGTGTGCAGGACTTGGTTACGAGGCAGGTCCACGGGCATGAAGATTATTATCACGAGCTTCTTATCAGGTAGGTAATTTTCTACCGGTCGGGTAGATATAATGATTTCCAGATTTAGATATAGATATGAACATGTTAGGTGTTCATATTACCTTGATCATACTCTGTTTATCGTATGCTTGAACTTACCGTTGATATATATGTGTGCTCGATTATTGATAACACATATTCCCTAGTATGATCTAGAAGTTACAGATGTGATGTAAGTAGGTCTAACTGTTTAGTAGGGTGTAGATGTTAGAGTACGGAGGATGACCTAAATTGTAAATTTGGCAAAAAGGTCCTCTGTGGATAAGTATGACCCTAGATGTAGGACTTATTCCATACTTGTATGTGACACATTTATTCACCAACCACGGGTTGTGTGAATGGTCATGTGAGTCGTGGATACAGGTCGCTACTGACCGATGGTCCTAGCTTGTCATGATCGATGAGGAGTGACTCTCTCAGAGAGTGTAATCGATCAATTGGGTGTGACTCTTGGTCGACAGAGAGTCTAGGGTAGATATTCTCAGTATGTGAGACAAGACCCTCATTTCATTGATGCATCCGACGACATCGTCTCCCCTTGGGGTTGAGAGAGAGTCGTCAGTCATCCTGCCTCCCAGGTTACTTTCAGAGGAGTAACTGGTGTGAGGGCATAGCATTTGTTGTGTCACACTCTACCATTATTGACGATGGTAGTTGGAGTTGCGTGCAGTTGTCCTGGGTGCGTGGTACTCGACCACTCATTAGTAGTGTTAGTCGGAGTGACCAGCAGCAGGGACGCCCATTGCGTAGCGAGCTACTTACGCTCATATGCTACTTGATCATACTACCCAACTCGGTCACTCGAGAGTGGTGGCGGCTGGAGTCGGGATAGTTGTCATGTCGTGCCACCTAGGCCACACTGGGGTCGTGGTAGCGAGTAGGGGTGCGCAGGCATGACCATGCATGTTGCATTGCCGTATCTGATGGCACTTTGCATATTACCATATGTATATACATATATGCATGTATATATATATGGATGGTTGAGATTAATATATATATGGATACAGTCTATATATATATATGATTATTGTGATATTGCATTTGTATGTACTATGTCTGTTGCATTTGTTTGTACATATTCATACATGCTATTGCATATTCCTGTATGGTAGTAGGTTGATACTTGTATACCTATCGGATATTCACAGTGATACCCTTGACTCAGGTTAGGGTATTGTGTTAGTACTATACTTTTATACCCTATGATGTGATTATATGCCCAGGTTGGATCAGGATAGGGTAGCTGACTGCCAGGTATGTCAGCATCGTTGATGTTCAGTTTATTTAGTATATGCATGCATATCTATTGTTATGCTGATGTATACTTGTTGTACGAGTAGATTAAACTGTTGAATGACATATAATATTGATACATATATTTACATGTTTTCTCTGATTACCTGCTGAGTTTTACTCACCACCTCCGACTCGGTTTTTCGTCGCCTGCTGTAGACGCCTTTGTGTGACTTGAGTGCACAATCGATCCATCCCATCTCCATTTTCCGATGTCTCCCGAGGAGTTTATTTTGTTTTTCTCTCTTATGGTTTGGACTTGTTTATGAGTTATGGATTTTGGTCCTATGTCATGGACCCTTGTTTTTGTTATGGACTTGTCGTAGTGTCGTTGTTTTATTTACGGTTTTTGACTGTGGACTTGTCAGGTGGTGTACACCTGTATATTTTTGTTATGTATGTTGTGGGTATGCGCTCTTTATTTCCGCTGCTGTTATTTGTTATATATATTGTTGTTGTTGTGGGCCTACGGGCCTTGTATTAACCCGAAATGTTGTCACGTACAGGGGAGATGTCGTCCGTTTGATTTTCGGCTCGGCATGCTCTCGGGGCGTGACAGAAGGGTATGTTGGGTTGTGATCGTGTTGATTGCTATCGTCTAGATCGACACAGCATAGCTAGGAGATGGCAGATCTGAACAGTGAGGCGACCAAATTTCGGCGATGCGTGCGAGGCTAGGCTCGGCGGTGATCCAATCCCCCGGTGGCGACACCCGATCTAAAGAAATCCAAATCCTCAATGAAAAGCGGCGGAGAGGAGGGTGGCGCGTGCTCACATGGCTGGCCATGGTCAGCTAGTGTCGCGGCCAGGCGACTGCGGCGACTGGAGGTGCGACTGTGACGGCGAACGTAAATCGGCGCATCAACAGCGGATGGGCGACAGTGTCGCATGAAGATTGGCATCGATTGCGATCGACGCTGGCACGGAGCAGCGGCGTAGGACGCAGGGCATGGTGACGGCGACAGATCGAGCTTGGGCTCGGGCGGCGACGGGGTGAGGAGGGCGACGACGAGTTGTCTCGGTGGTCGAAAGGGGTTGTGACACCAGCGAGATCAAGCGTAGATGCAAACTAGGGCACGGGGCGCTAGATCGAGAGAGGAACGAAGCGAAGATGACCGATCAGCTCTCGCGACGAGAAGAAATGAACGAAAAATAATGCCGATTGGGGAGAAACGTTTGGGAAGGCGTTGGCGCAGGAATGAAGGAAACGGGTAATCGGGCGGCATTACTAAATGACCCGGACCCCTCCTAATCATGGTTTAATTAACCTCTACTCATGGTTTAAATAAATCCTTAACCATGGATTAATTAATCGTTAGGAATCGTTCCCTAATTACCGAATAATAGGGATAATAATCCATCACAAATTTATTCGTGGTATTTTACACTTAGGCCCAAAGTAGACAATATCATATCATTGTGAAGATATGTGAATCTTATTTGTACGAACAATTGATATCATAGCCATGGTCTATGTCAAGTCATACACCTTGAACGAAGAAAGTGAGACTCCTATGTCCAGATCAAGAGAACCAAATACTAGGTAGAAAGTTTAGTTGGGTCAAGAGAACCAGACAACTGACAGGAAGTTCAGTTAGGTCAAAAGGACCGAACAATTAGTAGGAAGTCCAGCTAGGTCAAGAGGACTAGATAGTTGGCAGGAAAATCTAGTGGATTGAGGATCGGATATCAAGCAGAGAAAATTTTTTGAGGGTGGATAAGCTTGAGGGGGGTTCGGACATCAAACAGAGAAAATCCTTTGAGGATGGATAAACTTGAGGTAGGTCATATGTTGTCCTCAATTTGAATGGGGTTGTTTGGGAGTATTGAGAATACAATCAAAGTCCCACATTAGTAAGACATGGAAAAAAAACATGTACTTATAAGATGAAAAGATATCTTTATTGGTATGAGACTTTTTATGGAGAGTCCAAAAATAAAACTATGAGGGTTTAGGTCTAAAGTGGACAATATCATATCATTGTGGAGTTAGTTGAATCTTATTTGCACCAATATTTGCTTTAACCCATAGAGAATTTTCTTAAATTTAGAACTTTATCTTCTTGTCCTTTAACTTCATAATATGATGGCTGCTAAATATAAACTTCTTCAAAAATTCCATTTAGGAAGGCATACTTCACATCCATTTGATATATTCTTCATTTATTTTGAGTTGCTAAAGACATAATTAGTCTAATAGTTTCTAATGGGCAATGGGAGCAAATACTTCATCATAATCAATGCTAGCTCTTTAACTGTAGCCTTTTACCACCAATCTTACCTTGTATTTTCAACTTCTCCTTTGGTATTCTTTTTTATCTTGTACACTCACTTCACCCTAATCACTTTGTGTCCTTCAGGAAGTGGAGTTAGCTCCCATGTGGCATTCTTCTCAATTACCTTGATTTCTTCATCCATAGTATTTTTCTAGTTCTTGCTCTATATAGCTTCTTGGAAATTCATAGGCTCACAATCGGCAAAGAGGCAAAAGAGAGTAAGATTATTTTGATTCTCAATTACCTCATAAAGTTCTTGTAAACTCCTAAAGCATGGTACTCTTTCGCTTGCATTTGATATAGATAAGACTCTTTGAATACTTGAAGTTGGTGTTATTGGTGGAGTAGTAGGCTCCTCTCTGGTTTGCTCCATCCTTGGTTGCTCCACATCTTCTTCAAAGTATGGTAAGAAGTTATAATCTTGATCATGTGATCCCCAATTCCATTCTCCTTCCTCATTGATTTGGTCTGAGATCAAAGGATGGGGATACACCACAATACTTACGGTCAAACTCCTTTGGTTAGCTAAGCACAAATCAAGTCTCCTTCGCTGCATCAAGCTAGTCAGGTCTTCTTCACTGCACAGATCGATTGTCGAACCAAACGATACCTAGAACCTACAAATATTCACAAATGAGTGAAAAGAGAGGTCAAGGGATACGTCGGCAAAACCTATCCGATGTTCAAGTCATGAAGTGGAGAGAATGTGGACAATAAAGAGCCTTAGTAGAAATTTTAGAAATTACTTGATCTCCACGTTTCCCTTCTCCTTGCTTTATATAGGAAGAGAAGAACGTGTCTTCTTTTGGGGGAGACGTGGCTTCCTGGCAATAATCATGGAGACATAGAGATATGACTTCGCGGAGACGTGGAGGGGCTTTGTCCCTCATGATTCAAGCTACAATACAAAACATGTTGAAATGAGAAGGGAGGTTCTTGGATCAGAGTATCATTCGGGACTGAGTAATTTGGTTATAAAACCATATCTACACGTTTCTTTCTGCGCAAGCACTTCAGGAGGGAGTTCTTCAAGGGGCATTGAATTCTTTTCCAACAATGATGGAGGCAAACAAATAGTTACAGAATACTCTTCGCACAAGAAAAAACATTGAACGACAGCATGGGGAATGCTCAGAAAGTGGAAATGAAGGTAAGAATAATTTGGTGGTTTTCATTTCCTCTCATCATTTTTCTAGCTCCTGTAAGGATAGCTAGCTTATCTAGGTGGTTAAACAAATGTATATTATGCAGAAGAAATTATTACAACAGACTGTGTAATACCAACAGCTGCAGCTTCTGATCACCATCATTTTGTGAGTACAGATGGCAACTATTAAAGCTTTCAGAGGAGCAGTCGAATGAGAATCAAGCATGCAATTTAAGCTGATGCTAGCTTTTGCACCTGTTCTATAGTCCCATGGGGATAATTTTGCTCATTAACATCTGCAGCAATCTCTCATAATCAGGAAATTGGACATCAGTTCCATATACGAGATTAACTATTTTACAGAGGCAGAATAGTGGGGGTTTGAGTATTTCATTGCCTACATGGACTCTTGCAGCTGCAAAAGACCGGAGTTAAGAGGTATGTAATGAAGTTGTCTTTAACAATTGTTGTAGCTTTATATATTATTTTAGACATAGTTGATTGATTAGAATGGAATAAATACCTATATTGCAAAATACTTAATGTCATGTTATATATATATATGTATATATATATATATATATAACAATGCATTTTTTTTAAATTCCAATGCATGATTTCTATTGATGTATTCTAATTGTGGAATTCTTGTCACTGTAATTCATCTGTGACCTCGCTAAGTTTGAATCCGTTTGATCATTAATTTTGATGAAACACACACTACCATTATTCACTTGTAGACATGATTAATTTTAAAGTTAGATTGATGCACATTGTTGCACAATTTTAGCATGTAATTTATAGAAATTTACTACAATTGATATATAATGACCAACACCTCAAAATTCAACTAATTCAACCAATTTTTGTTGTTAGCACTTTGGAATTTACACTATGCACTTGCTACCTTGTCCTTTTTTACAATATTTGAAGGTCATCTTAGTCTAGTATTTTAGTCATTCTAATATAAGATCTTTGAAATTCTCAAGATTGTTACAGTCTATGCAAGATAGACTTTCTCATATATATTCACCATATGGATGGAAAATAATTTATCATATTTTCTTTGGATATCTTCATCTAGGTTGTTAACTTAAACATCTTCTCCGAATATGCAGAGCTAATTTCAAGCTACTACTATAGTGGATGCTAAAGTGATGGATATATTTCTAAAACTAGCACAAAAGAATTGCTTTGGCATCTAATATTCTCATGCAATGTGCTTTGCTTTTACTTGTTGATCCTAGGCATTGCTACTTGTGGATCTCGGGCATGATGTTTTAATTTTTGCTAAATGTTATACTTTGAAAGTATGAATAATTGTAGAAGACCTTGTCCTTTTGGTGATCCTAATTAGGTCACTTCTATCTATAAAAATTCTGGTTTAAGATTTTCAATTTTGATTTTACTATGAAAATCTCAAGTTTTTGCTGGACACTATCGTCTTTATTGTGTTTCGTCTCCTATAGATTTTTTTTTATTGGTACTAGTGTAAAATACTGAAATTTAAAATACTAAATTTAATGGTCAAAATTTAGGAAAAATAATCCTAGGAATTATTTCGAGATTTTTGGAGAATTTTAGGAATTTTTCCAGAATTTTTCTGAATTTAAACGGAGTCTGTATGAGATAATTGCGGGGATAAAAAAAATAGGCTTTTAAAGGGTCTGTTTGGATGAGTTAATATGATTAATTAACCTAAGTTTTTTACTATTTCTTCTTTTTCTTTCCCCGACACGTCGCACCGGCAGTTTTTTCCCCCCTTGCGACCACATCTCTTCTCTCATGATCTATTCCCACATGACGCCGTTCGATTTTCCTTTTTTCGCGACTTCGTTTTTCGCCGAACCCTTCTCTTCCTCATTCCCTTCTCTCGCAATCCTCTCTGCCGCGAAGCTTCTCGCCGACCCCCTCCACCTCTCGTTTCTCTTCCTGGCGGCGGCCTTCGGCTTGGACGGGCTCTACGGTCAAGCTAGGGCGGCGGTGCGTGGCTAGAAGTTTGCGCTGATGGCGAGCGATCGACGGCTGGAAGCTTGTGTCGGCGACATCCGCATCTTGTTCTGCCAAAGCCATGATTTCTTTGTCGGAGCAGGGGATCCGGTGCTGGGTTGCGTCGGTGAATAGGGGGCAAGGGAGTGCTCTGCCGATGGTCGTCGAGAATAGGTAAGCATCGATTTTCCTTTGGTTGGATTGGATCTGTGATTGGGCAGATGACTTTGGGAGCCAGGGATCGGCAGTGGGTTCTCGTGACAAGCAGCAAGTAGGGGGAGTTGTTCCGGTGAACAGAGGATAGGAGGAAAGAGGGCAACAGCTGGGATTGGATTGTCCGGCGAACAGGGCAGCATTGGGAAATCCCTACCGGTGGAATGTAGGGCTGGTAAGCTTGTTCTATTCCCTCTTTTATAGCCGTAAATTGCTAATTTAGGTTGTGTGATCTGTGGAGTGGGTTTTTCCTATCGATAGAGGGGTTGTCGTGTGTTCTGTGTTCGGTTTGTGCATATGAGGGAGCAATGAATGAGAGATTTAGGTGGTTGATAGCCATTTGGGTTTCGTTATGTGAATATATTAATATACAAGCTGAGGGTTCAGTGGGGGATTTCTAATTCGTATTCCATAAAAAGGATGTGAATATAGAAACTATATGGTAGTAAATGTAGCACGTTGTCGTGTGTTTGGATTTGATGGTAATCATGTATGTTCGGTATGCAGGGTTTTGATTCGAGACGTTCACAGGCCTAAAGACAGTTGATATTCTTCATAGAAGGCGGGTATTTTGACTTATCTTTTAGATATAGTCATGTTGATATGCTAGTTAGTTATAGCTTGTAATAATTTTCATGTTTATCTGCCTTGTATGTTGTTGTGCCTTCTTGATTCATGCATTTGAGTAGTTTATAGTTATACCTTCCCTGTTTTACTTGGATCATTGATATGTACCTATTTATTGTGCATATTATTCGAATATATATTTTAGTTGGTATTACATGCTTAGTGTCATGCACCATCTTGCATGATTGCATGCTGGTTGGACGAGATTCCTTTGTAGTTGAGCCCGCAGCCAGTTACATGGTCTGTACACGCTGCCACTCATGGGTTAGTGGTACATCAGAAGGGTATGTGCAGTAGCTCTGTCAGGCTCCGCTGGTCTACTCATGGGTAGCGATGAGGCAGCGTGCGGGCAGGGATCCCTCCTCTGGTCTACGACACCGGGAGATGAGAGCTTTGCTCCCCCACTCTGTTTGGGGCAGGAGGATAGGTGTACTCCGACAGCATCCTATTCACTCGGTCACTCAGGAGCAGTGATGGCATAGTGCACAGTTGTCATAGCCCTACCCACTCGACTTCACCATCGCGTGTGACGCGGCTGACTGGCATCAGGGGCGACCATGTCATTTGCATCGCATGCATATTGCATGGATGTCATTTGTATTGTGTTTGTTGCATTTTGATTGCTGCCTTGGATGTTGCATATGATTGTCATTCATACAGGATACATATTTGTATTTGGTCTGACGACTTTATTTCTGCTAGTAGGGCACATGCTCCTATATCAGGATAGGAGATTCAGGTAAGTACAGTCCTTTCGTATATCTTTCTTGTATATCCTATATATGAGACTATACTGTCATGATTATTATTGTTAGTTATATCTGATTATGCATATCGACTATTATCCGCTAAGTTCTTTGAATTTACCCCGTTATTGTATATCTATTTCAGGATGAAGCTGTCAGGAGAGTCCAGCTGCCAAACCCCCTCATCATGGAAGTTTTTCTTGATATTTGAATTATGGTTTTGGATTTGGACTAGAAGATATGTTTAGGTCTGGTGTTTGATTTATGTACCCGTGGATGTTTTGGTATGTCCTTATTGACCCTTATTAGGATTTTTATTCGGTTGGATTTGGTTGTGTATTCCTGCCCAGATGGCAGAAGGGGTAAGTCTAGATGTGATAGACTTTTGTTATTTCTTCTGATTGTTGGCCTGAGGCCTATTTATGACCTGCGTGTGTAGTTTGGTTTTCGATCGTGTTGACCGATGTATAGTTGTCGTGTGGGCCTTGTATGCAAGATTGGTATTGTCACCTGTACAGGGGAGATGCTGTCGGATTTTCATCTGGCAGGGACTCCCCTGGGGCGTGACAATTTATTTGGTATTAGAGCGTAGGTTCCGAGTTCCTTATTAGGGTCTTTGGGTTTTTGGAGTTCGCCAAGTTTGGTAGGTTAACTAGGGTATTTTCGGAGTTGTACGGATTTTCGACGATTTTTATGTTTCGGAAATTCGAGGTATTATTGACGAGGTCAATTTGGGGATTTGGCGGTGACAGGACATCTCCAGATGGCTAACAGGTGAATAAATTCTAGAGATAAATTTTCTAGAATTAGTGCATGATGATATTATTACGTTGCTTACGTGGTTTAGGGTATATTGGCAATTAATGCTCTATAGCATATTGCTTTGACTTTGTACTGTCATGACCCTCATTAGATATACCCTAATTAATTTCAACCATTGATTGCTATTGTATGACTATGCTGTCGGTTATTAGATATCGAGGTTATGTGTTATTGCGATGGATACCATGATTGAGACTACTAGAGATAGAATAACTTAGATGATGTTATTCCGTAGAAGCGGATCTTAGGAACGAAACATTAGTAGAACCCTAGGTGTTGGAACCCTAGGCGTAATAATCCAGAGGTGCTTAATAGTATATGTTTATACATTTACTAATTCAGCTGATATGGAGATCAGACTAGTAGAGGTCGTATGATTAGGATGAGATTAATCCTTAGAAGGTATATAACGTTGTTCATATTTATTGGCTGCCAACTATATCACCCATTCGTGGTTGAGAAAGGTTTACAGTAGAGTTTCCCTATAGGTGCTTTGTTTATTTGTGGTCAATCATGCCTCCCAATCATGGTTGAGATGATCTACCGTAAAGTTATACTCTTGCATTATCCATTCGGAGTTGGTGATAATCGGATTCGTAAGATGTCTGTAGCTAGATAGCTACTTTACATCTTAAATATCCACGAGATCTGTTCGTGGTAGCATGTTACAACATGCATGATTAAACTAGTAGAAATGATATAATTTAGGCTTAACCCTCTTGCCGTGCTTGTTAGTAGAGGGGTTGTCCTTATTGGCCTTGATAGACGTTTTCTGTTAGTTGGGACGAAACCCTATGATTAATCGTCTCGACGTGATTATTAGTGGACTTATGATTTTTATCAACCTTGATAACCGTTCATGTTAGAAGTCATCTCGATGTATGTATTTATAAGTCGATGATCTTTATCGACTTTGGTAAACATTTCGCATTAGAGGTGTTGAAACCCTCGCTTGATTGCCTCAATGGGCTTAATTGTAGATCGACGATCTTTATCGACTTTGATAGTCATTCTATGCTAGATATATATTGGATAACCCTAGGCTCAACAACCTAGGATAATCGACTTCCCACGCGACCCATTAGTGGTAGCATGCTGTTGCGTGCAGTCAATAACTAGATGTCTATATACGCTGTCTGCC
The DNA here is from genome assembly GCA_025175895.1 of Wurfbainia villosa. Lineage (NCBI taxonomy): Eukaryota > Viridiplantae > Streptophyta > Magnoliopsida > Zingiberales > Zingiberaceae > Wurfbainia > Wurfbainia villosa. The sequence goes on from CM045994.1 coordinate 119,370,303, forward strand.
CATGAGACCCAATCGTGGTAGCATATCGTTGCCCATAGACATTGAGTTTTTCTACTGCCTGTCTACCCACGAGTCCCATTCGTGGTAGTATGTAGTTGCGCGTAGAAAGTGCTTAGTATATTGATTGTCGATTCACGAGTTCCGTTCGCGGTAGCTCATAGATAGTTCCCTTTGTATTACCTCGAGAGCCACGAGGCTTTATTGTGGTATCTGGATGTGCATTGCTTGTAGATTGCAGTGGTTGTGTATGTTACGGGTATATTTGTTATACCGCCGACCAGGTTAGTAGCAGACTAATATTGGTACTCTGAGGGTTGAGTTACTCTAGTTGTTTCCTTTGACTTCTATTATGTGCATTATGATTATGCACTATTGTCTATCCATCCACTGAGTGGTTGTACTCACCCCCTCCTCACTTATCCTCTAGGTTAACTGATGGAGGGTGTGTCCTGTTGACCTACCTTTGTGTTGCTCAGAGAGTTCCTTGTTGTGCTTGTCTCCCTGCATCGTCGGGATATCGCTTTATTTACTTTATCCGTATTGCATTTGTTTATGCACTTTGGATTTTTTCGCAATCAAATTTGGTGTCATAAAACTATTTTAATTTAATTGATATATGTTTAGTCGTGCATGCCTGCAATTAATAAAATACTTGTAATTCTATTATTATTTTTAGGTTTTTACTAGATCTGGTCCATGTATTTTGGAATATTGTCACTAAGGGGCTCCTCCGTCATTTGGATGACGGATATGCCCCCAGGACGTGACAATTTTATTGGTTTGCGGTTTTGGTTTGTGGGTTTTGGTGTTTCGAGGATTTTCTTTTCCTTGGATTTTTGGGAGTTCTCGTGTTTTGGGACCAGGCAAGCTGAAGAATATCTCTGAGCTATAGGAAAAGTATTGTCTTTAGTGGTTATTGTACTTTAGTGGTTAGGAAAAGTATGGACTTAGTGAAATTGCCCTACTCATGGTCGGGGACGAAGTCGATAACGTATTGACCTTGCGGAACCTAACGATGATTTCGGAAGTACGGACTCTTTAGAGGTGCCGACTGATGTCGAATTAGGAAGCTAGGGATTTGGCCTGCTAGCCACCAATATGAAGGACAAGGAGTAAACCCTCAGAGAATATCAGTCCCTACTAATAGCAATTTGGTTATGGATAAGGTGTGTATACGTACACTGGTCAAGACGATGAAAGATCATTTTACCTTATTATAGGAGGTGTTGGATGGGATATTTATCTGTCCCAGTATTTTTCTAGAGAAGATCTGGAACTCTTTGTTAAAAGAGAGATGGACCTTTGAGATTATGCATCGATTATCGATGATAGAATGCAGTAGTTGTGGAAGGAAATGAATATCCTTTATTGTGGGTAGAGGATCTATTTGGATCAGCTATAGAACACCTGTGTATACTCTAGGATTGATTTATGACTGACGTGTTGATATTATAGTGACATGGTGTCGTACAATTATCATTGTCGTTGTTATGATTGTTATATCATCAGTCTAGAGTAAAGAGAATGCAGGTGTGTAGCGATAACAATGTCATACTTGGTATGAATTGTATGAGCTTATGATTATCTTATTAAACTTATTGACGACTTAGTCGTCCGGGGATTTGGGAAGTCGTGTATTCTGGACACGTTTGGATCGATTGTAATTCGTTGGGTTGCGTAACGCAGTTGATGGTGGTAGTTGGTTTGATATTGATTTGATTATTATTATAGATATGGATAGAATGCTCTAGCGATACTACAATCGCTGACTGGTTGGACCAGGAAGGTGATGGAATTTACTTGGTCTGAAGCTTGTGAAACTAGTTTCAGGGCTCAGACGATGGTTGACTTTTACGCCAGTGTTGATTAATCATTCTGGTGTGGATGGAAGGGTAGTATACATGGATGCATCATTTCGGGGATCGGAGTGATTCCGATGCTATAGAATAAGACGTATCCTAAGCTTACGGCAGTTAAAGAACTGCAAGATAAGTCATATATATGACGTGGACTTAGCAGTGATTATGTTGTATTGTAGAGGTGAAGAGCAGGAATGCTCATGGGGTTTTGGCTAACTACTGGATAGCTACTATAGAGTAGCTAGAACACAAACGGTTGTAACAAGGAAGTTTGGTCGCGATAGCCTCCCATGCACTTACAGGGTGTGTGGTGGAGTGGATTTTGGACGGTAGATGGACTTCTCTTGTGAAAAGATAATTCCCCATCTCTGACTCTGAGGAGGATAGTGGTTTCCGGAGTTGCATTAGTTTAAGGAAGAGATGCTTTAGGAAATTTCGATTTCGGAATGGAAGTGGAAGCATATCATTATGGATTTTGTGGTGGGTTTGCCTAGGACACATCAAGGCCATGACGCGATTTGGATAGTCGTTGACCGACTTACCAAATCCGCGCACTTCTTAGTGATTCGGAAGACTGACTCTTTGGATCATTTGACAGAGTTATATTGTCGGGATATCATTAGATTGCATGATGTTCCTTTGAGCATTATATCAGATAGAGATCCCCGGTTCACATCTCGGTTCTGGCAGAGTCTGCAGTAGGCCTTAGGCACGTAACTTCGTTTTAGTACTACATTCCATCCGCAGATAGATGGACAGTCTGAGTGGGCCATTTAGACACTAGAGGACTTGCTGAGGTCCTGTGTTATGGATTTCGGGGGCAACTGGGAGGACTAGTTGCTAGGACCCATAGAGCTCAGTATGAGGCAGGGTTGGTCCGTATTATCAGACAAAGGATGACCGAGATGCAGCATCGTCAGAAGAGTTATGCATATCATAGACGGAGACCTCTGGAGTTCTCTATTGGTGACCAGGTATTCCTGTGAGTCTCACCCACGAAAGGGGTGAAGAGATTTGACCTCCGTGGTAAGTTAGCTCCAAGGTACATTGGGTCTTTTGAGATTTTGGAGAGGATCGGAGCAGTTGCTTACTGACTAGCGCTACCACTGTCTTTGGCTGGTATCCATGATGTGTTTCATGTGTCCATGCTGAGGAAGTATGTGCCAGACTCTACACATATTCTATCAGATGTGTCAGGTTCCATTCAACCTGATGCTACTTATGCAGAGGTTTCGGTACGGATTTTGGATCACAAGGAACGATAGTTGCGAAACAAGATTATGCGACTTGTCAAGGTCGGGTGGAGTCACCACACTGATGAGGAGGCTACTTGGGAGCTTGAGGAAAAGATTAGAGCTCAATACCCCCACCTGTTTACCTAAGGTGCGTGAGATATATTTTTAATACTTGTGGTATCTCTTACTCATTAAGCATTTGAGTAGGAAATTTGGAGATCAAATTTTTATTAGTGGGGGAGAATGTTAAATACTGAAATTTAAAATACTAAACTTAATGGTCAAAATTTAGGAAAAATAATCCTAGGAATTATTTCGAGATTTTTGGGGAATTTTAGGAATTTTTTCAGAATTTTTATGGATTTAAACGGAGAATGTACGAGATAATTGCGGGGATAAGAAAAACAGACTTTTAAAGGGCCTATTTGGATGAGTTAATATGATTAATTAACCTAAGTTTTTTACTATTTCTTCTTTTTCTTTCCCCGACGCGCCACACCGGCAGATTTTTTCCCCCTCGCGACCACATCTCTTCTCTCGCGATCTGTTCCCACACGACACCGTCCGATTTTCCTTTTTTCGTGACTTCGTTTTTCGCCGAACCCTTCTCTTCCTCGTTCCCTTCTCTTGCGATCCTCTCTGCCGCGAAGCTTCTCGCCGACCCCCTCCACCTCTCGTTTCTCTTCCTAGTGGCAGGCGGTGGGCGTCGGCTTGGATGGGCTCTGCGGTCAAGCTAGGGCGGCGGTGCGTGGCTGGAAGTTTGCACCGACGGCGAGCGATCGACGGCTGGAAGCTTGTGCCGGCGACGTCTGCATCTTGTTTTGCCGAAGCCATGATTTCTCTGCCGGAGCAGGGGAACCGGTGTTGGGTTGCACCGGCGAATAAGGGACAAGGGAGTGCTCTGCCGATGGTCGTCGGGAATAGGTAAGCGTCGATTTTCCTTTTGTTGGATTGGATCTGTGATTGGGCAGATGACCTTGGGAGCCAGGGATCGGCAGTGGGTTCTCGTGACAGGCAGTGGGTAGGGGGATTTGTTCCGATGAACAAAGGATAGGAGGAAAGAGGGTAATAGCTGGGATTGGATTATCCGACGAACAGGGCAGCATTGGGAAATCCCTACCGGTGGAATGCAGGGCTGGTAAGCTTGTTCTATTCCCTCTTTTATAGCCGTAAATTGCTAATTTAGGTTGTGTGATCTGTGGAGTGGGTTTTTCCTATCGATAGAGGGGTTGTCGTGTGTTCTGTGTTCAGTTTGTGCATATGAGGGAGCAATGAATGAGAGATTTAGGTGGTTGATAGCCATTTGGGTTTCATTATGTGAATATATTAATATACAAGCTGAGGGTTCAGTGGGGGGTTTCTAATTCGTATTCCATAAAAAGGATGCGAATATAGAAACTATATGGTAGTAAATGTAGCACGTTGTCGTGTGTTTGAATTTAATGGTAATCATGTATGTTCGGTGTGTAGGGTTTTGATTCGAGATGTTCACAGGCCTAAAGACAGTTGATATTCTTCATAGAAGGCGGGTATTTTGACTTATCTTTTAGATAAAGTCATGTTGATGTGCTAGTTAGTTATAACTTATAATAATTTTCATGTTTATCTGCCTTGTATGTTGTTGTTCCTTCTTGATTCATGCATTTGAGCAGTTTATAGTTATACCTTCCCTGTTTTACTTGGATCATTGATATGTACCTATTTGTTGTGTATATTATTCGGATACATATTTTAGTTAGTATTACATGCTTAGTGTCATGCACCATCTTGCATGATTGCATGCTGGCTGGACGGGGTTCCTTTGTAGTTGAGCCCGCAGCCAATTACATGGTCTGCACACGCTGCCACTCATGGGTTAGTGGTACATCAGGAGGGTGTGTGCAGTAGCTCTGTCAGGCTCCGCTGATTCGCTCATGGGTAGCGATGAGACAGCGTGGTAGCGGGCAGGGATCCCTCCTCTGGTCTACGACACCGGGAGATGAGAGCTTTGCTCCCCCACTCTATTTGGGGCAGGAGGATAGGTGTACTCCGACAGCATCCTGTCCACTCGGTCACTCAGGAGCAGTGATGGCAGAGTGCACAGTTGTCATAGCCCTACCCACTCGGCTTTACCATCGCGTGTGACGCGGCTGATTGGCGTCAGGAGTGACCATGTCATTTGCATCGCATGCATATTGCATGGATAACATTTGTATTGTGTTTGCTGTATTTTGATTGCTGCCTTGGATGTTGCATATGATTGCCATGCATATAGGATACATATTTGTATTTGGTCGGACGACTTTATTTCTGCTAGTAGGGCACATGCTCCTATATCAAGATAGGAGATTCAGGTAAGTACAGTCCTTTCATATATCTTTCTTGTATATCCTATATATGAGACTGTACTGGCATGATTATTATTGTTAGTTGTATCTGACTATGCATATCGACTATTATCCGCTAAGTTTTTTGAACTTACCCCGTTATTGTATATCTATTTCAGGATGAAGCTGTCAGGAGAGTCCAGCTGCCAAACCTCCTCGTCATGGAAGTTTTTCTTGTTATTTGAATTATGGTTTTGGATTTGGACTAGAAGATATGTTTAGGTCTGGTGTTTGATTTATGTACCCGTGGATGTTTTGGTATGTCCTTATTGACCCTTATTAGGATTTTTATTCAGTTGGATTTGGTTGTGTATTCCTGCCCAGATGGCAGAAGGGGTAAGTCTAGATGTGATAGACTTTTGTTATTTCTTCTGATTGTTGGCCTGAGACCTATTTATGACCTGCGCGTGTAGTTTGGTTTCCGGTCGTGTTGATCGATGTATAGTGGCCGTGTAGGCCTTGTATGCAAGATTGGTATTGTCACCCGTACAGGGGAGATGCTGCTGGATTTTCTTCTGGCGGAGACTCCCCTGGGGCATGACAACCAGAGTATCTGAACCTTCAGTCCGACTAATCTTTAGGAGTGATCGATCATGTCCCACGGACCTTCGGGATGCCTCGCTAACAGCTGAGCCGGATAAGGTCGGAGCCCAAGTGCATCGGCCACCAAAGGTAAATCAGTGAAATGCTCGAAGTTTTTTCACAGTTCAGCCCGGACTCTACAGTCACGCCATCCCTGAAAGACGGTCTAGCGTCGAAGTCGTACTCCGTCCACCGAGCAAACTCTTGGGCTCCAAGACCGTCCGAATGGATTTTTATTAAATTTGTCGTCGAACGATGTCGTATCAGAATATCAAATTACATTTTGTTATGTGATGCCTCTCTTTTTTTGCCATTGCACCGTGTCCTTAGGGATCTCCTCTAGATTTATAGTCCATCTATGCATAGATTGCATATTGCTATTGAGTATTTCAAGTGACTTTGGAGTGACACCCTTAAATCTTGATGATGCATTAAAAGGGTTCCTTTTAGATGTAGCTCATACCACAACAACGTGAGTTCATATCTCATATATCCTTTCCCTCTTATGATTTTTTATTATGGAAACCCAAAGAGTAGCTAGAAATGAAAATTGTTTGCTTGTGCTTTGTCAACCATCCTTTGTCTAAACTCTTGCCTCTTCACATTAAATAAGTTCACAAAGTATTATTCATTTTCAACTCCATAATTATAGTAGAATTTAAGAACGTTGTTCTATTTTTTATTATATACAAATTGAAAATTCCAAGATGGCCGGAGTCTTTTGTAGTAAAATTCTTTCTTTCATTCATAATCCTCCCCGGGATTAATATCTTCAGAGTTATCTTAATTGATATGAATGTTATTTTTTCATGTCTTTAGTAATACTTATGGACTCTTTTTGAAAAGAAAGTATATTATACAATTTTCATATCTTTATTAATTTTATCTTGAATGTTTTTTAGCGCCTCCATAGGGGTGAGGTTAATTGCTTAATACTACAATTTTTTACACTCACCTTCTTTTCAATGTCAATACTTTCCTATGTTCTATGTATGCAACTTGCATACGAAGTATGGTTAATGCTCAATTTTTTTTTTCTTTCTTTTTTTATTTGGCAGTAGCTTTTTTGATAAAAGTATCTTTATTAAAAAATATATATAAAAAATGCCTTGCCTAGTCTTGATAAATCCAACTAGACAAGCTATGTAGCAGAGAATAAAGTGTCATCGTCTTCTTTTGTCATAGTCCAAGAGTCTCACTTTAAACGGATGAGGCTACTTTTCTTTGTGGAATTGGAACGTTTCTATCAATTAATATTCCTTTCCAAAACTTCATTTGGTGTCAAAGTTGTCAATCATTTCCACATTCCATTTCTTTCATTGTTCGTCGAACATCTTCAATACCTGAAAACAAATGATAACATCAGAGGTACAAAAAAAAATTTCTACTGAGATTTGATTAAGTCTTGTTTGTTTTTTTTTTCTTTTTCTTCTCTCCGTCAGAAAAAAGATCAGAGGTAGGAGAGTAGCTAACAATAGATAATTGGATTAGTTGCAGCAATAGAAAATAGGCTATTGAATCTAAATGAGCATCCATAATTATAGCTACGAAAATATTTTGACACTGTGTCTGCTTGAAAATCATGCTATTCTGATTCATTCAGATTGTCGATTAAAAGTTGGAAGTACGATGATGCACTTGATTACATCTGATATATTATATTAACGTTTAAGTCTAAACCGATCTAGATGATTGCTTTTAAATTTGTTTATATAAAATTTCTTACTCTTAATAATAAAAATGAACTTCCTCAAACAGAATATATTACAAAAATATTATCATTTCAGCAATCAAGTAATTGATAAATACTATTATATAACAAAAGTATTATTCTTGCTTCTATGTAATTTTTTTTTGCTCATTGAATCTTAGATACCTTGACGCGTTCCTTTAATTTGAAGAAATAAAAAACGGTAGAGAAAGAGAAGACAATAGAAATAAAGGAAAACGAAGAGAAAATGACATTATTATTTTGTTGATTTGGTTGCGAGAGATAGAAAGGGAAAAGAAAAAAAAATGAACATTTACAACGAGCACTTCTTATAATGATGTGTCAAATTAAAGAAGCTCCCTCTGAGCCAGTATATTTCAATGACCAATTTTGACGTAGATTCTGGATGCAAGAGGGTTATTCCTTCCATGGACGGAGCTTACACCCACACCGGGCCTAGAATTTTTTTTATCAGTTTAAATTTTTTTTTTTGCTTAGGTTTGAGAGTTTTTGGATTTCTATGACTATGCCATCAATTTTCAAGAGTTCTAACAAAAGTCTTGTAGTTAACTGTCAAGGAATTCACTTTACACTGCGATACTTGATAGTTATTGTTATTGCTATTTCTTGAACTAAGGTTAGTTTTTTTTTTCTTTTTTTGGTAGCATTGTTATTTAAATTTTTAGCTAATAGTATATATGATACTTTAGAATTTCTTTTGGTTACTATTTGATGAATGAAATTTGGGATGAAAAGGTTATTTATTTCATATGTCAACGTTTCATGGCTTTAAGATTTTCAGTGAGTGTTTAAGTTTAGATTGTTAATTCATTATTTATTTATTTTTATTAGAAAATCACTATATCTACAATACATAAATTTTTTAAAAGAAAGGATTCAAAATCAGAAAAATGAGATGTTAGAATTGAAGAATTTGATTTTTCATAATTACTAGTAGATCCTGGACTAAGGATTTTAATTTATGTTTATAATGCTAACATTAGGGATCAAGTTCAAAGGACATATTTGAAAAAAAAAAGGTGCATGTCAATCTTTAGGCTATGAATTCCCCAAATAAAAAATTTAAAGTAAGTAAATTTAGATTTTTGGAAATAGGTAAATATGTTATGAATCATAAGTAAATTTAGATGATTTAAGCCTTCATGGTTTAAGGAATTTGATAATTGATTGAAATATAGTATAGAAAAAAATGTTGCAAATTATTTGTATTGCTATCTTTTCAAGACAATGAAAGGAAAACAAGTAAGAGGGAAGGCTTTTGTTAGAAGGATTCACAAATTGAAAGAATAAAGATAGATTAAATATTCATGCTGGCTAGCATAATTTGAACATCATAATACTTGTATGAATTTTGAAGCTTTGACAAATCAAAATAAGCTCATTCCATCGATGTTGCATAAACAATCAAAGTAAATATGGAATAATTATCATATCCATCTTAATGCTTCGATTGATTATATCACAGTTTTATTGCGACATGGGAATCCATTTTGGGGTCATGATGAAATTGATGGTTCTCGTAATCCAAATAACTTATTCAACTAGAGTTTTTAGGTACTCATAATAAAGAAATTAATGATGTGATATTGAAAAATACTCCTAAAATTTACAAGTTAACATCACGATCTAATATTTATAAGAAGATAAGAAGATAGTGAGTGCTTATGCAACTGAAACAATTAATATTATTATCTTAAATATTAGTGATTCATTCTATATTTTAGTTGATGAATCTTCTGATGTGTCAATAAAAGAGCAAATATCAATTATTTCGTATTATGTGGATAATAGTGTGGTAAATGAGCATTTTATTAGAATTGAATATGTTACCAATATATTAGCACTCTCACTTAAATTTGTCATTGATAAAATGCCCTTTAAATATAATTTGAGCATGTCTAAATTGAGAGGATAAGATTTTGATTGAGCGAGTAATATGAAAGATAAATTTAACGGTCCAAAAGCAACTTTGTGGAGGATAAACTGAAGCACGTGATAATCATAGTTTTCTTAAATTAAATCCATTCCCTCTCACTTAGAATTCGAAGGAATCGTTGATTTTTTAATTACTGTATTATTATTTGTTCCACACGTTTATAAACTTGTGACAGGGTAATGAATTTAATGAAGTTTTAATTTATTTAGTTAGCATAATATTTTTTTGGTTAATAATATAAGTTTGATGATTAAATGATTTTTTTTTTATTTTAATATATTTATCATTTGATGTGATATAATGGGTTGATGCATGGTTGTTTTTTTATAAATTAAGTTAAGCTATAAATGTTGGATGTACCTTATTATTCTAATACCCCAAGTAGTATAAGGATTTTAAGGATCGGTATACTGTTAGAATTTACATTGGATAAATTGATGATATTCGAAATTTTTAGGAGATCTCTCCTGAACCTTGTTAGTCTCTCTTGAGCATTGTGTTCTCCGAGTTGGTATTTCTCGACGTTCCTTGAGTTATATGATAGTATCGTATGAGCATTAATTATCCTCCCCTTAACATCCTCCAGTCTTCCTAACTAATTCGCGCGCCCGAGTGTTTACTCAGTTGCACATGTCCGAGTGCCAAACTCATCTCCCAAATGCATGCGATGTGCGCATGCGACTTTTCTCGAGGCAAACATGCATCTCTCCTCCAGGCAAGCAGTGCATACATGCGGCTCTTCCCGAGACATGCAGTGTATGCATGCGACTCTTTCCATGAGTGCATGCAAACCCCCCTTCCCGCATGTAAACCACTCTTCTCTCGAGTGCATGCAAATCACTCTTCCCTCGAGTACATGCCAACCATCTTTTCCACATGAAAATCACTCTTCCTGAGTGCTTGCAAACCACCCTTCTCGTATGTAAACAACTCTTCCCCTGAGTGCATGCAAATTAACCACCATTCCCGCATACAAATCACTCATCCAGTGTCACTCTTCCATGCCCACTCATCTAAGGTCATTCTTCCAGAGCCACTCATCCAACGCCACTCTTTCATGACCACTCATCTAGGATCACTCATCCAGGGCTACTCTTCCAGAGTCACTCATCCAGTGTCACTCTTCCAGAATTACTCTTCAAAGATCATTCTTCTAGAGTCAGACAACCTACAGACCTACTCTTTCAGGGTCATTCATCCCAGACCACTCTTCCAGAGTGCAGTCTTTCCTAGATGCATGCATGCAGCGCTTGCAAGTGGATTTTCCAAAGACATACATGTTGCTCTTCCCGAGTCATGCATGTTTTCCTTTCCAAGGGCTGCTCTTTTCAAGTCATAACCTGTCCAAATGCACACCTATGACCCATGTGGTGATTCTCAGAGCTAGAATATTTTTGCCTTATCAATATATGAAATATGTTAGAGAGGAGGTGGGTTAGTGCAGTGGTTATCCCTTAATAATCTATCAAAGGATACATCTAATGGAAGGTTTGGTCGGCCAAGTGAGAGCAGGAGTATAAAAATGGATTGGGGTAAAAGAGGAAGGAGACTTCTTCTTCCGAGTGTTTACTCAGCTGCACATGTCCGAGTGCCAAACTCATCTTCCAAATACATGCGACGCGCGCATGTGACTTTTCTCGAGGGAGACATGCAGCTCTCCCCCAGGCAAGCACTGCATACATGCGGCTCTTCCCAAGACATGTAGTGTATGTATGCGACTCTTTCCATGAGTGCATGCAAACCCCCCTTTCCGCATGTAAACCACTCTTCTCTCAAGTGCATGCAAACTACTCTTCCCTCAAGTACATGCAAACCATCTTTTCCACATGCAAACCACTCTTCTCGAGTGCTTGCAAACCATCCTTCCCGTATGTAAACAACTCTTTCCCTGAGTGCATGCAAACCACCATTCCCGCATACAAACCACTCATCCAGTGCCACTCTTCCATGCCCACTCATCTAAGGTCATTCTTCCATAGTCACTCGTCCAACACCACTCTTTCATGACCACTCATCTAGGATCACTCATCCAGCTAGGGCTACTCTTCCAGAGACACTCATCTAGAATCACTCATCCAGAGCCACTCTTCCAGCGTCACTCTTCCTGAATTACTCTTCCAAGATCATTCTTCTAGAGTCAGACAACCTACAGACCTACTCTTTCAGGGTCATTCATGCCAGACCACTCTTCCAGAGTGCAGTCTTTCCTAGATGTATATGCATGCAGTGCAGGCAAGCAGATTTTCCAGAGATATACATGTTGCTCTTTCTGAGTTATGCATGTTGCCCTTTCCAAAGGCTACTCTTTTCAAGTCATAACCTGTCCAAATGCACACCTATGACCCATGTGGTGATTCTCATAGAATATTTTTACCTTATCAATATATGAAATATGTCAGAGAGGAGGTGGGTTAGTGCAGTAGTTATCCCTTAATAATCTATCAAAGGATATAACTAATGGAAGATTTGGTCGGCCAAGTGAGAGCAGGAGTATAAAAACGGATTGGGGTAAAAGAGGAAGGAGACTTCTTCTTCCGAGGGCTTCTTCTTTCGCTGGGTGGGGGGAGGAGGAGGAGGGGGTTGTTTTTGTGGCTTCTTCTTGGATCCTAAGTATTATTTCATGGGGAAGACATCCAAAGGGGGATTTCTTTTAAGATTTTTTGTTTCTCGTATATTTCTAACTATACAATAGATAACTCTATCTTCTTCTTCTCTATTTATTTTATTGCACTTTATACTTTTTCTTTCTTATATATACTGTCTGGCTTAGGCATCGAAGGATCATCATCGAAATTTAGATGACACTCTTTGATGCGTATTCATTTTGACTATATTTACTGCTATAGCCGCAAAGGATCTAACCTTCTCTGACGCTTTGTGGAAGGACGTACAAAATGAGACCGCATCAAATTGTAAGAGTGAAATGCATATTAAATGTACGTATACTACTATTCTACTGTCACAAATAGAATTTTCTCAATATTGGTTAACAGATCGTATAAAAATTCTATTTCTTTCTGTTTAAAATCTTGGCAAAGATATAAACGTTGATTTCATCATGGAGATCGAACGAAAAGAAAAGATAAAACAATTTAAGGAACAGAAAACAAACTTTCTTTTGGTCTTTCCCGGACCCTAGCTAACTTAATCTTTTGTTGAACCCATATACAAAGAACTAAAAAAAATATTTAATTTTAAAAAAATGAAAATAATTATTTTCTACCTCTAAAAGTTAAAAGATTCAAAACAATGAGTTATCAACAATTTTTCAATTCTAAAATGAATAACGAATAATCTTGAAATACACGGGAGGCCATAATCATCTATATGGTAAAATCAATTTTCGACGAAATGAAAAAGATATATCTAGTAGAATAGCAACCAAAGAATACGCCTTTAATTGAAATGCATATTTTTGTTTCATACACTATGCACGAGGATAATGAGAAAAGATATATTTTACATTTTAGGGCAGTCATAATTGGAGATAGAAAAAAGAAGTGCTATATGATATCAATACTCTAGTACTCTACCTCGATAAATAGCAATAGAGTTTTTAAAAATATTTGTAATTCATAATCTAATCAAACAACATGTTGATTCTAATATAGAAATTGCTAAAAGTAAAATTAAGGAAAAAGAATTTTACAATTTTGTAATTTTTTGCTCATCATATTCTTTCTCCTTTTGTTAATTTATTTTCCTTCAATTTTGAATCCGCTTAAAATTGGATGAAAGCTTAGGTAGTGTTTGGTATGTGGAAAATGTTTGTCTTTTTCATTTTCATTTTCTGGAAAATTGAAAAACACGTTTGGTATGTGTTTTCCAGCTACGTTTTCCAAAAAACAAAGATATATTTTCTGGAAAATTAAAAAACGAAGAAAAATCATTTTCCGTTTTCCAAAAAATAAAAAATACGCTATCAAACCAAACAGCGCCTTATTTATTTCCTTTCCTCTTGTCCTTCGATGCATTCTCACATCTAAATATCCACAAGGATTAATGATCGACGACCGCATGGAGACCAGTAGCAGTCTCACGGCTAGACAAGGATCTTCAATTTTAAAATGTATATTTAAAAAAATATTGAAAACTCATATTTAATTTGACATTTATCAAGAATGTGTTTATTTTTCTAAAATACTAGATGATTTTTTGTAGCATGAATTAATTTTAATTCTTCCTCCCCTCCTTTCCATCGATCCTTTCCTTAGGAAAAAAAAATTGATCCTTGTAATAAGCTCTCAAGAGTTAGAAAACTATGCCCCCGTGGGAAGAGGCTAGTGGCTAGCACATACAGAAAGTTACACAAATGGACAACGGGTCAATCCCTCGCAAAAGCGAGTTTCGTCCCTCCATACGCTGGTTACTAGTCTCAAGGGCCAAAGGCCCACCGTGATTTACCTCCCTTACGATGGCCCGGGGGCGGGCTGGTAGGGGCCGCTAGGTTGGCGGTTCCAACCTTTTGTACAAAAAGAGTTAGAAAACTATGAAATCTCAGTCAAGTAGTCGCGAATGTTCATGGTCTAGCTGCAAAAGCGCGACCACTGCAAGCTTGTTGTCGAGCCTTAAAATGATTAAAATGATGGATATATACAACTTGATTTATTGTATGGATCTAATTTTATCAAATTTTTACGGCAATAAATACTAAACAGAACAATGGCATAAATAAAAGGAACTTAATTAAGTGCAGTGGAGCGGCCATCGTTTCTCATCTGTAAGATCAATCCGAAGTTCCTACGAAGAAGCAGGGCAGGTCTTCTATAGGATTATGGGATGATGGCACCGTAAACTCTTCTTGCTGATAGGATACAAATTAAAGAGATTGTCAGGGTTACCAAACTCTATGGGGACCATGCCCTATATATAGATACCGGATCAGATCCGTTATTGACCCATCATTAATAATGGATCAGTGTACTAACGAGTTATTTACATTAAACCCCCACATCAAATAATTGAAATCCATGAACCAATAAATAGATAACTTAATTGGGTTCGAACTAATAATCTTCCACTTGGGCTACATAAAATTCTATATGTACCACATATCCAAAATTCTTTAGTTGAGCTTATTATGTCATATTGAACTAAATCAATCTAGTCCATTAACTTCATTGATATTGGACTAAAGTGATCGTTGCTACTTCATATATGTAATCGATATCAGAACCCATTAGTAATCACAACAATATCATCAATGACATAGATCATATTTGGATGTGTAGCATGAGAATTGCATGGAATATGATCTGCATATGTCAATTCCTAAATGATCCTCCTTATGACCCATAACAGGGTCTTGATCACGTTTACAAGCACCGTATGCAACCATATTAACAAACCATGATCTGAGCCACATGACTCAAAATAGAGTCTTACATTATTTTTACAATCACTTTATGCCAACCGCATTAGTAAATCGTGATGTCTTTACATAGAGTGTCAAATATAAAATACACATGCATCTTCCTATCTTAGTGTGCACAATGATTCAAAATATACATGTGTCCTAATTATAGAGCATCTTGAATAACAAAGTAATACAAACTCTCACTTAATGGGTACTTCACTCATATGAAGAACCCTAATTTTCAGCTCATGCTGATAATGAATATAAAGTCTGTCCTAATATGTTCTATCAATGCTTGACCACTCTAAACTCTTTTTTTTTAACCATTTGACATTTTTATCGATGTGCAATGAAGTTGACATTGCACGGTTGTTCTTGACCTAAAGTTCCATAGCCTTGTTATCACAGGTGATCCCAAATAACCATCAAGGCCCCTAAATGATTTTTAATCATATGATAAATTCTACAACCATATTTTATAATTGGATGTTTTATAGAAGTTTACTTATTCATCCTTCATTATTGAGGTGACTATTAACGTTTGTTTGACACTTTTCCAAATGATAGCTCTTCATTACAACATGAAGATATATCCTAATGTAAACCTTTCACCGTCCAGACATCCATCAAAATGTGAAGTTTTAATATCTAATCACCTTCAGGCAATCAGATCTTTGCTATATGAGTATTTAAAAATGTATTATAAATACTGCAAGACTCCCTTTACAGTGTATTTATTTATGTATCTGACTAATATTCCTATTATGTACGCTATAACAAATGTGTACATACCTATGTATATATTAGACTCCCTACTACCCAATGCATAAGGAAGTTTCTTCATCTTATTAATTTCAAGCTCACATTGTAGATATTGTTGCAAGCTAAATTTGTCATCAAGATCTTTCATTTCAAATTTATCTGATAGAAATAATTTGATAGCATGCAATAATTATTTATAATTGCTTGCCAATAAGATGTCATCGATCCGTATATAGGATAAGTATTACAAACTTGCTCCCATTGAACTTGACATATATGTATTAATCAACTGGATTTTTTTTAAAGCAAATAAAATAACCACTTGATCAAATTTCTTATAACAGTAATGGAATGTATATTTTAAGTCATAAATGGACTTCTTTAGTTTGTATACTAGGTGCTTTGAATCATTATAATCAAAATTCTTTAGTTGCACTTGTACATTGATTCCTTAATGTTACCATTAAGGAAAACAATCTTAATTTCCATCTAGTATAGCTCTAAGTCACAATGAACTATCAGTGTCATGATTATCCTTATGGAGTCTTTCGCAGACACAGATAAGAAAGTCCCCTTTGTTATATATATCCACTTTTTGAATAAATCTCTTGGCTACAAGGAGTGTCTTATACTTTTCGACATTGTCATTGAATCCCATTTGGATTTAAATATCAATTTACAACCAACAACCTTCACTTCTTCAGGCAATTCAATAAGCTCCCAAACACTATTGTCCGCCATGGACTCCATCTCATCCTTCATGACTTCAACCCATTTTTCAAGGTTAGAATACTATTTCACTTTCTAAAAAAATGAAGAATCATCTTTCAGCTCAATGACAAATTCATATTCTTGTAAATAAACATAATCACATGAAATGGGGAATCTCTTTTCCCTAGTGGATCGCCGTAGAGGCACTTGCATTGAGACACTTGAGGCGTTTGAGGAATCTGCTCAACCATAAGAGGATATACCTCAACCTAAGCAAATGGTTCCTCTACTTGCATAGGGGAGAACATAGGGACATTATGAAGTACTACTTTCACTGGATGTGCAACACCAACAAGATAGGGTATGTAGATCATACCACTACTAGTTACTACTGTAGTATTTGAAGTAAGATAGTTAATGTGCAACACCAACAAGATAGGGTATGTAGATCATACCACTACTAGTTCCTCTTCAAAAGTACATCCCTGAGTTTAGCGCTCCTACTATCCTCAATAAACTTGACATTTTTCATTTCAGAAAAAACCTATTTTAGGGTGTCATAACATTTAAATCCCCTTGACTTTCAGAATACTCCACAAACTAGCAGCTAACAGTCCTTAAGTCAAGTTTCCTTTCATTAGGCCTATAAGGCCTAACCTCAGCGGGACAACCCCAAACGTGTAAATATTTAATAGCATATGAGGTTTTACTCACTGCCTAATTTGGTACTCTATTGAGTAAGTAAATTACAGTCTTGAGTATTTCACCCCACAAGGACACCAGTAAATAAGTAAAGACATCATACATCTCATCATATTCTTTAGGGTCAGGTTCCTTCGTTCAGCTACACTATTTTAATGAAGAGTATCAGGTATGGTGTATTGAGCCACAATTCCACACTCAGAAAGGTAATTGACAAAAGGTCCTAGACATTGTTCACCATATCCATCATAACGATCGTAATATTTACCTTCATGATCGGATCTGACAGCTTTGATTTTCTTGCCTAGTTGATTTTCAACTTAAGCTTTGAAGATCTTGAACATATCCAAGGTAAATATAAAAAATAGTATAATTAAGCACCTACTACATTGATTTGCACTTTTATTTCTTTTGTTACTCATATTTTCCCTTTAAGATACTGTATGCAGACATCAAAGTTTGTCATGTTAAGGAAATAGAGAATTCTTTATGGCATTAACCTTTCTAGACATTGTATGTATATACGTCCTAGATGTCTATGCCACAACATGAACGAATTCTCGTAAGTCAAATTTCATTTCGTACCTATCTTGTACATTATTTCATTGCCCATGAGAATTATTGTGTTTAACATATATAGCTTATTAAATAGGGAACCTATACCAATATGTATTGAATTTTAGAAAATACTAAATGTTTCATTTCCAAATGAACAAGTGTATCTTAATTTGTTCAAACAAGATAATTAAATTCCACTTAAATGATAAAATAACAAATATATTTTTTAAATTCAAAATACATTGGTTCCTAAACAAAGTCTGAAAACACCTATAGCAGTCACTGTAATCTGCTTATCATTACCAGTATAGATGTATATTTCACCATCAATGGGCAATTAGCTACTAAGACAACCGTGTAAAATGACACTAATGTATGTGGTATATCCAGTATCTATCCACTAAGTGTCAATAGATATAATGAAAAAGTTGACTTCTAAACTAACCTAACTAAGAAGTTTAATATCAAACACTGCAGTTTTAATACCCTTACTCATATTGATGGTCCTTTTATATTTAGTGGTTTTAAAATCTCAAGTTATTGGAATGTTAAAGTTATAGGCAGATACCTTATGTTCACTAAATATGATAGAAAGTATAATAATATAACCTCGCGTTATTGGCAAGAACATAAAGAGATAATAATAAATGATGTGTATAATATGCATGTATGAATATTTATGGGCAAAATGAGATACTAAGTACAACCTCACACTTAGCCTTTGGACTGCAGTGTGACTTATTAGTAGTACTCTTTAAATTATAGATAATGATAATCTTCGTTGGCCACACCATGTGTCTTCCTTTGGGTCGACACCTGATGTGCATAACTAAATTATCCTTTATATGAGTTATATCTATCTGAGTTTATGATTTACAAACCCTTTAATCTATTGCACAAAATGTCTTCCTTTGGGCTGACATTCTATGCGTATGATTAATAGAATTTATCAAACTATTGATCTGTCACATAAAGTGTTTTCCTTTGGGTCGACATTTTGTGCGCACGATCAAACTAATTTATCAAACTATAGATCTACCATACAAAATGTCTTCCTTTGGACTGACACCTTGTGCGCATGATTAATAGAATTTATCAATAAAATCTATTCTTTATATGTAAATCATTCCTAACATATGTCTAGCCTAAACATAACTTTCCTTTGGGCCAATTATATTTAGTATAGACATACATCTATCTACACAGTATGTCCTAAACCTCCCTAATAATTCTCACTTTGGTGATAATATTAGTTTGAAATAGAATCATATGCGTAGATAGATACTTTAGAAAACTTAGTTAACTCAGCTATACTTTTGTAACATAATGATGTAGAAAACGACCATAACATCGGACTAAAAATTTTGGAGCCTCCGAAAATACCCTAAATGACATTTTTAAATCCAAGACAGGGTGTTATGATGTAATATATCGGGAATTTTTTTTAATAATAATAATAAATTAAATTAAAAATAATATAATATAATAATAATATAATTTAAAAACGAGATAAATAAAATAAATTTATTTATCTAATTTATTAAATGGAAATTAGATATTTATTAGTAATTTAGTCAATGATTTCGGGATAAAATTTTTATTACATGGGGATAAATCAAATTATTATTAATCGCGATATTAATTAAATCTAAGATTATCCAAATTAAACCCTAGGTATATAATTAAGCCTAGGTTAAAATTTTTCCTAAGACTTTAATTTAGGAATTCTGTTTCCCTTCTCGCGATCAAGCTGCCGCCACCCAAACTTCCCAATCGCCGTTCCTTCTTCTCCTCGCGTCTCAGCCCACACCGACGTCGCCGCCGAGAGTCGCCACCTCCGCCGCAGTTGCTTTCCCTACCCCTTCCTTGCGTTGCCTTCTTCCCGATTCACTGCGTCGCTCCGCTTGACCCCGCAGCCGTCCCTTCCTCTGCGTCGCCGCCGACGCGCGATCCTTCCAACCGCTTGTCATCGCCAGTCGAGTTCTTCTCAGAAGCGCGATGTGCCTCCATGCTAAGCGGATGGCACCGCGGCCACCGTATGCAATGTCGGCGGCGTTGGCCGTCGTCGGGCCGCGCCGCAATGCCCGCTCTACTTCGCACTAGTTCTGTTTTGTAGTGAGAGCTCACATCCGATTTGTAACGCCGACGCGTTGGGTTTGAGAGGCCGGCGGAGCTAATTGAGCAATGGGATGACGGCAATCGACAAGGAAGACCCTTGGTAGATTTTCTCTGCTTGTTCTGTAGTCGAGATTGGGCTATGTGGAGGTCCTCTTTGACCATTGTCGTTGTTTACAAAACGAATCTTTGCTAAGGTTTTGGAAATGCCTTCCGTGAAACTAGGGATATTGGGTGGAATCACGTTGGTTGCATCTTCAAGAAACAAAACCGGATAAAATCCCTTGATGATGTTGAAGGCATATAGACTAATTGCGTTGGGATGATCAGGAAAGGATAAAGAATTATGTTGAGGGTGGAGCCTCAGGTGGTAGTACAATTGCAACTACAATTGCTGATAAGGAGTGTTCCCTTGAAGTTCCCAAACTTCTCGTGCTACCGGCAGACATTGTAGCCAGAAGATTCTATTCGGAGTCGAAGCAACTATTCGGATTGGAAGATAACTAGGACGCTCTAAAATCAGAGGTGGGTGGATTCTATAAATTTCAGAATTTAGTGCATATTTATATTGGTTATATTGGTTATGCTGTTTACTTAGGTTGGTATCATATTTTCACTTTGTGATTTGTCCAGTGTTGTTTTAACCTTATATCTGATAGACTGTGGAATTTTTAGGTTGCTGGTTTACCATTAGCATATGATTATAAATTGCTATTACTGTTATACGTAGCTAGTTATCATTGAGATAGAAATGATTAAGTATTATCGGTAAATGTTTACCTCTTAATTGTTGGACTAGTATTAGGATTAGACTAGTAGAATAATATGATTAAAATAGATAAATTCGTAAAAGGTACACATATAGATTCTTTAATTCTCTAGATCCTAGTGCATGATGACATGATTACATGGCTTACGTAGTTTAGGATATATATATATAGGCATCTGATGCTTTATTTAGTATTGCCTTGACTTTGTCCTGGCATGACCTCCTTAGTTATACAGTAATTAGTTTCAGCTATTGATCTCCATTAATGGGTTTTTACTATTATTATTGGACATCATGGTTAAATACTTACTTGGTTATGTATTGTCGCGATTGATATCATGAATGAGATTAGTAGATAGTATAACTTAGGTGAGGTGATTTCGTAGGGGCGGATCTCAGGAATAAATTTGGTTATGTATTGTCGCAATTGATACCATGATTGAGATTAGTAGATAGTATAACTTAGGTGAGGTGATTCCGTAGG
Source organism: Wurfbainia villosa (assembly GCA_025175895.1). Taxonomy (NCBI): domain Eukaryota; kingdom Viridiplantae; phylum Streptophyta; class Magnoliopsida; order Zingiberales; family Zingiberaceae; genus Wurfbainia; species Wurfbainia villosa. Next base: position 119,391,470 of record CM045994.1, read on the forward strand.
AGCAGATATCAGGAATAAAATAACATTAGTAGAATCCTAGGTGTAATAACTCAGACGTGCTCGTTGGTATAGGGACATCCAATTGCTATAGAGATAGTATAATTTAGATGAGGTTATCTCTTAGGAGCGAATCTAAGGAATGAAACGACAATGATATAACCCTAGGTGTTGGAATCCTAGACATAATAATTCGGACATGCTTATTGGTAGATGTTGTTGGTATAGGTTTGATCTACTTATTGGTTCGGTGGATATTGTGATTGAACTATCAGAGGTGGTATGATCCTTAGAGGGTATATACTGTTTTCTCCTATTTCGGCTGTCAACTAAGTCCCTCATTCGTAGTTGAGAAAGTTTACAGTAGAGTTTCTCTATGGTCGCTTTGTATATCCGGGGTCGATCGTGTTTCCCAATCATGGATGAGATGACTTACCGTAAAGTCATACTCTGGTATTGTCCGTTCGGAGTTAGTGATAATTGGAATTATATATCGGTTGTAGCTAAATGACTACCTTACATCTTAAGTACCCACGAGACCTGTTCGTGGTAGCATGCATGATTGAATTGGTAGAAATGGTATAATTTAGACTTGATCGTCTCGACGTGTTATGTGAAGGTTTATGATCTTAACGGTCGTGATAGGTGTTCATGTTAGAAGGGTTGGAACCCTAGGTTTAACTAACTTGATGTACTTATTTTAGGAGTTGTGACATGCACTTGACTAGCTTTTAGATATACTTTCCCTGTATACCTAGGTCATCTATATGTACTCATTTTTTTGTACATATTATTTGGAGACGTATATTGGTTGGTGTTACATGCTTTAGGGACATGCACCATCATGCATGATTGCATGCTGGCGAGCAGTGACTCCTTTGTAGTGAGTTTGCAGCCAGTTACATGACCTACACACACTGTCACTCATGGGTTAGTGGTACATCAGGAGGGTGTGTTGCTGCTCTGTCGAGCTCATTGGTCCGCTCATGGGTAGGTGATGCAGCGTGGTAGCGGCGCGGATCCCTCCTCTGTCTACGACAGGAGATGAGCTCTTTGCTCCCCACTCTGTTTGGGGTAGGAGGATAGGTGTACTCGGCAGATCCCCGTCCACTCGGCCACTCAGAGCGATGAGAGTGCATAGTTGTCATAGCCCTACCCACTCGGCCTCACCATCGCAGCAGGAGGCGGCCGATTGCATATCGCATGGATTGCATTTGTTTGTGTTTGCTGCATTTTGGTTGCTGCCTTGGTTGTTGCATATGATTGACATGCATATCGGATACATATTGTATTTGGTCTGACGACCTTACTCCTGCTAGTATGACCTACACTTCATAGACAGTACTTCGTATCTTGCTTGTTGACCCACGAGTCTCGTTCGTGGTAGTTAGTAGATAGTACCTCATCGCATTACCTCGAGAGCCGAGGCTTTGTCACGATTTCTTGATATTCATTACTTGTAGATTTGCAGTTGGTTATGTCTTATAGATGTATTTAATATATTGCTGTCCAGGTTAGTGGCGGACTGATACAGATACTCTGAGGTTTGAGTTACTCTAGTTGGTTTCTTTGACTTTCATTATGTTCATTATGTCCAGCTATCCATTATGTCCATTATGATTATGCACTTTATTTTATCCACCCACTGAGTGGTTGTACTCACCCCCCTTTTTCTCATATTCTCCAGGTTAGCTGATAGAGGATGAGTCCAGTTGACTTACCATTGTGTCGCTCAGAGAGTCCCTGGTCGTGCTGGTCCCACAACATTCGATCGAGATGTCGTTCGATTTTTCTTTTGTTGTTATCGTAATTTGTTTATGCATTTTGGATTTTGTCGAAATTGGATTTAGTGTTAAAATGTATTTTACTTTTAATTAATTGATACTTAGTCGTGCATGCATGCGATCCATAAAATAGTTATATTTCTATATTATTTCAGAGTTTTTACCAGATCTGGTTCCAGTATTGTGTTTATGAATATTGTCACTAAGGGGTTCCTTCGTCATTTGGTTGGCGAATAGGCCCCTGGGGCGTGACATATGAGGGGTTTACCCCACAATAATAAATATAGGGCTTTGAACGAGCTTCGAAATGCAATTGAGAATGCCTTAAAACTCATCCTGAGCGAAATGTTTTTACCTTCGAAAATTTCCTACATCAAAATGTGCTCGAACTCATCCACACTTATCACTAGTCGATTGATAGTTATGGCAATTGACTGATATGCATCAGTCGACTACCTCAATCGACTAAAATACCTTTTGTGGACGATTTCATAAGCACCAGTCGATTAGTGCCTAATAGCAGTCGACTGATAAATATTAGTAGATTACTCCAATTGACTAGAATATCTTTTGTGCACAAACTCAGCCTCATCAGTCGAGTGATGTACATCAGTCGACTATCCTAGTCGATTCAAAAGCCTTCTATGCCTGAGTTTACGCACATTAGTTGACTGACCTCAAAGACCAGTCGACTAGTGTGTGCAGTCAAGTTCATTTTTAAGCGTAGCAGTCGACTGATGAATGCAATTTTACCAGGTCAAACACGAGGGTTTCACCATGAATGGTGGAAGTTACATCGTCGTTCTTTGTATTCTTCGTGGAAAATTACAAAATCTTAGATATAATGCCTAAAACTAGATTTTCTACTTACATTTTCATCAAATAATCATCATTTTGTGACAAAAGATCTAAATCTCGTACAAAATCGATGAAAAATGATGAAAACTACAACCTAACGCAATAAAAAAAATGACTAACTCTAATACCAATTGATGGAGAACCATGAATCTAAACATATATACAAAAAATTGGATATATACAACATGATTCATGATATGGATGTAGTCTTATTAAATTTCTACGGCAACAAATACATAAAATGTAAACAAAAGGATGACATAAATAAAAGGAACCTGAGTACAACGGAGCAACCATCAGTCCTCTTATATAAGATCATTCTGAAGTCCCGACGAAGAAGAAAAGTGCAGGTCTTTTGTAGGGTTCTAGGGTGACGACGTCGTAAACCCTCTTTGTTGATAGGATAGAAGGAGGTTGTCAGAGTTATTAGCCCCTATGGGAATCATGCCCTATATATAGATACCAAGTCGGATCCATTATCGACCCATCATTAATAACATATCCTACTTTAACGAGTTCTGCACATTAAATCCTCACATTTAATAACCAAAAACTGTGACCTAATATATAGATCACTTATTCAGATTCAAACCAATACGATACAATCGAACGGTTACTGTTGGTTCCTACCCACGAAGAGGTAGGAAGTTATGCCCACATGGGGCATTGGGTAATTTGCTTCCTTGAGAAGGAAGGCGACTAGTGGTGGCTTAATTGGCTGCTTGTACGAAAGGATTGAGGAGTCGTGAGGTTTGATTGAGGAAGAAATTCTTCTTGTATAATTAAGAGCTGTGAGTAGACAGCCGAGAGTTCTTGTGTGCAGTACTTTGCATGAAGATAGACAAGGTGCAAATCTCTTGTTAAGAAGAATAAGAGATCGTTACGTTATCAAAACTCTCGTCCTTGTTGAGTAGAACAAGGAACAATCGTCATCATTGGACTTAGGGTTGCAACGTTGCGGTACTATGGTAGAAGTTCGAATTAACTCTTGTGACTTTCATCCTGACTGCGAGTCTTTGACCGCGAGATCCAGAGCAGTTCCAAACAATTCGTACATCATCTATATTCCGTGAGGTATACTTATGTTTCTATAATTTATGTTATAAACATTTTTTTCATACGATAATCACATGCAAGCTCTCATCCAACGTAAAATCGTAACCATTGTTAGTTCTCTGAAACTAAGTGATCATGAAATCGCAACAAGCCTCTCGTAAACTCATTGCTAAGCAATCAGGACACTGCAACCAGCTAACTATGAGCTTAGGCCGCAACAGGGGCGGATCTAGCTTGGGGACCTCAACTCCTAAGTAATTGCTATTTTTTTTTCTTTTTTTTTTAAATTAAGATAATTATATTTTAATATGCGATTCTCTCAAATATAAAATTTTGAATTCGCTCATGGCCGCAACATGGTACCTGCTCTTTGATTTGTTTTCCTCGATTTTCTGTTTAGCCACGGAGAGGACACTGGAAAAAAAAATCGGTTTAATTCTGATTTTAAAAAGCATTGCAATATGTGAGAGAGTATTTAAAGGAGACAAATACGCTATTTGATAAATTAAATATGGATTTTAAGTATTCTTTTAATGGTTGAATAAGTGATATGTTTATATATATTGTGTTTAGGTGTTGTTTTAAGTATTATAGTACTGAATACTTACCAAATGAGAATTTCAATGAAAAATAAGTCATTAGATTTTTTTATTTTATTTATTTTGATAAAGGATGTTTTTCGCTCGGGCATTTCTAAGGACATTTTCTCTTCCCTCGCTATCAAATCTTCAGATGTCATTTTCTTAATTAATACTTATCTTAATTGAAATCTTCTAATTAGTTTCTTCTTATTAATTATATAGTTGTCTATGGCAGTATTAAATAGGAACGTGGATCGGCGTAAGCAAAAGGAAAATAATATATAGCAATTATATCTAATCAAATAATTTTTTCGGTCGTAGATTCTTAGCTTCGTTCACGCGATCCTTTAGTTACAAGAAATTAACAAACAAACAAAAAAAAAGAACAATAGATATAGAAATAAAAGGAATTGAATTTTTTTATCTATTAAAAGAAAATATATATCATAATTAAAAATTGAATTATTAATATATCAAAAATTATATGAAAACTCTGCTACCCAATGCTGTGAATGTAACCTAGGGACACTACAGACAGCGTGAACATTTATTTTTTATTCATTAATTAATTAATGGTGTAAAAAGATGATTTATCTTCTGTAAATAAATTTCACAACTAATATGAAGGAAACAAATTATGAAAAATATATTTCCTCGTTCAAAACTAACATAGCAAATAAACACTCTATAAGACTTATAATTTTCGAAAATTAATTCTTACTCAATAATATACTTTTATAGTCACAACGTTCTCCGCGAGGACAAAATAAAAATCTATTCATTAATCATAGTAGGTGACGTCGGCGTTGATTAAAAGGGAGCAAGCAAAATTGTGCTGTCGTTTTGCTAGCTGTAAATCGATGCAATCACGTGGCATGATGGTACGAGTGTGGATACATATGACAATTAATTTAATTTGGATCTAATTTTACACCGTCCGATCTTATCTATATTTATTATATTTATATCCATCTCATCTAGATCAAATATTTAATTCTCATTTTCGTCTTATCCCACAGAGGATCAAAAATTCATATTCTTACTAGCGATTCTATTTATTTCTCCTAAATAATTTTCTTCTACTTTGATGATTATTTCATCCGATCATTATATCCATTTCTTATTTAGTTTGATATTTTCTTTTGACAGAGATTATCTATTGTTTTAAATAAGTGTATATAATTGTGAATCACATTTGATTGTAACATTTATGAGAATTGAGTCTTTTTGATAAAAAAAACAAATTTATTTTAAGAAATCTTCTTTTACCTATTATTTTTACAAATGGATTATTGTTTGTATATGGAGCCGTTTGTCTTCTAGAAGGATATTCCTAATCATAGTCCATAGTTTTGATGGCGCTTTCTGATAAGTGGTTGGGAGCTTAAATATTGCTGATGACTTCATATTCATTATGTTCTTTATTCTTTAGGTATTTTTATTTCTTTTATAATTATATTTTTGTCATCATAAAAAAATAATGTGATGTTTGATTTGTAATTTCCATGTTATTTATCAATTTCTTTTAAAATTCTATTCGCTCATGTTCTATGAGTTGAGATGTCATCTCAGTTGATAAATAGACATATTCATCTAAGTCATCAAATATTTTTTTTTCTATATTCATTAGTTTTAACTCATGGAACTATAAATTCAAAGTCAAAGAAAGTGACAGAACAGAATAAAACATCGACCCAAATTGTTAAAAAAATAAATAAAGAATATCAACTACAAAAAATGATTTTGTGAGGAGCTGAGATTTTTCACAAAGATTATAAAATTCTTACGAAGAATAACGATAAAATGACATCGGAACAACTTCGTATACAAAAAAAAAAATAGTTAAAAAAATTATTGTAATTTATATATTGTTATAATTTATATTTTTTATTCAATGTCTGTATTTATATAATTTATTTTTAAATTATTAATGTCATATTAGTAATTATATAGATTTAATAGTTGATCGTTATCAAATATCCGTTATAAAATTTTTATTTTTATGTGATATTGACGTGATATTAGAGAGATTTAACTCTCCAAAAAATTTTGACTATTAATGAAGATGCTCTAAGATTAGGGAATGACAAAAGCGAACGTGCAATAATTGAGCTGTATTTTTGCTAGCTGTAAACTGGTGTCATCACATGGAGACAGACATTTCTTGACTTAATACTGAGAAAATCGAATTAAAATGGCTGTATTAATTCAGTAATTGTGATTTGCTGAGTTAATTTTACTTATCTATATATATATATATATATATATATATATATATATATATATATATATATTTCCTTTTCTTGTTGATAGACGAACCAATCTCTTGACTTGTTTCTTATTAATTCATCTGTGTTTTGCTTCCCTTCCCTTGTTGCAAGCTACTTCTCGTCCATGGCGGTCGCCGTAGTAAATTTCAACGTAGACGTCAACAGTTGGCTAAGTGCGTTGTGGGCATCGCTGCGGCTGGGCAGGCCAAAATCTGGCATCCAGAAGTTGGAAAAGGAAATGGAAAATTTGAGAGCTAAAAGGGACGACATCAAGAATAAGATCGATCAGGCGGAGCGCGAAGGGAGAATTCCGACCAACCAAATCAGCCTGTGGCTACGGGATGTGGAGACGTTGGAAGATCAAGTGGCTTCTATCAAGCAGGATTTCCAGAGCATGAGTGAGTATTTTCCCGAATATAACTTTTTGCCTTTTCACTCCAATTCAATTACAAGTCTTTGTGTTTTAATCCTCCGTACCAGCTACTACTGCTTTTATCTATAACTATAAGTGAGGACAGAAAAAAAAAATTGTTTCGATCGTCAGGTTGCTTCAGTTGCAATTGCTTCAATCGAACTCAAACTGGTGGCACGAGTCAAACACAGGAAGCAGGAGGTCAGGTCCCTATCAAAAAGTCATCAAACTGCTGCTCTATCAACCGAAGAGCCATGAAGAAGCTCGGCGAGACTAATAAATTGATGAGCCGAGCCGGCGAACTAGTTGATCAGATTACCACAGTTAGGCCTCCGGAATCCACCGTGATGCTTTCTATGTCACACCGATCGCCCATTGGGATCGAGTCGTATGTGGAGGACATCGTGGGCTACATCGATGGTGGAAAATACAACATCATAGGCATCTACGGAATGGGTGGGATCGGTAAAACCTCCATATTGAACAACATCAAGCAACACTATCTTCTTAAGCATAGAATATTTGATTGTGTCATTTGGGTTGTGGCCTCCAAAGATTGCCAATTGAAAAAGCTCCAGGTTGATATTGCTGAGAGTCTAGAACTGCATACACTGGAGAAGAATGACGATGAACAAATCTGTGGTGATAAACTATTTGTCTACTTGAAGAACAGGAATTGCCTGCTGCTTCTCGATGACATTTGGGAAAATATGGATCTTAAACTGTTGGGGATGGCACACTCGACTCGAGGAGGCGGTAGATACAAGAAGTCGTGGTGTTCACGACGCGCAAAGAGACAATATGTACAGAAATGAAAGCAGAAAAGAAGATCAAAGTCAACTGTCTGGATTCAGATCGAGCATGGCAACTCTTTGAGCAGAACAGTGATGAAGATGTTCTCAGCTCAGATGCTGGAATTAAGTCCATTGCTAAAGAACTTGCTAAAGAATGTGCAGGTCTTCCGCTCGCTCTTATCACCGTCGCTCGAGCCATGTCTAGGAAAAAGTCGTGGGATGTTTGGAATGACGCTCTCAATCAAATAAAGGATAAACATGAGTGGACGACCGTATGTCTTCCAGAAGATTTAGTCATGTATAAAGCCTTCAAGCTGAGCTACGACAGTTTAGAGAATGACTCCATAAGAGAATGCCTCTTGTGCTGCGCTTTGTGGCCTGAAGATTATGATATCCACAAATTCTATAAATTGATACCGTGTTGGATTGGTTGTGGAATAATCCGTGAATTTAAAGTGATCAATGAAGCTTTCGCTAAAGGATGCTCCCATTTGGAAGCACTCATCGCTGCATCCTTGCTAGAGGACTCTGGTGATTCATATTCCAAGACCGGTTTTGTAAAGATGCACGATGTCATCCGAGACATGACACTGTTGATGGTCTCGGGGTTAGAGGAGAACAAAAGAAAATGGATTGTAAAACCAGGAGTGAGGGATTTGCCTAGACAAGAGGAATGGCAAGAAGCAGAGCGAGCATCATTCATGGAGAATAAGATTACATCTTTGCAAGATTATAGAGCTTCCACTTTTCCAAAACTTTATATGTTCATTCTCTGTGATAACCCCCTGACAACAATTCCTTCAAGTTTGTTCCCAAGCATGCCTCGTTTAACATACTTGGATCTCTCTCGGTGTGGTATAAGAGAGCTTCCCACGGAGATTGGTAGCTTAACTGAGCTTCAATATTTAAACTTGTCCAGAAATCATATTACAACACTGCCGGTCGAGTTTTGTTGCCTCCGCAAATTAGAGTACTTGATTCTAGAGGGGACACGTCTCCGGACTATACCCAATGGGACAATATCCAATTTATTAATGCTCAAGTGGCTGGATATATGTGGAATCTGCCCTTTATATGCCTGCTGGTGGGATGAACTGAAATGTTTCGAAGGACGCCACCAATTATTAAGTGTGGAAATTGAAATCGATGCAACAACTGACAATATTGAGCGATTGAACAAGTTACCAAATGTCTCCATATGGCACCTAATTTTGGAAGGAGACAATATTAAACAACTTCCGAACTACGATCTGGGCATTCCACAATGGAGCTACCGGGTAAGTGACAACCTTGAGTATCTGGAAATTAAAAATGTAGGAGTAGACAGATTAGTGTTGGCTGCAGCCGTGGGTCGCGAATCATGTTTCGGATGTTTAAAGATTCTCGAATTTTTTAACCTACAATTATTGGAAAAGATTTCATTGAATGGAGTTGTGCTCCGCAACCTTCGTGAACTATTTATTTGGCTATGTCCCATGTTGAAGGATGTTTCTTGGGTTCTACAACTGCCATGCCTCAATCTACTACAAATGTGGCAATGCCCAAACATGAAGGAACTAATAAGTGACGTAGGGAACTCCAACTCCAGCTCTAGCATCCAGACCTTGATGTTGGACGACATGCCGAACCTCAATCGCATTGCAAATCGACCGCTCCATTTTCCCTACTTGGAATATATAATTGTTGCCAAATGCCCTGAGCTCAAAAAATTATCATTTGGGATTGAAATGTTACAGAACAGATTAAAAGAGATCCTAGGCGAAGTCGATTGGTGGAACAATTTGGATTGGGATGACGAAATGATCAAGGATTCCTTCGCCCCTTATTTTAGGTAACACATACATTTTCATACAAAATCATTTATTTATTCAAGATGCATGTCTTCCTTTGATATTTTTTTTAAGCGCAATTTAGAGAATCTGTTTTAGAAAATAAATATCTTTTTGATATTGTGAAATCTAAGCACGTGTATTTTGGTAAATTGAAGTTAAAACTATCACCACTGCAAGTTCTTGTGCAAGTAATTTCAATTTGGTCATATTTCCCGATATAAAAAATAATGGGCTAGCAAGCTACTCTATTATGTCAATGCTTTTCATATATCATGTTAAATACCTCGGTATAGCAGCGAAGGTAAAATGTTTCATTGTCAATATCATTCTATATCGACTAATATTATTATGAGTTTAATTTAGAATTCGACAATATTACATCTTACTCTTTTAAGTATTTAAAATTTGCTCTAATATTTATTACTTTAACAAAATTTTGTGATCTTTGTAGGCCTCTTTGATCATGGTTTCTGACCAATTTCGAAATGAAGCATTGACCGTTTGGTCAAGGAGATTATAAGGTGTTCACTAGCTATTTTGATCGTTGTGGACGGTCAAATTATTGGATTCGACGTATATCTAAATTTGATTGATGTCTCCTAGCTAATTAATTGGACATTTCTTTAGTGGTTTAAAATTTGATCATCGATATCGTCTTCTTGACTTTACTTCATCGTGAACTAGTATCATTGGCTCCGATAAATTGTAGTATTCGTTTGAAATATTTTCATTTAGTATAATGTTATCGTTTTAATTTTGTATGATATCCGCTATTTGATCATATATTAATTACTAAGATGCATGATGGCAAGTAAATGACACGGTTTGATTTATTATTTAACATTAATGTTGATAAATTTTATTATATGGTTTGGATAAGTTTAATTGGATGTTCTTTTTCTTTACTTATTATCTATGTTTATAAAAATTTACCTAATAATTTGAGCCGATCAACAATTTCATCCAATCAAAAGAAAAAACACCGCAATAGTTTGGAATTGATTTGAACTTCTAGTTGCAATTTAATCGAACAAATTAATTAAAAAATTTATGTCCGATTTTTAAAATATTGATTTGAACCTCGAAACAACCACTTTTATTGAGTTAATAAGAAAAGACGTTAATATAAGCAGATGTGAGATCAAAGGATATGAAACTTCTATTGAGATTTGGTTCTTTTTTTTTTTTTTTTACCCCTTTTCCTTTTCTCCCAATCATTTAGTAGCCAAATAGACTCCGATTGCCTTTAGTCGTATAAGCCAAAGAATCCATGTCTTCCTCAATCGGAACAGTGAACTCCTTGCCACCTTCTTTTCCAAAAGGCCCCATGCTTCTTCTTCTTGAGGGTGGTCTTAAATCCGAGCTCAAATTTAGCTTGTCATTAATTTTTTTTTTCTTGAAGGACCCAACTATATATCGAATATATGAATTCACCTGCAAGTTAAAGTAGGTCAAACTGCAACATCTCCAAATCAAACTGCAAGTAGTTCATGAGCGCAACACTAATTCTTTTGAGTCATAAAATAAGTTTTTTAAAATGTTTAGGCCATAAAATAATTAAACTGAACTATATATATATATATATATTCCGTAAAAGTTGGGAATCTGTCCAACTAACAGTTCTCTGTCACCTATTCCAGAGCACTGACGAGAATGAGGTAAATCACAGGAGGAGACAAAAGTCCCTTGACACGGTGACAAGGCAGGAAGAAGTCCATCTGAAGCCAGGGGGATTTTAGACCCCTCATCCAGAATCGAACCCTGTCCATTCTGCAAGCAACTCCCTACTTTACCATCGCACCGTCCCGTGGAGACTATATATATATATATATTAAACGTGCTGTAAATTATGCTATTCAAGCAAAAATATGCATATAAATTAACTTAGTTAATCAAATGCACACCTTAAATAGATTTGCAGAAACGAAACTTTAGTACAATCATAAAATTATTGTATTATAATCTCTAAATTCTAAAAATAATCTTTTATAAAGTAAGATAAAATTGTATATAATAAATCTTTTTATAAGACTTTGCATAGCAGGAGCTATCTTAATATGTACTTTTATTTGCAATAATTCTAAAATGACTTTGAAATAAATTCTCTTCCTCTATCCGTTCTCAAGCCTACATATCCACTTTCTCTTTCAAAATAAACCATTAATTGAAGAAATTCAGAGAAAACTTCAGATATCTTCTCAAGAAATTATACCCACATCATCTTTGTATAATCATGGACAAATTAAAAAAATATCTTCTATTGTTCAAGGAATAAATTTTGGTTGGACCACAAATATCGGCATGCAATAATTCTATTGGAATTGTAGCTCTTCATGAGAATTTAGGAAATGACATTCTATGGAATTTTCTATAAACGTCCTTCACAAACTCTTTGGCTCATGTCAATAGAAGATATACCAATATTCATAGCCTTTTTATCCAACAATTTAAGGCTCTCATAATTTAAATGCCCATATATCATATGTCAAAGCCATGAATCATTTATGACTTCAGCAGGCGTATAGTCAGGATTTAAAATTAATTAGAACTGACCGACAATTATCTAGAGCTATTTGCGAAGCGATCGCACGTTCATTGTATAATGAGACAACATCCGTCTCACGAGTGATTACCATTCATTGTCTCACTGATCACCTTTTGAACGATATTGTAAGATACCGGAAAAAAAAAATCTTGCTAATTAAGAAATTGGCTTATGGAGTTTTTCAGGAATTTTTAGACATTTTTCTGGATTTAAATGGAGGTTCTATGGATATTTCGTGGGAATAAAGCAAACAGGCTTTTGTAAAGCCTGTTTATATTGGGGTATTAAATGGGTTTAATTATCTCCGTTTCCCCGTCGATTTCATTTTCCCCGCGACGCCCCTTTTTCTCGCGATTTTCCTTCTTCGACACCGCCGCTCCCTTTCCTCCTCTCCACCAGCGTCGCCTTCTCCCGCATGCGCCAACACGCCGCTGCCACTGCCGATGCCGCCGCGAGCTCCTCGGCTCTTCACTCGCCGCCGCCTCCGATCAGCCGGTGTTGGCCGACCTCCAGACGATGCAAGCCCCAAACCTGCCGCGCCCCTCTTTTCACCCGATCGAACACCAGCGCCACCCTCCTCACATCGCCGTCGCCCTACGACGACCCACGACTGCTCGCGACCCCCGGGCAGAGCATCTCGTGTCCCGCCGCCCGTATGCATCGCGCGCACCGGACCGACGGCCGTCACCTTTCTCTCAGTCGTGCACCCCTCTCCTGTTCGCCACCGACTACCCCGCCGGCGAACTGCCCTATGGGATGCCCTTCCCTTCGGATCGCCGCCCCTACGCACATGGCCGGCGACCACCACAGCCTTGGCCATCGTCGTTGATCTTCACTGCGAGCACGAACTGCCGAATGAGGGTTGCCGATCTCTTCGGTCTCGAGGATTAGGGTTGGACCTCCGCTGCCGATGGACAGTGCCGACGCCAAATCAGATCCTCCATCCTGGGAGTTCAAGGATCGGTTGAGTCGGGTGAGTAGGGGCTGTTTTCTTCAATCTTGGATGAGATATAAGGTCAAGCTATGATTTTGTTTCAGATTTGAGCTTGATCTGTTGAAATTGAGCAGGGTCTGTGGTCGATGAACTGAGAAGAGGAAGGAGTATCGCCGGTGGAGTTCCTAGGGCTGGGTAAGTTGAGATTTGAAAACTTTATCAACCAATATATGTTTCGACAGCTAGGTTCTGTGTTATGGTTGTGATGATAGATGGCAGCTACGGCTAAATTCATCTGGTTGGTATAAGTTGCTATTTCAGACATGGAACAAGAAGCTGCGAAGGAAGTTAGGCTTGGTAAGTCCAAACCTGAATGTTTTGGATGTATACCAATGTTATTTTGTTAACAGATATGGTGGTTGCTTCTAAACTGCCTTTTTAGTGCAGGTAATGAAGACAAACGGGGATAAGCTTGTCATTTCCTATTTGGAGGTGGAGCTTCTCAGAGGAATCTTAGTAGCAGGTGGGTAATTTCCTACCTGGTCCGGGTAGTTGTTTTTCATTCAGATTTAGTCATTGATATGAGCATGTTAGGTGTTCATATTACCTTGACCATGTTCTTTTTATCGTATGCTTGATCTTCTTGATCTTGCTCTATTAACTCCATTGTTGATATCATGTTTATTTTATCATGATTAGGAGTTATACATATAGATGATGTAAATAACTTAGAATTTGTTTAAGTTAAGTGCAAATAGTAAGGTCCGGATGACAACCTGATTGTACTTTGGGTAAAAAGGTCATCCGTAGGTAGATAATGTCTTTAACCTAGGATTAGTTCTAGTACCCTTAGGTTGTATGTTACCACGGAACATGTATTGTGTAAATGGTCAGAGGAATGATACTTAGGGTATCGCTACGGACCGATGGTCCTAGCTTGTTATAATCGATAAGTAGACTCTCACGGTGATGTAGAGTGTGTCCATTAGTTGAGTCTGACTCTCTGCTGTGATAGAGAGTGTGTCGCTTAGATTGGTATGACTCTCTACAGGATAGAGAGTATTATGATCGATTGAGTACGACTCTCTACAGGATAGAGAGTGCGTAGATCTGGTTAGTATGATTCTCTGTAGAACAGAGAGTCTATGGTGGATGTCGGTATGTGAGACATTGCATTCATGCATTTACATGCACGCTGGCGACGAGGTCTCCCTTGTGGTTGAGAGTGTCGCCAGTCATCCTGCCTCCACGGTTACTCATAGGAGGAGTCACCCGTGTGAGGACAGAGGATTGAGGTGCCGCACTCTATCACTATAGACGGTGGTAGTTGGATTTGCGTGCCGTAGTCCTGCGTGTGTGGTACTCGACCACTCATGGGTAGTGACTGTCGGAGTGACCAACAGCAGGGACCCCCATCGTGTAGCTTGCTCTTTACGCTTATATGCTACTCGATCATACTGCCCACTCGGCCACTCGAGAGTAGTGGTTGGTGTTGAGTTGGGACAGTTGTCATGCTCGAGCCACCGAGGCCACACTGGGGTCGTGGTAGCTTTAGGGTGAGCCGACATGACCATGCATGCTGCATTGCCGTATCTGATGGCGTTTTGCATATTACCATATATATATATACATATATGCATGTATATATATATATATGGATGGTTGAGATTAATATATATATATGGATCTGATCTATATATATATATATATATATATCGATTATTGTGATGTTGCATTTATGCTTGCTTTGCATTTGGGTGGACATCATATTCATGCATGTTTCTTGCATATGTTATACACTTGTGGGATATTGATATGTGTTAGATAGACCATAGATACCTTGCCTGGCATGAGTAGATTATGTGTTGGTATTACTCTTCTGTTATATATATATTGGATATATGAGTTAGATGCGTTAGCGTGAACTTGGTATGTGCATTTTTATATTGTTCATTCAGTTAGACGGTATATGCTTGTATTTATATACTATGCTGATATACCTGTTGTACATCTAGATATGTCGTTGAATTACATGTGATATTACATATATACATGTTTTTCTCTGATTACCTGCTGAGTTTTACTCACCACCCCCCACGGACCCTGGGTATTCTGTCGCCCAGGTAACAGGTAGAAGACTTCGTGGCAGCTTGGAGCATCGTCGGCTGACGTCATCTCATCTCACGAGGCTTCCGTATTTTGTTTTGGGCCTGCTGCCCGTGTGTGACATTGTATTGTTGTTGTATCGTTTCCGCTGTGTATTTGTCGTAGTAGTTTTGTTATGTTGTTGGGGTGTGTTAGTCATACCGGTATGCATGTGTGAGATTGTTGTATTGTTGTGGTTTGTTTTCGCTGTGTCTTGTGTAGTTTTGTTTTCATACATATATATTGTTGTTATTGTGGGCCTATGGGCCTTGTATTAACCCGAAATGTTGCCACGCATGGGAGGTCTTTGTCCGTTTGATTTTCGGTTCGGCATGCTCTCGGGGCGTGACAACTTTAGTGGTATCAGAGCCAAGGTTCTGCGATGCCATACTATGTTATTTTTGAGTCGAGTCTTGGATTCTCGGGAGTCGATTTATTCGGTTTTGTTTTTCTGAGATGAGATGGACAGCGGCCTGAGCTTCAAGCAGCACGAGGTAAGAATTCCTGAAAAACTTATGGTTTAGTAGAGATTTATCTAAACTTGATCAGTAGGTGTATACAATAGAGTTATGACACCTGTGTAGACTTTTAGTAGAATTAGATCGCCAGGAGACGACCAACCGGAGTTACCTTAGTGTTTATACTCCCAGTTTTATTGCCTATGCATTTAGATGCTTATACCAGGGAATAACCTACAGTATGTTGGTTATTATTCGTAACCGTGGTATGAGTGGACCACGGGAACGACCTGTTGAGTCTGTGAGTCTTGAACCTGTGTCGAGGAGGTGATTTACCTCACGAGAGTGATAAGTCGGAAAATAGGGGCCAAGTCGTCACATTTATTATGGAAATCAGAGACTACAATCTTAGAGATTTCCACTAACTGTGCTAGTCGGATCATTACCTGTGGGTAATGAACAGACTTGTAGACTATTGTTGATGCAGATAGCGGAAGGCTAGGTTATGGAGTTTCATAGGGATTTTAACCCTGAGTTGTTTGTACTGAGTAGTATAACTTTGAGAGTACTTTTAAGTACTTAACTCATGTTATACCGAGAAGGTAGAGTTATTTGCATACCATTATCGGGGTCAAGACGGTATTTGGTGATAAATGCAGAAAATAATCTTCGGGAAATAATATATCACTTGATCATGGATTGGTGATGTTGAAAGAGTGTATTTCCCCGTGTCACTTTTAGTGACGCATTGTAAGGAATTCTTGAGCTTCAAGAAAGAGTGATTGGTCAGTAATAGTGTACTGTGTAGAGTCGTGAGACTTGCAGAGGTTACGACCACCTAATAGCTCAAGAAGATGAATGAATGATTTAAGCCACCCAGAGTTATTGGCTTATAGTTGGATTAGGATGCCGGGATCTTCTACCAGATCCTGCCGGAAGACGTTGGATTGAGATAGGAGTTTAGAAATGACTCCGTACAAGGGTTTAGGAGTTAGAGACCGATAAGCATATATTGCAGGTCAACTTAATAGAGACAGAAGTCTTCGATTGTTGGATAAAGGAGCAATATCAGGGTCACAGGCCTTGAGCTACTTTTCGATTATAGAAGACCAATCACAGGTCATCAGAAGGTTCTTGTGGATATCAGCAAAATCAGAACAAAGACTCCGAAGGAATTATGTGCGTGCAGTGCAGATCACGAAGACACGCGAAGCCAGATTATCTGTTGGGCGATTCGGTATTGCTATTGTTGAGCAACGATGCGATGGAGAGGTGTACCTTGAAGATTCACTTGAAGACTATCGATGGTGTTCCGGGAGGAAGATGCATCGTCTCGACAGCAGAAATCAGCACAGAAGACTTGGTTATCTTATCAGCATCAACCTACTATCTCAGGCGTGGTTGAAGTTTCCTTGATACTCCCCTTGATGAGATCGGCCTGAAGCGGCATCAGCGAAGACATTGTAGAAGACTTCGATAACCGATTACCTCGGATGTGTTTGCTTAAATGCGAGAAGAGTATATGGCGAAGTCGTATCTATTCGGTATCCTCTGATTTGGCTAGTAGGATTTAGTGATGGGATCGGATGATCTAGGAAAATCCCGGATTATTCGTCATGAAATGCAACCGCTGTGTCGCGGACTGTTGGATCTGATCTTGTTCTCTTCGGAGAAAGGCGGCGACCTGCGGGGAGCCTTTGGATTGGATCGACATATATTTGATCGTCCAGGGTATTACTCTAGTTTACCCTCTGAGTTAATATGTTGGGAGATACTTGTAGTTTACATGTATCTTTGTCTAGAACATTCTTAGTTGATTAGAAGGGTCCTTTACATCGACTTGTGGGTCGATGGTATCTCTACCGTCAGGTAAGATGAGGAGAAATAATTAAGAAGTCAAGGGATGCCCTTAGACTTTGATATACATACTTTTACTGTGGACATATCCTTACGGATGGTCCAATTGTTGGAAGTATGGTATGATATGTCTCTCGGATGTGCGTATAATCTGAGAGTGTTCGGATATAGTTTTGGATGAACTCCTAGGTTTGTCGTTGCTTAGGCAAGTGGAGTAGGCGATCGAAATGATTGCGAAAATAGTTCGGTATCGAAGATCACATACCGAGTGATAGTTTTGTTGGTATCAGTGTTGTTAAACACTATAAAAGAATCAGAATAACATGAGTTGCGATTATAGGAGATGTTGGAGGGGATATTTATCTATCCCAGTATTTCTCCTTGTGAAGATCCATAACTCTTTGATAAAAAGGGGGATGAACCTTTGGAAGTATGCATCGATTATCGATGATGGAATACAGTAGTTATTGTGAAGAATATCCTTCGTTATGGATAAATGATCTATTTAGATCAGCTAAAGACACCTGCGTATACTCTAGGGTTGATGTACGACTGGAGTGTTGATATTATAGTGACATGATGTCATATAATTATCATTGTCGTTGAGATGATTATTATATCGTCAGCTTAGAAAAAGGGGATGCAGGTGTGTGGAGACGACAAGTTCATACTTGGTATGAATTTTTTTATGAGTTTTGATTAAGTTGCTAGACTAATTAATGATTTAGTCGTCCAGGGATTTGAGAATCGTGTATCCTGAACACGATTGGATCCGTTCGTGATTGTTGGAGTTGCGTAACTTGGCCACTGTTGATTGTGGTAGTTGGAGTTGCGCACTCGACCACCGTAGTTGGTGGTTTTCCTTGTATGGTTTGGTTAGTACTGTAGATGTGGATGGGGTGCTTTTAAGCATTAGTATACCACGGACTTGTTTGACAAAAGTGATGTTGTAAATCATTTAGTCGGAAGCTGGTGAAATTAGTTTACAAGACCTAGACGATGGTTAACTTTTACACAAGTATTAGTTAATCCTTCTGGAGTAGATAAAAGGATGATGTACTCAGATGCGTCGTTTCAGGGATCGGAGCGAATCCGATACAGTCGCATGAGACGTATCTTATGCTTACGACAGTTAAGAAACTACGAGATAGTCTATCATATACATGATGGGACTTTGGTAATTATTTTCTGGATTTTGGACGGTAGATGGACTTATCTTGTGAGAAGATAATTTTCCTTCTCTAATAAGGATAGTGTGTTCCGGACACACATCCAGTTAAGGAAGAGTTGCTACAGGAAGTACATCATTCGAGATTTGTTATGCATCCTGGTGGTACTCGGATATACCGATATTGAGATGTTGATACTGGTGGGAACGGTATGAAGAGAGATACCGCAGACTTTGTTGCTGGGTATTTAGTATACCAGCAGGTAAAGGTTGAACATCAGAAACCCGCTGGATCGATGCAGGAAATTTCGATTCCGGAATGGAAGTGGGATCATATCACGATTGATTTCGATTGCGGGATTGCCGAGAACGTAACGACATTATGCGATTTGGGTGATCGTGGATCGACTGACCAAATCAGCTCATTTCCTTTCTATTCGTGGGTCGTACTTGTTGGATCATTCGGTAGAGTTGTATTACCGGGAGATTATCAGATTACGTGGGGTACTTTTAAGTACCAAATCGGATAGAGATTCGCGAGTTACCTCGCGATTTTGATAGAGTCTGCACCAGACTATGGGCACAGAGCTTCGGCTTAGTGCAACATTTCATCCATGGACTAATGGACTGTCTGAGCATGACATTCAAACGTTGGAGGATCTATTCAGATCTTGTGTCGTGGATTATGAAGGTGTAGCTTATTGATTGGCTTTACCTCAGACACTTGCGGGTGTTCATAACGTATTTCATGTTTATATGCTGAGGAAATACGTACCGCGATCTGACCATGTTCTGTAAGAGGTTCCGATTCTACCTCAGTCTAATGTGACTTACGAGGAAATTCCAGGGTGGAGCCTGGGTCGCAAGGAGCGACAGTAGTGGGACGAAGACCATTCGACTCGTAAAGGTTGGATGACAACATCATACCGATGAGGAGGCTATGTGGGAGCTGGAAGATACTATCCGAGCTCGGTACCCTCACCTGTTCACTTAAGGCATGTGGTCATTTCGGAATCTTGCTGAATTAATTTTTCATGTAAGTACGAAATTTGGGGACCAAATTTTATTAAGTGGGGGAGAATGTAAGATACCAGAAAAAAAAAAAATCTTGCTAATTAAGAAATTGGCTTATGGAATTTTTCAGGAATTTTTTTAGACATTTTTCTGGATTTAAATGGAGGTTCTATGGATATTTCGTGGGGATAAAGCAAACAGGCTTTTGTAAAGCCTGTTTATATTAGGGTATTAAATGGGTTTAATTATCTCCGTTTCCCCGTCGGTTTCATTTTCCCCGCAACGCCCCTTTTTCTCGCGATTTTCCTTCTTCGACACCGCCGCTCCCTTTCCTCCTCTCCACCAGCGTCGCCTTCTCCCGCGTGCGCCAACACGCCGCTGCCACTGCCGATGCCGCCGCGAGCTCCTCGGCTCTTCACTCGCCGCCGCCTCCGATCAGCCGGTGTTGGCCGACCTCCAGACGAGGCAAGCCCCAAACCTGCCGCGCCCCTCTTTTCTCCCGATCGAACACCAGCGCCGCCCTCCTCACATCGCCATCGCCCTACGACGACCCACGACCGCTCGCGACCCCCGGGCAGAGCATCTCGTGTCCCGCCGCCCGTATGCGTCGCACGCACCGGACCGACGGCCGTCACCTTTCTCTCAGTCGTGCACCCCTCTCCTGTTCGCCACCGACTACCCCGCCGGCGAACTGCCCTATGGGATGCCCTTTCCTTCGGATCGCCGCCCCTACGCACATGGCCGGCGACCACCACAGCCTTGGCCATCGTCGTTGATCTTCACTGCGAGCACGTACTGCTGGCTGAGGGTTGCCGATTTCTTCGGTCTCGAGGATTAGGGTTGGACCTCCGCTGCCGATGGACAGTGCCGACGCCAAATCAGATCCTCCATCCTGGGAGTTCAAGGATCGGTTGAGTCGGGTGAGTAGGGGCTGTTTTCTTCAATCTTGGATGAGATATAAGGTCAAGCTATGATTTTGTTTCAGATTTGAGCTTGATCTGTTGAAATTGAGCAGGGTCTGTGGTCGATGAACTGAGAAGAGGAAGGAGTATCGCCGGTGGAGTTCCTAGGGCTGGGTAAGTTGAGATTTGAAAACTTTATCAACCAATATATGTTTCGACAGCTAGGTTCTGTGTTATGGTTGTGATGATAGATGGCAGCTACGGCTAAATTCATTTGGTTGGTATAAGTTGCTATTTCAGACATGGAACAAGAAGCTGCGAAGGAAGTTAGGCTTGGTAAGTCCAAACCTGAATGTTTTGGATGTATACCAATGTTATTTTGTTAACAGATATGGTGGTTGCTTCTAAACTGCCTTTTTAGTGCAGGTAATGAAGACAAACGGGGATAAGCTTGTCATTTCCTATTTGGAGGTGGAGCTTCTCAGAGGAATCTTAGTAGCAGGTGGGTAATTTCCTACCTGGTCCGGGTAGTTGTTTTTCATTCAGATTTAGTCATTGATATGAGCATGTTAGGTGTTCATATTACCTTGACCATGTTCTTTTTATCGTATGCTTGATCTTCTACCGTCGGCTATTAACTCCATTGTTGATATCATGTTTATTTTATCATGATTAGGAGTTATACATATAGATGATGTAAATAACTTAGAATTTGTTTAAGTTAAGTGCAAATAGTAAGGTCCGGATGACAACCTGATTGTACTTTGGGTAAAAAGGTCATCCGTAGGTAGATAATGTCTTTAACCTAGGATTAGTTCTAGTACCCTTAGGTTGTATGTTACCACGGAACATGTATTGTGTAAATGGTCAGAGGAATGATACTTAGGGTATCGCTACGGACCGATGGTCCTAGCTTGTTATAATCAGATAAGTACGACTCTCTACAGGATAGAGAGTGTGTCCATTAGTTGAGTACAACTCTCTACAGGATAGAGAGTGTGTCGCTTAGATTGGTATGACTCTCTACAGGATAGAGAGTATTATGATCGATTGAGTACGACTCTGCAGGATAGAGAGTGCCGAGATCCGATTAGTATGATTCTCTGTAGAGAACGAGAGAGTCTATGGTGGATGTCGGTATGTGAGACATTGCATTCATGCATTTACATGCACGCCGGGCGACGAGGTCTCCCTTGTGGTTGAGAGTGTCGCCAAATCATCCCGCCTCCACTGCATTACTCATGGAGGAGTCACCCATGTGAGGGCAGAGGATTGAGGTGCCGCACTCTATCACTATAGACGGTGGTAGTTGGATTTGCGTGCCGTAGTCCTGCGTGTGTGGTACTCGACCACTCATGGGTAGTGACTGTCGGAGTGACCAACAACAGGGACCCCCATCGTGTAGCTTGCTCTTTACGCTTATATGCTACTCGATCATACTGCCCACTCGGCCACTCGAGAGTAGTGATTGATGTTGAGTTGGGACAGTTGTCATGCTCGAGCCACCGAGGCCACACTGGGGTCGTGGTAGCTTTAGGGTGAGCCGACATGACCATGCATGCTGCATTGCCGTATCTGATGGCGTTTTGCATATTACCATATATATATATACATATATGCATGTATATATATATATATGGATGGTTGAGATTAATATATATATATGGATACAGTCTATATATATATATATATCTGATTATTGTGATGTTGCATTTGTTTGTACTATGCTTGCTGCATTTGGGTGGACATCATATTCATGCATGTTTCTTGCATATGTTATACACTTGTGTCGGATATTGATATGTGTTAGATAGACCATAGATACCTTGCCCTGTAGCATGAGTAGATTATGTGTTGGTATTACTCTTCCTGTTATATATATATTGGATATATGTTCAGGTTGGATCAGAGTAGCGTAGCAGACTTCAGGTATGTCTGCATTTTTATATTGTTCATTCAGTTAGACGGTATATGCTTGTATTTATATACTATGCTGATATACCTGTTGTACATCTAGATATGTCGTTGAAATACATGTGATATTACATATATACATGTTTTTCTCTGATTACCTGTTGAGTTTTACTCACCACCCCCCACGGACCCTGGGTATTATGTCGCCTGTAACAATAGAAGACTTGGCGAACTTGGAGCATCGCCGGCTGACGTCATCTCATCTCACGAGGCTTCCGTATTTTGTTTTGGGCCTGCTGCCCGTGTGTGACATTGTATTGTTGTTGTATCGTTTCCGCTGTGTATTTGTCGTAGTAGTTTTGTTATGTTGTTGGGGTGTGTTAGTCATACCGGTATGCATGTGTGAGATTGTTGTATTGTTGTGGTTTGTTTTCGCTGTGTCTTGTGTAGTTTTGTTTTCATACATATATATTGTTGTTATTGTGGGCCTATGGGCCTTGTATTAACCCGAAATGTTGCCACGTACAGGGGAGGTGCTGTCCGTTTGATTTTCGGTTCGGCATGCTCTCGGGGCGTGACAGATATGATCGACTCTCGTTATCTCTTTATCGACAATTAAATTTTTTATATTGAACAAAAAATTAAAAATTTAAATTGCTCATTGTCGAATGAGACAACATTCATCCTATGAGTAATTATCGCTCGTTGTCTCGTAGATCACTTCTTGAGTGATCGATATTCATTGTCTCTTTATCGAAGATAAATATTTTTTATTGAACAACAAATAAAAAATATAGGTTACCTTTTAATAACCACTTTTTTGTTTACTACGGAGAAGGAAGGAGACGATATTATAGATAAATTTAGGGTAAAACAATTAAATAAGTTATAATTAATATTGATATAGTCAATTGTTAGTCCTCTTGTACCGAGTTCTTCGGTGATGACATTTCCACTTAGTCACATTTAGATTCTGTTTAAAATAATACTAGTCAGAGGACACTAGTGCTCTGACAATGTCCTTCTAATACTTAAGTCAATCATGAGCAAAAAAAAAGGAAGAAAAAGAATGCAGATTGAATTAGAAAATATTGCAATTGCCCTTTTCTGTTTTACTTGTCTTCCTCTTTTATTGTATCTCTAACTTTCCGTCATTACTGCACACCTTTTCGACTACCTCAAACTCACATACTCCACCCTCTTATTATGGAATCACATTTGCATATACCCTCTCATCTCATGGTCACCTCCACAAACACTATTTTGGCATGTTTCCATGTTCGCAATTGTCACACGTCTTTTTTTTAGCCCTCTCTCCTAGATAAGTATTCTTCAAGGGATATTAAGAACGAAATTATGTCAATCTCGATTTTTAATTTTTCACAATCCCACCTCTATTGTACTTCCGCCTCCTTAGATTTTTGACTCCTGAGCTTTTGATTCTTTGAGATATTGACTTCTGAGTTTTTGACCTATTAGATTCCTTATCTATTGGACCTCTGACTTTTTGAGCTCCCATCTCTCCTATAACTCAACTCCTTAACTTGATCACTAAACCCTTAACTTTTGAGTCCCTAACCTATCCAACCCCTCAATCTCCAAAGTTTTATTTTCTTTATGACTCAACTTCTTAATTTGATCCTTCAAATTTATGATGTGAAACATTATGAGTTTCAAATATATTTATTAATATAATTAATGATATTTATAAAATTTATCATTTCTAACTTACTATTTTTTTTAAAAAATAATTATTTTTTATTTAGTATTTTAAAATTGATAACAAATGATAAAATTTATAATTAAATTTGAAAAAAATAAAACAATTATTTAAAAAAAAAAAAATTGGGTGGCCCTGGAGCCTACCCTAACCCATGAGTGGCTCCGCTACTCCAGATTTTAAAATCATATTTTCTTTATGAGATATTCACATTGGGAACACTATTTAATGTCATGGGTACTATATAGTCATTATTTAATCCCTTTCTTTATTAATAATCATGCATTTATCCCCTATCAAATGTGAGCATATAATCATTTTCAACTAGTCGACCTACACTCGTTAGTTTTTGAAATAATTCAAGAACATCAAGTACATCTCGAATAAATTTAGAAGTACTTCCCTTTATTTTCACGGTGATACCACCTTGGTCTTCCACCTTCACATAGTTTCCATCTCCAATCTTCACTTTCGATTTAAAACAAAATTGAACTTTATTCTTGTCATATAGCGACTGTACCATGTATCTCTATCTTCTTGCATACTCATGCAAGAGTAAAACAATTGTTCTGAGGATTCATCATTTTCAGTGAAATTGGCTTGATTTTTCTGCTTCTTCGAGTAATTGATGCAGAGTCTTCACAATAGTTACATTGTCAAAACCAACAATCTTTGCTTTCATGATTGCTCTTTTTGCATACGCGGCATCATCTGAAATCTTTGTTGCTAGATTAATTGATTTTTCTTTGACCCTTTGCTCTCTGATTTGCCTTTTGAATTAGAATTCTGATGTTGATAATTCTTTCTTTTTGGCATTCATTTTGGATTGGAAAGCCTACTTTAATAGTTCCTATGCATATCTAGCCATTTTATTTTCGTGAGCTTCAAGGGAACCCATTAGTTCATGCATAGTGAGTGTAGACAAATTTTTAGACTCTTCAATAACAGTAACATGTTTAAATTTTGTGGTAAAATCCTTAAAATTTTGTCAACTATTTTCTTTTCTTCTATAGCGTCACCACAATTTCTAATCAAATTTACCATCTCAGTAATCTTTGCATCTCAAAATCAAGCCATGGTAGAATGCCATGATATTGATCCTGTGAACTAGTAGTCTTTGTGCGTTCTAAATTCTATAATTTTATTTTTTTGGAATCTGTAGAATTCTTGATCATTCGGTCGATGTAAGTACTTCTATATCCACAGTATGTGTATTGTGTATTTTTTTGAACTTTTAGGTATCTGTAAAATTAAATCTGTTTGTAACCTAGTTGCAATGCCAATTGTAAATCTCGAAGATATCAACTTGCAGTGAGTTGTGTTTGCTAAAACATAGCTATTATTAATTAGTGCATATCTCAAAAGATACTGAAATTTTATGACGAAAATATTTTAGCGTCTCTCAGTGGCCACCACGGTCGTTTTGAAGCAAATCCAAAAGATACTAGTTTTGGTCTATTTTGGCGATTCCACTTGTCATGCATCTTTAGTATTATTTTGTCTTTTTAGATGTTTTACGATTTTATTTTTTATATTTTACTTTTGCATATTAGTGTAGCATCTTGTGTTAACGAGTTGCAGGGTAGCTGAATAAAATTGTAGGGTTCAATAGGTCAACGCTAGCTGGTCTTGTTTGTTTGTGTCAAACAAAATCAAGCATCTTGATTAGTTCTTTACTTCCTTACCATAATATTAGTGTAGTTGTAGGATAGATAGATAAACTAAAAGTAAAACCGCCAATGTCGATCTTAAGCAGATGAAAAAGGTTGACAATTGCACTAGGCTTTAGTAGCCACGAGTTTTGACGAATGCTTCCTTCTCTACATGTATTGCTTGCTTAACCATATATAATAGTCCACACACAATTTATTTCTTTTTTTTTTAAATATATTCTGAAAATTGTTTAAGAAGGAAAGCTGTTTTTGCAATTTTATGGTTATAATAATTTCATAAAAGGCTATCTTTTTGTTTTCAAATCTTTTGATCTGTTAATAAAGTTGTATTATTTTTTTTCTTTGTTTTTATTACTTAATCCCATCTTCATAAGCCCAAATTGTTTTTCACGTGCTCAGTGCGTCTTTTATTATTATAATTATTGCAAAGGTTTCTCATGTGTGGAAATGGAAATATCATATGCTGTTGAATATGGGATTAATCCCATGCATTTTAGGAATTTGGAAATATCAGTTTGTTCAATAGTTCTCTTTAATTGCTCACTGTGATTTGTTATTATTCACTTCTCAATATGTAGTTTCTTTTACTAATGAAGTTATCTTCTTCTTTTTTTGTGTCAATTTACATGTATGTTTTTTTTTTTTGAGATATTGTTGAATTATGCTATGTGATTTTTGGTTTTGAGATACACATTGCTCCAAATTGCAACGGTTGCAAGGGGAGAACTACAGTACTTGATACAGGAGCAAAGGAGTGAATTTAAGCCTGCTATGAACCTTTGGATACGAATCGACCGTCTAGTTCTAGCATTTCTGTCATGGATCGTCCATTGCTCTGAAATGAACTTCTCCTTGTTCCAAGGGAGAAGGGAGAAGTTCTGCTCTATGCAGTAGAATTGAAACAGCAAACAATCTTTCATTTGAAATTGATAGTGGTGAATCTGGCCAATAACAGGCAACAATTATTTTTTCGCCCCTCATGATTCAAACTACAATACAGAACATGTTGAAATGAGTAGGGTGGTTCTTGGATCAGGGTTTCATTCGGGATCGAGTAATTTGGGTATAAAACCATATCAACATTTCTTTCTGTGCAATCTCTTCAGGAGGGAGTTCTTGAAGGGACATTGAATTCTTTTCCAACGGTGATGGAGGAGGCAAACAAAAAGTTACAGAATACTCTTCGCACAAGAAAAAATATTGAAAGAGGTCATGGGAATATAATGCTCAGGAAGTGGAAATGAAGGTAAGAATAATTTGGTGCTTTTCATTTCCTCTCATCATTTTTCTAGCTCCTACAAGGATATCTAGCTTATCTAGGTGGTTAAACAAATGTATATCATGCATAAGAAATTAATACAACAGACTATGTAATACCAAGAGATGCAGCTTCTGATCACTATCATTTTGTGGGTTCAGATGGCACAACTGTTAAAACTTTTAGAGGAACACTCGAATGAGCATCATGCAATTTAAAATAATGCTTTTGCACATGTTCTATAGTCCCATGAGGATAATTTTGCTCATTAACATGTGCAACAATCTCTCATAATCAGGAAATTGGACATCAGTTCCATATACGAGATTAACTATTTTGCAGAGGCAGAATAGTGGGGGTTTGACTATTCCATTACCTACATGGACTCTTGCAGTCGCAAAAGACGGGAGTTAAGAGGTATGTAATGCAGTTTCTTTAACAATTGTTGTATAAGCTATATATATTATTTTAGGCATAGTTGATTAATTAGAATGGAATAAATACCTATATTGCAAAATACTTAATGCGATGTTTGATATATATATATATGAGAAACATCTTGTAGTCAACTTATCATTTTTAAAAAAAAAATTCAATAAATTCCAATGCATGATTTCTATTGATGTATTCTAATTGTGGAATTCTTGTCACTGCAAATCAACTGTGACCTCGCTAAGTTTGAATCCGTTTGATCATCAGTTTTGATGAAACACAAACATGATTAATTTTAAAAGTTAGATTGATTCACATTGTTGCAAAATTTTAGTGGTTTTAATTGTTTATGTAATTTATAAAAATTTACTACAATTGATATATAATGACCAACACCTCAAAATTCAACTAATTAAACCAATTTTTGTTGCCAGCGCTTTGGCTTTTACACTATGCACTTGCTACCTTGTCCTTTTTTACACGATTTGAAGGTCATCTTAGTCTAGTATTTTGGTCATTCTGATATAAGATCTTTGAAATTCTCAAGATTGTTATAAATGATCATGGATCACTACGGCCAGATAAACTTTCTCATATATATTCACCATATGGATGGAAAATAATTTATCATATTTTCTTTGGATATCTTAATCTTGGTTGTTTACTTAGACATCTTCTCTGAATATGCAGAGTTAATTTCAAACTACTATTATAGTGGATGCTAAAGTGATGAATATATATATTTCTCAAAACTAGCACAAAAGAGTTTCTTTAGCATCTAATATTCTCATGCAATGATGTTATATTTTCAAGAATTGTTACTTGTGGATCTCAGGCATGATGTTTTATTTTTTGCTAATTAAATATTACACTTTGAAAGTATGAGTAATTATGGAAGACCTTTTCCTTTTGGCCATCCTAATTATGTCACTTCTATCTATGAAAATTCTGGTTTAAGATTTTTAATTTTGATTTTGCCATGAGAATCTCAAGTTTTTGCTGGATCACACTATCGTCTTTAGGAACTTCTAGTCTCCTATAGATTTTTAGTCCATCTATGCATGGATTGCATATTGCTATCGAGCATTTCAAGTGACTTTAGAGTGACACCCTTGAATCTTGATGATGCAATTTAATTTTAGACGTAGCTCATACAACAACAACGTGAGTCCATATATCCTTTTCCTAATTTAATATGATTTTCCATTATGGAAACGCAAAGAGCAGCTAGAAACGAAAATTGTTTTGTTGTGCTTTGTGACTTTGTCAACCATCCTTTGTCTAAACTCTTGCCTCTTCACATTAAACAAGTTCACAAAGCATTATTTATTTTCAACTCCATAATTCTAGTAGAATTTAAGAACGTTGTTCTACGTTTTATTATATACAAATTAGAATTTCAAGATGGCCAGATTCTTTTGTGGTAAGATTCTTTCTTTCACAATCCTTCCTAAGATTAATATCCTCAGAGTTGCTCCTATGGGTGCGGCGCATTAATAAATTAATGGGTACATTTGTACAAGGGATAAGGATCGATTCCGGAGACGTCTAAAACTTTGTCTCGGACTCAGATGGTCACTCATTGTCTTACCAATCACATCAATGGGCATTAGAGCCGTCAAATTGGGTTAGGCTCGTCGGGTTGGCCCGCCCCGCCAAGTAATTTAGGCGGGTTGGGTTGAAATTTTTTCAACCCGCTATTTTGACGGGCCTAAACGAATCAACCGACACTGGTTGCGGGTTTAGACGGGTTGACCCGCGACGGGTTGAGAAATGATAAAAGAAGATAAAACTTGCGAAAAAAATTATTTAAGCTTTTTAACCAATATTCTAATACTAACAAAATAATTTTCTCATAATCACAATCATCTTCTATCACACATACACGTCAACAAAATATAAGAGAAATTAGAGAAAATAATAAAGAATATTTGATTTAAATACTCTAATAATTATTTTATATACTCTAATTAGTTTATAATTATTTTATCATTACTATTTCAATTAATATAGGAAATGATGACATATCAAAATCAACTAATTATAAGTGTTGAAAAATCTCAATTAGATATCTATTTAAAGGAGTCAAAATTTGAATTTGCATATTATCAAAATTTAAATATTTTAAAATATTAAAAGAATAAAAAATATTTGTATCTAATATTGTCGATCAATAATTAGATCTCAATTATAATATTTTAGTTGCTTCAAATGCATGCATTCTTATCATGATATTCTATTCGTCTTATCGATTATCGCCTTAAGCTCTCAACGCCTCAATAATTTTGGATTTTTTTTTCCTGGCCTGTGGGTTGACCCGCCTAATCCGTAGCCCGCCTTGGGTTGGGTTGGGTTGGAGATTTCTCAACCCGCCAGAATGATGGGTCGGCCCGCCCATCCCCGCTAAATATTGAATTTACGACGGGTTAGCCCACCCCGCCATGGGTCAGCCCGTTTGACAGCTCTAATGGGCATAGCTCTCCCATGATTTACTCCATCTCGAACTCTGAAGAGCCGAGGCGAAGGGGCTGTTAGGATCGGTGACTACGCTAGAGAGGGGGGGTGGGGGGTGAATAGCATTTTGAAAAACAATCTGAGTTTACACAGTGGATATACTAAAAAGAACAACACAACCAAAACAAACAGAATGAAAAGAAAACAAACACAAGTGACACAACCGATTTTTACTTGGTTCACAGCTCTCTCCTAGAGCTGCTAGTCCAAGGCCTACCTCTATATTTTTTCCTTTTCGAAGAATGCTTCGAAGGTGGAGAAACCTCTTAAATCACTTACAGTTTATAGATTCTAAATATATGAATTAAGTACAGGAATCTAAATAAAAAGAACTTTACAGAATTTCTCTTCAAGCTCTTGACAGTATAGATGATGATGAGTAGATGTTCAGGTTGAGGAAGAGAGCAGAGAAACTGTTAAGGTTTGAGGAAGCAGGGAAAGTGGATGCAGATCGAAGCCTTCAGTGTTCAGTCACAGCAAGTTAGTTCAGATCGTTGTTTTCCATACATGTGTATGCGAATTCGTTCAAAGTTCCTCTTTTTATAAACCTGCTGAGCTTATGTATCGCCAGTCAAACCTATAGATCTGTGCATATAAGAATGACTTCTATTCCGAATCAAATTCAATCTCTGTGGATGACTTCCCTATCCATATGATTTGGTCATCCTTCCCTGAATAAGTTCCTGCACGATCAGATAAAACTAAGAAAGTCGAATGTATAAATGTTATGTAAATGCTAACTCATCACACACATAAGCGCCACCAAGCACGCCTTGCATCTGGGCGTTGTTTCCGAAGGCCAGTCGAGGCGCCGGCTTGACTTATCAGGTTAAATGTCGAGACTTCCTCTTGTGCAGTCGAGGCGCCAATCGAAGCTTCTTCACTTCTAATCGTTGCTGCCAATGATCAGTCGAGGCGCTGCTCGATCGGCTTCCCAGATCGCCGATCGAGTCGCTTGCTTCTCGTCCACTCAGCTTAGTATCACGAGGTGCCACTCGATCGCGGAAGAGCCTTCACTGTATAAGTGTACAATACACTTGCTCTAGTTCTCGGCTCTTCTAGGAAGTGAACATCAAAGTTAATGACCGACGTCTATATACCCTAAGCCAACGACGAAAGGCTTTGTCCGAGAACAAACACCTTATCAAAGTTGTGCTCAGAGTTAATAAGTGCAATTAGGGCAATAGTTGAGGTGTCAACTCATTGTTGTCCTTAGACCCAAAGTTTCAGTCAACTCTAAGACTGAAACACACCTAGTAAAAACTCCCCAGAGACCCTTTACCTGCCAAGACTCTGGCCTCCAGCCATTCTTGGACTTTTCACCTTGCCACTTCCGTAAGGAATTTCTACCTGCTAAGGAATTTTCCTTCTTGAACTTTTCACCAAGGTTTCACCCTTAGACTTCCCATCTGCCAAGGAATTACCCATCTTGGACTTTTCACCAAGATTCCACCCTTGAATTTCCCATCTGCCAAGGAATTATCCTTTTTACCAAGGTTCCACCCTTGGATTTCCCATCTGCTAAGGAATTACCCATCTTGGACTTTTCACCAAGGTTCTACCCTTCGATTTACCATCTGCCAAGGAATTACCCATCGTGGACTTTTCACCAAGGTTCCACCCTTGGATTTCTCCAGTCGCCAAGGAATTAAACATCTTGGTCTTTTCAAGGTACTCCTTTTCCCCTTAGTTTACCGCATACTAAAAGGCATCCTGTCAATACAGAGATTGTTCAGTAGATTACACCAACTGTTCTGTAAAGAAAACAAAACCGCTCTGGAACAAAACCACCCTGGAAGCTCTAGAGCAGTGTCAAATTGCCCTGGAACAAAGTTTGAGCCAACCAAACTACTCTGGCACGCTACCAAACTGCCCTACCCTGGGCTAAATGTAACAACCCTGGAAATTCTATAGCAACGTCAAACTGCCCTGTAATCAGGCATACTGCTCTGGCGCAATACCAAACTGCCCTGGAACGAATCAAACTGCCCTGACAACTCTTCAAACTGCCCTGGAAACTCTTGCTCTTAACTTAAACTGTCCTGGAACGAATCATAACTACCCTGGCAACTCTTCAAACTGCCCTGGCAACTCTTCAAACTGTCCTGACAACTCTCACTCTTAACTTAAATGGTTTGTCAAACACCAAAACATATCTCGGAATATCAACTCCAATAGGAGCCACTAGATTAATGGTTCCAACCTTTTTGCACAACATCTTGAGAGTCATCTTAGTTGATACAAATATTTTTTTTTTCTAGTCTTTAGTTATATACTCATGAACTCTTTTTGAAAAGAAAGTATATTATACAATTTTCATATCTTTATTAATTTTATCTTGCTTTATATTGAAGGAGGATTACTCATCATAATAGATTTGGAATGTTTTTGAATAGAGCCATCAAGTTTGTTTTTGAATAAAGCCATCAAGTTGGATTAGGTCCATTGGGTTGGCTCACCTTATTAAATAATTTAAGCGGGTTAGATTGAAATTTTATCAATCCGTCATTTTGATGAGCTTATACAATCAATTCCGCGAGTTACGGGTCTAGACGGGATGATTCGTGGCAGACTTAGATTGGGCCGCAAGTTGAGAAATGTCAAAAGAAGATAAAGTTATGAAAGAAAAAATTATTTAAGTTTTTTTTACCAATATTCTAATATTAACAAGCTCATAATTACAATCTTCTTCTATCACACAGATACCTCGACACAAAGTGTATGAGAAATTAGAAAAAATAATAAAAAAAATATTTGATTTAAGTACTTTAATAATTTTTTTATATATTCTAATTAGTTTATAATTATTTTGTTACTTCTATTTCAATTAATATAAGAAATGATGACATATCAGAGTCAATCAATTATAAGTGTTGAAAATTTTCAATTAGATCTCTATTTGGAGGAGTCAAAATTTGAATTTGCATATTATCAAGATTTGAATATTTTAGAGTGTTGAACGAATAAAAAATATCGATACCTAACATTGTCGATCGATAATTGGATCTCAATTATAAGATTTTAGTTGCTTCAAATGCATGTTGTTTTATCAAGATATTCTATCCTTCTTGCCAATTATCATCTCAACCTCTCAACGACTCAATAATTTTATTTTATTTTTATTTTTCTAGCCTACGGATTGACTGTTTGCAACCCATCTTGGATCGGTTGAATCGAGATTCTCAATATGCCAAGATGGTGAGTCGGCTCCGTCCCTCCCCGTTAAATATTGAATTTATGACGAGTTGACCCATCTCACTGTGGGTTGACCCATTTGACAGCTCTATTTTTTAGTGCCTCTATAGTTCCAAGGTTAATTTCTTAGTAATGCAATTTTTTGCGCTCACCTTCTTTCCAAAGTCAATACTATCCTATGTTATATGTATGCAACTTGCAATCAAAGCATGAGTCTCCTCAGACTGCACATTCTTTCAGTCACGATTTATATGCACAGTAGGCGTAGGATATGGGTAATGCTCAATTTCTTTTTTTTTCCTTCCTTTTTCATTTGACAATACCTTTTTTTTTATACAAGTATCTTTATAAAATTAAAAAAAAAACTGCCTTGCCTTGCCTTGATAAATCCAACTAGACAAGCTAAGTAGGAGCCGAGTAAGTTGATTAGCGAGCGAGAGAGAATAGCTAGAGTGCCATCTTCTTCTTTTGTCATAGTCAAAGAGGCTCACTTTCAGCGGATGAGGCTACTTTAATTTTCTTTGTGGAAAATTGGAACGTTTCTCTATCAATTAATGTTCCTTTCCAAAATTCCATTGGTGTCAAGTTATCAATCATTTCCACACTCCATTTATTACGGTTGAATATATCACACAAATCTTATCAACCAGTTAATTGATAAATAGTATTATATAATAATAATAATAATATATTTGTTAGTTGATATCATGTATTTAGACCTTCGGCTTCATTAATTTTGAAAGTCATAGTTTCAACCTCATGAAAATTTTCCATCAACCGTCGGGATAAATCGTGAAGCCCTCATAGTGGGCAACCTAACACACTACAAGAAAATTCATAATTTAAAGACCGATAAAAAATCGATCTCTATTTAGAGATTGATTTTATAAATTCGATCTTTAAATAGATACCGACTGGAAATCAATCTCTATTTGAAAATAGATTACGAAGTCGAATTCTAATTAGAGATCGAATTTAAATTCATCTTTAAATATAGATCGATTTTTTATCGATCTCTAATTTGACTGCATTTCTAGAGGTGACAATCCAATATTCTATAATTTGTCATCTCATTTGAAAGAAAATTCTTATAAATATATTACAGTTAAAAATCGAATCAAAAATACTTAGAAGATTGTATAGCACCCTTGTCGGAGGATATATAACAATAGTATTATTCTTGCTTATATGTATTTTTATTTTTATTTTTTTGCTCAAAGAATCTTAGATACTTGATGTGTTCCTTTAATTTGAAGAAATAAAAAATAGTAGATAAAAAGGAGGACAGGACAATATAAATTAAGGAAGACGAAGAGAAAAGGAAACTGTCATTTTTGTTGATTCGGTTGCGAGAGATAGAAAGGGAAAAGAAAAAAAAAAACCTCCACAATGGGAGCTCCTTATGGTGATGTTCAAATTAAAGGAGCTCTCTCCCATCTAATGAGTCAGTGTATTTCGATGACTTATTTTGATATTGATTCTGGATGTAAAAAGGATTATTTCTTCTATGAAAGAAATTTACATGGCCCAGTGTACACCGGGTCCAAATTTTTTTAATTAGTTTCAATTCCTTTTTTGCTTAAATTTCACTGTTTTTGGATTTTTACGACTACGTCATCAATTTTCAAGGACCATAACAAACAACATTCCAAGTAGTTAACTATCGAAGAGTTCACTTTCCACTGCAATCACAGATAGTTGTTGTTATTGCTATTTCATGAATTGAGGTTAGTTGTCATTTTTCCTTCTTTTGGTAGCATCGTTATTTAGATTTTGAGATGATAATATACGATACTTTAGAATTTATTTTGGTTACTACTCGAGGAATGAAATTTGGGATGAAAAAATTATTTATTTCATATGTCATCGATTCATGACTTTAGAATTTTTAGTGTTTAATTTTGGATTTTTAATTCATTTTTTGTTTATTTTTATTAGGAAATCACTATATCTACAACGCATAGATTTTTTAAAAGAAAAGATCTAGAATCAAAAAATAAAATATTGGAGATGTTAAAGTTGAAGAGTTTGATTTTTCATAACTACAGGTAGAGATTCTGGACTAAGGAATCCAATTTGTACTTATAATGCTAACATTATGAATCAAGTTTGAAGGATATATTTGCAAAAAGGTCCATGTCAACTTTCAAACTATGAATTTCCAAAATAAAAATTTAAAAGGCAATTTAGACCGTTCAATCCTTCTTGATTAAAAGAATTTGGTGATTGATTGAAATATAGTATAAAAAAAGATATTGTGTATTATTTGTATTGTTATCTTTTTCAAGACAACTAAAGAAAAATAAGCAAGAGCTAAAGCTTTTGTCAGCGAAGATTCACAAATTGGAAGAGTAAAGACATGTTAAATATTCATGTTGGTCAGCATAATAGTGACCATCATAAAGCTCGAATGAATTGTGAAGTTCTGACGAATCAAGATAAACTCATTCAATCAACACAAACAATCAAAGTAAACGTGGAATAATTATCGTATCCATCTCAATATTTCGATTGATTGAATTATAATTTTATTGTGACAAGAGAATTCATTTAAAGGTCATGATGAAACTAATGGTTCTCGTAATTCAGTAACTTATCCAACTAGAGTTTTTAGATGCTCATAATAAAGAAATTAATGATGTGATATTGAAAAATACTTTTAAAACTTGCAAGTTAACATCACCTGATATTCATAAGGATATAATGCGTACTTGAGCAACTGAAATGATTAATATTATTATAAAAAATATTAGTGATTCATTCTTTTCTATTTTAGCGGATGAATCTTGTGATGAGTCAACAAAGGAGCAAATATTAATTATTTTGCATTATGTGGATAATAGTGTGCATGTAAATGAGTGTTTATTAGAATTGGACATGTTATCAGTATTATAACACTCTTATTTAAAGTTGTCATTAATAAAATGTTCTCTAAATATAATTTGAACATGTTTAAATTGAGAAAATAGAATTTTGATGGAGCAAATAATATCCAGGATAAATTTAATGGTCTAAGAGTAACTTTGTGAAGGATAAATTGAGGCACATGGTAATCATAATTTCCTTAAAGCAAAATCAGTCCCTCTCACTTAGAATTTGAAGGAATGGTTGATTTTTTAAATTACTTTATTATTATTTATTCCACACATATATAAACTTGTGACTGGATAATGAATTTGACGACCAATTGAATAAGAAGTTTAATTTTTCTTTATTTAGTTAGAATTGTATTTTTTGGTTAATAATACAAGTTTCATGATTAAATGTTTTATTATTATTTATTTTAATATATTTATCATTTGATGTGATATAATGGGTCGATGGTTGTTATTTTTTATAAATCAAGTTAAAAATGTTGGATGTATGTTATTATTCTAATACCCTCAACGGTATAAAGAATTTTAAGAACCGTAAGAGTGAAATACATATTATATATATGTATAATGATATTCTACTATTAGAAATAGAATTTCCTCAATATTGGTTAACATATGCTATAAATATTCTATTTTTTTTCGGTTTCACACATTGGAAAAAATATAAATGATGATTTCACCATTGAGATCCAACGAAAGGAAAAGGTAAAACAATTTAAGGAATAGAAACCAAATTTTCTTTTGGTATTTTCCGAACCCTACCTTCTTTTGTCGAACCCATATATAATTAAAGAACAAAAAAAATATTAGAAAAAATAACCTTGCAATGCAGGAAATGCGATAATAATCTATATGATAAAATCAATTTTTGACAAAATGAAAAAGCCATATCTAATAGAATAGTAACCAAAGAATGTCTTTAATCGAAATACACACATTTATCTCATATATATATACCAAATATATCTCTTCTCACCGTCTCCATAATATATTATGGAGACGGTGAGAAAGATATATTTTACATTCCAGAGAGTCATAATTGGAGATATGAAAAATAAAATGCTATATGATATCAATACATAGTCTAATCAAACAAGGGTCTTCAATTTTAAAATGTATATTTAAAAAGTTTTTTTTTTTAAAATCAAAACTTATATTTAATTTGACATTTATCAAGAATGTGCTTATTTTCTAAAATACTCGGTGATTTTTTATAGCCTGAATTAATTTTAATTTTTTTCTCCCATCGTTTCCATAAAAAATAGTAATAATAAATAAATTGATCGTTGTAAATAAGCTCTCAAGAGTAGGCAGATTATGAAATCTCAGTCAAGCAGCCATGAATGTTCATGGTCTAGCTGCAAAAGCGTGACCATTGCAAGCTTGTGGTCTAGCCGTAACATGATTAAAATCATAACCATTGCTAGTTCCAATCTGAAAAAAAAAAAAACAGAGATATTTTCCCAAGCAAAACGTGAATTTTGATGTCAGTTTTTGCACAAAATTGTGTTTATATATATTGCTTTTAGGTGTTTGTTTTATGTATCATAGTGAATACTTACCAAATGAGAGTTTCAATGAAAAATAAGTTATTAAATATTTTTTTTTATTTTGATAAAAGATGTTTTTCGCTCGGGCATTTTCTAAGGACATTTGCTATTGTCTCGCCATCAAATCTTCGACTGTCATTTCCTTAATTAATACTTAGTTTGGTATCATTCTGTCCAAGATCAAAAGATGAAAGTGTTCACTGTCTTGCTGAACTTTACATAGGTCGATTTCGTAGCACGTGGCAATTGATCTCGTTGTGCAAACAGGTCCGTCTTGAACGAGCCAATCTCCCACTAAGCATATACCCAAGGTTAGACTGTGGAGCAGAGGTCAGGTTGATCTATAGCTACCGAATCCTTCTAAAGTAGATGTATGAGGTCGACTAATCTACGAGGACAGGAGTCAAGGATTACCTCAGCGAAGTCCTTTCGACGCTCAAGTCAGATAGTAGGAGAAAAAAAGAGAGAGAACAATTCAAAGTAGAATTTTAGATAGAGTGTGAACTTTTCTTCTTTTTACTATCGAGATATTTATACCTCGAAAGGGGTCGTGTGGATTAGAGACATGTAAACATGGATGGGACCATGTGAGCTCGTGTTCTCCTAGCTAGAAAGATTCCGGAGATTACGGAGACATAGAAGGGACATCGTGGGAGCGTGTCTTATAATGATGGTGGAGATTACGAAGACATGGAGGTGGCGTGGTGAAAACCTTTGCCCTCTTTCAGCTAACGTACCTACCAGGCTTCTTGGAGAACACTTCGGATGAGCTCGGGCTACTTTAGATGAGTTTGGCTTGTTTTTGATGAGCTCAGACCTATTCGGACGAACTCTCGATGAAATTAAGTCAGATTTGACCTTGATCGAATCTAAGTTGCAGTTACTTTGACCACCGCCCTAACGAGACTGTTGACTGAACTTTGGATTGACTTGATTGATGGTTAATTTGCTTGGCCACATGATCTTACCATATCACTTCTAATTAGTTTCTTGTTATTAATATATAGTTGTTTATTTTGAAAACATATTACATAGAGAGATAGTTGAAAAGAAAAATAAAAGATAATGTTATGGCAGTATTAAATAGCAACTTGAATCACCGTAAGCAAAAGAAAAATACGATATAGTAATTGGATATTATCAAATAATTCTTTCGATAGTAGATTCTTAGCGTCTTTCACACTGCACGATCCTTTAGTTATGTTTCGGCTGAGACTGAGATGCGGAGGTGTCCAATGGAGAAAGCGGCTTTCGGCTGATGACGCAGTTGATGATATGGCACCGAGGCGGGTTCGTTGATTCGACTGGGTGTGAAGCTATCTCGAGCAATGTCGAATGGCGTATCACGGCCGACCGAG
Source organism: Wurfbainia villosa (assembly GCA_025175895.1). Lineage (NCBI taxonomy): Eukaryota > Viridiplantae > Streptophyta > Magnoliopsida > Zingiberales > Zingiberaceae > Wurfbainia > Wurfbainia villosa. Next base: position 119,430,567 of record CM045994.1, read on the forward strand.
ATGATCACTGCAAAGAAGAAACGGTTAAGGGCGCTGAGAAAGATCTCAGCTAAACCCCTCCGACGCTTAAGTCGGGGATTAGTATGAAGAAGAGAAGCAATGAATGCAGAAGAGTAAGAGTTTAGAAGATCTTTCGAACCTGACGCCTCCTCCTCAAGTTACCTTTATATAAGTAGATACATCCCTACAGAGTGATATGGTAGGTATGGGCGGCATGACTCTTTGAAGTGATGACTGCCACTTTTAGAGGTAATAGAGATCATTACCTTCATAAATGTTGCAGGCGTATGGAGTGTAATTAATGCCCTTTGCATGGGTGATGGGAGACAAGACTCCATTAATACGGTAGACGTACATGCTTCCCTGAGGTAGGCATGGGCATATGTTTCCTTGTCGGGTGGGCCCTTTGACAGGGGATGCGTCGTTGGACATCTTGACTTTAATGACCGCCACGTCACTTGACTTGCCGACAGGGGCATACTTGTATTTGATGAGGCCCGAAGCGAATAATAAAAAATGGACCTTTTTATTATGATAAATAATTATAAAATTCAACTTGTAAATAACAAATACACTCAATACATCTAATGTGACTCGGATTTTTCTTCCTCGATCTTATGCCATCGAAAAAGGATTCGATCTTCGACTGCAACAGTAAATATCCTGAAAAAGTTAACACGCGCCAAACCACCGCTGGCCTATCCGGCGATGGCCCTCCAATGTTTAAGTCAGAATCGTCATGGATGACAGAAGATATATTAAATGCAATAAAAGTAATACAGAATAAGAAAAAGAGAAGTAATACCGATCAAGAGCGGAAATGGAGGAGACCCCCCCCCCCTCCCCTTTCTCTCTAAACCTTAGAAGTGTTTTTATACCCCTTCCATGGGTTGGCCTTTGCTTCTCATACATGGGCTCATATTCCCCCATTTCAACATCAATAAACCAGAAACAATATATTACATCGATAAAATAAAAAGCTAACAAATATTTGAAATAATTACATAAATACTACTCGTCTAGCTGTTTTAGAGGCAAAAATATTTATCAAATCTGCATAATCCAATTGTTGGACTATTTCTTTTTCAATCGATAACATTGCTAGCTCATTTAATCTATCCGGTGACATTGTTGATCGAAGATAATTCTTGATTAACTTCAACTTCGAAAAACTTCTTTCTGTTGATGCAACTGTTATTGGTATGGTTAACAAAATCTTATAAGCAATATAAGTATTCGGAAATAAACCATTCAATTTTGCCAGACATTGTAGCATATCAATTGTTCTTTTTTCATTTGTTAAATAACATCTCACAACCATCAACTCCGAACACAACTCATCACCATTAATGTCTGAATGTCCATTGTAACTAAAAAATTGTTGAAGCTCCATGCAAGACTTCATCAAACTAGTTAAAGGCTCATTCTTTAATTTCTCCAAATTCAATAAAAATCCAAAAATCTTTTGATATTGTTTAAACTGTTCAAATCGAACTTGAAGAGAAGATTGAGCTTGATCAATTACAAATAGAAAATATTCAACTCTGAAAAATTCTTCACCTGATTGTGTCACATTGTCATTGTCATTTTCATCAAATTGTTTCTTCCTTCGAATGATGCATTTTTCTCGAAATTTAGGTTCAATCCCCATTTCACTTGCCATTTGTATAGCTTCATCCATGACACTGGCAAATCCCTCTTCTCTAAACTCATTAAGAAATTAATCAAGTCCTTGTAAGAGGTTGATCGCAATATCTATATCCATATCTTTAGATTGAAGAAACTTTCAATATTTATTGCTTATAACAAGTTATACCAGATTACCATTCCAAGTAAGAACTCAAAACTCTCAAGATCTTATAGTGCTAAGGTCTCAACATCGCTCTTTGTTTTAGAATCTTCAGCAACTTCTGCCAAGTCAAGTAAAACATCTCTTATATGTACAATTTGCTCTTTTATGGATTTTACACTTTCAATATGACTTTCCCAACGGGTATGTGACAATGGCTTAACGGTCAAACCAGACACCTTATTTTTAAAATTTTCTATCTCTTTGTAGAGGAAGAAAACAATGTGTAGATGCGTTGCACCACTCCAAAGAAAGACTTGGCTTTAGGACATCATTCCACTATATCAACTAAGGTCAAATTAAGACTATGACAACTACATGGTGTGTAAAAATCTCTAGGATTTATTTCAAGCAATCTTTTTTGTACACCTTTGTGTCTTCCACTCATATTAGATCCATTGTTGTACCCCTGTCCTCTTATATCATCAATGTCAAGCTCAATTCTAATTATTGCATTTAGAAGTTCACTTGATAACTCAAGGCCTGATGTGTCTTCCACCTTTAAAAACTCAACCCAATATTTTTCTACTTTTGGTGTGTTTGTCGAATCATCCAAGCATCGGAGTACTAGAGACATTTATTCTTGATGGGTCACATCTGGAGTACACTCAAGTATTACTGAAAAATATTTTGTATGTTTAACTTTTGCAATGATTGTCCTTTTCACTTCATTTGCTAAAGTCTCTATCAATTCATTCTGAATCTTGGGACTAAAATATGTATACTGAGATTCTCTTGCTTCACAACGTCGAACATGCTCTTCCATCACTGGATCAAACTCAGCAATCATTTCTATCATTTGCAAAGATAGCCCATTGTTCTCGACATAATGTTTCTCATCATCTCCTCGAAAAGCCAAAGTATTTTTGGCAAGTGTTTTCACAATGGAGTTTAATCTCATTAACACTTGCCTCCAATGTTGTCTTTCTTTGTTGATTTGAAGTTGCATATTGTTATCAATTGTTTGATTTTTTTTCAACCTCTTTTCTAATTCAACCCAAGCGATCATGCAATCCATATGGTCTCTACTAGCTTCATGATGTTTAAGGCTTCTATGCACGTTACGCCAGTCTTTGTATCCATCATTACCCAAATTTCCTATTCTACTCATCATTTGTTCAGTCTTGAACAACTTGCAACAAAAGCAAAATATTTTATCCAATGAAATAGAATATACAAGTCATCTTCTATCTAATGTTTGTCCATTTTCCATAATTCGTGTATAATGCGATGAATCAAAATGTCTATTGTTACTATTCTTAGGAAACGAAAAATCATCAACTCTTTTTGGACCTATTTCTACTAAGTAATCTCTCAATTTTTTACTGATGTTATTCCAATTTCTAGGATCCTCCAAATTCAAATTCGAATTTAATTTTTCATATTGAGAGTCTTCTTCTAAGTTCTCACTCGACTCAACGAAATTGACCGCCTCAGTCAATTCTTCATTTTCATAGTGATTTTGTTCTTCAATCATCAAATTATCCCCTAATTTTTCTCTTTCTATTATGCTACTTCTTCTAAAATATTTGTTAATATCACCGACTTGACTTTGAATTAATATCTCCTCCCTTTATTTCATTTTTCTCTTTTGAACTCCAGAGAGATATTTAGGAGGCATTTTAAATGTTGTTTGATTATACCTATAAGTTATTAAAAGTGAATATCAAATTTAAGTGTTATATTCTTACAAGCTTATGTACTCCAAAAGCAAACAAAGAACAAATCAGTACAAAAGATTCTACGAAAGAGAAGACTACAATTACAAGAATATCGAAATCAAAAAAATTTGGCTCTAGTATCTTATGCAATTTCTCTTATTAAAAGTGATGGATCATGTTATTTAAAAAATCCTACAAACAATTAACATATCCTAAATTCTAATCAACTTCAGATAAAATTTTATTTTATGAGATAAGCACACAGATTATTATCATGCAAAAAACTACTTATATAAATTTAGTTGAATGTAATCCCAGAGTTGGACAAGAAAAAAAAAAGATTAAAGAACTAGTATTTGTTTACATTTACAAGTTAATATTCACAGCATCACATTCAAACAATCTGTGTGTATTTTGTAATTTGAAACAATCTTTGCATTCAAACAATACAAATATAATTTATGAACTAAACACTGAACCACCTATAAATTAAAATGAAATAGATATCAAAATATAGAAAAAATCAATTTTGTATACTGCGGTAGGTGTCGTGAGCGACAATAGCGATTGGCAACAGATGACAGTCGGACAATGATGATGCCGAAGACTACGAAAAGAAAAGTCAGCGGCGCTCCGACGAAAGAATAGCTGGCGGTGGAATTTGAAAGCAAAAGATGAAAAGAAAAGTCACAGTGAAATGAAACTGTGAAAGGCAGCGGAATTCGAAAGCAAAGATGGAAAAGTCGGCACCGAAATGTGAAAGAGTGGAATAGGTCACGGGCGGAAGCTGTGCTGCACTTTAATTTTTTTTTGCCAATATTACAAAAAAAAACCAAATGTTTTACAAATTACAATTAGATCATTAAAAAAAATTTCAATAGTAAATAAAAAAAAATTATGGGCTCTTTGTAAAATGGGCCCTGAGGCGGCTACTTCTCTTGCCTCGTGAAAGTTCCGGCCCTACCTGCCGAGATATAATACATTTGGAACGTCATACGGTCGAGTAGCAATATAATGTAATTGAGATACAATGCCTCATGCCGAGATGTAATGCCTTTCATTTGGCTGTGCCGAGATATGATGCCTTCCCTATTTGGCTATGCCGAGATATAATGCCTTGGTTTGGCTTAATGGATAAATATATTACACTCCAGTTTTACCCAATATCATAGACATCCCCCCAAGTCTAGTCGAAGGACATGGGTAGCATGACTGACTGGACTCACCTTAATGGATTTTCAGATTCAGCGCTCACACTTGTTCCACCGAATAACCTAAGCATGGGGGAATGTGCTTAATGCACATCATCAGAATTGTAGAAGATCTTTCCATAAGAGCGGACCATAAATGTGCAGATTTGATATGATTGTCTCGTTTCTTGAGGCCTTGCTAAACATTGCCACCCGTTCCTTGAATCCCTAAATCGGATCCTCGAGAGGCGAACCGACATGGCCCTTCTTTATAAACGGCTTCGCAGCCTAGGGCCTACCATCTTCCATTCGCGACTTCTCCAATTCCATCTCCTCTGGCGATTTTCTTCTCTCGTCTTCTTTGACGATCTCCCCCTTTTGCCTCCCTCCGGCGTGTCATTTTTCTTGTAAGTCTTTTCCTTCCTCTTTTTCTGATGGTTGAGTCCTCTAGTCTGTGGTTTCTTAGGACCCGTAGCGTCATAACTCCTGATGATCGCCGTGAGATTAGGGCAGCTTTTCACATCCCCCTCACCTATAGTCTTAGGGCACCCCAGCGAGACCAGCGTCCCCACAAGCCACCTAAAGGGTTTACCGCCTTCTTCCATGACCAACTAGCGGCTGATCTTCATTTTCCCATTCACCCCTTTTACACTGAGTTGTCTACCTATTTTCATATCCCCTTACAACAGATGGCTCCCAACTCCTTCAGTCTTATCAACGATTTTATTATCATCTTTCTGTTCTATCATCTTCCCCTATCTGCCGAGTCATTCTGCTCCTGCTTTGTCCCAAACAGAAAGAGGCAGGAGTCTTCTTTTTTACTGCTCGCCAAGAGACCAAGTTCTTGGCCAATCTCATCACCTCCCACAAGCATTGGAAGACCCGATACTTGTACGTAAAACCAAATTCCTCTTTCTCTTGGCCGAGTGATTGGCAGCTCGAGCTGCCACCTACTCCCTCTCTGCGGAGCTTCAAGAAGTCGTCCTCCTACTGAGAGATAGTCGAAGTGCTTTCCGGCTTAAGTTTCAACGTCAATGTTTTGCTAGAGGCGAGGCTACTGTATCATTTTGGTCTAAGCCCGATAGAGGCCAAATTAAGTGGATCTTTAGGTAAAAACTTAGTACTTATTTTCTTTTTCTTTATTACTAACATCTAACCTGTTTTGTGCCTTTTCACAACCGAAGTCATGCTCAGAGCTTCCATCAACAAGCAGATGAAATGGGAGCGGGTTCAGATGATTGCCCCTCTGGATGCTCCTGCCGAGACATCGGACGAGGCCAACTTAGACCAACTTCCACCACCTCGGTCATCTATGGTGGCTGAGATGATCAGCTCTGAGGATTCTGAGGAGTTACTCCAGCGTCGAAAGAAGAGCCGGGTGGTCATCTCTTCGTTCGAAGGGAGTCCTTCCCGTAGATCCCCCAGCACAAGTCCTCACGACTCAGTCGGGCTGAGTAATGTCGGACCATCTGATAGTCCAGCTCCGATTCTAGTAGAGTCATATCCAGAGGCTCCTACTTCCCCTTCCGAGCCATCGACCTCTCGTCCAGGTAGTCCCAACCCTTCCCTCCCCAGGATGTCATCAGGACATTCTGTGCCAAGGAGGGAGCAGTCTGCTCCTAGGGATTTCTCAAGGAAATCCATGAGGCGATTGGGCCATCCGCGATGGACAAATCCATACCCGTCGTTTGCGATGCCATGAATGCCCACCTGGCGCAAGTAAGTAAAAGTAAAAGTGTTTGTTTTGTTTTTTTTAACCCTTAGCTACCCCCTTGGTTGTTTTGCAATTCTGGGGGTACTACCTAGAATTGATGACTTGCCTTCCTCCCATGACCACCACCTTCCAGGGGATGCGAACGCAGGTGGCGGCTGTCTCGGCATGACTTCAAGATAAAGAGAAAGAGCCCAAGATGGCTCAAGCCGAGATTCCCATCTACCGATCAAAGTCCCTCCTCTACGAAGACGATTTACAGAGTCAAGCCCAAGAGCTTGAGTGCCTAAGACTCCAGGCAGTCGAAGTGGAAAGACTGCGGGCACAAGCAGTGGAAGAGGAGGGGCTACGATTAAAGTTGCTCGAAGTCGAGCAAGCGTAGATGGCCCAAGCGGCCTCAGAGGCAGCCAGGCAGGAGGAGTTAGCAGCTCAAGTAGAAATAGCTAGAGCCGAGCTAGCCTCCTACCGAGATGGAGAGGAGGGTCGATGGATGAAGCGCAAAAGGCCTTCCTAGCCTCTGAGGAATTCTCCGATATCCTAGGAGAGTGCACCGTTGATCTCCTAGAGATAGGCTATGAGGGTGTGATCCGGTACTTCAAAGAGGCCGACTATCCTCCAGAAGGAGCTCCTGTCGATTTTCTAGATCTCCAACAGTTGATCGATGAGACCCTAGATTCGACACTTAATGGACTTCCCAAATAACTAGTTTTTACTTCTTGTAGTAGTAGTAGTACTTCTGTAGCGGTCCTTGGTATTTTCATTTTGTTTTCCTTTTGGCAACTTTGAGAACTTGTAACAAATGTTTGTACTAAACTTTTGACATAACAAGTTTTTTTCCAAGTATAAGTATTGTGCATACCTTTGAAGAAATGTTTGAACATCTCGCACGTTCCAAAGCATCGAGAGACATAAGAAAATTGTTGGATCGATTTGAGCACTAGAGGGGGGGGGGTGAATAGCGCAAAATAAATTCTTCTTTTTCGTTTGATAAAGACACGAGTTTATTGCAGCGGAAAGTAAAGCAAGACACAAGGAATTTACTTGGTTCACAGCCTATGACTGTTAATCCAAGGCCTTAATGGTCCTAGACCGTGTACAGAGGGCAATCAACTATAATACTCCTCCTCGTTAGAGGTAAGAGTGAATGAGTACAAGAAGATACAAAAACCTTGAGGTAGAGGGACACTCCCCCTCTCCTCTTTATGATTAAAGCTCCGGAAATATAAACTTTAAAAAGAATATACTGAGTAGACGACTTTAAGTATTACCGACGACTTGAGGAGTTGAAGCTTGTGTAAGATACCAGGAATAATAATAATAATAATACTTGTTAATTAGGAAAATACCATATGGAATTTTCCAGATATTTTTAGGAATTTATTTGGATTTAAATGGAAATTCTCTTAACATATGGGAAAATATTAAATTATCTAGTTAATGGATTAATGAGTCTAATTAACCCTATATTTTAAATACCTAAACCTAGGTTTAGGTTTTATTAATCTTCCTCCATTTTTCATTTTTTCGCAGCCTTCCTATTCCCGAACGGTTTCTCACGTCGCACCCTTCTCATTCGCGACTTCCCCTCTTCTCCTGATTCTTTTGCCGATCGCAATCTGCGATAGATCCTTCTCTGCACGGTCATAGTCGCCGCTCGAGCTCGCATCACTGTCGCCACCTGAGATCGCCCCAAACGTCGTTGACCTCTCCCTTCTCGCGATTTTCTCCATCACGATCCTCTTCCTCGCTTGCATCGTCGGTTTCTCCTGCTCTCCGATTGTTTCTCACATCCGCGGTGTGGGCTGTTCGGCTAGGAGACTCACCAACTCAAGACTATCAAGCCACTGCGAGGAGTTGGCCGCCCATCTATGGCCCGACGATCACAGATCGAGTGGGGGTGCGCGGTTGGGAGTCAGTGTTGGCGACAACTTCACCCTGTTCCGAACGGGGGTCACGATCTCGTCGAAGCTAGGTAAGGTCTGACCTTTTTCCTTACCTGGACAAAGATTGAATTTCAAGCTGTAGTTGCCTTCGTTAGTTTGGATTTGTAAGTTGGCAGTGATTTAGGAGCGTAAATCTCTCCAGTGAACAAGGGATAAGGGGAGTTGGCTGTCGGTGGAGTCCCAAGTGCTGGTAAGATTGATCTATTTTCTCTCTTTAGTTGTGAATTTGTGTTGCTCGGCTATGGCTAAGTGAGAAGGGGCTGTGAACGACTGTGAATAGCTGTGAGTGAGAGGAGAGGACTCGGTTGGGATGTTCTGGTGAGGAGATGCTCTGTTTATGCCTTGCATTGGAGCTGAGGGTGATTTTGAGATTGGTTAGAGCCCTAAATGGGTGTATCAAGGTGTTGCACTCGTATTCGGTAGATTAAGTGAATACATGATCGATGTAGAATTTAGTTAGCATGTTGTCGTGTGCTTGAAATTAATCATAACTGATGATATATGTAGGTTTCGGTCACGAGACAGGTCCACGGGCGTAAAGACAGTTGGTATTCTTCATAGCAGGCAGGATCTTTGACTTATATTCTTTTAGATATTGTCATATTATGGTGCATTGTTTACTATAGCTAGTAGTAGTTTTCTATGCTTGTTAACTGCCCTGATATGTCACTACCTAGTACGTGTTGTAGTCGTATCATCTGCTTATTATATTATGCTCTATCACTTTCATACTTGTTATTTGTTTATTTAGCACTAGAGTAGTGACATACCTTACATACTGGGCATTGGATGAATAATGAATATAACTTGCATGTGTACATAGACTTATGTACTTAGGTTATTTGATATGAGCTCCTATCGGTACATACCATAGGTAGCCATGGATTGATAGGTATATCATGCATTAGTGACATGCACCATCTTGCATTGTTGCATGATTGGCGATCATCGACTCCTCAGTAGGAGGTGATACTACTTGGTAGTTAAGCCCATCGTCAGTCACATTACCTACACACACAACCACTCATGGGTTAGTGGTATTTCAGGTGTGTGTAGTTGCTTTGTCAGGGCTCCACAGTGGTCGCTCAGGTGATTGGTATTGCGACGTGGTAGCAGACAGGGATCCCTCCTTTGTCGTGAGACGAGGAGATGAGACGAGGTGATGCCCCCCATATACATACATGGGGTAGGAGGGTGATACTCCGCCAGCATCCTATTCACTCGGTCACATAAGTGTAGTGACGACAGAGTGCACAGTTGTCACAACCCTACCCACTCGACCGACACACATGACATGTCGATGGCTTGACTGGCGTCAGGGATGACACAGGTGATTGCATCATGTGCATACATTTTTACTATATGCATTGATTGTTATACTTTTGGTTGTTGCATATGATTGCCATGCACATACAGGAGGTATTATATGATTTGTTTTGGTGATTCTACATATGCTTGTGTGGATGTATTTTATGTCAGCTTAGGTGATTCTGGTATGTACAGTTCCAGGTATGTATTTTTGTTAAGAAACTGTACCAGCATGATTATTATTGCTACTTATAGTTTACTATGCATGACTATTAGATATCCACTGAGTTTTACTCGCTCCGTTGATATCTCTTTTATTTCAGGATGAAGCTGTTGGGTTTCCGGCACCGCGGCGTGTGTGTGTTCGATCATGTTTCGTAAACATGAGCACAGCGGAAGCAATTAAAAATAATAAATCTATATTTATTACAACACACACAACACACGCATGCATATTACAACAAGTGTAGATATAACCGTAAATTAAAATTTGCAATAAAAGAAAATTATCTACGTTATACCTTTCGTATGACGTATAGCGGGAACGGCATCAACCGGAACGATCCTCGTAAGAATCGTCTCTATCCGTATCCACGCCGAGCTCCTCGGGATGACTTCGCTAATTCACGAGCTTCGTCTTCGTACGGGTTACTAGCCTCGTGTTGAAGACGACGTGATCGAGAGATGATCACGATCCGAATCCAAATTCGGATCCTAAAACGAGTTCTCAAAACTCTCTTCTCCGGAGAGGTATTCGTCAACCGTTTGACGAATCCTTCGTCCCCCACCTCAGAGGATTACCGGAGATCAAATCTCCGGTAAGTTAGCCGCTGTCGGAGCACTAACCGTCGTCCAAACGACGCTCCGACAACAAAGAAACAAGCTGTCCAGAAAAACTGGACAGCTTTTGGTGGAGGAATAGAGGCCGGCCAAGGAGAGATGGAAGCTCACCTTATCACCGAACCTAGAGGAGATCACCGGAGGGTCGCCGGAGGTTCACCGGCTGAAGCTTGGTCGCCGGCAACAAGTTGGGCGGCTGCACAAAAGCTGGGCGGCAGCACCTTAGGGTTGGGCGCCGAAAACTCCAAGGAGGTGGGCGGCAACTAGGTTGGGCGGCCAAAACCTCATTAGTTTTAGGGTTAGGGTTTAAGCCCTATTTTATAGAGAACTAATTCTCTTAATGGTTAATGGATCATATCCATAAAGCCCGTTAACCCGCTCCATTAAGATAAGTTAAAATAAACCAAACCATGATGGTTTATTTTAAGTTAAAACGAACCGAACCAACTTTTGGTTCATTCGTTTAAAATAAACCAAACCCTTTGGTTTATTCTCCTCCATTGGATTAGAACCAAACCATTTTGGTTCATCCATTACGTCTTCATAAGACTCGGCCCATCCACGCTTCCATTGCGACTGAAACGATTTCATGCTCGCTTTATGTTTGGTCCAACCAAACATAGTTTCTCTCGGTCTGAGAATCCCATTCTCAAGCTCGTTTTAAATCCTTTGGATTACACTCGTTGTCGTGTGACCAAATAGGTTCTCGGTTTATGTTGGCGTCTATAATTAACCATTAATTATAGAACGATCATGAGTGGCACCTAGTAGTACATCATGATCCCCAATTAACGAAAAGATCAACGGTTGATCCGTAACTATTTACGAAACCCTTCAAGAGCTTCGAATGAATCGTGCCCCATTCCCTTCACTCATCTTATACCCACTTGGTTCAGGACATGGTCTATTGTGTCCGATCCCACTAAGTCGACTACGTCACACCTAGCCCAAGTATCATTTCCTCGTCCTACGGATTCTAGTTACTGCACATGTATCGAAGAGTACTTTACTCTAAACATGTAATGCTTTGGCCAAAGACTTTAGTAACAATCCGACAAGAGGCCTTGGGTATACTTCTCCTCGCAAGGAGTGGTGAATCCTTTATAGGCTATTCAAACACCTTCGATCGCTTCGACTTATACCCAATCATCCCGGGTCCACATCTCCTTAGAGATGTTTGCTTAAGATGTCAAAGCATAAGTCTCCATGATCAAGATGACTTGAATACCGCAAGTCGAAGGAACATCGCACTTAAGCCACGAAGAACTTCATTGACATATCTATATATGCAGAGAACCATATGACAAGTCTTACGGTACTGGTCACTCCAATGAACTAGTTACCATAACTAGCATCCACGATTAACTCGGACATCACTATATCTCCCGGTGAGAATCACGCTTGGATACACCAAGGAGTATACCTGCTCTCTCGTAATTGATGGTGTCCAAATCCATCAATTCATCGACTAGGGATAATTCCGATACATCATAATTACACATGTAGAGATACTCACTAGTTGTGATCCAATCACAAATTCTCTCATGCTGTGAATCGTATCGTGGACATTCAGTAAATGAGTTTAAGATCCAATCAAATACATAAAACATGTATACTCAAATAGTGAATCTTCATTTATCATATAAATGGTTCATACATAAGGCGATTGCCTTAGGACATCTCTCATATATTACTAACAGAAGCCTTCCGGAGGGTCCAGTTGCCAGTACCCTGATCTGACGACTCCATCATTTGTTTTTTTTTTCAGGCTTCCGCATATTTTTGTTGTCTCTAGTACTCTATGTTTCAAACTTGTAGTATTTTATACTCGTGGTTGTTTGGTGGTACATGTTTAAGTCTTTGTGGACTTTTTGTTTCGATTTGTTTTGGTTATATTTGTGGTTGTGTATTCCTGCTCAGATGACAGAAGGGGTAAGTCTAGAGGTTTTAGACCTTTTATTTACTTTGGTTGTTGGCCTGAGGTCCATATTCTATTTGCATTGTGTTTTTATGTTCCGCCCATGTTAGTCGATGTATAGTGGGCCGTGTGGGCCTTGTATACAGGTTTCAATTGTCTGCAATACAGGGGAGGTGTTGTCTGATTTTCGTCGGACAAGTACCCCTCTTGGGGCGTGACAGCTTGATCTTGGGTCGCCGGTGTTTTGGCAGCGCTTTGTCATCGTAGAGTTGTTGGAGAGTCACGACATTATGGGAGCAATTTGGAGCACTTATAATTGATGAAATGGTGAGGAATGGACCTTATTTTATAGCCCTAGAAGTCCCCTCCTCGAGCACATCAAGATCCTACATCAATGGCCACCTCACCCTTGAAGAAAGGGATGAGTTTTGACTCTCCTCAAAGTTGATTCTTGACCAGCGGTTGAACTGATTCATTAGCCGGTTGAACTGATGGCCCAGCAGTTGAACTGATCCTTGGCCGGTTGAACTGATGGACAACAGTTGAACTGATCCTTGGTCGGTTGAACTGATGGCCAGAATTTTTGACTGCAATAAAGAGTTAGCTTGAAATATAAGTGAATTCGACGACCACTTGCTGTCCGATCTCGATATAGACCTTCCATGGGAAGTCTTGGTTGGATCATCGCCTAAGGACGTCCCCATATGAAGGACACGACCTCACTTCACTTTACTCACTCGAGCTTACCTCAACATTTACCTTTGAAGCCTTGCTTTCGGTCTCCACCTGAGGACTTCGGCTCCCTCCGAAGTCCTCCCGATGTCGCCCAACCACCACGGTTCCCTCCGAGTGTCGCTGACCTTCAACTTAGCTTAGCATTTCTGCACACTTGATTCAGCTCGTGAGATAACAAAATAATCTTGACTTTATGTCTTTGCTATAATCAAAACACATGTTCAATTATCTGGTGCCTCTGCACCAACAATCTTCTCCTTTTTGATCCTATGGCAAACTGACGCAAAGTTAAGGGAAATTGAACGCATAGAAAAATAAATAAAGTAAACGAACTCCCCCTTAACCCTAGGTGAGTTTTGAAGGAAATTTAAATTTAAATTTTAAATTTTGTTCCTCCCCCTTAACTTACGCTCTTCTCCCCCTTTTGCCATGAATCAAAAACAAGGTTTGGGGGTTTTATAAAAAGTAGGGGTTTGAAAAATGTAATATTATAGCATGCATAAAAATAATCTAGTATGAGTCCAAGCATGCGTCTCAAATTGGTTAAGTTCATTGCTTCGAGGTATATCCCTCTGCACCAACAATAAAAGTATTTGAAAGATAGTTTTGAATTTCAAAATACTTATAAGCTAATTTTCAAGAATAACTTTACAGATTTATAACCCTTAGGGTTTGTTTGCTCTCCCCCTTAGTCAAGTATATGAGGTATAAGAGAGTTAGGGGGCGCTAAACAATGACCTAGAGAGTTTTATAGTTAATATTGATCGATTATAATTATTCGTTTAAGCGCAATAGTTAAAAAAATAGACATCTTTTTGAAAAGTTTATAATTATTCCTTAATCATCTCACCCATTCTATGTGTCTCAGATTTGTTCGCCTTATATGTTATGTGAGATGATTTGAACTTAATTAAAGTTAGTCAACCTTGGATTAGATTCGGATTTAACCCTAAGCTCGTCAAGTAACCTTTTCGTGAAATTGGCTTCTAGGTTATGGCGAGGCACAGGGGCCTTCTTTGATCGGAACAACGACCACTTCCTTAGACAAAGCCAAGTTCAGGAAAATGATAACTTGAGTCACTTAAGACTACTTCCTAGTCTAACTAGTTTATGATACGGCTTAGTTCCACTCAGTCAAGTGCACCAAGCTAGATACGCCTTATCTAGCTCGAATACACGAGACTTTATTTCCCTAACGTACTATCATCTCGTCGCGTCCTGATACTATGTTGTCAAGAGTTGACTAACTACTTATCCTATCTAGCCGTTCTAAAAAGTAAAATAAAAGTTTGATCATGCTAAGTTATCGAGTATACTATTTTGGTATTAGCTCCCCTTGGACCATTGAACCAATATGGTCTATTCAAATAATGAACTTGATCTTGGGTAATCCAATACTTATCGGTCCTTATATGTGAGTTTAATAGAGTTTTAAGGATCCAAGCTTGGACTCGTTGATGACTACGATTTACGATAGACATATATGATCTATTCGTAGTCTTTGGACTAAATCCGAGTCCGACTCTATTGTACACTGCTCTCTGAGTTCGAAGAAGTCAGTTAAGATTCTTGGATCCCATCGAGAACTTGTCCAACCGAGCCTCGAGCTCTTGGACTTGTCTTTTCAATAGGGAGTTCTCTTCTTCGAGTTTCTCAACTCGAGTTAAGTCCTCCTCTCGAACTCGACTAGTCGAAGAGGTTAGAGTGGTCTCTTGCTTGAGGGTTTCAACCTCCTCAAGAAAGGACTCTACCCTATACTCGGACTTAGTTAATTTCCTAGTTAGCATTTTAATAGTATGATACAAAGTACTAATTAAAGAACGGATAACCTTTACTTTATTTTTCAGACCGGCTTTGAGTTTCTTCTCGAAGTAGGCTTCGAGGTTGGAGTCGGAGTTGGACTCGTACTAGGCTTCAGACTCTGACTCGGATTCTTCTGGTCTTGCCATGTATGCTATGTCGACGCCTTCTTCTTCGTTCTCCCAAGTTGCATGAAGAGCCTTCTTTGCTCCCTTTTGTTTTGGCCTCCTTTTTTATTCGAATCGCCCCTTCTTCTCGTTCCTCAATTGCTCTCTTTCTTTTCAAACTATTCTTCGCACCATGTTGACTATTGCGGCCTCCTCTTCGGATTCATCCTCGAGTTCGGATCTGTCTTCTTGCTCAGGAGGTGGCTTGCTCTTCTCCTTTCTTCTTCGTCCTGCAAGTAAAGCAACACCTCTCTCAGCTCGGACCATGTTAGTTTGTTCGTGAAGTTCGAATTTCGAAAACAACTCATCTAATCTAATTTTTGAAAGATCCTTACAGACCTTGTAGGCATCGACCATGGATGCCCACAAGATAGTCCTAGGGAAAGCATTTAAAGCATACCTTATAAGTTCTCGGTTTTTGACCTTTTATCCGATGGCGTACAAGCTATTGACGATTTCTTGAATACGGGCATGTAGTTGTGTCGCCATCTCGTGTTCCTGCATCTTAAGGTTATACAATCTATTGAAAAGCAAGTCACGTTTACATACCTTTGCGTCGTCGGTTCCTTCGTGTAGCTCTATGAGTTTAGTCCATAGATCATTCGCACTAATAAAGGGGCCGACGCGGTTTAATTCCTCTTTGGACAAGCCGCATTGAAGGATTTGGGTTGCCTTGGCGTCGGCTTCCACTTGTCTTTTCATGGCAATAGTCCATTGGTCATAATCCAACAATTCACCCACTTCATTAGTAGGAAGCGTGAATCCGATTTGGATTATGATCCACATCTCGATTTGGGTCTTTAGGAAGCACTCCATCCGACCCTTCTGTAGGGACCTTCGTGACCGCTTCATGAATAACGCGTCTGACGTATGATGGATTTTGATCATTTGTTTCTACAAATCGTGTTAGCGCAGCAGAAATAATAATAACACGAATACAAATAACAACAATCACAATAACACGAGGCGATATAACGCATGGTTCAGAACCAAATGGTTCATACACCACGAATCGAGCTCAAACGAGCTCTAGCGATCCAAGCAACACCACTAAACAAAATACTCCTTCTCGACAACACGTCGGAGGTGGAGAAACCTCGTACAAATGATTACAAAAGAAATACAAGCAAAATATGAATGAAATGTAAAGAACACTTTACAAACTAGGGTTTGAGCGCTTTGCTTGTTGGTTGCTTGGATGAGCTTGAAGGACCCTGAAATGCACCTGCAATTCGCCTTCAAATCACCTCAACAAAGCTCCCAAAAGACCATTTGCCGAATCTCCCACAAACAACTCCTTTTAACCTGCATCGGGCTGGATTTCCGCCTGGCAATCGACTGCCAACATTGTTGTTGTGAGACAACGGCTCGATTGACTGCCAACATTGGCAGTCGACTGCCAGCGCCCGTAGCCGACTGCCAATCGGCTACGGAGCGTTCTATGCTCGCGGCCAAACAAGCAGTCGACTGCCAGGGCTTTGTCAGCCCTAAATGGCAGTCGAGCACTAGTCAACTCTCAGCAATCAAACCGGCCATAATGCCAGTAGACTTCCAACCTCAAACATAAGGTTTTAACCTCAAGTATGGTGCCCCCATACTTTCTAGACCACTCGTAGCCTTGACCTAAGCCTTCTAGCCACCTCCATCAGCCTCGCGCCTATCGGATCCCTCCAAGTCATCCATGACTTGTTCATCCATATGCTAGCCTTCAGGTGTTTCCATCGGCTATTGTCATGCTAACGGTGTCTACACCGCCAAGGCACATTGGGCTTACGCTGCCAAGACACTCGCTTGGACTTTACGCCGCCAACCATTGGACTTATGCTGCCAAGACTCCACCCTTGGACATTACGCCGCCAATATCACTCCTTGGACTTTCCAAATGCCAAGATTCAAGCTTGGACTTTCCCTTGCCAACCCATGTTGGACTTTCCATGCCAAGACCCATGCTTGGACTTTTCCTTTGCCAAGACCCATGCTTGGATTTTCCTTGCCAATCCATGTTGGACTTTCCTTGCCAACCCATGTTGGACTTTCCCTTGCCAAGACCCATGCTTGGACTTTACATGTCAAGTACTCAAGACTTGGACTTTCCTAATGCCAAGTGTCCCGCTTGGACTTTCCATGCCAAGTACCCATGACTTGGACTTTACCATGACAATCACATTGTCATATGTTTTTGTCGAACATCAAAATATCGCTCGAGTCAAACTCGAATCCCATGTCGTGACCTGGGTTGATTGCACCAACAATCTTCCCCTTTTTGATGTTTGACAAAAACACCCTTGAGTTAGGCCCCTAACTCAAATTCCCATACCAATTTTCCCAAATTGGCAATTCTACGTTTCTCCCCCTTTTTGACTAATATCAAAAAGGTTCTCTCCAAGGAGGTCAATGTCTCATATACCAATGAGATCTTACAATCTTTCCCTTGGTCCAAAAACCTCTAGGATGCCTACAATCTTCCTAGTGATAAGTCTCATATCACTAAAGAGAGGCAATTCCACAAACTCTCCCAATTTCTAAATTGGGCATCTTAAAATCCCATTTTTCCCCCTCATGAGGAAAAATAACATCCATCATCCCATGATGGATATCTCCCCCTAAAGACTTGCTCCCCCTTGACCATTGCACCAACAATGTCCTTGGGAAGTCCCTAAGCCAATAGGAGCTCTAAACTATCAAAAATAAAGTTCAAAGTTCAACATTGAACTTTCCCACACCTTAAATTTGATACATCACCCTAACAACTCTCCTAATCCATATCCAATGGATTTTCGCCCTTTATAATGCTTCCTAAAGCATATCCTAGGTTTGGGAGTAGTTAGGGAACCCTAACATGGCTGAAAATAGGCTAAACATACCTTGTTTTCCCAAAATCAGCATTGGCAGTTGATTTTATCAGGAAACAGTCGACTGCCCTCACCATCAGTTGACTGCCACCAAAGGCAGTCGACTGATATATGCGAAATGCAGATTTCAGACTTCAGAAATGATTTTTCAAAATACATAAGTAATTATACGTAATTTTAAAAATCACAAAACTTCATACGTATAATACTTATTACCAATACAATGGGTGAAAATTGTTTGAAAAATATTTTACCCATAAAATAATGAAATTGACACAAAGTTCAAAAGTTGAGAAAAGCTTCAATATTGAGCCCTCTTTGTATCATCTCATTCAATGGTGATTGCTATCAAAAGATAGACTTCACCAAGGTTTTTCAAAATAATTTTGAAATATTTTTAAAACCTTTAATTCTATTTTCTTAAACATCTCACTTGTATCTAAATGTGTGAAACACATACAAGTCAAGTTTTAGTAAGATGTGGGCTTTGTTCATTTAGGGTCTCATGCATTTTTCTAGGCAACATTATTTGATTACCTTATACATGAGACTTCAAATCATGTCTTAGTCCTTAAATCCATTTTATTTATGCATAAATAATGATTATGGCATAATTGATACAAGAATAAAAGTGAAATGACCTAACCCAGTATGCAATTACTTAATTCCCCAGTCACACATCAATCTTACCCATGATACACAAGATCGGAACACCCGACACAAAGATTATTTTATTCCATTCAGTTTAGCAGTCTCAACTACACACTTTACCCTCTCAACTTGAGTAAAAATAGAACATCAAAATCAACTCCCCTCAAACTGGTAACCCCGTATCATAGATGTCCCGGACAATGTGTGTCATGCTCATCATCATCTCCTCAGTTACACCACCTCCGCTTCTTGTATCTCAACCTGGGAATCCGGTTCCCTACCTGAAAATGTTATGTGAAATCATGAGTTCACAGCCCAGTAAGTAGATCAATGATAGGGATATAACACAGGGAGGAAAATTCAACAGGAAACATATATCTCTACAACTGTAAATGTAAACTACTATAGCTCAACATACATTTTCTGTTACACTTTCTGTATGTCAGTATGAAACATAAACAATACTTTTAACATGCCATTATAACAAGTACTGCAAACCCAATCATACCTTTCGGTTATGCTAACTGTACCTAAACATAAACCCTCGTGGTACCTCACATTATGCATTTAAAATGCTGAGCCAGTCAAATACCTTATTTTCTTGTGCAATCCTGAGGTACCTCTAGAAAGAAACTAAGGGAATCAGTCATCAGTCAATCTGTCAATTTGGGTGGGCCCTCCCCGGAGCTCAACCCGGGGAGCCCAACCCGTCCAGGCACCACTAATGCTCATGTACATACAGTTAGCTAAATAAGAATTTCTGTCATTTTCTATCATACTCAGTCACAGAAGGATAACATAGAACATCATGAGTGAACGAGTATATATCTATATATAGCATCTAACCTCATACACAGGTAGATGTTAATTACACCCACATATATATATATAGCATCTAACCTCATACATAGGTAGATGATAATTACACACATGTACATATAGCATCTAACCTTACTCACAGGTAGATGATAATATAACTTATTCACATAACATCGAAGCACAAGAAAGATCTGATGGACATTTAGCTAAAAATAATAACATTAAACATCATAGGTGAACAAATATATATCTATATATAGTAGATGGTAATTACACACATATACATATAACATCTAACCTCATACACAGGTAGATGGTAATTACACCCATATACATATAGCGTCTAACCTCATACACAGGTAGACGATATTTATCACATATTATATATCATTTACAACATTAAGAAAAATCTTATAAAGGATTAACTAAACATGCTGACTGAGAACAAATATAGCAGGAATCATCTACAGACATAAAGCTCATGTACATACAAATTTTTATATCCACCCTAGCATGCTGATTCCTTTCAAACAAACTACTCCTTACATCTATTAAACATTTATCTGGCTATTAACTGAAGGTTTAACCCTCATATACATCACTCGGCACACCCAATTCATAATGACCCCAACATGTGTATACTCCGTTATTATCACCCTACCGGATGAAACCCTCAATACCAATCCACGCTTAAATTCATCAAAAACGATCCTAAAATCCTAAACTGATCCCCTTCCCTCCTAACAACACAAATCTGTTTACCCATTCCCTTTCCCCTGCCCTTCACCTGTCGAGAACCCTAATCCACCGGTTCCGATCACCTCCATCTAGAATTCCCATTACAGCCCAAGGATTTAAATCCCTAGCCACCTCCCGGGATCTCTCTGCTCCTCACCTCCTTCAAGCCGACGGGAAACCAAGCTTCACCGATTACCATAGCTCAGTCCATTCCAAACTACCGAAAATCCCCCCATGAACCCTGCTAGAACACATTCTGGAAACCAAATGCCCAGACCCGATTAAATCCCGACATCCCTACTCCTCACCTCCTTCTGCCGACGGATCCAAGCTCCCACCCATCCCCTTCCAAACCTACCAAAATCCCCTATGACCTCGCTAGAACTCCATCCGAAACCCACCACCGACACGATTCAATATCCAAAACCCCGACTCAATCTCGCCAAGAATAGCCCCACACGAAAATCATGAACTCACCGCCTCGCCAACCCTAGCCAAAGACTACTCACCGTGAAGAGGAAGGAGGAGGGTCTGTAGCTCGGCGCCTCTCATGGGAAGGGGTTCGATCACCCTTTCGCTGCGGCGGCTCACGAGCAGAAGATGGGTCGCGTGAACGAAAAATAAGGGAAAAAGAAAAAGAAAAGGAAAATAAAAAGGGTTCGGCCGGTTAAATGGGTTTTAGGGTTTTTCCCTTCATGCCCCTCAACTGTGATTATTTAGGGTATAAATAGACCCCGAAATTTATCCTCCTTTTTCGATGACATACGCCCGTGTATTTTTATCATTTTATTATTGTTATTATTATTATTATTATTATTTTTCGAGACTTGACAAAAAGCATGTGTCATATAATCATGATGTCATGACATATGATAATATAAAAACTAAACATACATGACATTTGAATAACCCTTAGTATTATCATGATATTTTATATGATAAAAATAAATATGATGTTATGACATGACAAGGCAAACAAAGCATGACAATTATAAAGTGCTAAGGTATAAAATACCTAAGTGTTAAGCCCAAATTGTCATTTCTAAGATTAAATCCATTTTTGCCTTAATGCCAACTATTCCCCTAGTGTGTCAAAAACCCAAAATGACATATCATGACTTCTAAGACCTAATTGTGTCAATTTAATCATTTTTAACTTCTCAAAGCACATTGACACATCCTAAAGTATCAACTCACTATGGTTAGGTTAACTACCTATCCACTTAGGGTTGACACACCCTAACCCATCTAGCGTGAATCGATCATGCTTCTAGGAACCCAATACCTATTGGAGTTCCTTGGGTTTACTAGGTATTCACTAGGGATAACTTCCCTAGATACCCTCCTAACGACCCTCCTTGACTTGGTAGCCTTGGTCAAATGGGTCTTACTAAGGTCAACTCTAGAGGTAACTCCCCCCTTAACCTTCTTAATGACTTCCCTAGGTTTCCTTGAAACCCTAGCCACTAGACATACACCTTGGTTACCCTTAGGGATGACTTCCCTAGTAACCTTGGTCTTCCTAGACCTAGTTTGAGTTTCATAATCAAATGGAACACTATGATAGGTCTTTTTGGGCTTAAGCTTGCCCTTGGATAGTTCTTATTTTCTAGGTCTTTGACTTTGACTCCTAGACCCTAGGCTTTGACTATTTGACCATTGCATTTGATTTTGTATATTTCTAAGGGTCTTTTCAAGTTTCTCAAGCCTTGACCTCAAGGCTTGGTTTTCTAGCTCTAATTGTCCAATTTTTGATTTTTCATCTATTATTTGGACATTGTTTTTCCTAGGCATATATCTAGTCCATTTAGGGTTAAAACCTAGGTGCTCTTCTTTTTTTTCTAATTGTCTCCCTAGGTAGAATTGTTTTAGGGACATTAGTCCCAAATTTCTCCTTAGTTCCAATGTTGACATTCTTAGCCCCTAAACAATAAAACCTATTTCTAACATGATCTTTATGATAAATAGCAAGATTACTCCTAACATGCTTTTGCCTATTAATTAAGGAAGGAGAAAAATTAGAAGTTACCTTAGGGTTTGCCTTAGAGGCTCCCCCTACATGTGTAGCTCCCTTTTGAGTCTTCTTCTCCCCCTTTGGGCATTGACTCCGATAATGACCCAATTGTCGACATTTGAAGCAAATCACTTGCTCCTTGCTTTTGATTGTTGGGGGACCGACATCCTTGACCTTTGGCATCGGTTGAGACTTCTTAACCCGTTTAGGACACTTACTTTTGCAATGTCCGGATTTCCTACACTCAAAGCATATTATGTGATTTTTATTATTAATCGACATGCTTGAGTTACCTAGGTCAATGGTGGTGGCTGGAGTGAGTTCTTCATCTCTCCCGGAGGTAGATGACTCTTCTTCTTGATGCTATGGAGTGGAAATCCTCTCCTTCCCCTCAATCCTAGAGGTGGAGGTCTCCTCCAATTCTTCCTCTTCTTCCACTGATCCAGAAGTTGACTCCTCTTCAACTTCTGAATTCTCACTTGCTTGTGAGGATGATGTGCTTGCTTCCTCGGTCTCCTCTGATTGAGCTGATGAGCACTCTTCAGCTTTTTGAACCGGTGATGGGTCTTCATGGAATCTTGCCACTTGGCTCCATAGCTCCTTGGCATCCATATAATCCCCTAAACTAGACACAATATTGTTAGGTATTAAATCAATCAAAAATTTTATTACCTTCTTATTTTTATCGAATCCTTGGAGTTGTTCCTCACTCCATCTCTTCATCTTGAGGAATCCTCCCTTTGGTTCTCTTGGATAGTTAAATTCCTCCATCAAAATGGATCATTCTTCAAAATATCTCATAATGATGAAGTCTTCAATTCTTCTCTTCCATGAATTGAAGCCTTCTTGTCCATAAAGTGCGTATGGGACCGGTGTATTGATGTCCCATCCTAATTGTTCTTCAAACGCCATCTTCTTCACCCTCTAGCGGTGCTCTCTTGGCGGTTAGTCCAAATGAAGAGTGGCCTCACTCTGATACCAATTGTAGGGACCTTCATGACCGCTAAAGGGGGGGGTGAATAACACGTCTGACGTATGATGAAATTTGATTGTTTGTTTCTACAAATCATGTTAGCGCAGCGGAAATAATAATAACATGAATACAAATAACAACAATCACAATAACACGAGGCGATATAACGTGGTTCAAAACCAAAAGGTTCCTACTCCACGGATCGAGCTCTAGCGATGCAAGCAACACCACTAAACAAAATACTCCTTCTCGACAACACGTCGGAGGTGGAGAAACCTTGTACAAATGATTACAAAAGTAATACAAAGAAATACAAGCAAAATATGAATGAAATGTAAAGAACACTTTACAAACTAGGGTTTGAGCACTTTCCTTGTTGGTTGCTTGGATGAGCTTGAAGGACCCTGAAATGCACCTACAATTCGCCTTCAAATCGCCTCAACAAAGCTCCCAAAAGACCATTTGCCGAATATCCCACGAACATCTCCTTTTAACCTACATCGGGCTAGATTTCCGCCTGGCAGTCGACTGCCAACCTCAAACATAAGGTTTTAACCTCAAGTATGGTGCCCTCATACTTGCTAGACCACCCGTAGCCTAGACCTAAGCCTTCTAGCCACCTCCGTCAGCCTCGTGCCATCGGATCTCTCCAAGTCATCCATAACTTGTTCATCCATATGCTAGCCTTCAGGTACTTCCTGTTGGAATGTATACTGAAAGCCTAGCTCTTTTGTATGAACATTTTTATTTTGAAATAAGAATCACATGATCATTGTTTGCACTTTATATTTATTATATGTGTGCATATTGTCTAATACTTTACATTGCAGATAACATGGTGCTTGGTATGACACAGAAGATCATGTTATCAGTTCCTTGTAGAATATAAGTAGAGGCTCACAACCAAGATGGTTTTGGACAAACCATTGGCGTGGTTGTAGTGTAGCTTGGTATTGTTTTGTCTTGAACATAGAGTTACACTAGTACACTTAGGTGTATTGAGCAGGACCGACATAGAGGTGATTCAATTTATTGCTGACTACATAATTGAATCGGACCTCGAATATTATGTTGTACATGCTCTTAATCCGGATATAATAACGGACACATGTACTTAGTATTTATTTCTTTGATTTACTAAAGGGTGAGATTTATATGGATTAAATCAATATGCCCGGTAAGTTGGGAAATGATATTATTTACATGGTGTGCCGTTGATTATAGGAGGAAACCGTGTCCTATATATTAGGTTGATGATGACCCCTTGAGGAGCTCATAAGGTTCATCATGTAAACCCTACAGGTTGACTTAGTCAACATGATGATAAGGTTGAGTGGTATTACTCGAGGAGTTAGATGTTAATTGATTGATGGTCAGTAAATCAATTAATTGACATACATTCGATATCTTAAACACGGGAAGATGGATGTACAAATAATGTATGGAGCCCATATTAATTTATGGGGGTTGGTGAGGTAATTCAATGATGGTCCTCTAGTGGAATGGAACATCATTGATGGATCAAGTTTGTATGGTTCCGTTCCATCGGGTGGCCAAGATCCAACTCCTCCTCATGGTCCCTATCGTAGCCTAATATAAACCTCATGAAGTCTAGATCCAATGATGGAAGATTAAATCCCTAGATCCGACGGTGGAGATTAAATCTCTAGATCCGACGGTTGAGATTAAATCTCAAATTCCGACGGTTGAGATTAAATCTCTAGATCCGACGGTTGAGATTAAAATCCTAGAACCGACGGTGGAGATTAAAACAAGGCTTAAGCCCAACTCTGTAAAAGGGGGGCTTATGGTTGGGCGGCAAAAGTTGTTGGTTCATGGTTTTTGGAGATTAGGGTTTTGCCTTTCATTGGCTTGGGCGGCAAGAAACCCTAGGGAGATTAGGGTTTGGTTGGGTGGCTAGGGTTTTGGGAGCTAGGGGTGGGCGGCAACATTGGGAGGAGATTTTCTTCTTCTTTCTAAGGTGTGGCCGGATCCTCCATCTTCCCTCTACCTTGGCTTGAGCTCATCCTAATCTTCTTCCTCACTTCCATGGCCGGCCATAAGGAGAGCTTGGATTAGGGTTTGGAAGCTTAGGGTTTAGGAGGTTTGGGTGGCACCAAATAAGGAAGGTTTCTTCCTTTCTTCTTCATGCTTTGGTGGCCGGCACCCATATCACTCTTTCCAGCCCTTGGGCAGCATCCAAAGACTCCTTCTCCTTCTCCTTGGGTGGTGGAAATAAGACTTAGGGGTTTCCCTTGATGTCTTGGACGGTTTCCACCATTATCTCCTTCTCCTTGTTGGCCGGCGGCAAGCATTTCTTTTGTTGCTTGTTGGTTGGCCATAGGAAGGAGATGAGCCTTGTTTCTATTCTTCCTCTTGCTTTGGATGAGCAAGGAAGGAAGATGTGAGATCTAGGAGCTTCAACTTGTGGAGGATCTTCGCCCACACGAAGTCTACAAGGAGGCTAGGACATACGATAGAAGATCAAGAGGTATAAAAGTTTTACAAGTTTTATTATTGATCTTTGCATGTTCTTATTAATATGATTGTATGTGTTGATTATACATGTCTACATCCATATGTATTTGTATAATCATGGACCCCGAAGATAAACACAAAAACCGGCGATCCGTCCGTCGTCTCTTCCGCGGCTAACCGACTAGAAGAGCTTGGTTGCTTGAACAACTAGTTTGTTCAAGCGATCACTCAAGTCGTTAGCATGACGACGAATTGATTGAGCTTAGGAAACTCATCCCATCCGGATTAGTTTTCATTAGTGAAAATTTTAATCCGGGGACATGGGAGCCAATGAGCCTCCGAGCACAAGGATTCCATCAAAAATTGGTATCAGAGCCACGGTTTCCGGTTTTGTGTGTTTTGGATTCGGTTACTTTCATGCACTTATCATATATTGTATATGCTGCATGATAGTAGGATGTGCATAGGATAACTTTTTACAAGGTGGCGACACGACGGAATGCATATTGGAGAACAATGCCATAATAGTTGGGAAAATTCTGACTTTTTTCATATTTATTGCTGATTTATTTTATATGCATGTTGTGTGTGCTTGAAAATTCCTCACTGTCAATTTACTAAGTGGGAGAAGGACATTTTAATTAATTCCCGCGGCTTCCATTACAATTTGACGTGTGATGCAACAAACTTGCGCGTCGGCTCTGAGTGCCTTCTTCCCCATCGGATGAGTTTGTTTGTGGATCACTAGGTCAAATAATGGTTATAGGAAATTATTTAGGAGCGTGTGTACTTCCCCATCGGTAAGGCACATAATCCGAGATAATTCCCTTAGTATCGTGTAATGGTGCACACTTAGATGCAAATAAAAAGTATCTTCCCTATCGGAGTCACTGCTTTTATTTGTAGGGCCAAAGAGGAACCAACTATTAATTTTATTTGTCAAAAAGTAAGGTTGACAAGATAATAAAATTAAAGGGTTAAACCTCCTCTTACAAATGTAGAATTCGTATACGTCCACACTATCATGGCATACGATATTCTCGGTGTTTTGAGGTGTTGGTTGATTTTAAAATTTTATTGTTTGAGGAATCAATAATTTTTTGAAATCTACAGTAATGATCTATGTGATTCTTAGGATTTTCAAAATTGACTTTCAATCCACTTGTTTTGATACTAAAAGAAAATAAACTTACTGTGCATAATTATGATGAATGGAAAAGAATCTAGATATTGTCTTATCTGCTAAGGAGTACAAGTATGCACTCTTCAAAGAGTGTCCTCAAGCCATGGTCACTCAAAAGGTATATACTTCTAAGCCGAAAGGCAAGAAGAAGAAGAAACAAGGTGAAGCAAAGATGGTGGGAGGATCTCTAGGAGGAGTGAAGAAGCCGAAAGACAAGTACTTCACTTGCAAGCAGGATGGACAATGGAAGAAGGACTATCCCAATCCAAAGTAGAACAAAGGTATATCCTTTAGACTAGTCGTTGAAACATGATTAGCGGTGTTATCTATCGGCACTTGGTGTGTAGATACGGGAGCCACTAATCATGTCTGCAATACTTTGCAAGGGTTCCAGGAAACCCGATGACTAGTTGAGGGAGAAATTACCGTCTTCATGGGCAATGCTTCAAAGGTGGCGGCTATTGCAGTGGGAGACATTTATTTATCTTTTGATAGGAATAAAGTTTTGATTTTGAGAAATTGTCTTTATGTACCTACTTTTAGAAAGAATCTAATTTCAGTTTCTAAATTGTTTCTAGATGGATATTCTGTTTCTTTTAATGACAAAGTTGTTATAAAAAGGAATAGGGAGATTATCTATTCTGGTACATTGGTTGGCAATTTGTACACTCTTGAACCGAAAACTCCCACGATGCATATAGAAGTGAATAACTCATCTTCTAAGTCTAATAAGAGAAAAGAACCTTCGAAAATGAACCAGACATATCTTTGGCACCTAAGACTTGGTCATATTAACCTGAGTAGAATTCAAAGGTTGATAGCTGATGGACCCTTGGGTTTATTAGTGGTGGAAGATCTCCCAACTTGCGAGTCTTGCTTGGAAGGTAAGATGACCAAGAGGCCTTTTAAGACTAAGGGGTATAGAGCCAAAGATGTATTGGAATTGATTCATTCTGATTTGTGCGGTCTTATGTCTATCCAGGCTAGAGGTGGCTTTGAATACTTTGTCTCTTTTATAGATGATTATTCAAGGTATGGATACATTTACTTGATGCGCCGCAAGTCTGAATGCTTTGACAGGTTCAAAGAATTCAAGGCTGATGTGGAGAACCGTCAAGGTAAAAGTATCAAGACACTACAATCTGATCGTTGTGGCGAGTACCTCTTGGGAGAGTTTAGAAGTTACTTATCAGAGGCTGGGATTCAATCCCAATTGTCTGCACCTGGCACACCCCAGCAGAATGGTGTGGCGGAGCGAAGGAATAGGACTCTTATGGAGATGGTCAGATCGATGATGAGTTATTCTGAGTTACCTGATTCGTTCTGGGGGTTTGCTCTGGAAACGGCAGCACACATTCTGAACTTGGTTCCATCTAAGTTAGTACCCTCTACTCCCACAAAATTGTGGACTGGGCGAAAGCCTAGTCTAAGACATATTCGGATTTGGGGTAGTCCAGCACATGTGCTGAAGGGAGATGCTGGTAAGTTGGAATCTCGTACAGAAGTACGCCTATTTGTTGGCTACCCTAAGGGAACGAAGGGTGGTTTGTTCTATAGTCCTAGAGATCAGAAGGTGATCGTGAGTACGAATGCCAGATTTCTAGAGGAGGACTATGTGATGAACCACAAGCCCACGAGTAGGATTGTTCTTGAGGAGTTGATAGGGGAAGTCCCGACTTCAGTACCACCGGTACAAGAGGAAATACCACAAGTCACTACACCGCATGTCACAGAGCATACACAGGAGGCACCTCGTCATAGTGGGAGGGTTGTTAGACAACCCAAGAGATTCATGTTCTTGGGAGAGTCTTCGGACTTAGTCCCTGGTAAACATGAACCTGATCCCTGGACATATGATGAGGCACTCCAAGATAGAGATGCGGTATCTTGGCAAAGAGCTAGTAGAACCACCCGATGGTGTGAAAGCCATTGGATGCAAGTGGATCTACAAGAGAAAGAGAGGAGTAGACGGGAAGGTTGAGACCTTCAAAGCTAGGCTTGTTGCGAAAGGGTATACTCAGAAAGAGGGTATCGATTATGAGGAGACCTTTTCGCCGGTAGTTATGCTCTATCCAGATTCTCTTATCTATTGCTGCTCATGAGGATTATGAGATTTGGCAGATGAATGTCAAGACAGCTTTCCTTAACGGAAGTCTTGAGGAAAACATCTATATGAAGCAACCAGAGGGATTCATTGCAAAGGGCAAAGAGCATAATGTGTGTAAGCTTAATCGGTCCATTTATGGATTGAAGCAAGCTTCTAGATCTTGGAACATCCGCTTTGATGAGGTAATCCAGTCATATGGATTTATTCAAAGTTCGGATGAGCCTTGTGTATACAAGAGATGTGATGGAAACGTAGTAGTATTTCTTATACTATATGTAGATGACATTTTGTTAGTTGGCAAGAATATCATAGTGTTATCAGACGTAAGGATATGATTGTCCAAACAGTTTGATATGAAGGACTTGGGAGAAGTGGGACACATACTTGGGATCAAGGAAATAAGGGATCGCAAGAAAAGGATGTTGTGCTTATCTCAAGCTTCATACATTGACACTATCCTTGCTCGTTTTAGCATGCAGAACTCCAAGAAAGGTTTTTTACCTTTTAGGCATGGAGTACCTTTATCTAAAGAGATATGTCCCAAAACATCAAAGGAGATAGAGGAGATGAAGGTGGTTCCTTATGCTTCGGCAGTAGGAAGCCTCATGTATGCTATGCTATGTACGAGACCAGATATCTGCTTTGCCGTGGGCATGGTTAGCAGATATCAGAGTAATCCTGGACAGGGACATTGGACTGCGGTAAAGCATATATTGAAGTACCTGAGAAGGACTAGGGATTATATACTGGTTTACCGGGCAGATCAATTAGTACCTGTGGGTTACACGGATTCTGATTTCCAATCAGATAGGGACAACAGTAAGTCTACCTCGGGGTTTGTGTTTACTTTTGGAGGTGGAGCCATAGTATGGAGGAGTGTCAAGCAGAAATGCATGGTGGACTCTACCATGGAAGCTGAGTATGTGGCAGCCTCTGAGGCAGCCAAGGAAGTTGTATGGCTCAGGAACTTCTTAATGGACTTGGATGTGATTCCTGGTTTGCCCAGAACTATCATAATTTATTGTGATAACAATGGTGCAGTTGCAAACTCGAAGGAACCACGAGCCCATAAGGCTAGTAAACACATAGAGCGCAAGTACCACCTGATACGAGAAATCGTAAAGGAGGTAGAAGTTGTTGTCGCCTAGATTGCATCAGAGGATGACCTGGTGGACCCTTTCACTAAGGCCCTTCTAGCAAGAGCTTTGATAGGCATGTGGAGGGAAGGGGAATTAGATATATGGCAGTATGAGGACAGCATAGTCTTTTAGTATAAATGGGAGATTGTTGGAATGTATGCTGAAAGCCTAGCTCTTTTGTATGAACATTTTTATTTTGAAATAAGAATCACATGATCATTGTTTGCACTTTATATTTATTATATGTGTGCATATTGTCTAATACTTTACATTGTAGATAACATGGTGCTTGGTGTGGCACAGAAGATCATGTTATCAATTCCTTGTAGAATATAAGTAGAGGCTCACAACCAAGATGGTTTTGGACAAACCATTGGCATGGTTGTAGTGTAGCTTGGTATTGTTTTGTCTTGAACATAGAGTTACACTAGTACACTTAGGTGTATTGAGCAGGACCGACATAAAGATGATTCAATTTATTGCTGACTACATAATTGAATCGGACCTCGGATATTATGTTATACATGCTCTTAATCCCGATATAATAACGGGCACATGTACTTAGTATTTATTTCTTTGATTTACCAAAGGGTGAGATTTATATGGATTAAATCAATATGCCCGGTAAGTTGGGAAATGATATTATTTACATGGTGTGCTGTTGATTATAGGAGGAAACCGTGTCCTATATATTAAGTTGATGATGTCCCCTTGAGGAGCTCATAAGGTTCATCATGTAAACCCTGCAGGTTGACTTAGTCAACATGATGATAAGGTTGAGTGGTACTACTCGAGGAGTTAGATGTTAATTGATTGATGGTCAGTAAATCAATTAATTGACGGACATTCGATATCTTAAACATGGGGAGATGGATGTACAAATAATGTATGGAGCCCATATTAATTTATGGGGGTTGGTGAGGTAATTCAATGATGATCCTCTAGTGGAATGGAACATCATTGATGGATCAAGTTTGTGTGGTTCCGATCCATCGGGTGGGCAAGATCCAACTCTTCCTCATGGTCCCTATCGTAGCCTAATATAAACCTCATGAAGTCTAGATCCAATGATGGAAGATTAAATCCCTAGATCCGACGGTGGAGATTAAATCTCTAGATCCGACGGTTGAAATTAAATCTCTAGTTCCGACGGTTGAGATTAAATCTCTAAATCCGACGGTTGAGATTAAAACCCTAGAACTGACGGTGGAGATTAAAACAAGGCTTAAGCCCAAATCTCTAAAAGGGGGGCTAATGGTTGGGCGGCAAAAGTTGTTGGTTCATGGTTTTTGGAGATTAGGGTTTTGCCTTTCATTGGCTTGGGCGGCAAGAAACCCTAGGGAGATTAGGGTTTGGTTGGGTGGCTAGGGTTTTGGGAGCTAGGGGTGGGCGGCAACATTGGGAGGAGATTTTCTTCTTCTTCCTAAGGTGTGGCTGGTTCCTCCATCTTCCCTCTACCTTGGCTTGAGCTCATTCTAATCTTCTTCCTCACTTCCATGGCCGGCCATAAGGAGAGCTTGGATTAGGGTTTGGAAGCTTAGGGTTTAGGAGGTTTGGGTGGCACCAAATAAGGAAGGTTTCTTCCTTTCTTCTTCATGCTTTGGTGGCCGGCGCCCATATCACTCTTTCCAGCCCTTGGGCAGCATCCAAAGACTCCTTCTCCTTCTCCTTGGGTGGTGGAAACAAGACTTAGGGGTTTCCCTTGATGTCTTGGATGGTTTCCACCATTATCTCCTTCTCCTTGTTGGCCGGCGGCAAGCATTTCTTTTGTTGCTTGTTGGTTGGCCATAGGAAGGAGATGAGCCTTGTTTCTATTCTTCCTCTTGCTTTGGATGAGCAAGGAAGGAAGATGTGAGATCTAGGAGCTTCAACTTGTGGAGGATCTTCGCCCACACGAAGTCTACAAGGAGGCTAGGACATACGATAGAAGATCAAGAGGTATAAAAGTTTTACAAGTTTTATTATTGATCTTTGCATGTTCTTATTAATATGATTGTATGTGTTGATTATACATGTCTACATCCATATGTATTTGTATAATCATGGACCCCGAAGATAAACACAAAAACCGACGATCCGTCCGTCGTCTCTTCCGCGGCTAACCAACTAGAAGAGCTTGGTTGCTTGAACAACTAGTTTGTTCAAGCGATCGCTCAAGTCGTTAGCACGATGATGAATTGGTTGAGCTTAGGAAACTCATCTCATCCGGATTAGTTTTCATTAGTGAAAATTTTAATCCGGGGACATGGGAGCCAATGAGCCTCCGAGCACAAGGATTCCATCACTTCCATCGGCTATTGTCATGCTAACGGTGTCTACACCGCCAAGGCACATTGGGCTTATGCTGCCAAGACTCCCACTTGGACTTTATGCCCCCAACCATTGGACTTATGCTGCCAAGACTCCACCCTTGGACTTTACACCGCCAATATCACTCCTTGGACTTTCCAAATGCCAAGACTCAAGCTTGGACTTTCCCTTGCCAACCCATGTTGGACTTTCCATGCCAAGACCCATGCTTGGACTTTTCCTTTGCCAAGACCCATACTTGGACTTTCCTTGCCAACTCATGTTGGACTTTCCCTTGCCAAGACCCATGTTTGGACTTTCCATGCCAAGTACTCAAGACTTGGACTTTCCCAATGCCAAGTGTCCCACTTGGACTTTCCATGCCAAGTACCTATGACTTGGACTTTACCATGACAAT
Source organism: Wurfbainia villosa (assembly GCA_025175895.1). Classification (NCBI taxonomy): domain Eukaryota; kingdom Viridiplantae; phylum Streptophyta; class Magnoliopsida; order Zingiberales; family Zingiberaceae; genus Wurfbainia; species Wurfbainia villosa. The sequence goes on from CM045994.1 coordinate 119,463,350, forward strand.
CATATTGTCATATGTTTTTGTCAAACATCAAAACATCGCTCGAGTCAAACTCGAGTCCGATCAATCGTGACTTGGGCTGATTGCACCAACACCTTCTAATAACGAAAGTCGTCTCCATTGTAAAATGGAGGTCGGATGGTGCTAAACCCTTCGAGATGAGCCATTTATACAAAAGAAAAGAAAACGCGTACCTTGCAAAAGAAAAATAACCAAAATGTACCAAGACTTTCATCTTGGATTAGTAGTGCGGGAGAGCGGATTTAAGTTAAATGAAAATCTCGAAAAGACATAAAATAATAAAAAAACTGTAAGAAATTACTAGATTTGTGGTTTCACCAAATTGTAGCACCCCTGGCTCTGATTCCAATTGTTGGATCGATTTGATCGCTAGAGGGGGTGAATAGTGCAAAACAAATTCTTCTTTTTCGTTCGATAAAGACACGAGTTTAGTGCAGCGGAAAGTAAAGTAAGACACAAGGAATTTACTTGGTTCACAACCTATGGATGCTAATCCAAGGCCTTAACGGTCCTAGACCATGTACATAGGGCAATCAACTATAATACTCCTCCTCGTCAGAGGTAGGAGTGAACGAGTACAAGAAGATACAAAAACCTTGAGGTAGAGGGACACTCCCCCTCTCCTTTTTATGATTAAAGCTCCGGAAATATAAACTTTAAAAAGAATATACTGAGTAGATGACTTTAAGTATTACTGACGACTTGAGGAGTTGATGCTTGAGCTTGTGTCGTCGGTGTTTCGACAGTGCTTCATCGTCGTAGAGTTGTTGGAGAGTCACGACGTTACGGGAGCAATTTGGAGCACTTAGAATTGATGAAATGGTGAGGAATGGACCTTATTTTATAGCCCTAGAAGTCCCCTCCTCGAGCACATCAAGATCTTACATCAATGGCCACCTCACCCTTGAAGAAAGGGATGAGTTTTGACTCTCCTCGAAGCTGATCCTTGACCAGTGGTTGAACTGATTCATTGGTCGGTTGAACTGATGGCCCAGCAGTTGAACTGATGGTTGGTCGGTTGAACTGATCCTTGACCGGTTGAACTGATGGCCAGAATTTTTGACTGCAATAAAGAGTTAGCTCGAAATATAAGTGAATTCGACGGTCACTTGCCGTCCGATCTCGACATAGACCTTCCATGGGAAGTCTTGGTCGGATCATCGCCTAAGGACGTCCCTGTATGAAGGACATGACCTCACTTCTCTTTACTCACTCGAGCTTACCTCAACATTTACCTTTGAAGCCTTGCTCCCTCCGAAGTCCTCCCGATGTTGCCCGACCACCACAGTTCCCTCCGAGTGTTGCCGACCTTCAGCTTAGCTTAGAATTTCTGCACACTTGATTCAGCTCGTGAGATAACAAAATAACCTTGACTTTGTGTCTTTGCCATAATCAAAACACAGGTTCGATTATCTGGTGCCTCTGCACCAACAAAAATAAACCACGCCGCAACAATCGATAGTAGGAAATACCTAGAATCGTAATTTTATAAGAATGCACCGTGATAGGCGACTTTTATAAGAATGCGCCGCGATAGACAAGTTATCCGAGATGCACCGTGATAGACAACTTTTATAAGAATGCATCGTGATAGGCCACTTATTCGAGATGCGTTGTGATAGGCGACTTTTATAAGAATGCGCCATGAGAGACGACTTATCCGAGATGCGCCGTGATAGGTGATTTTTATAAGAATGTGTCGTGATAGGCAACTTATCCGAGATGCATCATGATAGACGACTTTTATAAGAATGCACCGTGATAGGTGACTTATCCGAGATGCACCATAAAAGGCGGCTTTTATAAGAATGTGTCGTGATAGGCGACTTATCAGAGATGCGCCGTGATAGGCGACTTTTATAAGAATGCACCATGATAGACGACTTATTTGAGATGCGCCATGATAGGCGGCTTTTATAAGAATATACCGTGATAGGCGACTTATCCAAGATGCACCGTGATAGGTGACTTATCTGAGATGCGCCATGATAGGCGACTTTTATAAGAATGTATCGTGATAGGTGATTTATCCGAGATGCGCTGTGATAGACAACTTTTATAAGAATGTGCCATGATAGGTGACTTATCCAAGATGCACCGTGGTAGGCGACTTTTATAAGAATGCGTCGCGATAGGCGACTTAGAAATAATGCCTACAACAATGAGAGAAACTTTTTATTATTCAAGAGAAAAACACTATTACATACCCTCTGGCCATCACACATGATAAGGTCGTAAATGAAAAGTGTTCCATGACCGAGTGAGCTCTTTTCCCTCACTATCTCGAAGATAATAAGATTCCGAGCTAAGCTTCTTGATAATCTTGTAAGGACCCTCCCATCGGGATGCTAATTTGTGAACCTCCCTACTGGCTGTATTTTCTTCCATATAAAGTCACCAGGATAGAAGGAGTGAGGGGCAACTTTCTTATTGTAAGCTTGAGCTATCTTTCACTGAAAGGTGTCCATTCGACTGGCAGTGTTTTCTTGTGTCTCGATTACTAAGTCTAACTCTGTCAATCTTTTTTCATCATTGTTGATGATGCCCGAGGCATAAGCAAAAACTCTTGGTGACCCCATGCCAATTTCAACTGGGACAAGGGCTTCAGAGCCATAGACCAGGTGAAAAGGAGTGAGATCCGTGCTGTCTGTGGGGGTTGTCCGATACGCCCATAAAATACTTGGCAGCTCCTCCACCTAACTTCCCCTGTGTGGTCTTGCTTGATTTTAAGTCCCTGAATTAGTTCCCGGTTAGTGACTTCAGCTTGTCCATTGCTTTGGGGATAAGCCATCGAGGTGAAGGTCTATTGAATCTCTAGCTGCTAACACCATTCTTTGATCTTTCGACCTGGGAATTGTCGCCCATTATTTGAGACTAGTCTCCGAGGAATGTCGAATTGGCAAACTATGCTTTTCCAGAGAAACTTTAATATAGCCTCCTCAATTATCTTGGCCAAATGGCTCTGTCTCTACCCACTTTGAGAAATAATCCACGGTGACGAGGAACTTTTACGATTCGATATGGTCATGTCAAGAGGGCCTACTATGTCCATCCTCCACTGGTCGAAGGGGCATGATATTACGGACGCCTTCAATAACTCAGTTGGTTGTTGAGAGAAATTCGGATGCTTCTAACAGCTGAGACATACACGAACAGAATGAGCGGCATCCTTCTTGAGGGTTGGCCAAAAATATTCGACTAATAGAATCTTTCGAGCTAAGGATGTTCCTCCTGAATGGTTCCCGTAGCAGCCTTCATGTACTTCTCTCATAACGTACTCATCTTCTTCAGGACCAAAGAACTTGAGAAGAGGACGAGCGAAGATCCGCTTATATAGAGTATCACCATCTAAGACAAACTGAGCTCCTCTTTTCTTTATGAGTTACGCCTCAGCTCTGTCGTCCGGCAATACTCCCTTCTTTAGATAATCTATTAGTGGATCTCTCCAATCCAAAGGGCTTCTTGAGGTATTTTGATCTATCTGGGCGATAAGTTGAGTCTCGGCAAATGAGTCTTCTAGGCTCCAAGTGGTAAGTGCACTGATCATGCAAGCTAACTCATCGGCCTTCTGATTATCTGTCCGAGGAATTTTATGAAGAATTACCTCTTGGAATTCTATTGCCAACTTGCGGTAAGTCTGTATATAGAGTTGGAGTCGTTGATTGTTGGTATCAAAAGATCCTTTAACTTGCTCCACGGTTAGCTGTGAGTGGAAATGTAAGATAACTCAGGAAGTTCTGACATGTCAAGCCGCACGAAGACCAACCAGTAGAGCTTCATATTTGGCTTCATTGTTAGAGGCCTAGAAATTAAGTTGCATAGCTATTCGAATCATGTCTTCCTGAGGGGATATTAACAACACTCCGACACCACTTCCTTGCTTAGTAGCCGAGCCATCAACATATATTTTTCATACCTCATTCTTCTCATACCCCGGTGTCTCGACCAGGAAATCTGCCAGTACTTATCCTTTGAGAGCTGTCCGAGGTTGGTACTGAATATCATACTCGGCTAATTCTGTGGTCCATTTGATCAAGCGACCAGAGGCCTCAGGATTATTTAATATTCTTCCCAAGCCGTTATTGGTCAATATCGTGACCAGATGGGATAAGAAATAAGGACGAAGCCTCCAAGCCGTTATGAGAAGAGCAAGAGCCAATTTTTTCAATGTGGTATATAAGCTTTCAACAGCTTTTAGCAGGTGGCTAATGAAATAAATTAGGAATTGCTTCCCATCCTCCTACCGAATTAAGACGAATGACACAACTTCTTTGGATGTAGCCAAGTATAATTGCAAGCTTTCTCCCGCTACTAGCTTGGCTAGCGTAGATAGTTCAGATATGTATTGCTTTAACTCCATGAATGCTCGTTCACATTTTTCATCTCATGAAAATTGAGCTGACTTGTGGACTATTTTAAAAAAGGGTAAACTCCTCTCAGTCAACTTAGGGATGAATCATGAGAGCACTATTATCCTCCCCAATAGCCTCTGTACTTCTTTGGTATTTCAGGGAGAAACCATATTTTGCAAGGCTTGAGCTTTCTCGGGATTGACTTCAATACCTCGCTCAGTTACGATGTAGCCGAGAAATCTGCCATTTCTAACGCTAATTTGACACTTGCTAGGATTGAGTTGGACTCCATATCGGCGTAATGTGCTAAACATCTCGACCATGTCTTTGATAATATCCCCAACCTTGGTGGACTTGATAAGAATGTCATCTACATATACTTCAATATTTCGGCCAATCTGTGACCGAAAGACCTTATCCATCAACCTTTGGTAAGTGGCGCCAGCATTCTTCAATCTGAATGGCATGACTTTGTAGCAAAAAGTGTCATCCGCCATGACAAAGCTGACTTTTCTTGGTCTTCCTGGGCTAGGGGAATTTGATGATACCCCTGATAAGCATCTAACATGCAAATGAGTTTGCATTCTCCCGTGGAGTCAACTAGTTGATCTATCTGAGGCAAGGGGTAGCAATCTTTAGGGCATACTTTATTAAGGTCGCAAAAATCTATACACACCCTCCAATTGCCTCCTGACTTAGGAACTAGTACAACATTTGATAGCCACTCGGGGAATTGGACCTCTCGATGTATCTAACTTTAAGCAACTTTTGTAGTTCGGCTCAGATGATCTGATCTTTTTCTAGGCCGAAGTGTCTTATCTTTTGTTGCACCAGTTGAGCTCTGGGTAGGACGTTCAACTGATGTTCCATGACGACTTGGAAGATGCTTCTGTTTCGCTCCTCTGACCAAGTGAAGACGTCCCGGTTGTCTGAAAGGCAGTTGACCACCCTTTGCTTTAGCTCGGGTGACAAGTCGGCAGCAACTCGGACAACTCGGTTGGGTTGGTCCGACCATATCAGCACTGCCTCATCTTCACCTAAAGTCTCTTCTCAGAGGGTATAGACTTCTATGCCTTCAATCTTCTGACTCTTCCTGGGACCCATCCGGACTTCCTTCACATAACATCTTCTAGCAGCCTTCTGATCTCCCACGGCTTCTCCCACCTGATTGTTTACAAGGAACTTGATTTTCTGGTGGTAAGTAGATATGGCGGTTTCGAAGGAGTGCAACGCTGACCTTCCCAAAATAACATTGTAGGTCGAGGCAACATCCATCACTATGAAGATGGTTATTCTAGTCTGACGGAGGGATTCTTCTCCTAGAGATAAAGGTAAATCAATCTTGTCGAGCAGAGATACTTCATGGCTCAAGAAATCGAATAAAGCAATATTCATCGATTGAAGCTGAGCTGAGTCAAGCTGCATGCAGTCAAAGGTTTCTTTAAATAAAATATTGACTGAGCTACCTGTGTCCATAAAGATTCGTGCCACATCATAGTTAGCTATAGTGGTTCAGATCACCAAAGCATCGTCATGTGGAACAGAAACTCCTTGCAGGTCCTTGGGGTCGAAGTTTATTGATGGCCCTTCGGTGCGTCTTCGGCTGGTGCCCACCTCCATGTTTTCCAGCCTCCTCCCATGAGCTTTACGGGCCTGGTTTGAATCCCCATATGTAGCTCCACCTGCAATCATATTAATGGTACCTCGATGTGGAGTGTTAGCCAAGTTTCTCAGAGAATCATGCTGGGAGGCATGCTGTCTTGGGGAGAACTCCAGATCTATTTGCAGGGTTTTAGCTCGCCTAGTAGATCCATCCGGCGAAGGTTGGCGAGCCTGTCTTGGAGGAACTCGTCAGGTACTATTTTTCGGCTCTGGCCATGCCTCTATCAGTGGAAATCCAGGCTGAGTATTTAGACTCTGCTGTTGCTCCCGCATTACCTGTCTGATCTCCTTGGCCAGATTGTGACATTCTCGGGTGGAGTGGCCATACACTTGATGGAAGGCGCAAAATGGAGCGGGCTAATTCGACACCAATGGTTGCTGAGCAGTCTCCTGAACTACATGAATTACTTTGTCCCTAGCTAGACACAATGCATAAGAGTGAGGAGTTCGTGAAGGATGCGGAAATGTAGGGACAAGAGCTTTCTTATTCGGGCATGGTGGATGAGGTTTGATGGATTCTCCTGTGGATTTCTGCTCATCCGCAGCTCTCTCGGCTTCTTCCAAATTGATGTATAGTTTTGCTCGTCCTAGCAGGGCTTCAAAACTGGCGAGAGGTCTTTTCATCAAAGATTTAGAAAAGTCTCCCCGCACTAGGCCTTGAGAAAAGGCATTAACTACTGTCTCGGGCGAGACACTCGAGACGTCCATGGCCGCTTGATTAAAATGGTGTATGTATTCCCTTAGGGACTCCTGGTTTCTCTGCTTTATAGACAAAAGGTATTGAGAAGTTATATGGTACCTGTCATGCCCCAAGAGTATGTCATGCCGAAAAGCAAACGGACAGCATTTCTCCTATACGTGGCAACATATCGGGTTAATACAAGGCCCGTAGGCCCACAACTACATAACATATATATGGACAATACTAAACAATACAACCACAACAACAAAAAGGTGCGCACCGGTGCGACTCTAACATACTACACAAAAACAACATACAAACCAACATCCAAATACAACACTGATTATACATGGTCATAATACAAAACAACAGCGGAAGCAAATACGTGGAAAATCCCAATTGTTCGGTGTGAGAAGGGATCAGCTGGCGGAGCTCCGAACGTCCAAGGAAATCTTCTACCTGTTACTTGGGCGACAGGAAACCCAGGGCCCTGGGTGGTGAGTATAACTCAGGGGTAATATATAGAAAGTGCATGAACAACATACAGGATATAGAGATCTACAAGTATACATGTGAAGATCTACAGATATACAACATGAGTCCAATAGATATATAGTTCTATCCAAATCTAGTAATAATTAACCACAGTATAGTCATACTCAATGTATATACTAAACTGATCAACTAAACATGAAGTAATGTACCAACGTACCTGACGGTCTGCAACACCATAAGCTATATCATCCTGAACAGATATACAATAACATAACCCATATAACATACCAAGTCAATCCCATACCTAACCAAAACTCAGACATATGAACAGTATATAATCACCTGTAATAACATCCCGATCCATACCACACTATAACATGACGCTAATCAAATGCATACAACAGTCTAGACCAACACATATATCATGCTCAACACACAGCAGTATATAATATGCAAATGACATGTATCATGATGTACAAACATATGCAACAAACAAATGCAGCATCTCACAGGCATATGTAAAACATATATCGAATACATGCATACATATATATATCAGCAATGCATATGCATGACCATGTCTGCGGACCTGTCCAACCACGACCCTAGTATGGCTCGGGTGGCATGACATAACAACTATCCCGACTCCAGCCGCCACCACTCTCGAGTGACCGAGTTGGGTAGTATGAAACCGTAGCTAGCCGCCACAGAGCTATATGCTACTCACACGGGGGTCCTTGCTGCTAGTCGCTCCGTCTCTACCCATGAGTGGACTAGCACCACACCCAGGACAACTGCACATCACACGACCACCATCTATAGTGGGTGAGTGCGCTAACTACCACTCCGCACAGTGGCCAAGTGCACATCTCCAGCTACCACCATCCATAGTGGCCGAGAACGGCACACACAACAATGCTCTTCCCTTAACCCTGCTACCACTACCCCGAGTGGCCGGGAAGGCAGGATGACTAGCGACCCGTCTCAACCACAAGGGAGACCCAGTCGTCAGCATGCATGCAATGCAATGATGCATAGCTCCATACATGTATCCTCGCCACACTCCCTATCCCACGGGGAGTCCTGGTCAACCAAAAGTCAACTATGCAAGGACTACAATCCACAAGACTCTCTCTATCAATCAGAGAGTCATACACAACTGATAGTCAATCACGCTAAGACCTCTAGTCTGTAACGAGATACTGTCGACAATCCATATAACCATGCACAGATATACGATCCACAATGGATATACAATCATGCTAGGACCTCCAGTCCATAGTCACCTACTAACAACCACACACTTATCTATACACAAACAACTAGATCCACCATAGATGCACCACTGATATGGGTATGATATAACAATCGACTCCATGATCTAATCCATCACCTAACCCTAGTGATGTAATACGGTAACCCAATCTGAGGTCACAAAGATAACCCTAACCATCTGTACTTACTGTACATCCATCAACTAACACATAATAGGGTTTATAGTTCCTATCCATGCTAGATAATCAATAAAGTAACAACAATATATCTCAAAGGTCAAGGGCAGTACAAGCAAATGATTGAATAAGAGTGGATCTAAGATCAATGCAATAGCATAAGTCCAAATTCATGCACCAGATTCAGATCAAAACTACCTGACCAGGTAGATATTACCCACCTGATACGAAGCTCGAACTATCCTCACGACCGTGGACGCGCTTCATATCCCAAACCTGCACATAATAACAAACAATAATTAAGTACAAGTATCCAACAAACGTAGGAACTAAACACTACATCGTTCCTATACTCGCATCCTTTCCTCACCTACGAGTTATAACCTCGAACACACACACCTCTCGTAACCCTAAACCTATCATCTACAAAATCCACAAGATTATCAATGCTCAGAATAATCTAAGCTTATCCCAATATCCAAATCACATACTACAGGTCTGAAACACCTTGCACAGAACAATATAAGAAGGGGAAAAACAAAGTTCATATCGGAACTACACTTAATACTGCATTCACCCAAAACATAGAGCAGTTTATCAATATATTCTACAGTCATGGCAGTTACCTCCCCAACAGCCAGATCAATCAATAATCCAGAACTTCCAATCATTCCCAAAATCAATTATAATTCACTATCTCTAATACCCACAGATCAACCTAACGTCAATTGGATCTCTCAACTCCACCCAGCTATCTTCTCCTTCTCACTTACAGCCGGCACAACACCTAGATCTTGAACACCATGAACAGATCACAACACAAATACCATTCCATCGAATCTCACAACATTAATACAACACAACATTCACAACAGTTACAGAGGAAAAAAAGGGATAAACAAAACTTACCGGCCAAATCTTCACCGGCAGCCCCTCCCTTGTTCACCGGAGTAATCCAACGATGCTAATCCCCTCTTCCCCGATCTGTTCATTCTGCTCAATGGTTGTTGCCCCTCTCCCCTCAACGATCGGAGTAGATTCCGACAGAATTTGTGAAGCCCCAGCTTAGATCGAAGACTCGATGAAAACTACCGCTGACCCCAGCTCCCAGCGAGGTCTCTCACCCGACGGAGTTCGACCGGAGTCCCTCCCGCCGACTGGATCTCCTATCAAAAGCGCCAACATCAGCTCGCGGGATAACAATAATCCAAGTCAGAAAAATCGCCGCCAAGCAGACAATAGAGAAGAAGAGAAAATAGGCAAAACTTGTAGGAGTGGCGCACCGGATCGGGTCATCATCGAGAACCCTAAGCCACAAGCTTCTCCTCTTGAAATCACCAACTCGAGCAGCTGCAGTGTCGGCCGACGAGAGACAGCAAAGGTCAACCGAAGCTCAGCTCGACACGATATAAAATGGCGATGAAAGGACAAGGAAGAAGAGACGCTGATGAACCAAGCTTCGAGATCCAAGGCGACTGCCAATCGGGTCGGCGTCGGAGGAGATCGGTCGCAGCGACGAAGAGGGAAGAATCGCGCGATCGGGATTTAGGGAGAAGAAATCGCTGCTGGGAAAGGAATTAATGGAATCTACATCCGGTTCGACCTTATAACCCCACTGCTTGTGGTTAAGCTAGCCTAGGTCAAGTCCGAATTAGCCTAAGTTGACCCAACCACATGTTTAAGCTCAAATCTTCCTCGTATGGTCTCCTTTTGAATCCAGAAAAATTCTATGAATTTTCGAGAAATTATATAAGACAATTTCTCAACTAATAAGTTTTTTTTTTCCATATTTTACATTCTCCCCCACTAATAAAAATTTGGTCCCCAAATTTTCGACTCATGTACGAGTATGAGATGTCACAACAATCATCTCAAGTATCCTGAGCAAAGTCACACCTCAAGTGACTAAGTGGGGTACTGAGCTCGAATATTACATTCCATCTCTTATACATACGCTCTCAATCAACCTATTGAGAGGTCAATAACTGTACCAGAGTGGAGCTCTATACCCGTAACCGATGGGAGACTTTGCTAGAATCGTAAGGTGAACCATGAATCACTATCAGAAATGATACTCAAGGATACTCCATGGATATAATTCCATCAAGCGATCCAACGAAGTTCATCTTACGGCTCGGAAGAAAATGAGCGGACCTAGCTAATCGATCATTGACTACCTAAATCCTATCAAGTCTTTTTCGAATTCTAAATAATCTCCCAACACAGTCTAACGTACTAGGCTCCCATTTCATCACGGTACGTAACCCTACCGATCACAATATTCCACCTTTGCTTGTTGACATACCCAACATCAAACTATGAAATCAATCGTGTCCCATACATCGTTCCACCAACATGAATGTCTCAATACTCACTATTTTCGGATACCCTCCGAATAAATCATCACCCTCGAATGAAGAGTCTCCTGGAACAAGATAATAACTACTAAGCTCCACGTCAAATATATGACAACTTATCTCGCAGTTCCTCAACTGACGTAGGCATAAGACACGTCTCATACAACTGCATCGGAATCGCTCCAATCCCTGAAATGTTGCATCTATGTGCAGTACCCTTCCATCCCCAACGGAAGGACTAACTAACACTAATGCAAAAGTTAGTCACCGTCTAGGCCCTGAAACCTAGCTTCACAAACTTCCGACTAGGTGATTTCCATCACCTTCTTAGTCCAACAAGTCGACAGTATAGTATCTCTAGAGCATCCTATCCACATCTACGATAAACACCAAATCAATCTAGGGAAACCACAACTTCCCTTAAGATGGTGAATATATCCCAAAAATATATCATCCACAGATATGATGTCAATCGACCTCAAATACTCCAAGAGTACTTGATTCCTCAAATCCATGAACGACAAAATCGTCGATAAGTCTAACAACATTATCAATATCTCCTAAAATTCATACCAAGTATGAAATATCGTCTTCTACACACTTGCATTCTTTTACTCTACGCTGATGATATAAAAATCACCACACCGATATTGATAACTGTATGACACCAAGTCACTACAATATCAACCCTCTAATCATAGATCAACCCTAGGATATACACAGGTGTCCTTTAGCTGATCTAAACAGATCATCTATCCATGACGAAGGATATCCATTTCCTACAGCTTCCACGCACCACCATCGATAATTGATGCATAACCACAAAGGTCTGTCCCTCTCTTAACAAAGAGTTTCAGAACTTCTCTAGAAGGAATACTGAAATGGATAAATATCCCCTCCAACACCTCCTATAATCGCAACTTACGTTCTTCCTATTTCCAATAAAAATCATCTCCCGATATGAGGTCTCCACTAACGGAACTATTTCCGAAATCACCCTCAATCGCATATTCCACTTGCCCATACAGTGGCAAGCCCGGGAGTTCATCCGAAACTACATCCGAATACTCTTAGATTATACGCACATCCGAGAGACATATTATATCATCATTCCAACCATTTTACTATCTGTAAAGATATACCTATGGTAAAAGTATATCTATCAAAGTCTCAGGGCATCCCTTGACTTCGTGATCGTTGGTCAAAATCTCACCTGACGGTAGAGATACCACCAACCCACAAATCGATAGGAACCCTTCTAATCCTATCTAAGAACATTCTAGATAAAGATATCTATAAACTACTAGTATCTCTCAATACATCCACAAATAGGGTAACCTAAAGTAATACCCCAAATAACCAATTCTTCGGTCTTCTATACCTCTTCTCGAGTAACCATGTAAACTCGCCCAATATTTGTTCTTGACGACTGAGCTCAAGTATCTGCAAAAGTCTGCCATGGAGGAGCTGAAATCAACTGCTGAACTGAGATACAATACCCCATATGTCTGCAATGGAGATGGTAAACATCATTGTACTGAGCATCGAGTACACCACCGCTCGAAAATACCAATAATCACAACATCGTAGCATGCTCCAACTCTACGAAAGGTATAGCTACAGCTGAAGAATACCGCATAGATACGACCATCGTCGTAACCTCTCTCCTCTGTACAAATCATAACCATGCCTGGGAAGGTAACAGTTGTTGTCATATGGATGTCTGAATCTTCTAAGATGTCTTCCGTTGATACTGCTGAGTAAATTGCTTCTCCCGGATGGAAGTATCAAAGAGTTCCAACTATATCTGAGGTAGTAGATCGCTGCTGATATGATAACCCAATCCTCTGCGATGATCTTGGCTTCTGAGGTTGTGGATTGTCCTCTCAAAAGCTTCATCCATAGTCTTCAACTGAGTCTTCAAAGTACATACTCTCCTCGTAGATACTGACTGCTTATAGTAGAAACGGATAAAATGATCCATCGAATAATCTGACTTTGTATCATCGTGATCCACATTGCACGCTCATAATCCCTTCGGAGTCTTTCCTCTGATTTCACTGATAAACATGAGAAAGTGCTGACGATCTGCAATCGATCTTCTATGGTCGGAAAACTCTCCAATAGTAGTTAGTGACTCATGACTCTAATCTCGCTCCTTTTATCAAATATTCAGAGACTTCTGATTCCAATAATTTGACTTGCAATGTCTGCTTATCAAATCTCCAACTCTTAAAACACTTGCTACGGAGTCATTTCTATACACATGACTCGGTCTAAGGACTTCCGGTAGGATCGGATAGGAGATCCAATCATCCTGATCAAGATGTCAACCGATAATCCATGGGTGGCCAAAACCAACCCAATCATATCCTTGAGCTATTAGGTGGTCGTAATCTTCGCAAGTCTAATGACTTTGCATGGTACTCTCATTACCAAACGATCACCCAACCTAAAGCTCAAGAATTCCCTGACGACGAGTCAAAGAAAATGACGTGGAAAAATACTCTCTCACAACATCACTAACTGTGACCAAGTGATACCTTATTTCCCGAAGGCTATTTCCTATCTCTTCCACCAAATACCGGCTAGATCCGGATAATGGTATTCAACTAACACTACTTTATTTGTATAACACAAGTTAAGTACTCAAAAGTACCTTCAAAGTTATACAACCTAACCCGACCATCTCAAGGATCAAAATCCCTATGAATATCATCCCCTAATTTTCTACTATCTGCATCAGCAATAGTATACTCGCTTAGTCCATTACTCCTCAGGTAACAATCTGACAAGTATAATTAGTGAAAATCCTTAGGACTGTAATCTTTGATCTCCATAAGAGATGTGACTGCCTAACCTCTACTTTCCGACTCGATATCAGTCGGCTCTCAAAGGTAATTGTCTTTTCAATAGCAGGTACATGTCTAATAACCTCCACATATCGTTCCCATGGCCAACTCAAACCATGGTTACGAATAGTGACTAACATACTACAAGTCATGCACTGTTATAAGCAACTAAATGCATAGCCAACAGAAGGATATGTAATAACAGTTAACATACCTTAAACCTTGTAGCTCGGAGATGTCCGCAACAGCCAGATCCCAGAACTCACAAACCAAAACCGAGTAAAGCAAAACTCGATGTCCGAACGAAATAAAATTCGAAAGTGGACTTCGCAACCTAGGGCTCTGATACCAATAAAATTGTCACGCCCTGAGAGTATGTCGTGTCGAAAAGTAAACGGACGACATCTCTCCTGTACGTGACAAAATATCGGGTTAATACAAGGCCCGTAGGCCCACAACTACATAACATATATATGGACAATACTAAACAATACAACCACAACAACAAAAATGTGCGCATCGGTGCGACTCTAACATACTACACAAAAATAACATACAAACTAACAGCCAAATACAATACTGATTATACATGTCCATAATACAAAACAACAGCGGAAGAAAATACGTGGAAAATCCCAATTGTTCGGTGTGAGAAGGGATCAGCTGGCGGAGCTCCGAACGTCCAAGGAAATCTTCTACCTGTTACCTGGGCGACAGGAAACCCAGGGTCCGGGGTGGTGAGTATAAACTCAGGGGTAATATATAGAAAGTTCATAAACAACATACAGGATATAGAGATCTACAAGTATATTTGTGAAGATCTACAGGTATACAACATGAGTCCAATAGATATATAGTTCTATCCAAATCTAGTAATAATTAACCACAGTATAATCATACTCAATGTATATACTAAACTGATCAACTGAACATGAAGTAATGTACCAACGTACCTGATGGTCTACAACACCATAAGCTATATCATCCTGAACAGATATACAATAACATAACCCATATAACGTACAAAGTCAATCCCATGCCTGACCAAAACTCAGACATATGAACAGTATATAATCACCTGTAATAACATCCTGATTCATACCATACTATAACATGACGCTAATCAAATGCATACAACAGTCTAGACCAACACATATATCATGCTCAACACACAACAATATATAATATGCAAATGACATGTATCATGATGTACAAACATATGCAAAGATCTCACGTGCATATGTAAAACATATATCGAATACATGCATACATATATATATCAACTGTCATGGACTCCAACCACGACCTGAGATGGGTGGCACGACATGACAACTATCCCGACTCCAGCCGCCACCACTCTTGAGTGACCGAGTTGGGTAGTATGAAACCGTAGCTAGCCACCATAGAGCTATATGCTACTCACACGGGGGTCCCTATTGCTAGTCGCTCCGTCCCTACCCATGAGTAGACGAGCACCACACCTAGGACAATTGCACATCACACGACCACCATCTATAGTGGGTGAGTGTGCTAACTACCACTTCGCACAGTGGCCAAGTGCGCATCTCCAGCTACCACCATCCATAGTGGCCGAGAACGGCATGCATAACAATGCTTTGCCCTCAACCCTGCTACCACTACCCTGAGTAGCCGGGGAGGCAGGATGACTAGTGACCCGTCTCAACCACAAGGGAGACCCAGTCGTCAGCATGCATGCAATGCAATGATGCATAGTGATAAAACTCATTTTGGGTAGTTTATATTGGCTTTAATAATTGATGATTCTATCTTTTTATTGTTTAATTGTGGAGAATTAGCACAATTTATGAGCAGGACTTGTGTTGGACTATAATGATCATTCCTACATAATTTGGATTGATTTTTAACATTTTCGATGTCTTCTTGTAGGATACAACCGAGCACAGGCGTGTCGACACGAGCAGTGCCAAAACGACACGGGCTTTGGACGCAGCCGAGCACAGGCATGTCGCTCTTTTCCCGTTACACGACACGGGCTTTGTACACAGATGAGCACGGGCGTGTTGCTCTCTGACTGTCATGACACGGGCAGTACCAAAATGACACGGGCTTTGGACACAGCCAAACACAGGCGTGTCGCTCTTTGTCCATCACGACACGGGCAATATCAAAACGATGACATGGGCGTGTCGTCTTGGCAAGGGCAGCAGGAAGTTAAAAATTCAACGAAGATTTTGGGCTAAAATGAAAAGAAGCGAAGGCGGTAAAAAGGGGGGAGTCCTCTTCGTTCAATTCATTCGGATCTGAAGTCACTTCACGCATCATCGGAGCGGAGGCAAGGGATTCCTCTTCATTCCGTTCATCTTCGATCTGAAGTCACTTCACGCATCATCGGAGCGGAGGCAAGGGATTCCTCTTCGTTCCATTCATCCTCGATCTAAAGTCACTTCATGCATCACCCGGAGCGGAGGCAAGGGATTCCTCTTCGTTCCGGTCATCTTCGATCCGAAGTCACTTCACGCATCGCTTCACTTCTTCCGGTGGCAAGAGATACAGGGAGATTACTAGATCTAATTTCTTTTACATTGTTGAGCAGTTATTAGATTTGTTTGGCTTGTTGAGTGTTTGGTTGAATTTCCCCATCGTAGTTTAGATGCTATTTAGTTTTCATTTTTCTCCGTTTATTCAGTTGTTGCACTGATTTACTCTTCGAATGTTCTTTACTTCAAGAATGCACATAATTCGTTATGATTAGTTTTCTTTCTTGTTTTCCCGTGAGATTAGATGATTTAGGAATCAATACATAACCCCCCCCCCCTCTCTATTCAATCTAAAAAAAAAGAGAATCAAAACCGCAATAACCATTTGAATCATCATACACCATCTTCAATCGTTGGGAGACGACTCGAGTCATCCTATACTACTTTAGTTAGGGGGATTCGGTATTACAAATTGGTTGAGCTCATTTAGACGACAATCTGAGTCATACATCAATTTTTGGCGCCGCTGTGGGATTGATAGAGGTGCATAGGCTTCTAATGTGTTTGCTTGAAAATAATTTTACTTCTCAATTTCCAATTCTATTTCCATTTACTTGTATTCTTTGAGGAGGTAATATAATTTTTTTTTAAGAAAACAATTTGACATTTCAATACCTCATTATACTTGTCGTTGCTATACATTTCTACACCGATTGTGTCTTGTTTACTTGCTTGCAAGTGAGACTATAGTGCATGACTAGGACATCTGAGCGGATACCATACGATCCAGAGATTGTGAACATTCCACGCTTCTGAGAGCTCAGAGGATTTCAGTGATTAGCATGGAGGACAACAACACAAAAAGCAGTGATAGAACACTCAGAGAATTGGCAGAGCCAAATGTAGCTTATCAACCTTCGTGTATCATGTATCAGGGACTTGAAGGGGATTTTGAGCTAAGATCAGGGGTAATTCATCTGGTACCAAAGTTTCATGGCTTAGCTGGTGAGGATCCAAACAGACACCTCCAGGAATTCCATATGGTGTGCTCAACCATGAAGCCTCAAACCATATCAGAGGATGACATGAAGCTCAGGGAATTTCCATTCTCATTGACAGACAAGGCTAAGGATTGGTATTACTATCTTCCCCCAGGATCCATTACTAGTTGGAATGATATGAGCAAAATATTTCTGGAGAAATTCTTTCCTGCATCAAGGATTGCAGCAATCAGGAAAAATATATGTGGAGTTCAACAACTGATTGGGGAAACATTATACGAGTATTGGGAGCATTTCAAGAGACTCTGTGCGAGCTGCCCCCAACACCAAATTAGTGAGAAATTGTTGATTCAATACTTTTACGAAGGATTGTTACCTATGGATAGGAATATGATAGATGCTGCTAGTGGAGGAGCGCTTATAAACAAAACACCTTTTCAAGCCAAGGAACTTATTGAGATTATGGCAGCTAACTATCGACAAATTTGGGAGTCGATTTGTACCCATCAAGAGTGTGCATCATGTTCGGGACTCGATCAACAACCTAGAATCGAGAGTCGGTTGGATGGGATTGAAACAATGTTAAGGCGGATAGCTATTAGTCGACTCGACAGTATATACTCGATCCGCTCAACCAACACGAGTTTGCGGCATTTGTGCGGTCAGCGACACTCACGATACGCTTAACCTTGCAATGAAGAAGGAGGGTTTGTCTCGGACCGGTGGCGAGAAATATGTTTGAATAGATCGCAATATCAGCAAACACAAAGATCACAGTATGATCCTATGTCAACTACATACAATCCTGGATGGAGAGATCATCCAAATCTGAGGTATGGAAATAATTCTACACAGCAGCAGACTAATCGGGTACAACAACCATCATTCCAAACACGCAAAACAAACTCTGGAAGTTCATAATAGTTCCACGCAGATAAACCTTCCCAGATTTCACAATCACAAATTTATTTCGACTAAGTCATTTAGATTCATCCACACAGATTTGAAAGACATGATGCAAAGAACTTTTGTTACAACAACAAGCACAATTTCAACAACAACAGAGGAGTGATAGTGCCATTCAGAATTTAGAAAGGCAAATGAGTCGATGGCTCGACACTCGGCCAGATTTAGGGTCCACTAACTACCAAAAGACTATTCCAAACCCCAGAGGGAATGTGAGTGCTATGTCATTAAGGAGTGGGAAAACTATGATATATCCCAACCTTCCGAGATCTGCCACAGTTCATGCACCTGTGCCTATAGCAGTTTCTGACGAAGAAAAGGAACAAAAATTACAATCAGGTGATAAATCGCAAGAGGTAGTGCAGATTCCTTTCCCTCAAAGAGCAGGAATTTCTGAGAAAAATGTTACTGCAGGAAGGACTAATGATCTCGAAGAATTGGTGGACATTTTCAGTAAGGTGGAAGTAAACATACCATTATTGAAGGTTATCAAACATATTCCAAGATATGCTAAGTTTTTGAAGGATCTTTGTGTTCATAAGAGGAAACTGAAAGGTAATGAATTGGTAAGCATGGGAAAGAATGTATCAGCTTTGATTCAGGCACTGCCTAATTTAAATGTAAAGATCCAGGAATGTTTACCATACCATGTGTGATTGGAGAATGCAGATTCTCAAATGCAATGTTGGATCTGGGTGCATCCATTAATGTCATGTCTAAGTCTGTTTTCCTATCCCTAGGTATTGGACCATTACAACCGACTGGGGTAATTATTCTATTAGCCAATCGAAGTTTAGCTCATCTAGATGGAGTTATTGAAGATGTCTTAGTTAAGGTGAAGGATCTGATTTTTCCAGCTGATTTCTACGTTCTTGATATGGAAGGAGATATGACTTCAAGCCAGACTCCTCTGATTTTAGGGAGGTCGTTCCTCAAGACTGCAAGGACAAAGATTGATGTACATGCAGGAACATTGACCATGGAGTTTGGAGACACAGTGGTACAGTTTGGCATTCTTGAAGCAATGAGGTATCCTGAAGAAGATCACTCACTACTTAACATTGATATTCTTGACGAGTTGGAAGGTAGTGCAGAGACTTCGTGGATTGATAGGGATACCGACTCTGAGGTAATAGAAGATGACTCTATTAGCATCATTGATAACATTGAGGATGCTTTTGCAGGGAATTCATTAATAGAAGCAGGTCCTGAAAAATTGTTTCCTTCCCATGATCAACCTCCAAAACTGGAATTGAAACTTCTACCGGAGCACTTGAAGTATGCTTACCTGGGGAAAGAGAAGGAATTACCGGTCATTATTGCTAAGAATTTAGGAGCAGATCAGGAGATAAGGTTGTTAGATCTGCTAAGGCTTTATCAGAAGGCCATAGGATGGACCATTGCAGATATTCACGGCATCAACCCTTCCTTTTGCATGCATAAGATTTTTCTGGAGGAGAACAAGAACCCAGTCAGGCAACCACAGAGAAGATTGAACCCATTGCTTACCGAAGTGGTAAAGACAGAGATTCAAAAATTGTTGCAAGCAGGTATCATTTATCCCATTTCAGATAGTCAGTGGGTGAGCCCAATACATGTGGTACCAAAGAAATCGGGGATGACAGTGATTGTCAATGAGGACAGTGAGATGATTTCCACAAGAGTGAAAAATTCATGGAGGGTGTGCATAGATTATCAGAAGCTTAACCAGGCTACAAGGAAGGATCATTTCCCACTACCTTTTATTGATCAAATGTTGGAGAGATTAGCGGGAAAGACTCATTACTGCTTCTTAGATGGATTTTCTGGATATTATCAGATTTGCATAGCACCCAAGGACCAGGAGAAGACTACATTCACATGCCCCTACGGGACATTTGCATTCCGACGCATGCCCTTTGGGCTCTGCAATGCTCCAGGTACATTTCAGCGATGCATGGTAAGCATTTTTGCAGATTTATTAGAGCATTGTATGGAAGTATTTATGGATGATTTTACCGTGTATGGCTCATCATTCGATGAATGTTTAGATAGTCTTTCTCAAGTTTTGCAGAGATGTGTGGAACCGACTGGTCTTAAACTTTGAGAAGTGTCATTTCATGGTTGAACATGGCATTGTTTTAGGACATATTGTTTCGAGTAGGGGCATAGAGGTAGATCCTGCTAAGGTCAAGGTTATTTCTTCTTTGTCTTATCCCACATGCGTGCGGGAGGTTCGAGCTTTCCTTGGTCATGCAGGTTTTTACAGGAGATTCATTCAAAATTTTAGTGATATAGCCCTTCCCCTTTCACGCTTACTGCAAAAGGATGTGGAATTTGGATTCGATCAAAAATGCAAGGACGCTTTCAACCAACTCAGGGATGCTCTCATCTCAGCTCCTATTATGAGTTCTCCTAATTGGGAATTACCTTTTGAATTAATGTGTGATGCTTCTAATTTTGCAGTGGGTGCAGTGTTGGCTCAAAGGGTTGACGGAGTTTCACATGTTATCTATTATGCATCCAAGACGTTAGATCCTGCTCAAGCAAATTATACAACCACGGAAAAAGAGCTTCTGGCCATTGTGTTTGCGTTGAATAAGTTTCGTTCATATTTATTGTGCTCTCATGTGGTTGTCTTTTCAGATCATGCAGCTCTCAAATTCCTTTTAAAGAAGTCAGATGCAAAGCCCAGATTAATCAGATGGATACTTCTACTCCAAGAATTCGCCGTGGAAATACGCGATAGGAGTGGAAAGGAAAATATGGTGGCTGATCATTTGAGCAGAATCATGCAGGATAGGGAGCTTACACCCATTCCAGATTGTTTTCCAGATGAACAACTCCTGACACTGCAAGGGGAAGTACCATGGTATGCTGACATCGTTAATTATTTGGTTGCACGTGTTATACCTGCAAATTTCTCTCAAGTACAGGTTAACAAATTAAGATGTGATGCTAAATACTATGTTTGGGATGAACCTTACTTGTGGAAGTGGTGCAGCGATCAGGTAATTAGACGATGTGTTCCTAACGGCGAGTTTCAATCTGTTCTTACATTTTGCCATTCTTTATCTTGTGGAGGACATTTTGGACCACAAAGAACAGCTAGGAAAATTTTAGATTCAGGTTTATATTGGCCTAGTCTGTTCCGTGACGCATATGAGTTTACTAGAACATGCGAACAATGTCAAAAAGTCGGGAGTATTGGACGTAGAAATGAGATGCCCCACCTATTTTGTTTTGTGAAGTGTTTGATGTATGGGGAATCGACTTTATGGGTCCATTTCCTGTTTCTTATGGTTTCACATACATCTTATTGGCGGTGGACTATGTTTCCAAGTGGGTGGAAGCTATTCCTACCAGGACTGATGATGCATCTGTGGTTGTTAGTTTTGTTAGGTCAAACATCTTTTGCAGGTTTGGGTGGCCCAGGGCGATCATTAGTGATCAAGGGTCCCATTTTTGTAATAGACACATGAAGATGCTGCTTAACAAATATGGTGTTTTGCACAAAGTTGCTACTGCTTATCATCCTCAGACAAACCGGCAAGCAGAGGTATCAAATAGAGAGATTAAGCAGATTTTGGAAAAATGGTAAAACCTGACAGGAAAGATTGGAGCAAAAGGTTGGATGACGCCTTGTGGGCTTACAGAACCGCCTTCAAAACACCAATTGGAATGTCACCATTTAGGATTGTGTTTGGCAAAGCATGTCACTTACCAGTTGAGATAGCACACAAAGCATTCTGGGCAGTCAAGTCATGTAACCTGGATATGGATCAAGCTGGAGTTGGGAGGAAAATGCAATTACAGGAATTGGAAGAGTTAAGACTTGAAGCCTATGAGAACTCTCGGATTTACAAGGAAAAGACCAAAGCATATCATGATAAGCACATACTGAGGAAAGAGTTTCAAATAGGTGATAAAGTTTTGTTGTACAACTCCAGACTCAAATGGTTTCCAGGTAAATTGAGATCTAAGTGGGATGGGCCTTTCTACATTATTAATATCTTTCCCTATGGAGTGATTGAGTTGCAGGACAAGGAAGATGGACGGACCTTCAAAGTGAATGGGCACCGCTTGAAGAAATTTCATGATGGAGTTATGCATGCGGTGTTGGAATGTGAAGCACTAGACAACCCCATCTATCCAATTTAAAGGGGAGTTCAGTTTTTTTTTTTTTAATGCTTTTGTTATTTTTGTTTGCATAAATGTGTTAGTGAATAAAATCTTTGAATAGAATCCTTGAGTGCTCGTATCAATTTTAGGGGATGTGAAAGTTAGTTAGGTTTGATTATCATGTTTTCTGGATTCTAGGGCATGATTAGATACTTTACATGCATATGCTCATTAGTGTGGTGATGGATGCTAATTGGTTGATTGTACTTGATGATTTTACACACCTAGTAAGGATCTAGCCATTTTCTCCTTGTGTGTGATATGCAATCTTGTTGTGGAGCTCTAGAACTTGCTATGTTTCTTCTCAAGGTTACAATTTCATAAAAGTTGTGATAATGATAAAGGCTATCTTCTCTATTCCCTTGGAATTTCTCTTGCGCTATCTTCTTTGTATAAATGCCTTTTTCTTATTGTCTCAAACAATTTATCTTGTTGGATTTCTTGCCCGAGACGGTCAAATTTTAAGTGTGGGGGATCTTGAGAGGATGTGAGGATGGTTGTCTTGTTGTCTTGTTGAAGGTAAGGTGAGATATAATGGTAAGCATGAGCACTTGATTACCAGGGTTGGACTAACCTTGATTGCCTTTGAGGTCATATTTTCTTTGTTGAGAGATTTGGACTAAGGAAAAGGAAACTGTATACCAGCTGGAAAGAAATGTGCACACACAGAGATTATAGAGTATTAAGTGCACTGGTTTTATTGACACATCGGATGATAACATCTATGCAGAATCAGAAAAAAAAGGAAAGAGTTGTAGCCGATTACTGGATTATTCGGTATCATGGAAAAGGTCAGCACACTGGCACTGGATAGTCTGTGTCACGCCCCGAAGGAGACCCCACCAGACGAAAATCCGGCAGCATCTCCCCTGTACGGGTGACAATCCAAATTTTACATACAAGGCCTACACGGCCACTATACATCGGTCAACACGACCGGAATCCAAACTCACACGCAGTTATATAAATCAGGCCTCAGGCCAACAATCAAATGATATACACAAAAGAATATCATAACTAAACCTACCCCTTCTGCCATCAGGGCAGGAATACTCAACCAAAATCCAATCCAGAACAAACTCCGAATAGAAGTCCATAAGAACACCAAAAATCCAAATACAAAAATCAATCTTCAAACCTATACATATCCTCTAACCAAAATATCCAAACCATAAAGCAAATATCCAAAAATAAAACATCTACGATGAGTGGGGTCCGAACTGCACTCTCCCGACACTTCATCCCGAAATAGATATAAATCAACGGGTGAGTTCAAAGAACTCATGTATAGTAGATATGCATAGTAAGGTATATCTAACAATAAAATATCATGCCAAGATGCAGCCTCACATAAATAGGGTATGCGCAAGAAATACAAATATGTACTTACAGATCTCCTACCTCGATATAGGAGCATGTGCGACTAGAAGTAATAGAGTCCGACCATATATAAACATGTATCTCAGATGCATGACAATCATATGCACATCCAAGGCATCAATACAATAATGCAGCAAACACAATACAAAATGCAATCAGTGCAAAATGCATGTCGTGCCAATGACATGGTCACCCCTGACGCCAGTCAGCCGCCTCACATGCAATGGTGAAGCCGAGTGGGTAGGGCTATGACAACTGTGCACTCTGCCATCACTGCTCCTGAGTGACCGAGTGGACAGGATGCTGTCGGAGTACACCTATCCTCCTGCCCCAAACATAGTGGGGGAGCTAAGCTCTCATCTCTCGGTGTCATAGACCAGAGGAGGGATCCCTGCCCGCTACCACGCTGCCTCGTCGCTACCCATGAGCGGTCCAGCGGAGCCTGACAGAGCAACTGCACACACCCTCCTGATGTACCACTAACCCATGAGTGGCAGGGTGTGCAGGCCATGTAACTAGCTGCGGGCTCAACAATAATGGAACCCCGCCCAGCCAGCATGCAATCATGCGAAAATGGTGCATGATACTAAAGCATGTAAATCCTACTCAAAATACCTATCCGAATGATATGTACAACCAATATGTACATATCCCTAATCCACATACTATGATCCAAATCAAACAGGTAAATATAATCATATCCTATCACATGCATGTATCTAGTAGGCACCAAAAACATACTAGGCATATAAACATGAAAAATTATTGTAAGCTATCCTAACTAGCATATCAATTTGACTTAATCTAAACGTTAAGTCAAAATACCCGCCTGAATATATATCCGCAAGAAGAACCGAATCGTCACGACTGGGGACCTGCCTCGTGACCGAAACCTGCATATAGCATAATTATAGTCAAGCACAAAATATACAATTCAATGACAAATCGAATAATTAATCGATTTCCTTCATATCCCAATTAATCCAATTAATTCCTAATCCTCCAAATATCATACCGATCAACCGAATAATACCCGAATCAACCCAAACCGACCAATCAAGCTCACCCGCCCTAGAAATTCCACCGATAACCAATCCTTTTCCCCAAATTAGATTCCCAACTCAATTTACAGCAACTCAAAGACTGTTCACAGTCGACACATCCAAATCAAACCCTCACAGCCTACTAACATCCGACCTTGCACAGCCCGCTCTCAGCCGGCCCAAATTCCTCCCTACTGCCCTATTCACCGACACCATCCACACTCACCGAATCCTTCAGTTCCTCTCCGCACAACACCGATCGACCAAAATAGAAAAGAACCTTACCTACTCCGGCGAGAAGGGCAGAGGCGGCGGTGGCTGTGGACGGCGAGCGCACGGGGATAAGCAGTGGCGGAAGGCAAACGCTGCCGGTGAGCAGCGGCCCGGCCAGACCTAGGCGTCGGACGGCGAAGGGAAGACCTGCCGTGGCCGACGCGCGTGCGGCGGTGGACGGCGAACTCGCGGCGTCGGGTGGCGGTGCTCGCGGGAGCGCAACCGAGGGTTGCGATGGGGGAGAGAAGGCTCGGCCGGAGAAGAAAGCGTCGCCGGCGAAGGGAAGAGAGCGCTGGCGTCGGGCACGGCAGCGTCGGGCGGAAGCGGCTCGCGCGAGAGAAAACGAGGAAGAAGAAGAAGGCTCGCGAAAAGGGAACTGCCGAAGGAGAAGTGGCGGCGGGGAAAGAAATAAAAGGAAAAATAGAAATTAGGTTTTCCGTATACTTATCCGCTTTAAATAGACCCCTCTAAAGCCTATTTACTTTATCCCCGTAAAAATCTCGTACGGAGTCCGTTTAAATCCAGAAAAATTCCGGAAAAATTCCTAAAATTCCCTAAAAATCCCGAAAACTTTCCAAGATTATTTCCTTAATTATTTGGCCATTTAATTTACTATTTAAATTTTTGCCGTATTTAACATTCTCCCCCACTAATAAAAATTTGGTCCCCAAATTTCCTACTCAGATGAACAACGAGTAAGAAATACCACAAGTACTGAAAATACACCTCACGTACCTCAAGTAAACAAGTGGGGGTATTGAGCTCTGATCGTTTCCTCGAGCTCCCAAGTAGCCTCCTCGTCGGTGTGGTGACTCCACCCGACCTTGACAAGTCGCACAACCTTGTTCCGCAACTGTCGTTCCTTGAAATCCAAAATCCACCTAACCTCTGCGTCATAGCGAATGGAACCTGATACATCTAATAGAATATGTGTAGAATCTGGCACATACTTCCTCAGCATAGACACATGGAATACATCATGTATACTCGTCAAAGATGGGGGTAGCGCTAGACGATAAGCAACTGCTCCGATCCTCTCCAAAATCTCAAACGGACCGATATATCTAGGAGCAAGCTTACCACGGAGTCCAAACCTCTTCACCCCTTTCGTGGGTGAAACTCGCAAGAATACATGATCACCAACAGAGAACTCCAAAGGTCTCCGTCTACGATCTGCATAACTCTTCTGGCGATCCTGCGCCTCTGTCATCCTACGTCTGATGGTACGGACCAACTCCGCCTCATCGAGCTCTCGGGGTCCTAACAACTGGCCTCCCAACCTCCTCCTGCGGAGGGTGGGTGTGACATCGCCTACCATACAATGCCTCATACGGGGCCATTTGGATAGCCGAATGATAATCGTATTGTAGCGAATTCCACTAATCAGTAAATGATCCTCCCAGCTTGCCTCCAAATCTATAACACAGACCTCAAAGAAATCCTCTAGTGTCCGAATGGTCCGCCGATCGCTCCATCTGTCTGCGGATGGAATGCAGTACTAAACCGAAGCTGTGTGCCTAAAGCCTGCTGCAGACTCTGCCAGAACCTAGAAGTGAACCGGGGATCTCTATCTGATATAATGCTCAAAGGAACACCATGCAATCTGATGATCTCCCGACAATATAGCTCTGCCAATCGATCCAGAGAGTCGGTCTTCCGAATCGATAAGAAGTGCGCGGATTTGGTTAGTCGGTCTACGACTACCCAAATCGCATCATGGCCTTGACGTGTCCTCGGCAAACCCATCACAAAATCCATAGTAATATGATCCCACTTCCACTCAGGAATAGGAATCCTCTGAAGTAATCCAGCTGGTCTCTGGTGCTCAGCCTTGACCTGCTGACAAATCAGACATCTAGCTACAAAATCCGCGATGTCTTTCTTCATACCGTTCCACCAATACAAACGCTTTAAATCTCGATACATGCGGGTTCCGCCTGGGTGGATCGCAAATCGAGAGCGATGTGCCTCCTGTAGTAACTCCTCCATAACCGGGTGAGGCTGAGGTACACATAATCTGCCTCGGAAATATATAATACCCTCCTCGTCTCGGGTGAACTCATCGGTCGTCAGTGATCGACTACCAATGAATCAGAACGCGATCATCGCTGAGCCTCCCGGACTCTCGTCCGGATAGACGACTGAGCAACCATGGTAACTAGAACGCCCTGCTCCGTCGGTCCCTGCTCCTCTAAGCTCAACTCAGAGAAACCCTGAATCAAATCTGTGACCAAAACTCGGAAGGAAGCTAAAGTCCCTCGGGACTTCCGGCTAAGTGCGTCAGCAACCACATTGGCTTTCCCTGGGTGGTAGCTGATGGTACAGTCATAATCCTTCAGGAACTCCATCCATCTCCTCTGTCGGAGATTGAGTTCCTTCTGTGTAAACAGATATTTGAGACTCTTATGATCAGTAAGAATCTCAAACGTAATACCATATAAATGATGCCTCCAAATCTTCAAGGCATAAATAATAGCGGCAAACTCTAAATCATGAACTGGGTAGTTTTTCTCATGATCCTTCAACTGGCGAGATGCATAAGAAACTACCCTGCCGTGTTGCATCAATCTGCGCCTAAACTCGTAGAGACGACGGTGTATAGAACGAAACCATCGTCCCTCGATGGCAATACGAATCGGTCTGACACAATCTCCTCTTCAACTCACGAAAACTAGTCTCGCACGCCTGCCACGTGAACTTCACGCCCTTCCTGGTAAGGCGTGTCAATGGCATAGAAATGCTCGAGAAACCCTCAACGAACCGTCTGTAATATCCGGCCAAGCCTAGGAAACTGCGAACCTCCTGAACTGATTTCGGCTGCTCCCAACTGGTGACAGCCTCGATCTTCTGGGGGTCAACTGAAATACCTCTACTCGAAACCACATGTCCCAGAAAACCGACTGAGTGTAACCAAAACGCGCATTTATTGAACTTCGTGATATAGCCGCTCGCCGAGCCTATCTAGAACAAGACGAAGATGCTGCGCGTGTTCCTCCTCGGAACGAGAATAAACCAGAATGTCATCGATAAAAACAATGACGAACCGATCTAGAAAATCCATAAATTCACAGTTCATTAAGTCCATGAATACCGCTGGAGCATTGGTAAGCCCAAATGGCATTACCAAAAACTCATAGTGTCCATATCTGGTACGGAACGCTGTCTTCTGAATGTCAGAATCTCTAACCCTTAATTGATGATATCCGGACCGCAGATCAATCTTAGAATAGACTGATGTACCTCTGAGTTGATCAAACAAGTCCTCAATACGTGGCAGGGGATATTTATTCTTGATAGTGACGGCGTTCAATTGCCTGTAGTCGATGCACAGTGTCATCGAACCATCTTTCTTCTTCACGAAGAGAACCAGGAGAACCCGTGGTGATGCACTAGGCGAATAAAACCTCTGTCCAAAAGTTCACACTCATCCAACTCTCTCGGGCCATACGATAAGGAGCTTTCGATGCCTGCGGCCGCCCTGTATTAACTCAATCATGAACTCCACTTGCCTTCCGGGAGGCGTACTTGAACTCCTCCGAAAGACATCTGATACTCTCGGACAATAGGGATGTCCGCGATCCGAGAGTCACCACTGCCTTCTACATTGATCATAGATAATGAAAACCACGACAGCAGTGCGATAAAAGCACGAGCACTGAATCGCGAAATGGTTGGCTATCTGGTCATCCGGATGCGGTGAAATCCACGAGGTTGGTTGGAGGTCGAAATGCTGACCACCCTCGTCGACAATCTCTTGTGGCATGATATCGACGGCCAATCCATGCCAAGAATAATGTCGAACTTCGACCATATCGGTACCAATAAATCTCTAGTAAGAATGATGTTACCAAAATCTAAGGACAACCTCGAACCTCTGGTAACATCCGATGTATCGCCCGGATGGTAGGGAGGCGACTAATCTCTGTGATCTACTAGCGGGTAGTCTAGATCTCTCTCATAAAAAGTCACGAGAAATAAGCGAATCACGAACTACGATGTCAACTAGCATAATAGTGAAAATGCATAAAGTGAAACCGTCTGGCGAAATCTGGATTCGTTGGCTCGTTGCGCATCCTCTCTGTGTCGCATGAATCCGCCCGATCTCGGTGGCGGTGGAGGTGGTATCCGCCAAAGGTGGATGTGCACAGCACGAGGCGTAATCGGGTGCGAAGGTGATAGGAAGGTGGTATAGCATTTGCGGTGATCTTATGCGGTTCTGTGGTGATCTGAACTAGTGGCGTAAGGTGCGGTGATCTATGCGATGGGCTGCTGCTGCGAATGTCTTGTACCCGATGGTGAGGCGCATCTGATGCTGCGGTCTGGCAACCACCTGTGACACCGTCGAACGCTGGTGTACTCTGTCCATGAATACCATGGCGACTCCTGCGAGGGAGGCTGTCCTCTGCAGGCGTTGCGAAAGTCTGTCGGCCCCTCTCTGAGTCAGGTGGCCTTAGCGGTCCTCACGAATAGAAACCGGAAGCCACATCTTTGAGCCTTCAGCGAACAATCTCGGCTCATGTGTCGAGCGGCTTGCAATAATATGGCCAGGTGTCCCAAAGTCTTGGTGAGATGATATGCTCTTCGATCCACAGCAGTCGATGGTGTCGCCCGATAGGCGGTCTCGCTCTCTTTGAAAAGACGCGAGGGCCCGGTGAAGATCGTCACGATTTACGAGGCGGCTAGATGCCCCAGAATGACTCGACCCGGTTGGCTGCGGCCACTCTGCGATGTCCGATGGTCTATGGTGATGGGTGCGACAGTAGATCTTTCGATCTGTTTCCTCTTCACATGCGTATTAACCCTTTGTTGGTAGGCTCGATCAACAAAGCTCTATCAACGCCTCTCGGTAGGAAGAACTACCAAATCACGCCATCTCGACTGTAGATGCCCATCCGATCCACTGTCTGGCTGCATCATCAGTGACCTATCCTCGTGCAACTAACTGCAGGCACGGCTAGCAGATTAAATTACATATTATACTCCATCATGGCGATTATTACATCTTAGACTCGAGAAAATCACGTCTCATCATCGATATGCGGAAATCGACTCTCAAAGCCTCTCTAAATTTACGCCCGTATAACTTTCTTGCTGCGCCGATAATTGAGCGATGCATATCCCACGGATCTCGGCCTCGCCTCGTAAATGGAAGGCGCTAACTCGCCTTCTCCCACTCGGAGCAAACCATATAGTAAAGTCGCTCCATCGTCTCGATCAAGGCGAGCTACACTCGGATCAGTCTCTCCGGCTGAATCTGATGAGCGGCTTTTCATCGACCGCTAATCACGGAATCCGAGCTCGTGCGCGGCTACATCAATAGGATAAGTAGGGGCGATCTTGAGTGAGGCCGTAGGCTCCAGCGATGGGCACTGTCGGTGCATAGTAGAAGGTCCCTCTTTGGCGGGGTTTACGATGTGCAGCAGGATCTCCCACTGGTACATCGGATGCCCCAGCAGTGGGTATCTCGGGAGGAGGATCCGTCGAGGACTGAGGATCCACTACTCCCGCAGCACCCTGTGGAATCTGACCCTGATCAATATGCTCACCCTCAGTAGATCTCTCTGGCAAGTCGGTCACCAAAGATCTCTGCGGGTCCTCTGGCGTGTCCCGTCACCACGTCTCGGTGCGAAATCGCCCACCTCGTCTCATATCATTAAATGAATACAGATATTACCATAAATAAAAACATATCAAATTTATCATCATACCTATTTCACCGTCAGGAGAGGTCCAATAACCGCCAAAACCCCATATTAATCTCGTCAAAATCCTCGAATTTTCGAAACATAAAATCGCGAAATCCATACCAATCCAAAATTTCCAAATTACCTCATAAACACCTGCCAATACATGGCGAACTCCGAAAAATCCAAAAACCCCTAGGAACTCGAAAACCTAGGCGCTCTGATACCAAATAAATTGTCACGCCCCGAAGGAGACCCCGCCAGACGAAAATCCGGCAGCATCTCCCCTGTACGGGTGACAATCCAAATTTTACATACAAGGCCTACACGACCACTATACATCGGTCAACACGACCGGAATCCAAACTCACACGCAGTTATATAAATCAGGCCTCAGGCCAACAATCAAATGATATACACAAAAGAATATCATAACTAAACCTACCCCTTCTGCCATCAGGGCAGGAATACTCAACCAAAATCCAATCCAGAACAAACTCCGAATAGAAGTCCATAAGAACACCAAAAATCCAAATACAAAAATCAATCTTTAAACCTATACATATCCTCTAACCAAAATATCCAACCCATAAAGCAAATATCCAAAAATAAAACATCTACGAGTGGGGTCCATGCACTCTCTGAGACTTCATCCTGAAATAGATATAAATCAACGGGGTGAGTTCAAAGAACTCTGCGGGTATAGTAGATATGCATAGTAAGGTATATCTAACAATAAAAATATCATGCCAGTACAGTCTCACATAAATAGGGTATGCAAGCAAGAAATACAAAATGACTGTACTTACCTGAATCTCCTACCCTGATATAGGAGCATGTGCCTGACTAGAAGTAATAGAGTCCTGACCATATATAAACATGTATCCTGTATGCATGACAATCATATGCACATCCAAGGCATCAATACAATAATGCAGCAAACACAATACAAAATGCAATCAGTGCAAAATGCATGTCGTGCCAATGACATGGTCACCCCTGACGCCAGTCAGCCGCCTCACACGCAATGGTGAAGCCGAGTGGGTAGGGCTATGACAACTGTGCACTCTGCCATCACTGCTCCTGAGTGACCGAGTGGACAGGATGCTGTCGGAGTACACCTATCCTCCTACCCCAAACATAGTGGGGGAGCTAAGCTCGTCTCCTGTCATAGGGAGGAGGATCCCGCCCACCACGCCACACTCGTCGCTACCCATGAGCGGTCCAATGAGCTGACAGAGCAATCACACACCCTCCCGATGTACCACTAACCCATGAGTGGCGGTGTGCGAGCCATGTAACTAGTCATGGCTCAATGATAATGGAACCCCGTCCAGCTAGCATGCAATCATGCGAAAATGATGCATAATACTAAAGCATGTAAATCCTACTCAAAATACCTATCCGAATGATATGTACAACCAATATGTACATATCCCTAATCCACATACTATGATCCAAATCAAACAGGTAAATATAATCATATCCTATCACATGCATGTATCTAGTAGGCACCAAAAACATACTAGGCATATAAACATGAAAAATTATTGTAAGCTATCCTAACTAGCATATTAATTTGACTTAATCTAAGCGTTAAGTCAAAATACCGCTGAATATATATCCGCAAGAAGAAGCAAGATAAATCACGTGGGGTCCTGCCTCGTGACCGAAACCTGCATATAGCATAATTATAGTCAAGCACAAAATATACAATTCAATGACAAATCGAATAATTAATCGATTTCCTTCATATCCCAATTAATCCAATTAATTCCTAATCCTCCAAATATCATACCGATCAACCGAATAATACCCGAATCAACCCAAACCAAATCAAGCTCACACCCGCCCTAGAAATTCCCAGATAACCAATCCTTTTCCCCAAATTAGATTTCAACTCAATTTACTGACCGAAAGGCATTGCGATCGACACATCCAAATCAAACCCTCACAGCCTACTAACATCCGACCTTGCACAGCCCGCTCTCAGCCGGCCCAAATTCCTCCCTACTGCCCTATTCACCGACACCATCCACACTCACCGAATCCTTCAGTTCCTCTCCGCACAACACCGATCGACCAAAACAGAAAAGAACCTTACCTACTCCGTGAGAAGAGGCGAGGCGGTGGTGTGGCGGCGCGAGGATAAGCGGTGGCGGAACAGCAGCTGCCGGTGGCGGCCCAACCTAAGCGTCGGCCGAAGGAAGACTGCCGTGGCCGACAGCGTCTTGGCGGTGGGACGGCGAACTTCCGGCGTCGGGTGGCGGTGCTCATGAGGCGCAACCGAGGTGCGATGGGAAGAAGGCTCGGCCGGAGAAAAACGTCACGGCGAAGGGAAGAAGGCCGGCGTCGAAGCAGCGTCGAGGTAGCGACTCGTGAGAAAACGAGGAAG
Source organism: Wurfbainia villosa (assembly GCA_025175895.1). Lineage (NCBI taxonomy): Eukaryota > Viridiplantae > Streptophyta > Magnoliopsida > Zingiberales > Zingiberaceae > Wurfbainia > Wurfbainia villosa. Next base: position 119,496,581 of record CM045994.1, read on the forward strand.
AAGAAGAAGGCTCGCGAAAAGGGAACTGCCGAAGGAGAAGTGGCGGCGGGGAAAGAAATAAAAGGAAAAATAGAAATTAGGTTTTCCGTATATATCCGCTTTAAATAGACCCCTCTAAAGCCTATTTACTTTATCCCCGTAAAAATCTCGTACGGAGTCCGTTTAAATCCAGAAAAATTCCGGAAAAATTCCTAAAATTCCCTAAAAATCCCGAAAACTTTCCAAGATTATTTCCTTAATTATTTGGCCATTTAATTTACTATTTAAATTTTTTCCGTATTTAACAGTCTGTAAGGCTAATGAAATCCAATTGTCTGCAATTGGAGGAAGCTGCAGAATTCTGAATTTTTGCATAACGAAATTTGAAATTTTGTCGTCACACATTAGGCATTTCAGACCTGGGACCTAGGTTGAGTAAAGTTGGAATTCAAACTAAATTGATGGGTCACTTGACCCTGAATTTTGAACAGCTTGAAAGTCTAAAAAGGGAAGCTGTACTTCGTTAAAAAAAAAACATAAAATTTTTTTGAGCCTGCAGTTATTGAGTTCTGAAATTCTGGGAGTTAAACATGATTTAGAAACTCATCTCAAGAATCTGGAATTTGAGCCAATTGGAAGTGTTGAAACTTAATTTCCAGATACTGGAAATAAAAGTTTAATAATGAATTAGAAATTCTGGAATGTTGCAACACTCAATCGGCAGGAAAGGGAATTGTAATGTCGGAGAAGAAGTTACATAGTCTGTAGGAATTGGCACGGCTAGGGAGTTTGCGTAGAAGGAGTTTGAAATGCAGGAATTGCAAGTCGTATAATTAGGAAAATTCAATTGGAAGCAATTTGGAAGTTTGAAACTGAACGGAAATTTCTAAATTCCTCAAACCCCAGATAGTGTTTATTGCCTTCCTTATTACATTGTCATATCATCTTTCCACAACCTCTTGCTTTCTTATGTTCTATTGTGATTTTCCACAAATTTTACTTCATGATGATAAGCCTTTGGAGTCACGGAAACTTGTGATCTAGTGATGGAGAGTAGAAAATATGCAAGCATATGGTAGTGAAACATCATTAGTTGCATTGAGTGAAACTCCAATTACTTACATGCTATTGAGAGTGAGAGCACTACCTTATGCATCATATATCTTGTGAGGATTGCATCAAGCTTTAGTTAATCATGTGTTGAAATCACCATGCTTAGTGACTTGTGTCTAAATCGGATCTATGTGCCTTGGTCTAAATAAATATGATAAGCCTAAGTAACTACTTTTTACTTTCTTTTGAGGCAACGATATGAGTTACTTAGGGGGAAGTTGTTCTTTTTGCTTGCCCGGGACGTGCAAGAATAAGTGTGGGGGAATTGATAACACTCGTTTTGGGTAGTTTATATTGGCTTTAATAATTGATGATTCTATCTTTTTATTGTTTAATTGTGGAGAATTAGCACATTTTATGAGCAGGACTTGCGTTGGACTATAATGATCATTCCTACATAATTTGGATTGATTTTTAACATTTTCGATGTCTTCTTGTAGGATACTGAGAAACGCAGGCGTGTCGACCCGCAGGCGGTGCCAAAGCGACACGGGCTTTGGGCCTTGAGAGCAGCGTGTCGCTCTTTTCCCGTTACACGACACGGGCTTTGTACACAGATGAGCACGGGCGTGTTGCTCTCTGACCGTCACGACACGGGCAGTACCAAAATGACACGGGCTTTGGACACAGCCGAGCACAGGCGTGTCGCTCTCTGTCCGTCACGACACGGGCAATATCAAAATGATGACACGGGCATGTCGTCTTGGCAAGGGCAGCAGGAAGTTAAAAATTCAGCGAAGATTTTGGGCTAAAATGAAAAGAAGCGAAGGCGGTAAAAAGGGGGGAGTCCTCTTCGTTCAATTCATTCGGATCTGAAGTCACTTCACGCATCATCGGAGCGGAGGCAAGGGATTCCTCTTCGTTCCGTTCATCTTCGATCTGAAGTCACTTCATGCATCATCGGAGCGGAGGCGAGGGATTCCTCTTCGTTCCGTTCATCCTCGATCTAAAGTCACTTCATGCATCACCCGGAGCGGAGGCAAGGGATTCCTCTTCGTTCCGATCATCTTCGATCCGAAGTCACTTCACGCATCGCTTCACTTCTTCCGGTGGCAAGAGATACAGGGAGATTACTAGATCTAATTTCTTTTACATTGTTGAGCAGTTATTAGATTTGTTTGGCTTGTTGAGTGTTTGGTTGAATTTCCCCATCGTAGTTTAGATGCTGTTTAGTTTTCATTTTTCTCCGTTTATTCAGTTGTTGCACTGATTTACTCTTCGAATGTTCTTTACTTCAAGAATGCACATAATTCGTTATGATTAGTTTTCTTTCTTGTTTTCCCGTGAGATTAGATGATTTAGGAATCAATACATAACCCCCCCCCCTCTCTATTCAATCTAAAAAAAAAAAAAGAGAATCAAAACCGCAATAACCATTTGAATCATCATACACCATCTTCAATCGTTGGGAGACGACTCGAGTCATCCTATACTACTTTAGTTAGGGGGATTCGGTATTACAAATTGGTTGAGCTCATTTAGATGACAATCTGAGTCATACATCACATAGCTCCATACATGTACCCTCGCCACACTCCTTATCCCACGGGGAGTCCTGGTCAACCAAAAGTCAACTATGCAAGGACTACAATCCATAAGACTCTCTCTATCAATCAGAGAGTCATACACAACTGATAGTCAACCACACTAAGACCTCTAGTCCGTAACGAGATACTGTCGACAATCCATATAACCATGCACAGATATACGATCCATAATGGATATACAATCATGCTAGGACCTCCAGTCCATAGTCACCTACTGACAACCACACACTTATCTATGCACAGACAACTAGATCCACCACTGATATGGGTATGATATAACAATCGACTCCATGATCTAATCCATCACCTAACCCTAGTGATGTAATACGGTAACCCAATCTGAGGTCACAAAGATAACCCTAACCATCTGTACTTATTGAACATCCATCAGCTAACACATAATAGGGTTTATAGTTCCTATCCATGCTAGATAATCAATAAAGTAACAGCAATATATCTCAAAGGTCAAGGGCAACACAAGCAAATGATTGAATAAGAGTGGATCTAAGATCAATGCAATAGCATAAGTCCAAATTCATGCACCAGATTCAGATCAAAACTACCTGACCAGGTAGATATTACCCACCTGATACGAAGCTCGAACTATCCTCACGACCATGGACGCGCTTCGTATCCCAAACCTGCACATAATAATAAACAATAATTAAGTACAAGTATCCAAAAAACGTAGGAACTAAACACTACATCGTTCCTATACTCGCATCCTTTCCTCACCTACGAGTTATAACCTCGAACACACACACCTCTCGTAACCCTAAACCTATCATCTCCAAAATCCACAAGATTATCAATGCTCAGAATAATCTAAGCTTATCCCAATATCCAAATCACATACTACAGGTCTGAAACACCCCACACAGAACAAGATAAGAAGGGGAAAAACAAAGTTCATATCGGAACTACACTCAATACTGCATTCACCCAAAACATAGAGCAGTTTATCAATATATTCTACAGTCATGGCAGTTACCTCCCCAATAGCCAGATCAATCAATAATCCAGAACTTCCAATAATTCCCAAAATCAATTATAATTCACTATCTCTAACACCCACAGATCAGCCTAACGTCAATTGGATCTCTCAACTCCACCCAGCTATCTTCTCCTTCTCACTCACAGCCGACACAACACCTAGATCCTGAACACCATGAACAGATCACAACACAAATACCATTCCATCAAATCTCACAACATGAATACAACACAACATTCACAGATTCTGAGAGAAACAAAGGATAAACAAAACTTACGGCCAAATGTTCACGGCGGCCCTCCTGCTCACCGGAGTAATCCAACGACGCAAATCCCCTCTTCCCCGATCTGTTCGTTCTGCTCAATGGCTATTGCCCCTCTCCCCTCAACGATCGGAGTAGATTCCGACAGAATTTGTGAAGCCCCAGCTCAGATCGAAGACTCGATGAAAACTGCCGCTGACCCCAGCTCCCAGCGAGGTCTCTCACCCGACGGAGTTCGACCGGAGTCCCTCTCGCCGACTGGATCTCCTATCGAAAGCGCCAACATCAGCTCACGGGATAACAATAATCCAAGTCAGAAAAATCGCCGCCAAGCAGACAATGGAGAAGAAGAGAAAATAGGCAAAACTTGTAGGAGTGGCGCATCGGATTGGGTCATCATCGAGAACCCTAAGCCACCAGCTTCTCCTCTTGAAATCACCAACTCGAGCAGCTGCAGTGTCGGCCGACGAGAGACAGCAAAGGTCGACCATAGCTCAGCTTGACACGATATAATACAACGATGAAAGGACAAGGAAGAAGAGACACCGACGAACCGAGCTTCGAGATCCAAGGCGACTGCCAATCGGGTCGGCGTCGGAGGAGATCGGCCGCAGCGACGAAGAGGGAAGAATCACGCGATCGGGATTTAGGGAGAAGAAATCGTGGCTGGGAAAGGAATTAACGGAATCTGCATCCGGTTCGACCTTATAACCCCACCGCCTGTGGTTAAGCTAGCCTAGGTCAAGTCCGAATTAGCCTAAGTTGACCCAACCACCTGTTTAAGCTCAAATCTTCCTCGTATGGTCTCCTTTTGAATCCAGAAAAATTTCTATAAATTCCCAAGAAATTATGTAAGACAATTTCTCAACTAACAAGGTTTTTTTTTTTCCATATTTTACAATACCTTTTGTTGCTGGTGAAGTATTGGAGGAACAATGCACAGAGTTCGCCAAAAGAGCAGATAGATCCCTGGGGAAGCCGATATAACAACCTTGTTGGTGTAGGGGCACCATATAATCGAACATAGGTTTTGATTATGGCAAAGGTTCAAAGGTAAGCTATTATTGTTATCTCATGTGTTGGGTTAAGTATGCAGGAAATGTATTAAGCTAGGCAAAAGGTCAACGACACCTGGAGAATCTCGAGACGAGAAACCGTGGTGGTCGGGTGACACCAGGAGAACCTCGTTGGAGTCGAGGAACCTTGGTGGAGACAAGAAGCTAAGCGATAGGTTAGGAGGACCAGAGGTAAGCACTGAGTGCAGAGTGATGGTGAGGTCATGTCCTCTATACGGGGACGAACTTAGGCGGCGATCCAACTAAGACTTCCAGAGGAAGGTCTAGGTCGAGATCGGACGGTAAGGAACCGTTGTAATATCCATTACTCGATATTTCTGTGCTAACTCTATGTTGCAGGTGAGTGATCAAGCTAGCAGCCGACTGGAGGCTATTGGTAGTTGATTGATCCTACCATCAGTCGATTACTGAGGGGCATCAGTCGACTGCTATTCAAATTGGTCATCTTGAAGATAGTCAAAGATAAGATCCTTGCAAAGTGGGTGATGTGGAGCTTTGACTCTGATCCAGATCTCAACGAGCTAGGGTTTGAGTGGCTATAAAAGAAGGGCCTTTTCACCTCTTTGGGTCATCTAAGTGTGCTCCCAAAGTGCTCCAACAACGCCAAGCTTCCGACAACAACATTACATCGTCGTAACGCTGACATCGCGCCTAAACTCCGGATCTTCTAGTCGGTAGCTTTTATTCAAGTTGTTTTACTATTCTTGTAATTGTGTTTTTTATCGCAAAGAGGAGAGGTAGGCTTGTTGCCTCTTCCTCTATCCTTTGATTTGTAACCATCGTCTCCTACCTTCAACGAGGAGGAAATTTTTAGTGGATTATCCCATCGTACGCGGTCTAGGATCGCGGGGCTTTGGATTAGCAAACTTTTGTTGTGAACCAAGTAAAAAGAAAAAGAGTCACTTTCTTTTATACTATTTTTACTTTCCGTTGTGCTACTCGGGTTTTCGACGAAAAGAAAAGAAGAGTTTTATGTACGCTATCCACCCCCCCCCCCCCCTCTAGCGTGCTTCTTCAATCCAACACACCTATGTGCAAATCCCACTAAGGTGATGGAGAAGACTTTACACTTCACACCGTCAATGTAATTATGCAGCAAGACAGCTTTCTCGAACCGACCCAAATGCTCCTCTGGGTCGATGGAACCATTATAGTCTCCTACGGATAGCGACTTGAAGTGCTTGGGCAGTCTCTCGGCTATAATATCAGAGGAGAGTGGAGAGCCCCTGCTAATCATCGAAGCTTTTCCCTTCTTGGGATCTCTATCACATAGTGTGTAGGAGGGCACCTCTTTAGAGGACTCCTGTGGAGACACAGTTGAAGACGACTCGGTCGGCAGTGATACTATAGGAATCGTCTTTAGCGGGGCTGGTGTCGGAGGAGCAGGAGCCGGTGTCGGGGCCTGAGCTGGGCTGGGGGATGCTGGCGTTGAAGCAGGAGTCCTAGAGAGGTGTTCACGCAAGACGTCTTCTATAGTTGTCCTGACGAGTGCGATGATACTTTCCCTCGTCATAGCTCCTTCAACAGAATTACGATTGCCAGAGTTCGCTGCTTGGTCTCCCATCTTTGTCTCAGTTGTATTTACGGGTTTCCATAGACGACGCCACTTATGTTTCGGTTGAGACTGAGATGCGGAGGTGTCCAATGGCGAAAGCAGCTTTCGGCTGATGATGTGGCTTGTTAGTTGACATGGCTGATGATCTGGTGTAGAGGCGGGTTCGTTGATTCGACTGGGTGTGAAGCTATCTCGAGCGATGCCGAATGGCGTATCACGGCCAACCGAGATGATCACTGCAAAGAAGAAATGGTTAAGGACGCCGAGAGAGATCTCAGCTAAACCCCTCCGACGCTAAAGTCAGAGATTAGCATGAAGAGGAGAAGCAATGAATGCAGAAGAGTAAGAGTTTAGAAGATCTTCCGAACCTGACTCCTCCTCCTTAAGTTACCTTTATATAAGTAGATACATCCCTATGGAGCGGTATGGTAGGTATGGGTGGCATAACTCCTTGAAGTGATGGTTGTCGTTTTTAGAAGTAATATGGATCATTACCTTTATAAATGTTGTAGGCATATGGAGTATAATTAATGTCATTCGCGTGGGTAATGGGAGATATGACTCCATTAATACGGTGGACATGCTTCCCTAAGGTAGGCATGGACATATGTTTCCTTGTCGGGTGAGGCCTTTGACAGGGGATGCCTCATTAGACATCTTGATTTTAATAACCGTCACATCACTTGACTTGCCGAGATACATATAATATTATGAAGCTCGCTGCGAGACTTATCGAGATATAATACATTTGGAACGTCATATGACCGAGCCGAAATATAATGTAGCGAGATACAATGCCTCATGCCAAGACGTAATGCCTTTCATTCAGCTGTGTCGGGATATGATGCCTTTCCTATTTGGCTATGTCGAGATATAATGCCTCGGTTGAGCTTAGTGGATAAATATATTGCACTCCAGTTTTACTCGGTATCAAGTTACAACAAATAGAAAAAAAACAATAGATATAGAAATAAAGGAAATTGATTTTTTTATATATTAAAAGAAAATATATATCATAATTAAAAATTAAATCATAAATATACGAGAACCCATAGCTGCCAATGTAACCGGGAACACTAGCTGGCATTTTTATCCATTCTCTACAAACAACGGGAACATTTGATTTTTATCCATTAATCAAATTAGAACGTCTATTGGATTTAAAAAAGTTAAATCGTTGAGTTATTCATTATGAGTACTTTTCAATTTATTTTAAGGATCGATGAATAATTTTTATAGGGCTAAATCGATCGCTCTAAGAATAATGGAATCGAAAATCTGGATTGGTGTCAGTTATAAAAAAACACAGACAATAATTGTGCTGTTCTTTTCTAGTTTAAGTGAAATCACGTGGCATGATGGTACCCGTGTGGATGTGAGACGACGATAAATCAAATAAAAATCAAATAAATATGGCGATAAATATGGTATTTAATTTGAATCTAGTGGCGATAAATGTGAGAATCTCACTTTACACAAATGAATCTTTGATTTATCAGAAAAATCAAATAAAAATGGCTGTGTTAATTCTGATTTTCGAGTTAATTTTACCTATCTATATTTAAAAAGTTTGTTTGTTTTTCCTTTCCTTGCCAATAGACGAACCAATCTCTCGACTCCTGTTTCTTATTAATTCATCTGTGTTTTGCTTCCCTTACCTTGCTCTGCAAAAGCGGCAATTCTCTTGTTGCTAGCTGTCGCAAGCTACTTCTCCTCGTCCATGGCGTTCGCCAAACTAAATCTAAATCTCAACGTAGACGTCAACAGTTGCCTGAGCGTGCTGTGGGCATCGCTGCGGCCGGGCAATCCAAAATCTGGCATCCAGAAGTTGGAAAAGGAAATGAAAATTTTGAGAGGCAAAGGGACGACATCATGAACCAGATCGATCAGGCGGAGCGCGAGGGGAGAATTCCGACCAACCAAGTCAGCCTGTGGCTAACTGATGTGAAGACGTTGGAAGGCCAAGTGGCTGCCATCGAGCAGGATTTCCAAAACATGAGTGAGTATTCTCCCGAATATAACTTTTTGTCTTTCCACTCCGATTCAATTGCAAGTCTTCGTGTTTTAATCCATACCACCTACTACTACTTTTATATATCTATAAGTAAAGACAAAAAAAAAAGTTGTTTTGATCGTCAGGTTGCTTCAGTTGCCATTGCTTCAATCGAATTCAAACTGGCGGCACCAGTCAAACACAGCGAGTAGGAGATCAGGTTTCTATCAGAGAGTCATCGAACTGCTGCTCCATCAATCGAAGAGTGACGAAGAAGCTCGGCGAGGCAAATGAATTGATGAACCAAGCTCGTGAACTAGTTGATCAGATTACCACAGTTGGGCCTTCGGAATCCACCGTGATGTTTTCTATGTCACATCGATCGCCCATTGGGATAGAGTCGTATGTGGAAGACATTGTGGGCTACATCGATGGTGAGAAAGGTAACATCATAGGCATTTACGGAATGGGCGGTGTCGGTAAGACCACCATGTTGAACAGCATCAAACAACACTATCTTCTTAAGCATAGAATATTTAATTGTGTCATTTGGGTTGTGGCCTCCAAAGACTGTCAATTGAAAAGGCTCCAGGTTGATATTGCAAGCGTCTAAAACTACAGACACTGGAGGAGAATGACGATGAACAAATCTGTGGTGATAAACTGTTTGGCTACTTGAAGAACAAAAATTGCTTCTTTGCGACATTTGGGAAGATGTGGATCTTAGACTGTTGGGGATGGCATATTCGGCTACTGAGGGAGGCCAGCAGCAGCCGTGCAAAGTCGTGGTGTTCACAACCCGCATCGAGACAGTGTGTGCACAAATGAAAGCAAAAAAGAAGATCAAAATCAACTGTCTGAATTCAGATCAAGCATGGCAACTCTTTGAGCAGAACAGCGATGGAGATGTTCTGAGCTCAGATGCTGGAATTAAGTCCGTTGCTGAAGAAATTGCTAAAGAATGTGCAGGCCTTCCGCTCGCTCTTATCACCGTCGCCCGGGCCATGTTAAGGAAAAAGTCGTGGGAAGTTTGGAATGACGCTCTCAATCAAATAAGAGATAAACATGAGTGGACGACCGTATGTCTTCCAGAAGATTCAGTTATGTATAAAGCCTTCAAGCTGAGCTACGATAGTTTAGAGAATGACTCCATGAGAGAATGTCTCTTGTGCTGCGCTTTGTGGCCTGAAGATTATGAGATCCACAAATTTGCTTTGATACCGTGTTGGATTGGTTGCGGAATAATTCGTGAATTTAATGTGATCAATGAAGCTTTCGCCAAAGGATACTCCCATTTGGAAGCACTCATTGCTGCATCCTTGCTAGAGCACTCGGGTGATGCGTATTCCAAGGCTGATTTTGTAAAGATGCATGATGTCATCCGAGATATGGCACTGTTGATGGTCTCTGGGTTGGAGGAGAACAAAAGAAAATGGATTGTAAAATCAGGAACAAGGGATTTGCCTAGACAAGAGGAATGGCAAGAAGCAGAGCGAGCATCATTCATGGAGAATAAGATTACATCTTTGCAAGATTATAGAGCTTCCACTTTTCCAAAACTTTCTACGTTGATTCTCGATAGTAACTTTTACCTGACAACAATTCCTTCGAGTTTGTTCCCAAGCATGCCTAATTTAACATACTTGGATCTCTCTCTGTGTGATATAATAGAGATTCCTAGGGAGATTGGTAGTTTAACTGAACTTCAATATTTAAACTTGTCCTACAATCCTATTACAACACTGCCGGTCGAGTTTTGTTGCCTCCGCAAATTACAGTACTTGATTCTACGGGGTACTCAAATTCAGATTGTACCCAATGGGACAATATCCAATTTATCAATGCTCAAGTGGCTGAATATAAGAGGAATCTGCCCTTTACATGACAGCTGGTGGGATGAACTGAAATGTTTAGAAGGACGCCACCAATTATTAAGTGTGGAAATTGAAATCGATGCATCAACAGACAATGTTGAGCGACTGAACAAGTTACCAAATGTCTCCATATGGTACCTCATTTTGAACGGAGAAAATATTTCACAACTTCCAAGCTACGATCTGGGCACTTCACAATGGGCCTGCAGGGTAAGTGACAACCTTGAATCTCTGGCAATTTGCTATCTAGGAGTAGACAGATTAGTGTTGGCTGCAGCCGTGGGTCACGAATCGAGTTTGAGATGTTTAAAGATCCTCAATTTTTATAAACTACAATTACTCGAAAAGATTTCATTGAATGGAGTTGTGCTCCGCAACCTTCGTCAACTATATATTTCTAAATGTCCCATGTTGAAGGATGTTTCTTGGGTTCTACAACTGCCATGCCTCAGTCTACTAGATATGAATGAATGTTCAAACATGAAGGAACTAATAAGTGACGTAGGGAACTCCAACTCCAGCTCTAGCATCAAGATCTTGAAGTTGGACGACATGCCGAACCTCAATCGCATTGCAAATCGACCGCTCCATTTTCCCTTCTTGGAATATTTAATTGTTGCTAAATGCCCAGAGCTCAAAAAATTATCATTTGGGATTGAAATGTTACAGAACAGATTAAAAGAGATCCAAAGTAAAGTGGATTGGTGGAACAATTTGGATTGGGATGACGAAAGCATCAAGGATTCCCTCGCCCCTTATTTTCGGTAACACATATATTTTCATACAAAATCATTTATTTATTCAAGATGCATGTCTTCCTTTGATATATATATATATTTTTAAGAGCAATTTAGGGGATCTGTTTTAGAAAATAAATATCTTTTTGATAATGTGAAAACTAAGCACGTGTCTCAAGGCATTTTGGTAAATTAAAGTTAAAACTACCACCACTGCAAGTTCTTGTGGAAGTGATTTCAATTTGGTCATATTTTCCGATATAAAAAATAATGGATTATTCTATTATGTCAATGCTTTTCATGTCGAGTTAAATATCCCGGTATAGCAGCAAAGGTTAAATGTTTCATTAAGATGAGTTTTAGGGTTAGACAATATTTTATTTTCGAGTCCTGACTTATTGGGCCCTTCAATCTTCGAAGTTTTATTTTTTTGTTGGACTCAACTTCTTAATTTGATCATTCAAGTATATGATATGAAATCTTATCAATATCAAATATATTTATTATTTTTTAAATATAATAATATTTATAAAATTTATCATTCTAACTTAATATTTTTTTAAAATTAATTATTTTTTATTTAGTATTTTAAATTTGATAACAAATGATAAAATTTGTAATTTAAATTTGAAAATAAATAAATAAAACATTTATTTAAAAAAAAATGAGTGGGGTTGGAACCCACTTAGCCCATGAGTGGCTCCGCCTCAGACTTTAAAATCTTATTTTCTTTATGAGATATTCACATTGGGAACACTCTATTTAATCACTTTCTTTATTAATAATCATGCTTTTATCCCCTATCAAATGTGAGCATATAATCATTTTTAACTAGTTGACCCACACTCGTTAGGTTTTGAGATAATTCAAGAACATAAAGTACTTCTCGAAAAAATTTAGAAGTACCTCCCTTTATTTTCACGGTGATACCACCTTTGTCTTCCACCTTCACATACTTTCCATCTCCAAGCTTCACTTTGGATTTAAAAGAATCATCCGAGTAGACAAAATTGAACTTTATTCTTGTCATATAGCGACTATATATACTGGCTATCAAGCTAAGGTACCATGTATCTCTATCTTCTTGCATACTCATGCAAGAGCAAAACAATTGTTCTGAGGATTCATCATTTTCAGTGAAGTTGGCTTGATTTTTTTGCTTCTGCGAGCAATTGATGCAGAGTTTTCACAATCGTTACATTGTCAAAACCAACAATCTTTGCTTTCATGATTGTTCTTTTTGCATACGCGTCATCATCTGAAATCTTTGTTGCTAGATTAATTGATTTTTCTTTGACTCTTTGCCTTTTGAATTAGAATTCTGATGTTGATAATTTTTTCTTTTCGGCATTCATTTTGGATTGGAAAGCCTACTTTAATAGTTCCTATGCATATCTAGCCATTTTATTCTCGTGAGCTTCAAGGGAACCCATTAGTTCATACACAGTGAGTGTAGACAAATTATTAGATTCTTCAATGACAGTAACTTGTTGAAATTTTTGTGGTAAAATCCGTAAAATTTTGTCAACTATTTTCTTTTCTTCTATAGCGTCACCACAATTTCCAATCAAATTTACTATCTCAATAATTGTTGGAAAAAAAAATCACATACCCTTTCAGTTTCTTTCATGAATAAATTTTCAAAATTGGACCATAGAGTCCGTAGTTTGATGACGGTGATTTTCTTTGAGCTTGAAATTCTTTGTTTAGAACTTCCCAAGCATCCTTAGCCTTTTTTATACCGAAAATGCAAGGGAAAATTGACTTGCTCAATCCTTATTGAATCTATCGTAGTGCATTTCCATCCTTTTTGACATTCTCTTTATATTGCCTTTGTTGTGCATTTGTCCATGCTGGAAGAGTCGTAGCATTATTCAATTACTTCTCAAAGATCATGTGAGATGAAAATGTTTTCATCCGATTACTCCAATAATTATTATAGTGCTCTTTATAAAAAATTAGAATTTGACTTGGAGAGTATTGGAAGAGGATATTTGCCATTAGGAAAGGAAAGTATGTAACATGGCTTTGATACATTAAAGTAGAGAAGAATATAAAAATAAAGAAAATTAAAAAACTGATGGATTATCACATATTGCGTGTGTCTGTGACATAGCTACTATACTTCTATAAATACAATCATGGATAGTTCTAGAATGACATTAGTTATTGCTTAATTAATTTGATTATCATCTACTAGGTTATTGAAATACACAATATGGTCTCTTTGCACGAGAGAGATTAGAAATCCAGCGAAATATTTGGCATCATTGAAAATGTTTAATTAATTAATCCAATTACCATAGAATCACGCTGCAAATACTGATAGTGTTGCACATCACGTTGTTGGCGCAGTCCATCCATGCTGAAAATTAATCATGTTGCAATATGTAGTTCAGTTCCTTCAGTTGTGTGGATAATTTGTCAGTAACCTTGTATTGTAGGTTTTGTGAGATTTGTACTCTGTTTGTATTTTGGCATGATGTTTTACCTCTCGAGCAACCAACATTAATTAGTTGGAGGCGACAATGAACTTATTGTAACGGACTTTTCTTATACATTATTTTGGAGAAAGATGCGATAAACCTTATGATGCCTACCACTTTGTCCTTCAGGAACTGAGAACTTATTGGTAATGTCGACACTGATCTCAGTGAGGGAAAAAAAAATCCTCAATTGGTCGAAGCAACAAAAGTACATATCTCTTGCCTCTCAAGTTGAATCATGCTGCATTTATCCGGTGAGCCCATTTCTTGAATTTTTATGCTTTTCATTAACAGTGACAATGGAAAACTGAGACGCTATGTGTTCGTGTGGCAGGAAGATTACATTGACGGGGAGGAACCGGACCCATTGGATTCCAGCCATGATTTTCACTGTGTGTATCAAGATGATAAATTAACAAATTTATGTCCCATCTGTAAAGCAACTATCTGAAAGTAGGACTAGATTCTTGCATCTCAAAATCAAGCCATGGTAGAATGCTATGATATTGATCCTGTGAACTAGTCTTTGTGCGTTCTGAATTCTATAATTTTATTTGTTTGGAATCTGTAGAATTCTTGATCATTCGGTCGATGTAAGTACTTCTATATCCACAGTATGTGTATTGTGTAGTCTTTTGAACTTTCATGTATCTGTAAAATTAAATTTGTTTGGTACTAATGCGGTTATGGGAAAGAAGGTCTGCTCACTTCCTTTCGACGCAATGGAGCGTGAAAGAAGCTTAGGGGGTTCTCTTCGGCCGCAACAATAAAAATGAACGTGAAGCAAAGACACGCAAGTCAACACAAGCAACAAACAGAGACACAGAATATAACGTGGTTCGAAATAAGGATTTCTACTCCACGGAGGTGAGCTCTCCCACCAGCTACTGTGCCAAAACACTTTTACTATGAACGTCCTCCTTCACGGAAAGAACTTCCGGAGGTGGAGGAGAAAACCTCTTACAATTAGGTCAAGATATAAGAAACAGTACAAGAAAGATAGAGCTCCTTCTTCTCCTTCTCCAGTGAAGTGGTTGCTCTCCTCTCTCCAATGTGCCTTCGTCTCTTGCTAGTTGGAATAATGCGGATCCCCTTTCTCTTGCGCTGCTTTTCCCTTTTATCCTCCTCCTTTGGCCAACTGTTGCATCGTAAGCCTCCTTCGTCGTACATGTGGTCACTTTCCCTATCTGGATAATCATTCTGTTACAAACACGAGGAGCGAAGGCTCCTCGGAATATTATGTGGGTCCCTCTTCTGCTGTGTAATAACTTCCTATCTACATTTCGGGAAATATGCTAGCCTATCTCTTTCAGTCATTTTCCTTCGACAAAACTAACCTAAACCTACTGCTCATGGGTAGCATAGCTATTAGGCTCTTCCCAGTAGTCCGAACCAACTCCTCTTTTTCCCGCACCGAACTATTTCCGGGCTTGCTAGACCAAGCCGATTCTTATCCACCCCGTCTGTTTCTGGGCCTACTAGATCGAATCGATTCTCGTCCATCTCATACCGAAATGATCTCCGTGATCGCCCTACCGTGCCAATTACCTCAAACTGTCCTCCCGTTCCAATTTCCCCAAACTGTCGCACCCGAACCATTCTACTTCGCTTCCTTTGCCAAACCGATTCTCGGTACGGATAGTGTCTTACACGCGAGTACTCTTACCCGGTTCACAAAGAAGAGGTAACAGCAGTATTATTAGCCAACCCCCAAAAATAGTCAAGCGAAGTCATAAGCTTAACTTTCTAAATGTACGAAGCCCCTAATTCACCCTTTGCTCGCCAACTCAAACTCACTCTTTTCTTGTAGCCCTACTCCATATGCTCGAAACGACTTAATGGACCCATGAGCCCCGCTTCTCTTTTTCTCTTAGATAGCCGAAAAGTCACCCAAAATCCTATATAAATCTTCGCCCTTTCCTCTTATACATAACTTAGCGTGTCTAACAATCCAGTCCTTTCCACTTCTCCTTTCCAGCGATTTTCTCCGGCAGCGTTCCAGCGACCTAACTCCTTTTGCAAACATTCCTCCTTCAACCTCCAAGTAAGTGTTCTTCCTTGTTCTGCACCTATGACCCCTTAGACCTTGCTCCCATCTCCTTGGTACGAGCACACCGTTACCCAACTAAACAGCGAACATTATTTCTTCAATCTTAGGGACCAATTCATAGACCCTTCCATACAATGCCATTTCAACACTAAGACTTACCGACCGCATCGTCCTCCCCCCGACCTGACCTGTTTCTTTTCTGAATAATTCTTTAATGGCTTGTTTTTACCTGCACCCTCTTCCTACTTGGAAATCTTAGACTTTAACGGTCTGCCCCTAAATCAATTTATCCCCAATTCCTTCTGTCTCTTATCGAGGGCCACCATAGTATTTCGGCACCTGAACCTCCCTTTGTCCCCCCAAATATTCCACTGCTTCTTTCAACTAAAATCTTCTAAGGCAGACCTTTTTTACCTCTCCAGCCGCACGGACTGTCAATTCTTAGTGAATATGTCCTCTTCCCACAAAGATGGGAAGAATTATATTTCTTTGCTCAGCTTCCAACACCCCTATCCCATTCGGATACCTGGAAGCTAGATCTTCCCAAGCTACCTCCCTTTCGCAAAATGAGGACCCAATGTCCTTTCTCGGAGGTTTATAAAGTGTTGGGAGAATCCCACTATTGCTCAGACCATTTAATGAAAACCCCTCTCCTCAGTCACTTCAGGCTGTCCCCTTTCCCTCTAACGGTCCCGGCCGCCATAGGTAGGACGATGTTCGCATTTTGCTATAACTTATTATTTGTATCAACCTACCTTTCTTACCAATGGATTTTGCAGACAACCTAATGCAGGACGCTTTGGTGAAAGGCGAAGAGATTGATGTAGCCAAGAAGAAGAAGACCTCCACCAAGCGAGGTAAATCTGTGGCTGCCCCCTCTTCACCTCGGAAGAGATTGCGTCCTGTCAAGGAAGGAGTTCCCAGTTCTTCATCCCTTCCCGTATCCTCTTCTGCCCATTCCTCTCTTCCGTCATCCCCTTCTAATCTGGAGCAACACCAACGCCTAGTCATCTACGAACCGAGGGTGAGGGATACCACCCTGGCCACCCCATCCTCCTCCCCCCAAGGGGGAAGATCTCCTTCCCACTCCCCTGTTTCATCCCCCATTCTTCTTGACTCCCCCACACATTCCCCGACTGAACCTAACCCAGTCACTGCTCCTCCCGCAACACATCCTTCTTCCGCTCCCTCTCGGCTTGTAGGTCCCCCTCCCCCTTCGGAGTGTAGGGGATCCTTGGAAGCTAGAGGGGGGGGGGGGGTGAATACCTTGATTTCGTTGCTCGATGGAAATCATTCGCGTGTTCGTCTATAAACTTCGTTAGCACGCAGCAGAATAATAATAAAGCGATAATGAAATAGACAAACACAACACAACACGAGGATATAACGTGGTTCGGAACCTCAAGGTTCCTACTCCACGGATCGGGCTCAAACGAGCCCTAGCGATGCCAATCACACACCACTAATAAACACTCCTTCTCGGAGCAATCCGGAGGCGAAGAAACCTCGTACAATAGTTTACAATAATAAACTAAATACAACAAGCAACTAATATGAAATACAATGCAATACAAGTAAAGAAAACACTTTACAAATGCCTTTGGATTGCTTGCTTTTGGTTGCTTGAAGAATGACCTTAAAGACCCTAATTTGCAGCAACAAATTGCCCCAAGGATGCTCAAGAACCGAATGCTTTTTCCTCCTCCACGAGATACATTTAAAGCTTTTGCTTGGGCTGGAAAATGTCAATCAGTCGACTGATGCCACTGTTGTCGTGAGACAACGACTAGATCCACATTGGAAAAATCCAACGGATCCATCATCAGTTGACTGATGGAGCCTCCACTCGACTGTTAACCCCAGCAGTCGAGTCAGACTCCATTCTGTGCCCGAAAAATCGAGCACTAGTCGACTGATCACATGATCAGTCGACTGCTCAGCCAATCAGTTAACTACCCACCTCTGGCAGTCGACTGCTAGGTCAATTTTTGCAGTCAAACCCTAGTTGACTCTTACTAGTCGATTGCCATACGACACCAGTCAACTGACACACCTCAAACATGAGGTTTTAACCCAAGTATGGTTCCCCCATACTTGCTAGACCACCCTTAGCCTAGACCTAAGTCTTCTAGCCATCTCCGTCAGCCTCACGCCTCTCAGATCCCTCCAAGTCATCCATGACTTGTTCATCCATTGCGCTAGCCTTCAGATGTTTCCATCGGCTATATCATGCTAACAGTGTCTACACCGTCAAGGCACATTGGACTTACGCTGCCAAGACTCCGCTTGGACTTTACGCCGCCAACCATTGGACTTATGCTGCCAAGACTCCTGCTTGGACTTTACGCCGCCAATATCAAACCCCTTAGGCTTCTCAAATGCCAAGATTCAAGCTTGGACTTTCCCTTGCCAACCCATGTTGGACTTTCCATGCCAAGACCCATGCTTGGACTTTCCATGCCAAGACCCATTCTTAGACTTTTCATTGCCAAGACCCATGCTTGGACTTTCCATGACAATCACATTGTCATATGTTTTTGTCGAACATCAAAACATCTCTCGAGTCAAGATCGAGTCCTGGTCAATCGTGACCTGGGCCGATTGCACCAACACGTAGGGGGGTGATCTTCCCTTCCCGAACCCTCCATTGGTTACGCTGGGGTCCCTCCTGAAGATTCGTCACCTCTCGGAGGTGAAATTTTTCAACCAATCAGGTGTATAGGGTCCCTGTGACCATATGAGCAAACTGCTAGCCGAGGTAATTGTCCTCCTCCTTTATCTTCAGTATACATATATATCTGTATGTCAATGCTTAACACTTGTCTCCTTTTTCCTTCAGGTATCGACCACTCATAATAAAATGATGTCTCACGTGGCTCAATTCCAAACTAACGTGGAGATGCACCATTTTGCTTCTCTGGCGCACCAAAAGCAACTTACCCAGTGGATGAACGAAAAGGAGCAGAAGGAATCTGATTTAATCGCCCAATGTGAAGATTCCATGACCCAATTATCCCTGGCTCAAAGCGAGAAGGAGGAGCTTCAACGTAAAAATAAAGACCTCAAGCAACAAATATTCCTGCAATCTAGCCAACTTCAGCAAGTGGACCTCCTTACCCATGAGCTGATCGGGTATAAGAGACAGCTTGGGGATGCCATTATTCAGGTTGCTGATTCTACAACTACCATCGAGCAGCTGCAGCAAAAACGTCGAGCATAGGAGGCCACCCGAAAGTCTTGCTTGGAGAGGTGCAAAGAACTCTCTTCACTGGTGGCTACCTTCCCTGAAGTCCTGTCTTCTGTGACTCGGCATCAACAAGAGCTTCACCGAGAATATACCGAGGCTCTTTCTGCTCTGAGTCGGCGGGCTGTGACGGCAGCAACAGAAAGAGATGTCCTGGCAGCCCAATTAGCTAAATGTCAGGCCCAACTTGCCGCCTGCCAATCCCGACTGAAGGAACAGGAGGCCAATCTAAAAGGGCATTATGTCCAAAAAGGGGGGAACCTGTTCATACTGGGGTTCGACGGGTCTTCGGCTTTAAACGCCGAACGAGGATATCCTCCTCCTGGTACGAACACCAGCTACTTAAATCCCTCCGCAGCTTTATCTAAATACCCCCCCCCCCCGAACTTTTTGAATTGTAATTTATCATATCTTCTCCTTGTAATGACTGCTCCCTCGCTGTTAAAGAACATTTGCCTTGACATGACTTTTTGTTATTTTTCATGTATACCTTGATGTGGGTCGGGAATTTTGGGTATGTTCTATGTTTCTTTCTCTTCGCAATTACTGTCCATTTTCTGCCTTGTATGAAATGATGACATTTTTCGCTTGGGAATCCGTTCGGAATATCCCCAAGGTGATCTTCTTCCAGCCCGAAGCAATTTCGGCTCGGCCAACAATTAACTTACTTCAGCCTCTTGATCTTCTCAAGCTATCAGGCCGCTCCAGAAATGATATCTCGATGATTTCCTATGTTGACGCCATTATGATATTAGTCTTTTCCTCTTCTTCTTCTCCCCGAGGACGAATGCAGTTCTTCCTCCCTCGATTATAAATCGTCATCCCAAATGTCTTCGGCCTTTCATTTCACTCTCATGGCTTCAGCGGAACACCCCATCTAGATCTCTTCAGATTCTGACTCTTTTGAATTGCATGACTGATCCACGAAAGACACAGAAGAGTCTGAGACACGTTCGACTGCAACTTCTGCCTTTCGCCCCTTTCCTTCTCCATCCTTGACCACTGCTCCAACTCCTAACATAGGGAGGTCTTTCCGAGCCCCCTTCCCTTCCTTCCGCAATCAGGTCTGCAACTCTCCCCTGACATGAGAATACACAGTAGGAGATCCCTGCGCCTCCACTGAATTTCCTCCGCTTCCGTCGGCCCTAGCATTCATTCCAGTCCTTCCATCGGGGACTCATCCGCCTCCTTTTGATGGAGCTCCACCAGCAATACCTCTAGCTCAAGGCCACCTTTACATAGTCGTTTTGGCGCCTTCCCCTCCGGAGAACTCTTCTGATAATCCTCCTACTGGCGATAACCCTAAAAAGCTTGTATAAGGATTAGCTTAAATGATGTAACCATTATCGAGAATATTAATAAAAAGAAAAAAATAGGGTATTGAGACTTATTTTTGTCGCTTTCCTGTAATTGTAGAACAATTGCCATCAGAAAAGACTGCAATCCTATCTGAACATACTTCCCCTTGCTGCTTTCGTGGAATTTGAATTGGCCTTCCCAGAGTTACTGCACTAACAACTCTCACCTACTGTCTTTACGTTTCTCCTTCTTTACTAGCATTTATTACGTTTACCTCCTCTGCGAGTTAATGCACCTTCTTCCTTTACCGCTATAAGGATCTCAAACCATCGTTTGTCTAACATTCACCTTCTCCTTTTCCTCTTCCCGTCATGGAGCAAACTTCTGAACAGGGCGACAACTCTTTTCCTCCTGAGGAAAAGATTGAGGAACAACGCTACATCGTAAACCTAGAGGAACAAGTTGGATATTTGCAGCGACGTTTGAGGGAGGCTTCTACCAGCAACTACTCCCTGCACCAACAACTGGCAGTATCCCAGAAGGACTTTATCCAGGCACATCTTCATACAACAGTCTTATCTCCGACAGCTGATGCGTCAACCCAAACCACACAAAGAGGCTTCTTCCATATCTCCCAACAAAGAACTGTAACACCTTATGGATAAGGGCTTCTTTGTTATTCTCTTCCTCTGAGGAAGTTATGATATGTAGCTCTTTCAGAGTAATAAACTTCTTCAGCATGAGTTTTCGCCTACATCCTTCCTTATTCATCCTCATTGTTTAGCCTTCCTTCTGCTATGCCAAACTTGGCCCTTCTCTTAAATAATAAGAAATTTGGACAAACATTCAATTTCTTCACCTTTTCTTCATGCAAGAATTATATATACACTCCCACTGTACGAGGATAAAACAATCTACAATTGAGGAATAAACTCAACTCTTCTGTTTCCTCACTGCACGGGGATAAAAATAATATATAGTTGAGGAATGAACTCAACTCTTCCGTTCCACCACCACACGGGGATAAAATAATAGATAGTTGAGGAATGAACTCAACTCTTCAGTTCTGCCACCACACGAGGATAAAAATAATAGATAGTTGAGGAATGAACTCAACTCTTCCATTCGGCCACCACACGGGGATAAAAATAATAGATAGTTGAGGAATGAACTCAACTCTTCCGTTCCACCACCGCACGGGGATAAAAATAGTATATAGTTGAGTGAAAACTCAACTCTTCCGTTCCGCCACCACACGGGGATAAAAATAATAGATAGTTGAGGAATGAACTCAACTCTTCCATTCCGCCGTCACACGGGGATAAAAATAATATATAGTTGAGTGAAAACTCAACTCTTCCATTCCGCCACCACAAGGGGATAAAAATAATATATAGTTGAGGAATGAACTCAACTCTTTCGTTCCGCCACTACACGGGGATAAAATAATATATAGTTGAGAAATAAACTCAACTCTTTCGTTCCGCCACCACACGGGGATAAAATAATATATAATTGAGAAATGAACTCAACTCTTCCGTTCCCCCACCACACGGGGATAAAAATAATAGATAGTTGAGTGAAAACTCAACTCTTCCATTCCACCACTACACGGGGATAAAAATAATATATAATTGAGGAATACTCAGGTCTTCTGTTCCACCACCGCACGAGGATAAAAATAATAGATAGTTGAGGAATGAACTCAACTCTTCCATTCCGCCACTACACGGGGATAAAATAATATATAGTTGAGAAATGAACTCAACGCTTTCGTTCCACCACTGCACGAGGATAAAAATAATATATAACTGAGGAATACTCAGTTCTTCTGTTCCACTACCGTACAGGTGTAGGGACGATGTTGGCCGGCTAGAGGGGGGTGAATAGCCTTTATCGTAGACGGTGGAAGTCGTTCGTTCGTTGCTCGTCTACAAACACTATTAGCGCAAGAGGAATATACTAATACAAACAATTAAAGACAAAATAAAGGAAGAATAGAAACACAAATGCTAACACCACAATGTAACGTGGTTCACGGCCTCGCTGCTAATGCACGGTCCGATTCGTCCAAGGTGAATCACGCCTCAAGCTTTCACTATTCTCTCCTTTGCACCAAGCTAGGTGGAGGTAACCTCTTTACAATCCCTCTTCTTACAATAGAATGGAATAATAGCAAGTAAGAAGAGTGGGAATCCTTTAGGGAATTTTGAGAGTTGTTAGGAGTTAAAGCATTAGGCTCCCAAATGCCCTCACCCCTTCTTTTTATAGAAGAAGAGAGTTTCTTCCTGTTAACACAGGAGCAGTCGACTGATGCCCCGATCAGTCGACTGGTCCTGTAGCCATTGCCCAATAACGACTTCTTCCACGTTGGATTCCATCCAACGACTCCCACATTAGTCGACTGATCTTCCCATCAGTCGACTGATGTTGACTTCCAGTCGAGTGCCCGCGAGCTCGACTAGCTTCTGTGTCCATGCACAGTGAGATCAGTCGACTGCTTCCCTTAAGCAGTCGACTAATGTTGACTTGATCTCGCAGCTAACACCAGTCGATTGCTGATCGACTTGGAGCAGTCGACTGCCATGACATGGCAGTCGACTGGTGTCGTGTGAAACTCAAACTTAACATCCGTTTGAGTTTTTGGCACTCGGGAAAACCTCAACCCTTGTGGTCAAGCTTCCGACACTCAGCCATTCGGCCAAGTTCACCTAATGAGCTACATACAATTTACTCATTCTCTCATCTCACTCGAAGTCCCTCGCCGAAGCTCTCTTTGTTCGTGGCCACGTCTCTCGGCAGCATCAGGCGCACGACTCTGCAATGCTCCTTCGCGTCTCTTGCCCTTGAAGTCTGCTTCCTTGGCTTCGCTTCAAGTCATCTCATCCGGCGGTCCCTCGGCAGCATCAAGTGCACGACTCTGCAATGCTCCTTCTCTAACTCAAGCATGAGGTCGTGAGTGGTGACACTTGCCTCGACTCCATGTGCGAATTACTAAGTCCTGCAAGACTCCAACGCACATATCAAATCCAATCATCCTAACTTAAAATCTTTGCCACACACATCAAAATAATATCATGGGTTGATTGCCCTAACAACGGGGATAAAAATAATAGATAGTTGAGGAATGAACTCAACTCTTCCGTTCCATCACCACACGGGGATAAAATAATATATAGTTGAGAAATGAACTTAACTCTTCCGTTCCACCACCACACGGGGATAAAAATAATAAATAGTTGAGTGAAAACTCAGCTCTTCTGTTCCGCCACCACACGGGGATAAAATAATATATAGTTAAGAAATGAACTCAACTCTTCCATTCCACTACTGCACGGGGATAAAAATAATAGATAGTTGAGTGAAAACTCAGCTCTTCCGTTCCGCCACCACATGGGGATAAAAATAGTATATAACTGAGGAATACTTAGTTCTTCCGTTCCACCGCCACACGGGGATACAAATAACAACGACTGACGCCGATTCACATAAAAAATATGCTAATTTGATCTCAGGATCGACCGTCATACTACCATCATTTCTGAAGTTGGATACCCTTGGTCATTTCATCATATGAAGATGAGGGTTTTAGCAAATAGTAGGCCAATAGAGGAATAAATCATTATTCCCCTCTTTTTCGGGGCCCCTTTTACAGCCTAGTAGCCCAATCAACATCACAAGCCCATTTAACACCCCCTTCTATATAAGACGCTTCATCTTTCCTCCTCTTCACTTTCATCTTTTCTATTTGCCTTTTCGTCTTTGTCCTTCTTTCTTGCCACCGCCATCCTTCGGCATTTCAGCCATTAACTCCAGTGCTTCTTTTCTTTCTCCGGTAGGCAGGATGTATTCCTTTTTCCAGCGAGAAATGGCAAAGCACTTCCAAGAATCCAGGCGGAGTGAGGGCCAACAGCTAGCTTCCCTTTCGCCTTCACCTTCTCCCTTACCTTCATCCATCACCACCGCATCTGTCTTATCTCTCCCTTCTCCTCCTCGTTCTTCTGAAACCCCTATCGCTACCACTCCAGATGAGACTATGGTAGCCAGTCCATCCTGATCCCCAATGTTTCTTGTAAACCCTAACTCTCCCATCATTTTCCCTTCCACCTTGGTCGAACACAGAGAAGTAGTGGGCCAACGTCATTTGCCAACGATTGTCGACGAATGACGCTGTCTCCATCCCCTCCTCCTCCTTCTCTTTCTCCGGAGCACTCTTTTGCACCCGAACCCATGGTAGTCGAGATTTCCCCTTCGTCATTTTCCCCGGATGCTCATAATTTGGGAGGCCTTTCTCCTCCCTCAGACACAAATCAGGGTCCCTCTACTTTTCCTCTTCCCAATGAAGAGTTTTCCATCCCAGTGCTCTCTATATCTTCCTCCCCAAACTCCTCACCGAACCAATCCCCTTCTGCAGATTCTTCCGTGCCCATTTCACAGCCAACCACATTGAGTCTTCCACCCCACACTTCTGCTTCTTCTCTCTCGGCCCCTATCTCTTTGAGCCTCCTAACGAGAGCTCTTTCTTCTTTTCCTTCTGAACCCCCAACACAACCTCTGGCTCCCATTTTTCCTTCCCCCATCATGAGCAAACCCTCGCCTCTGGTGTCAGCCATTCCTTCCTCTTCTTCTCCCCGGGGTCTTCGGATCTTAAACTTAGAAGAACTGATCCCCCGGATGGAAGGTCTGCGCCATGCTCTGGAATTGGTATGTTCCTCACACTGACTTCTCTGATTTTCTTTGTCTAACAACTTCTTTTTGATAAACAATCTCCAGGCCTTAACCAATTATCGGGAAATGGACCGCTCCTTCCAGCAATATCAAGCTTAGTCTCTAAAGTGGGAACAACAGCGGCTGGAGGACCAAATTGTTGCCCAAAATTGGGAGCGTTTCTTGTCGCAACAGCTGGAGCAATGCCAAGAGCAATTGGCAGAAGCTCGCCGCCAACACCAGAAAGATGCCGAAACTATAGCGACATTACAAGAACAACAGTGGGCTCACATGGAATCGCTATCCGCTCGGTAGGACGTTCAGTCAGAACAGTCTGACAGAGATACTCCCCCTCTTCAAGAATTAACAGACCTTCGAGATCAAGTAGCGGAACTCCGTCAGGGAGAAACAAAGGGACTCTGAGGTCATCGCGAACCTGCGGGTTCAACACCAGAGAGCAGAGAACAAAATAGGGGATCTCCGCACCTGCTTGTGCAAGGAGGTACAAGAAAACTCTTCCTTAATAACTTCTAGGGCGCATGCTCACGCCTGCATACACAGGCAAGAAACATCCCTCCAGAGGCTGGGCAGTGAGCTTGTCCGCACCATATCCTATATAGAGGTTGTAGAGGGAATTTCAGCTTCAATACGCTAGAACATGATGGATATGACGAGTCTCCTTTAGCAGGATCAAACCTCCCGAGCGGATGACATTTCAGTCCTGGCGGACGCTATTATGGAAATATCCCAGCGTTATAGCGAAATGCGCCGAACCCTCTGGGAGCATCAAGAGAATTTCCACAGGCTTCATCGAAATTGAAGTCCTGACAATCCGAACCGACGAGAGCGGTTAATAATCCTGATGCGTGCCACCTTCCAGGACGGATTTAATGAGGCGCTTTGGCAGTATGCCGACCAAGGACTACCCCCTGCAAACCATCCTGCTCTTTCCTTACACTGGGAAATCGACTTCCGACGCTATCCTCCAGATCGTTTTAGATTATAAGTTGATGTATTGCTTCGGGGCACGACTCCCTCTTTATCTTCTTTCCTTTTCATAGTCCGCTAAGGAGAATTTAATGTTAATGTAAATGACTCATCAATCGTATTTGTGTTTGACATACATCTAATGACATAGCGAGTTGTCATATACATTTCCCAAGAAGCTTCTTAATTCTTTTTTCCATCCATCCTCCTTTACACAGTATAATAATATTTCAAGTGTACAACGTTCTAGGGTCGAGGGAATTCCTTGCCCTGATCATCTTTCAGATAATATGCTAATCCTGCCACACGGTGCGTCACTTCATAGGGTCCTTCTCAATTTGGAGCTAACTTTCTAGGATCTCTAGCGGGATTGACTTTGCACAGAATCAAATCCCCTTCTTGAAATCTTCGAGGCCTTAACTTTTTGTTAAAGGCCTGTTGTACCCTCCGTTTGTAAAATTCCGCTCGCCTCTGCGCCTGTTCCCTTTTTTCTTCCACCAAGTCCAATTCAGTGCCCTGAATGATTTGGTTCTGATCCGGCTCATAAACTTCCACACGGGCGCTACTTAAAAGGGCCTCCACTGGAATAACGACCTCCATTCCATATACCAGGATGAAAGGAGTTTCACCTGTTGCGGTTTTTGGCGTGGTTCGGTAGGCCCACAAGATCCCTAGAAACTCCTCCACCCAGTTACCTTTCTGAGCCCCCAGTTTAGTCTTCAGTCCTTGGATAAGAATTCTAGTTACTTCAACCTGCCCATTGGCTTGAGGATGAGCCACCGAAGTAAAAGTTTGCTAGATGTTAAGACTTTTGCATCGTTCCTTGATTTTCTTGCCTTGGAACTGTCGCCCATTATCACTAACTATCCTCCGGGGAATACCATACCGGTAGACAATATTCTTCCACAGGAATTGTATCACAGCATTCTCAATAATTTTGGCAAGGGGCTCTATTTCCACCCACTTGGAGAAGTAATCCACAGCCGCCAATAAGAATTTTTTCTGCAAAGGTGCCACAGGCATGGGACCTACTATATCCATCCCCCACTGATCGAAAGGGCATGAAGCAACAACAACTTTCATTAATTCAGCTGGTCGTTCGGACCTGTTGCTATGCTTCTGACAGGCCGAGCAGATTTGCACTATATGAGTTGCATCTTGTTGGAGGATGAGCCAAAAGTATCCGGCTAACAAGACTTTCTTCGCCAAAGCTCTCCCTCCTAAATGATTGTTGCAGCAATCTTCGTGGATTTCCCGGAGCACCCATTCAACATCTTCCTTTCCCAAACACTTCAACAGGGGTCATCCAAAAGACGTCTTATACAAATCTCCGTTTAGGATGGTGAACCGTTTTGCTCTATTCATTAAAACAGATGCCACCCCTCTTTCTTCCGGGACTTTTCCTTGCTGTAGATATGTTATAATGTCAGTCCTCCAATCAGGGTTTGGATCTGGCTCAGGTACAGTTTCCTCCACATTACATATCACCAAAGAGGTAGGGACTTCCACACAAACCGTTTCAAGCTGCTTCACCCCTTCCATTGTGCTAGCCAACTGAGCCAATTCGTCCGCCTTCCCATTGTTCTCCCTTGGAATCTGCTTTAAGAGGACTTGGCGAAAATGTGCCTTTTCTTTCTCGAAAGCCTTCAAATATTTTTGTAACCTTTCTTCCCGAACCATGAAAGAGCCTTGAAGTTGTGATACCGCCAACTGGGAATCCGAATGGATTATAACGAAGGTTGCTCCTACAACCCTGGCGGCTTGTAGCCCAGCTAAAATAGCTTCGTATTCGGCTTCATTTTTGGACGCCCGATATCCTAGGCGCATAGCTATGCGAGTTTCTTCTTTCTCTGGGGATATCAATAGGACTCCCACTCCGCTACCTATGAGCCATCCACAAATACAGTCCATGCCTCCGATCCCTCTTCTTTTGCCGACGAACTATTTTATGAACCAACAGGTACCTCAGCTGGAAAATCAGCGAGAGCTTGAGCCTTGATAATGGTTCGGGGTTGATAGTGAATGTTATATTCACTTAGTTCTACGACCCATTTAGCCAGTCTCCCAGAAAAATTAGGCTTAGTAACCACCTTACCTAATTCACTATGAGTCAAAATATTGATAGGATGAGCTAGAAAGTATGACCTCAACTTGCGGGTTGTCAAGACTAGAATATACGCCAACTTCTCCAGCTCCGTGTAATGGGATTCATCCCCTTTCAGAATATGACTGGTATAATAGATAGGTTGTTGATGATAACCTTCTTGCTTCAACAAAACTGAACTTATGGCTCCTTCTGAGAACGACTAAATACATCATCCTGATGGCTCTCTGCCCTTGGCAGCTAATAGCGGACAGTCGACTAGATACTTCTTCAGCTCTTGGAAAGCCTGCTCGCATTGATCATCCCATTGAAATTTAGTAGCCTTGCGCAAAATCTTGAAGAAAGCTAGCCCCTTGTCCGCCGATCTAACTATAAATCGAGACAGGAAAATAATTCTCCCTACTAGCTTTTGAGTCTCTCGCAAATTAGTGGGTGACTTCATATTGCATAATGCTTGCACCTTCTCTGGGTTAGCTTGCAATACCTTCTTAGTTACTATATATCCCAAAAATTTCTTGCTTTTCACCCCGAACAGACATTTTTTAGGGTTCAGCTTCATGTTATACCACCTCAAGATAGCGAAAGTTTCATTTAGATCCTTAACCAAATCTCGAGTGGTTTTTGATTTGACTAGGATATCGTCCACATAAACTTCCATATTTTTTCCTTTTTGTTCTGCAAAGATCTTATCCATGAGTCGTTGGTATGTAACCCCCATATTTTTTAGGCCGAAGGGCATTACCACTTAAGCATATAACCCTCCTGCTGTTACAAAACTAACCCTCTTTTGATCTTCTTTAGCCAGTCGTATCTGATGATATCCCTGATAAGAATCTATTAGGGACACCACCTCATATCCCACTGTAGAATCCACCAACTGATCAATACGAGGCAAGGGGTAGCAGTCTTTAGGGCATGCTTTATTTAAATTGCGGAAGTTAATACACATCCTCCACTGCTCAGAAGGCTTGGGGACCAGGACTACATTGGAAACCCACTCGAAGAATTGAATTTCTTTCACATGACCCACTTTTAACAATTTTTCTACTTCTTCGACTATCACCTTGTCCTTCTCGAGTCTAAAATGTCGCTGCTTCTATTGGACAGGTCGGGCTCCTCTGGTAATGTTGAGGTGATGTTCAACAACGCGAGGGTCGATTCCCGTAAGGTCATGCACATCTCTGGCGAAGATGTCTTCATTCTTCTTCAGACAGCCCACCAACTCCTCCTTGGCTTCCAGCTGTTGTGCCACCCGAGTGGCCTTTCCGGGAGCTACTCTACTAGCTCTCCTTCCTCTATTTTGTCCGCCTTGGGGGGAGATTCTTCCAGCATGCAGACGTCCAAAATCACGATGGTTTTCCCCTTGAGGTCATTGGTTTGAGCCTTCTTTTGGTCATCCCTAACCATTTGCATGTAGCTCTGTAGCGCCTTCCGCGCCTGACCTCTCTCCGATCATTGCTCGGACCGAAATTTCACCTTTTGGTGATACGGAGAAGCCACCGCTTGAAAAATGGAGAGGAAGGGGCAACCCAAAATTACATTATAAATGGACGAAGCGTCCACAATAAGGAAAGGAACTATACTGATTTTTTGGCTGGGCTTTGTGCCCAGAGTCAGGGGCAATGAAATCTGCCCTGTGGGGTGGACCACATATCTAGCAAACCCGAAGAGGGGTGTGGCCACATCTTTTAGCTGGGCATTTCCCAGCTGCATCTGTCCATAGGTCTCCTGGAAGAGGATGTTGACAGAACTCCCCGAATCAACTAGTACCCTGGCCACTTCATAGTTGGCCAGGGAAATACAGATCACCAAGGCATCCGTGTGAGGCAATAGAACGCCTCGGAGATCTTCCGACCCAAACGAAACCGACGACATTGTCTGGACAGCCTGATCAGTGACTATAGGCAGGCTCTCCATGAGACAGGCATATGATTTTCGCGTCCGATTGGAATCCCCATCAGCGGGTCCTCCTGCAATAACATGAATAACCCCCCATGTGGGGACGTTATTCATATCAGATGATGGGCCCTCTCCTGATGGGCCTTCTTGTGAGATACCCTCCTGGGCCGGAGTTTGAGGGTCCGAAGGGAAAGTAACTTGCGGTCGTTGGTTATATGACCCCGGACGAGCCAAATTGGGTCGTGGGCCTCGCCGTGCCAGTCCTCCAGCCTGAGGCCGCATCTTTGGGTAAGCGGCTCGGAGGCGCTCAAATTCTTCTTGCAACTTGAAACATCGACCACTAGTGTGGCCGTATTCCATATGGTACTGGCAAAAGAACGGGGTAGGAAGGTTGCGAGGCACCCCTCTATACCCCATTGGCCGCTACAGAAGACCTTACTGGTCGTAGAATTCCATCTCCCGCTCCTTCCAAGTCCTCGGGGGAGGGACTGCATCGGCGGCCATGATTTGCAATGGTTGTGCGGGGCGAGCACCCTGTAGCAATAACCGAGGCCTGGGAGCCTCCGGTAGAAGGGGTTGTACATATCCTCATCTAGGAGGTGCTTGAGGGGCTGCGGGGCGATTTCTTTCGGCAGGGACCATTGCGGAGGCTCGTTCGACTCTCCGAACTTTCAGCCCTTCCTCCTCATTGATGTACTTCTCCGCACGGCTTAATAGCTCCTCGTAGCTGTTCGCGGGCTTCCTCAAAAGTGAACTAAGGAAAGGACCTTCCCTTAGCCCGTGCGGAATGGCTACCCTGAAAGCATCCGACCTGGCTGAAGGGATGCTTCTGGCGGTGGAAGTGAACCGATGAAGATACCCTTTAAGCGACTTTGAGGGCCCCTGCATCATGTGTAGCGGGATGGAAGCATTGTGCTTGTATGCCTTGCAGCTGGCGAACTCTTGGTGGAATATCCCCTGAAAATCAGCAAAACAAGTGATAGATCCCGGGGGCAGAGAGTTAAACCATTTTTGCGCCGAGTCGGTTAAGGTGGTGTGGAAGACCCAATACTTGAGGGCATCAGTATAGTAGTGGAGCGAGGCCGCTCCAGCAAATTATGATAGGTGTTCTTTCGGATCTGTTGTACCATTATACTTGTCTACTTGGGGATTCTGAAAGTATGACGGCGGGATTTTAGAAAGGATGTCCATGGTAAAAGGGATGGGCTCATAAACCTTCGGAGCCCTAGTCGACCGGCTTTCGCCCTGTTCTTCTCGTCGATTCTGGGTTAATGGCAAAGTGGTCTGATGTACTCATCCCCCCAGCCCTTTTCCAGGTAATGCTTCAATGTTAGTGGTGGTACGAGGTGGAGGGGGCACCTCAGGCGGCGGTCCACGAGAGGAAGGTTCACCAGAATGAGGATGAAGGTACCCCGTCCTTCTTCTTTCTCTGGCAAGGGCCTCAGCCACGACATTGTCCACCATGGCTCTCAGTTGTGACGGTAGTATCGTGATGGGGTTTTCCTCCGTAGTGGAGGTTTCCGGGTGTTGTATCTCCTCTGGTTGCATCTCTACGCCTTACTCAGATGTTTCTCACAGACAATGCCAACTGATGCGGTTACGGGGAAGAAGATCTGCTCACTTCCTTTCGACGCAATGGAGCGTGAAGGAATTTTAGGGGGTTCTCTCCGGCCGCAATAGTAAAAATGAATGTGAAGCAAAGACACGCAAGCCAACACAAGCAACAAACAGAGACACGGGATGTAACATGGTTCGGAATAAGGATTCCTACTCCACGGAAGTGAGCTCTCCCACCAGCTACTGTGTCAAAGCACTTTCACTATGAACATCCTCCTTCACGGAAAGAACTTCCGGAGGTGGAGGAGAAAACCTCTTACAATTAGGTCAAGATACAAGAAACAGTACAAGAAAGATAGAGCTCCATCTTCTCCTTCTCTCCTTCTCCGGTGAAGTGGTTGCTCTCCTCTCTCCAATGTGCCTTCGTCTCTTGCTGGTTGGAATAATATGGATCCCCTTTCTCTTGCCATGCTTTTCCCTTTTATCCTCCTCCTTTGGCCAGCTGTTGCATCGCAAGCCTCCTTCGTCGTACACGTTGCCACTTTGCCTATCTGGAGAATCATTCTGTTACAAACACGAGGAGCGAAGGTTCTTCGAAATATTATGTGGAGGCCCTCTTCTGCTGTGTAACAACTTCCTATCTACATTTCGGGAAATATGTTAGCCTATACCTTTCAGCCATTTGCCTTCGACAAAACTAACCTAAACCTACTACTCACGGGTAGCATAGCCATTAGGCTCTTCCCAGTAGGCCGAACCAACTTCTCTTTTCCCCGCACCGAACTATTTTCGGGCTTGCTAGACCGAGCCAATTCTTATCCGCCCCGTCTATTTTTGGGTCTACTAGACCGAATTGATTCTCGTCCATCTCATACCGAAATGATCTCCACGATCGCCCTACCATACCAATTACCTCAAACTGTCCTCCCATTCCAATTGCCCCAGACTGTCGCGTCCGAACCATTCTACTTCGCTTCCTTTGCCGAACCGATTCTCGATACGGATAGTGTCTTACATATGAGTATTCTTACTCAATTCACAAAGAATCAGTAACAGCAGTATCAGGCACCTAGTTGCAATGCCAATTGTAAATCTCGAAGATATCAACTTGCAGTGAGTTATGTGTTTGCTAAAAGATAGCTATTATTAATTAATGCATATCTCAAAAGATACTGATTTATGACGAAAATATATTTCATTGTAAATTAAAATATAAAATTTTTAGCGTCTCTCAGTGGACACCACGACCGTTTTGACGCAAATCCAAAAGATACTAGTTTTGGTTTACGATTTTATTTTTTATATTTTACTTTTTGCATATTAGTGTAGCATTTTGAGTTAACGAGTTGCAGGGTAGCTGAATAAAATTGTAGGGTTCAATAGGTCAGCGCTGATCTTGTTTGTTTGTGTCAAACAAAATCAAGCATCTTGATTAGTTATGTATTTCCTCACCGTAATATTAGTGTAGTTGTAGGATACAACACGTAATGTGTTCCTTGTCTTGTTCCTGTAGAGATGGCGTAATGGTAATTAAGACACACTGGTATTTATAGAAGTAGCATGGATCGATTTTGAAGAAGGTCTAAAGTTCTTTTTTTGATTCAGATGACCTTCACGTGTCTTGACCACCACGTCAAGACACATAAGACTTTCCATGATTTATCTCTCTCATAATAATCGTGGGACAGACCGATGAAGGTCGTTAGGTTGACGATTCCAATCTTTTGCAATGTAGTTGTAGGATAGATAAACTAAAAGTAAAATCGCCAATGTCGATCTTAAGCACAGATTGAAAAAAAAAATGGCGTGCAGATTGGAGCTGGAAACTCCCTGGATTATATTTAGATTGGATGAGTACTTTGACTGTATTTTGATGATGTACAGCTTGTGTTTAATGGTGAATAGATCCACCATAAAGATCTATCTAGTCCGTAGCAAACGACTTGCGGTAAAGACTCGTCAAATCCGTTTTTGGCTGTGGCTTTGCCTAAAAGCTGTACTGGTGAATAGGCCCACCGGAATGACCTATCTAGTCCGCAGCAAACGACTCGCGGTAAAGACATATCAAATCCGTTGTTGGCTGGGGCTTGGCCAATAAGCCTTTTGGTGAATAGATCCACCGTAATGATCTATCTAGTCCGCAGCAAACGGCTCGCGGTAAAGACACCGCAAATCCGTTGACAGCTGACCACTTGCTAAAAGTGGGTCCACGATACTGGAGAGGAGCAGATAGAGGATGTAGGATGAAGACTGAGGCCACAAATGTGCTCGGTTGATCAGGTTACGCGGGTGTCGCATCAGGGAGGGATGCACACTGACATATGAGGAGGTTATCACAGGATATGGTCCGACTCTCATCTACCGCAGCACGAGGGAAGATGGAAGACTGACCGTGTGAGTATAGGAGGATTTTGGTACAGAGAGAGTGATGGTACTCTGGTGAACACATGTACTTTCTACCTTGGGCGCCTACTCAGATCGGACATTTCGTCGGATATGACATGTGTAGGCCCCTTGGATCATGTATATTGGTGCTATTTTAATGATATATATTTTTACCTTCATTTAAAAAAAAAAATGCTTGCTTAACCATATATAGTCCACACACAATTTATTTCTTTTTTAAAAATATATTCTGAAAATTGTTTAAGAAGGAAAGCTGTTTTTGCAATTTTATGGTTATAATAATTTCATAAAAGGCTATCTTTTAGTTTTAAAATCTTTTGATCTGTTGATAAAGTTGTATTATTTTTTTTCTTTGTTTTTATTACTTAATCCCATCTTCTTATGCCCAAATTGTTTTCATGTGCTCAGTGCGTCTTTTATTATTATAATTATTACAAAGGTTTCCCATGTATGGAAATGGAAATATCATATACCGTTGAATATGGGATTAATCCCATTTTAGGAATTTAGAAATATCAGTTTGTTCAATAGTTCTCTTTAATTGCTCATTGTGATTTGTTTTTTTTTGTCAATTTACATGTATGTTTTTTTTTTTTGAGTAATTGCTGAATTATGCTATGTGATTTTTGGTTTTGAGATACACATCGCTCCAAATTGCAACGATTGCAATGGGACAACTACAATACCTGAAACAGGAGCAAAGGAGTGAATTTAAGCCTGTTGTGAACCTTTTGATACGGAATCGACCGTCTAGTTCTAGCATTTCTGTCATGGATCATCGATTGCTCTGAAATGAACTTCTCCTTGTTCCAAGGGAGAAGGGAGAAGTTCTTCTCTATGCAGTAGAACTGAAACAACAAACAATCTTTCATTTGAAACTGATAGTGGTGAATCTAGCCAACAACAGCCAACAATTATTTTGTTTTCGCCCCTCATGATTCAAGCTACAATACAAAACATGTTGAAATGAGTAGGGTGGTTCTTGGATCAGGGTTTCATTCGGGACCGAGTAATTTGGGTATAAAACCATATCAGCATTTCTTTCTATGCAAACTCTTCAGGAGGGAGTTCTTCAAGGATATTGAATTCTTTTCTAACGATGATGGAGGCAAACAAAAAGTTACAGAATACTCTTTGCACAAGAAAAAACATTGAAAGAGGTCACGGGGAATGCTTAGGAAGTGGAAATGAAGGTAAGAATAATTTGGTGCTTTTCATTTCCTCTCATTATTTTTCTAGCTCCTGCAAGGATATCTAGCTTATCTAGGCAGTTAAACAAATGTATATTATGCAGAAGAAAGTATTACAACAGATTGTGTAATACCAAGAGCTATAGCTTCTAATCACTATCATTTTGTGAGTTCAGATGGTGTTACTGTTAAAGCTTTCAGAGGAATATTCGAATGAGCATCATGCAATTTAAAATAATGCTTTTGCACCTGTTCTATGGTCCCATGAGAATAATTTTTCTCATTAACATGTGCAACAATCTCTCATAATTAGGAAATTGGACATCAGTTCCATATACGAGATTAACTATTTTGCAGAGGCAGAATAGTGTGGGTTTGACTATTCCATTACCTACATGGACTCTTGCAGTTGCAAAAGACGAGAGTTAAGAGGTATGTAATGTAGTTGTCTTTAACAAATGTTGTATAAGCTAAATATAGTATTTTAGGCATAGTTGATTAATTAGAATGGAATAAATACCTATATTGCAAAATACTTAATGTCATGTTTGATATATATATATGAGAAACATCTTATAGTCAACTTATCATTTTTTTTAAATTCAATAAATTCCAATGCATGATTTTTGTTGATGTATTCTAATTGTGGAATTCTTGTCACTATAAATTTGAATCCGTTTGATCATCAGTTTGGATGAAACACACACGGTCATTTCTTCACTTGCAGACATGATTAATTTTAAAAGTTAGATTGATGCATATTGTTGCACAATTTTAACGGTTTGTATGGTTCATGTAATTTAAAGAAATTTACTACAATTGACAATGACCAACGCCTCAAAATTCAACTAACTCAACCTGTAAGATATCGGAAAATAAAATTATAATAAAATAATATTGGTTTATTAAGAAAGTTGATGAAAATTTTCAAAAATTTTCAGAAATTTTTCTGGAATTAAATGGAGTTTCTATAGCATTTTGAGGGGGAAAGATTTAATAGATTTTTACAATGCCTATTTGGATTAGTTGTGATTAAAGAGTTAATTGGAGTAATTAACCTAAGTATCAAAACCTAGGTTTTATTACTTTTATTTACCTTGCTCTGCCGCTCAAATTTCCAATCTTATTTCCCCGATTCTTTTCTCCGCGCACCATCACAGTTCTTCTCTTCTCTTTCGCCTTCAGCCATCGCGAGTTCGATCCGTCGCTGCCCCATCATCAATGACCGTCCCTCTTCGGCTGAGTGTCTAGGTTGCCTTGCTGTGAGCAGCGTCGCCGCTGTGTCCCTCTTCCGTCGCAGCCAAGATCTGTTCAGCTACTTCGATGCAATCCTTTGTCGTGAGCTCTCGCGCCTCTGCCATCCATTACGAGTTTGATCTACCACCGCGGCTGGGAGTGAGACCAACAGCATTTTCATTGTTGCGACGAGTCTTGATCCAGAGCACAACTAATGTTTGACTGTTCGATCATTGTGACGGAGAATGCTACCATTCTAATTCACGGTGGTTCAAGAGGATGAATCGGTGGATCTGCCATGTGATTCTTTGCAGTCTATCCAGTCGGATTCTGGTAATACAATAGTTTTGTTCCTTTGGATTAAGGATTTGGAGATTAATAGGTCAAGGGAACATTAATTACTGTGTGGATTTTCAAGTGATGAAGATAATGTAAGGTTGTCATTTCTTATCTGAATTGTTTGTGCAGATTTGGTACACTGAGTTGGATTAAGAAGCTGGGTAGAAGAAGCTATGCTTAATAGGTTGTGGGCAATTGGATTGGCGTGAGGTAAGTAGATCTGAATGTGTTAAAGCTATGCTACAGAAATCTTGTTCCATGGTTATTATGGTAATAGTGTTAATGGTGGAGTTAATTATAGTATAGGGTAAGGTGAATGGTTAATTTTGGTGGATGAGATCAAGTATGTTATCATGGGGATAAGATGAATTGTGTAGTTTTGATTTTCGACTCGTGGATTGTGATATGAGTTCGAAGTAGAATTAGATCTGATCATTCGGATTACGATAGACTTAATTGTATTTTATGCATGTGCAGGTATTTGATTCGAGATAGATTCATGGACGTGAGGATCAACAACACGATTTATATATGAGGTGGGTTATTTCTACCTTGGTCAGGTAGATGGTTAATCTTGATGCATGGGTTTTATGTTGATGATGATACCATTACCTTGACTCCACTCTTATTATTCCGTTGCTTGATACTTAGTCTTTGAACTTTGAGATGATCTGTTGTTATATTTATATTTCATTCATCATTGTTATGGATTACATACGCTATGGTATGTGGACCTATAGATGCTTAATTATGTGTATGTAGCTGTGTATGGTTGTAGACTTGATTTGTGTCATAAGGATAAATCACTGGGGGTGAGTGATGTTTAGTTGTGGAGTTGACTGTCATATCATATTCTATTATGTTGTGTGTCTATTAGGGACCATGTATCTGTGAAAGGTTGTGTGGGTGGTCAATAGTGTGTTACTACGGACTAGAGGTCATAGCATGGTTGACTGCCAGTTGTGTATGACTCTCTGTGAGATAGAGGTCGTGTTGTGGATTTATGTGTATAGTGTTGTTTACGGACTGGAGGTCCTAGCATGGTTGACTGTCAGTACTTATGACTCTCTGTGTGATAGAGAAAGTGTTTGTTGGTGCAATCGGCCCAGGTTGACTCGAGTTTGACTCGAGCAGTACCTTAATAGTATTTTGATGATAAACAAAACTCATGACATGGGATTGTCATGGGAAAGTCCAACATGGTGTTGGCATGGAAAATCCAAGCATGGAGCTTGGTGTGGGAAAGTCCAACATGGGGTTGGCATGGAAAATCCAAGCATGAAGCTTGATGTGGAAAAAGTCCAAAGCATTGCGAAGTCGTGCGCTTGGTGCTTGGTGAGAAATGCATTGCGAAGTCGTGCGCTTGGTGCATGTGAGAAGTCTTGAGGACTTGGTAAGTTCACTAGGCTCGGGGTCCTTGAGTCGGTGAAGGATGGCATTGCGAAGCCATGCGCTTGGTGCATCCGAGGGACCGCCGGACGGGGAGCAAATGGAGTGAGGCCCAAGGGAAGCATACTTCGAGGGAAAGAGATGAGAAGGATGGCGTTGCGAAGCCGTTCACTTGGCGCATCTGAGGGACGTAGGTCGAGGGAAGAGAGCTTCGGTGGGGAACTCCATGAGGGATAAGGTGGACTTGGCCAAGTGGCTAAGACTGAGTGTCGGAGGCTCAAACTTGATGTTTGAGGGTTTACCCGACGGTCGGATGCTCAAACAACCTTGTGTTTGAGGTTTTGCCTGACAGCAGTCGACTGGCATAGGTGCCGGTTTGACTGATCCAAGTCGACTAGGGTTCGATTGGTGTTAGACTTGCGGTCTTGTGCTTGGCGCGATCGCCATGGATTCGATCGATGATGTCGGCCGATGTTAGCGATCGGATCAATCAGCCGATCGTCGAGGGATCGTGATAGAACTGTGCATGGGCACAGAATGGAGTCGAGCTCGCCAGCACTCGACTGATGGATGATCAGTCGACTGATGGGTATCATCAGTCAACTGATGAGTGATCCGTTGGAACTTAACAACGTGGATCTGGCTGTTGTGAGACAACGGCCACAGGACTAGTCGACTGATGGTCACAATCAGTCGACCGATGGGTGCAAAAACAGCTTGATGCAGGTTATAAATGGAGCTCAAGTGGGAGGATTTTGCCAAGACTTTAAGGAAGCTATTGGAGGGGAATTGCTGCTGTATTCCAGTCCTTCAAGAGCCATCCAAAGCAAGCTACAAGCAAAGGGTTCAAAGCAAGCGTTGTAAAGTATTCTTTACGTGTATTTCGTATTTGTCTTTGTATTGCTTGTATTTCATTACTTAGTGTAATTGCTTGTGAGAGGTTTCTCCACCTCCGACGTGTTGTCGAGAAGGAGTGGTTTAGTTAGTGTCATGCACATAACTAGAGCTCGGTGAGCTCGCCCGTGGAGTAGGAACCATTCAGTTCCGAACCACATATATCGTGTGTGTTTGCGTGTGCTTGTATAGTTGTTAGTATTATTATTGTTTATATTGTTTCCGCTGCGCTAACGACAATCGTAGGAAAGCAACGCAATGAGAACGAACAAATTCCACCATCGTACGACGAAAGAGGGCTATTCACCCCCCTCTAGCCGGCCAACATCGACCCTACAAGTGGTATCAGAGCCAAGGCGCTTGTCAAGGACTAACTGCCGACACAAGCACTACAAAATGGCTGGCTTCGTCCATCCACCTAAATTTGATGGAGATTTTGCTTGGTGGAAGAAACGGATGGAGGTATATCTCAAAACCGATTTTGATTTTATGATTATTATAGAAAACGGTTTTGAGATGCCTAGGGATAAAGAGAACAAACCCATTGAGAAGTCAAAGTGGACCCAAGACCAAATCAAGAACTTCAAGACAAATCCCGAGGTAATAAAATTGATTAGTGATTTGTTACCTAACAAAATTTGGTCTAGATTGGGTGACTATAGGGATGCAAGGGAGCTATGGAATAAGATAATAAAATTCCAAGAAAACTTCCAACCGGCACAAGTAGAGGAAGATGTCATGGAAGAGAGCCTACCCACATTTGAAGATATTGATGATTTGGTGGAGACCTCCACCTCTAGCATTGAGGGGGAGGAGAGGCAATTTTCCATCCCGGAGCAAGAACAAGAAACATCCACATCCGGGAGAAATGAAGAGCAAGAAGAAACCTCCCTAGGTAACTCAAGTGTTATTATTTTAAATAAAGATCACATAATATGCTTTGAGTGTAGGGAGAAAGGACATTACAAGAGCAAATGCCCAAAATTGGCTAAGGAAAAGACATCGACACCAAAAGTTAACCAAAAGTCAACCAAAAGTCAAAGGATGTCAGAGTTTCCACAACTAGAAGCAAAGAGCACATTGTGTGCTTCAAATACAATCAACGGGGACACTACCGAAGCCAATGCCCTAGGGGGAGGAAAAAAGGGCAAGAAGGTGTATCTCATGTAGGGGGAGCTCCTAAAGCTAACCCTAAGGTATATTTAAATAATGCACCTTTAATTCCTAAAGCTAAAAAGCATGCTAAGAATTATTTTAGTTCACTTGCAATTATAAATGAAAAATATGCTAAGAAAAATAAATATGTTTGTTTAGGTGCCAAGCATGTACATTTCTCTAAGGACAAACTTAGGACCAATAATACTAGAACTATATTGCCTAGGGAGTCAATTAGGAGAATTGAAGAGAACTTGGGCATTAACCCCAAGAAATCTAGGCATATGCCTAAAAAAAAACAATTCCCAAAAACCAAATGAAAATTCAAAATTGGGAAAATTAGAGCTAGAAAACCAAGCCTTGAGGGCAAGGCTAGAAAAATTGGAGAAGACCCTAGCAATCATCTCAAATTCAGTTCAAGGGTCAAATGTTCAAAAGTCAAGACCTATGGTTCAAGAACGGTCTAAGGGCAAGAAGGGTTTGGGTCACAAACCTATGTCCTATCATAATGTTCCATTTAATTATGGAACAACATCTGGGTCTAAGAAAACCAAGGCTAATAGGGAAGTCATCCCTAAGTCTAGCCATGGTATGTGTTTAGTAGCTAAGACTTCAAAGAAATCAAATGTAGCCACTAAGAAGGTCAATGGAGGAGTCACCTCGAGAGTTGACCTAAGAAAGACCCAAAAGACTATGACTTCAAAGCCAAAAAGGGTAATTAGGAAGGTATCTAGGGAAGTTATCCCTAGAGAATACCTTGTTAACCCAAGGAGCTCCAATAGATATTGGGTTCCTAGGAGCATGATCGATTCACGCTAGATGGGTTAGGATGTGTCAACCCCAAGTGGATGGGTAGTTAACCTAGCCATAGTGAGTTGACACATTAGGATGTGCCAATATGCTTAAGAAGTTGAAAAATAATTAAATTGGCACAACTAGGTCTTAGAGGTATTGGTGTGTCATTTTGGGTTTTTGGCACACTAGGAGGAATGATGGCATTAAGGCAAAATGGACTTAACCCTAGAAATGGAAATTTGGATTTAACACTTAGGTATTCCATACCTTAGTATATTTTTATTTGCCATGATGTATTTGCCTTGCCATGTCATGACATCATTTTCATTTTTTTTATCTATAAAAATGTCATGATCATGTTTAGAATTACTTTTAGATGTCATGTATGCTTAGTTCTCATTCACATGTCATGACATCATGATTTTGGCATATGCTTTTATCTATGTCATAATCATATCATGCATAAACTAGAATGAAATTAAGGACTATGGCATGATTTGATGGGAATCAAATAATATTGCCTAGAAATATGCATAAAACCATTAAAAGAACAAAAACCCACATCTCACTAAAAACTTGACTTGTATGTGTTTTACACATCTAGATATAAGTGAGATGTTTAGGAAAAATGAATTAAAGGTTTCAAAAACATTTTGAAAACATTTTAAAAAACCTTGGTGAAATCTATCTTTTGATAGCTATCACCATTGAATGGGATGATACAAAGAGGGCTCATTATTGAAGCTTTTCTAACTTTTTGAACTTTGTATCAATCTCCTAATTTAGTGGGTAAAATAATTTTCCAATATTTTTCGCCCATAATGATTGTGATAAGTAATATACATACCAAATTTCAAGATTTATCAACTTATGTATATTTATTTATGAATTTCAGAAAGTCATTTCTGAATAAATCAAATGAAGTATCACCGACCGCCACGGCTACCGATCGATGGAGGGTGGAAAATGAACGATTTCAATTCGATCGCCTAAGCCGATTCCGGGTAAACCTTGTTGGTTAGGCCCATGTTCAGCTAGGTTAAGATCCCCTAACCACTCCTAACCCTAGGACATGCTTGGGAGAGCATTAGAAAGGGTGAAAATCCATTGAATATGAATTAGGAGAAGAGTTTAGGGAGAGTATCAATTTTAAGGTGGATGAGAGTTCATTGTTGAACTTTGCCTTAATTTTGATTGTTTTAAATGTCCTATTGGCTTAGGGACTCTCCAAGGACATTGTTGGTGCAATGGTCAAGGGGGAGCAAGCCTCTAGGGGGAGGTATCCATCATGGTAAGATGGATATGTATTTCCTCATGGGAGGAAAATTGGGTTGCCTCTCTTTAAGTGATATGGGATCACTAGAAAGATTGTAGGCATGTGTTCCTTCAAGGGAGAGATTGTAAGATCTCATTGGGATATGAGACATTCATACCCTTGGAGAGGACCTTTTTGATGTAATGTCAAAAAGGGGGAGAAGTTACCAAGTTACCAATTAGGGTTCGTTGGAATTCTCATTGGGATATGAGAATTGTCAATATGGGAGAATTGGTAGACTTGAGATGGTAGTTTTGTCAATCATAAAAAAGGGGGAGATTGTTGGTGCAATCGGCCCATGTTGACTCGAGTTTGACTCGAGCAGTACCTTGATAGTATTTTGATGATAGAAAAA
Organism: Wurfbainia villosa; assembly: GCA_025175895.1. Taxonomy (NCBI): domain Eukaryota; kingdom Viridiplantae; phylum Streptophyta; class Magnoliopsida; order Zingiberales; family Zingiberaceae; genus Wurfbainia; species Wurfbainia villosa. The sequence continues at coordinate 119,539,118 of CM045994.1, forward strand.
ACTCATGACATGGGATTGTCATGGGAAAGTCCAACATGGTGTTGGCATGGAAAATCCAAGCATGGAGCTTGGTGTGGGAAAGTCCAACATGGGGTTGGCATGGAAAATCCAAGCATGAAGCTTGGTGTGGGAAAAGTTCAGAGCATTGCGAAGCCATGCGCTTGGTGCATGTGGGAAGTCTTGAGGACTTTGTAAGTTCACTAGGCTCGGGGTCCTTGAGTCGGTGAAGGATGACATTGCGAAGCCGTGCGCTTGGTGCATCCAAGGGACCGCCGGACGGGGAGCGAATGGAGTGAGGCCCAAGGGAAGCATACTTCGAGGGCAAGAGACGAGAAGGATGGTGTTGCGAAGTCGTGCGCTTGGCGCATCCGAGGGATGTAGGCTGAGGGAAGAGAGCTTTGGTGGGGAACTCCATGAGGGATAGGTGGACTTGGCCAAGTGACTAAGACTGAGTGTCGGAGGCTCAAACTTGATGTTTGAGGGTTTACCCGACTGTCGGATGCTCAAACAACCTTGTGTTTGAGGTTTTGCCCGACAGCAGTCGACTGGCATAGGTGCCGGTTTGACTGATCCAAGTCGACTAGGGTTCGACTGGTGTTAGACTTGCGATCAGTGCTTAGCCGATCGCCATGGACCGGGCAATGATCGATAGCGATCGATAGCAATGATCACCGAGGGATGGTAATCGATCGATGGAACTACGCGACAGTGAGAATGGAGTCGAGCTCACAAAGACTGATCGATGGATGATCAGTCGACTGATGGGTATCATCAGTCGACTGATGAGTGATCCGTTGGAACTTAACCAATGTGGATCTGGCCGTTGTGAGACAACGGCCACAGGACCAGTCGACTGATGGTCACAATCAGTCGATTGATGGGTGCGAAAATACCTTGATGTAGGTTATAAATGGAGCTCAAGTGGGAGGATTTTACCAAGACTTTAAGGAAGCTATTGGAGGGGAATTGCTGCTCCATTCCAGTCCTTCAAGAGCCATCCAAAGCAAGCTACAAGCAAAGGGTTCAAAGCAAGCGTTGTAAAGTGTTCTTTACGTGTATTTCGTATTTGTCTTTGTATTGCTTGTATTTCATTACTTAGTGTAATTGCTTGTGAGAGGTTTCTCCACCTCTGACGTGTCGTCGAGAAGGAGTGGTTTAGTTAGTGTCGTGCGCATAACTAGAGCTCAGTGAGCTCACCCGTGGAGTAGGAACTATTCGGTTCCGAACCACGTATATCGTGTGTGTTTGCATGTACTTGTATTGTTGTTAGTATTATTATTGTTTCTATTGTTTCCGTTGCGCTAACGACAATCGTAGGAAAGCAACGCAATGAGAATGAACGAATTCCACCATCGTACGATGAAAGAGGGCTATTCACCCCCCTCTAGCCGGCCAACATCGACCCTACAGTGTTGTGGGTTTATGTATGTGGAGTTATGCATCATTACATTGCATGCATGCTGTCGATTGGGTTTCCCTTGTGGATGAGATGGGTCACCAGCCATCCTTCCTCCTCTGTCATTCGGGGTAGTGGTAGCAGGGTTGCGCGCAGTTCATCTGTAGTGCCGCTGTAAGATACGAAAAAAAAAATGTGATTAAGAAATTATCTTATATAATTTCTCAGGAGTTCATAGAAATTTTTTCGAATTCAAAAGGAGCCCATACGAGGAAGATTTAAGATTGAATGGGTGGTTAGGTCGGCTTGAGTTAACTCGGACTAAACCGAGGTTAGACTTGAGTTGACTGAACCTATTCCACCGGTCTTAAAGGCTGAACTCGACTTGATCTGCGCATTTCCTCTCTTTTCTTATCGCGATTTCTCCCTTTCCTCTGTTCGGCACGATCCCCTTCTTCACCGCGTGATCTCTACAGCCGACCATCGCCGATTCTTTCTTCGCTGCGATGCCCTTTCCCGATCGTCGCCTTCTTCGTCGCAAGCGACGACCTCGATACCGCCACCTGGTCATCAGAGGTCGTCGGAGGTTGCACAAGCGGAAGAAACCGATTATCGATCAGTGCATTTTTCTCTTCTGTCGGTGGTCATCGTCGCGTTGTCACCGGAGCAAACTCGTTGAACACCACTGCTCCAGTCGCCACCGGGATGGCTGGTGAGTGGCATAGCCGAGTTGTTTGGCTTCCTTCCTCCCTACAAGAGACGGCGACCGGATCATTCTCGATGGTCTCCGCGGACGAGCTGGAGTGCAAGTGGTCGGGAGCTTGGATCGACAACAGCGTCACTCTGCTAGATCATGAGCTGCTTTTGGCTGATAGCTAATTGTGTGCTGCATCGGGTCATTTCGTCGTTGTCGCAAGCTCTTCTTCCCTGTTTCCAGGTCACGCGACTTCAGCAATTTTCGTTGAAGTGGTGATCTGTATGTCTACAGTCAACAGTCGGATCTGAGGTTTCTAGCTAGGTTCACAATCATCTCTTAGCCAATTAGTAACTGTGATTACTTCGATTTTGCTATTATGATCGACTTTGGGTTGATCTAAGATTGTGCTGCCATCTTCAATAGGTGTGATTTCTGGATTGTTTCGGAAAAGAAAGAAATCAAGGGGTGATGGGATGTTGATTTGTTCTTCCATGTGCCATGGGGGAAATTGAAACAATGCAAGGTAATGGCTGTGATGAGATTTTGGTTGATTGAATTTGATTAAAATTTAGACGATTAGAGGGCTGGATTAGTATAGCTTTAGTTACTTCTATGGGATTTACTTGCAGTTAATAGTTGGGTTGATTGTGCAGATTTTGTACAATAATGGATTGGGATAACCGGGGTTTTTAATTCGTAGACGAGGAAAGGATGTGAGTATAGGAACGATGTAGTGTTTAGTTCCTACGTTTGTTGGATATTTGTACTTAATCATTGTTGCTATTATGTGTAGGTTTGGGATACGAAGCAGGTCCATGACCGTGAGGATTATTCGAGCTTTGTATCAGGTGGGTAATATCTACCCTGGTCAGGTAGTTTTGATCTAAATTTGGTGCATGAATTTGGACTTATGCTATTACTTTAATCTTAGATCCACTCTTATTTAATCATATGCTTATACTGCATTGACCTTTGAGATATAGTGTTGTTACTTCATTGATTATCTAGCACGGATAGAAACTATAAACCCTATTATGTGTTAGTTGATTGATGTTTAGTAAGTACATGTGGTTAGGGTTATCCTTGTGACCTCAGATTGGGTTACTGTGTTACATCACTAGGGTTAGGTGATGGATTAGATTATGGAGTTGATTGTTGTATCGTATACTGATTAGTTGTGCATCTATGGTGGATTTAGTTGTCTGTGCATAGATAAAGGTGTGGTTGTCAATATGTGCCCATGGACTAGAGGTCCTAGCATGATTGTATATCCATTATGGATTGTGTGCCTGTGTATGGTTATATGGACGGTCGATAGTAGCTCGCTACTGACTAGAGGTCTTAGCGTGGTTGACTGTCAAATGTGTATGACTCTTTGTGCGATAGAGAGAGTCTTGTGGATTATAGTCCTTGTATAGTTGACTTTTGGTTGACCAGGACTCCCCGTGGGATAAGGAGTGTGGCAAGGATACATGTGTGGAGCTATGCATCATTACATTGCATGCATGCTGTTGACTGAGTCTCCCTTATGGTTGAGACGGGTCGTCAGTCATCCTGCCTCCCCTTCCACTCGGGGTAGTGGTAGCAGGGTTGAGGGCAGAGCATTAGATGTGTCGCGCTCGGCCACTATAGACAGTGGTAGCTAGAGTAGCGTGCAGTTTGTCCTGACGTGCAACACTCGGCCACTCATGGATAGTGGTAGCTAGAGTCGCTTGTAGCAGGGACCCCTAGGGTAGCATATAGCTCTATGGCGACTAACTACTAGTCATACTATCCAACTCGGTCACTCGAGAGTGGTGGCAGCTGGAGTCGGGATAGTAGTCATGTTGTGACACCCTGGCCACTCTGGGGTCATAGTTGGACGGGTCCGCAAACAGTGACCATGCATATGCATTGTTGATATATATGTATGCATGTACTTGATATATGTTTTACATATATAGCGTAAGATCGATTGAGCATTTGATTGCTATGATTGGTATGGTTGCTCATCGATACATGTCATTTGCATATTATATACTTGGTGTCGAGCGTGATATATGTATTGGTCCGCATCAGTATGCATTTGATTAGCGTCATGTCATAGTGTGGTATAGACCCGGATGTTATTAGATGTGATTATATACTGTTCATATGTCTGAGTGTTGGTCAAGTATGGGATTGACTTTGTATGTTATATGGGTTATGTTATGGTATATCTGTTCAGGATGATATAGCTTATGGTGTTGCGCAGTCGTGCACGCTGGTACATTACTTCATGTTCATTGATTAGTTTAGTATATACATCGAGTATGACTATACCGTGGTTACTCGTTATTAGATTCGATAGGACTATATGTATATCATTGGACTCATGTCTTTGTATACAGTAGATCTTCACATGTATACTTGTAGATCTCTATATCCCTATATGTTGTTCATGCACTTTCTATATATTACCCCTGAGTTTATACTCACCACCCCGGACCCTGGGTTTCCTATCGCCCAAGTAACAGGTAGAAGATTTCCTTGGACGTTCGGAGCTCTGCCAGCTGATCCCATCTCACACCGAACAATTGGGGTTTTCCACGTATTTGCTTTCGCTGTTGTTTTGTATTATGACCATGTATAATCAGTGTTATATTTGGTTGTTGGTTTGTATGTTGTTTTTGTGTAGTATGTTAGAGTCGCACTGGTGCGCACCTTTGTGTTGTTGTGGTTGTATTGTTTAGTATTGTCCATATATATGTTATGTAGTTGTGGGCCTACGAGTCTTGTATTAACACGATATTTTGCCACGTACAGGGGAGATGTTGTCCATTTGCTTTTCGGTATGGCATACTCTCGGGGCGTGACAATTTTATTGGTATCAGAGCCCTAGGTTGCGAAGTCCATTTTCAGATTTTATTTCGTTCGAACATCGAGTTTTGCTTTACTCGGTTTTGGTTTTGTGAGTTTTGGGATCTGGCTGTTGCGGACATCTCCGAGCTACAAGGGTTAACGTATGTTAACTATTACTACATATCCTTCTATTGGTTATGCATTTAGTTACTTATAACATGGGTGACTTGTAGTGTAGTAGTCACTATTCGTAACCATGGTTTGAGTTGACCACGGAAACGACATGTTGAGATTATTAGACATGTATCTGTTATCAAAAAGGTGAATTACCTTTGAGAGCCGACTGATACCGAGTCGGAAAGCAGGGGTTAGGTAGTTACATATCTTGTGGAGATCAAAGAGTACGGTCTTAGGGATTTCTACTAATTATGCTCGTCAGATCATTACCTGTGAGGTAATGGACTAAGCGAGTATACTATTGCTGATGCAGATAGTAGAAAATTAGTGGATAATATTCATGGGGATTTTGATCCCTGAGATGGTCGTTCTAGGTTGTATAACTTTGAGAGTACTTTTGAGTACTTAACTCGTGTTATACAGAGAAAGTAGAGTTGGTTGAATATCACGATCGCGATCAAACCGATACTTAGTGAAAGAGGCAAGAAATAACCTTTGGGAAATCACACATCACTTGGCCACGGTGTAGTGATGTTGTGAGAGAGTATTTTCCCATGTCATCTTCTTTGACTTGTTATCAGGGAATTCTTGGGCATCGAGTAGGGTGATTGTTTGGTAATGGGAGTACCATGCAAAGTCGTTAGACTTGCGAAGGTTACGACCATTTAATAGCCCAAGAATGTGATTGGGTTGGTTTTGGCCACCCACGGGTTATCGATTGACATCTTGATCAGGATATTTGGATCTCCTACCAGATCCTACCGGAAGTGTATAGACCGAGTCATGTGTATAGAAATGACTCCGTAGTAAGTTGGAGATTTGGTGAGCAGATATTGCAAGTCAAATTATGGGAATCCGAAGTCTCCAAATGTTGGATAAAAGGAGCGAGATTGGAGTTATGAGTCATGAGCTACTATTGGAGAGTTTTTCGATCATAGAAGACCGATTGCAGATTGTCAGCATCTTCTCATGTTTATCAGCGAACTCAGAGGAAAGACTCCGAAGGGAGATTATGTGCGTGCAGTGTGGGTCATGACGACACACAGAGTCAGATTATCTGATGGATCATTTTATCCGTTTCTACTATAAGCAGTCGGTATCTACGAGGAGAGTATATACTTTAAAGATTCAGTTGAAGACAATAGATGAAGCTTTCGAGAGAACGATCCACAACCTCAGAAGCCAAGATCATCGCAGAAGATTGGGTTATCGCGTCAGCAGCGATCTATGACCTTAGATATAGTTGGAGCTCTTTGATACTTCCATCCGGGAGAAGCAAGTTACTCAACAAGACAGAAGACATCTCGTAAGATCTGACATCCGCACGACAACAACTCAAGTACCTTCCTGTGCATGGTTATGATTTGTATAGAGGAGAGAGAGTATACGACAATGGTCGTATCTATGCTGTATTCTTCAGACGCAGTTATACTATTTGCAGAGTTGGAGCGTGCTATGATGTTGGTAGTTCTTCAGTATTTTTCAGCCGGTGGTGTACCCTTTGCCAGTACAACAATGTTTACCATCTCCATTGCAGTTGTTTCAATAGACCTCGCCATCTTGACTTCGCCTTCCATGGCAGACTTTTTGCATACTTGAGCTCCCAAGAATAGATATTCAAGTAGTTTACATGGTTACTCGGGAAGAGGTATAGAAGACCGAAGAATTGGTCATGCGGGGTATTACTTTAGGTTACCCTATTTGCGGATATATCGAGGGATACTAGTAGTTACAGGTAGCTAGGTCTAGAACGTTCTTAGATAAGATTAGAAGGGTTTCTATCGACTTATGGGTTGGTGATTTTCTCTACCGTCAGGTGAGATATTGATCAACAACCAAGAAGTCAAGGGATACAGCCTTTGCTAGACATCTCTATAGTATACATCATACGGATAGTTAAATTGTTGAAATGAGGGTATAACTTGTATCTCGGATGTGCATATAATTCGAGAGTATTCAGATGTAGTTTCGGATGAACTCCCAGCTAGCCACTGCATGGGCAAGTAGGAATATGCGATTGGGGTGATTTCGGGAATAGTTCCGATATTGAAGACCTCATACTAGGAGAGAATTTTATTGGTATCAGTGTTGCTAAACACTATGGAAATTGGAAGAACATAAGTTGTGATTATAGGAGGTATTAGAGGGAATATTTATCCGTCCCGATATTTCTCTTGAGAGGATCTGGAACTCTTTGTTAAAAGAGAGAGATCTTGGAGGCTATGTGTCGATTATTGATGGTGGTATGCAGTAGTTGTTGGAAATGATATCCTTCGTTGTGGTTAGATGATCTATTTAGATCAGCTAAAGGACACCTGTGTATATCCTAGGGTTGATCTACGATTGGAGGGTTTGATATTGTAGTGACTTAGTGTCATAGAATTATCATTGTCGGTGTGATGATTGATATATCATCACCGTAGAGTAAGAGGATGGAGGCGTATAGAAGACGATATTTCATACTTGGTATGAATGTTAGGAGATGTTGATAATGTTGTTAGACTTATCGACGATTTAGTCGTTCATGGATTTGAGGAATCAAGTACTCTTGGAGTATTTGAGATCGATTGTCATCATATCTGTGGATGATATATTTTTGGGATATATTCACAATCTTAAGGGAAGTTATGTTTCCCTAGATTGATTTGGTATTTACCATAGATGTGGATAGGATGTTACTAGCGATACTATCGACTTGTTGGACTAAGAAGGTGATGGCAATCACACAGTGGGAAGTTTGTGAAGCTAGGTTTGAGCCTCAAGGTGATTGACTTTTGCATCGTGTTAGTTAGTCCTTATGGGGATGGAAGTCGCACATAGATGCAACATTTGAGTTTTGGAGCGATTACGATGCTTGTTGTATAGATGTTCTTGCCATCATGAGGATATAGAAGTATTATCTTGATAGTAGATGTATAGAGCAAGAATGCTTAGGGAGTTTTGGCTAGCTACTGGGTAGTTGCTATAGGGTTATTAGAACACGGATAGATGCAATGAGATTGGTCATTCGATCTGATACTTATAGTCTTTGGTGATAAGTGATTTTGGACATGGTTGATTTCGTAGTTTGATGTTGGGTATGCCAACAAGCAAAGGTGGAATATTGTGATCGTAGGGTTACGTCACATGATAAAGTGGGCCTAGTATGTTAGGCTGTGTTGTCCGGTTACGTATTGCTAAAAGGACTTATTAAGTTTGGGTAGTCGATGATCGATTAGCTAAGTCCGCTCATTTTTCTTCCTAAGATGGACCGTTGGATCGCTTGATGGAATTATATCCATGGAGTAATCCTTGAGTATCATTTGATAGTGATTCATGATTCACCTACGATTACGGCAAAGTTTCCATCTATTCTGAGTATAGAGCTCACTTTGATACGATTATTACCTTTTAATATGTCGGTTGAGAGTATTTATAAGAGCTGGAATATAATATTTGAGCTCAGTATTCCCCTTAGTCACTTAAGGTGTGTGACTTTTCTTCAGATACTTGAGATGGTTGTTGTGACATCTCGTACTCGTACGTGAGTCGGAAATTTGGGGACCAAATTTTTATTAGTGGGGGGAGAATGTAAGATACAAAAAAAAACCGTGATTAAGAAATTATCTTATATAATTTCTCAGGAGTTCATAGAAATTTTTCCGGATTCAAAAGGAGCCCATACGAGGAAGATTTAAGCTTGAATGGGTGGTTAGGTCGGCTTGAGTTAACTCGGATTAAACCTAGGTTAGACTTGAGTTGACTGAACCCATTCCACCGGTCTTAAAGGCTGAACCCGACTTGATATGTGCATTTCCTCTCTTTTCTTATCGCGATTTCTCCCTTTCCTCTCATTGATCTTCTTCCTCTCGATCTCTCGATCGACCATCCGATTCTTTCTCGTGCGATGCCCTTTCCGATCATCGACTTCTTCGCCATAGCGCGACCTCGTTACTAGTTATCGAGAGGTTGCGATTTGCGGCGGCAGGTGCTCGTCGGCTTTTCTCTTTCGGTGGTCATCATCGCGTCGTCAGCAACTCGTTGCCCGCTCGATCCCGCCGGATGGCTAGTAGTGGCATAGCCGATTGTTTGGCTTCCTTCCTCCCTAGCGGCCGGATCTTCTCGATGGTCTCCCGCCGGTAGTGAGTGGTCGAGCGATCGGAGACATCGCTCTGCCCGTATCATGGCCGGTGATTAGCGTGTCTTTGCATCGGGTCATTTTCCGTTATGAGCTCTTCTTCCTGTTAGACGCGACTTGATTTTCGTTGAAGTGGTGATATGTATGTCTACAGTCAACAGTCGGATCTAAGGTTTCTAGCTAGGTTCACAATCATCTCTTAGCCAATTAGTAACTGTGATTACTTCGATTTTGCTATTATGATCGACTTTGGGTTGATCTAAGATTGTGCTGCCATCTTCAATATAAATAGGTGTGATTCCTGGATTGTTACGGAAAAGAAAGAAATCAAGGGGTGATGGGCTGTTGATTTGTTCTTCCATGTGGCGTGGGGGAAATTGAAACAACGCAAGGTAATGGCTGTGATGAGATTTTGGTTGATTGAATTTGATTAAAATTTAGACGATTAGAGGGCTGGATTAGTATAGCTTTAGTTACTTACATGGGATTTACTTGCATTAATAGTTGGGTTGATTGTAAGATTTTGTACATAATGGATTAGGATAACGGTTTTAATTCGTAGACGAGGAAAGGATGCGAGTATAGGAACGATGTAGTGTTTAGTTCCTACGTTTGTTGGATACTTGTATTTAATCATTGTTGCTATTATGTGCAGGTTTGGGATACGAAGCAGGTCCACGACCGTGAGGATTATTTGAGCTTTGTATCAGGTGGGTAATATCTACCCTGGTCAAGTAGTTTTGATCTGAATCTGGTGCATGAATTTGGACTTATGTTATTGCTTTGATCTTAGATCCACTCTTATTTAATCATATGCTTGTATTGCCTTGACCTTTGAGATATAGTGCTGTTACTTCATTGATTATCTAGCACGGATAGGAACTATAAATCCTATTATGTGTTAGCTGATGGATGTTCAGTAAGTACATGTGGTTAGGGTTATCCTTGTGACCTCAGATTGGGTTGCTGTGTTACATCACTGGGGTTAGGTAATGGATTAAATTATGGAGTTGATTGTTGTATCGTATAATGATTAGTTGTGCATCTATGGTGGATTTAGTTGTCTGTGCATAGATAAAGGTGTGGTTGTCAGTATGTGGCCATGGACTAGAGATCCTAGCATGATTGTATATCCATTATGGATTGTGTGCCTGTGTATCATTATATGGAATGATCGATAGTAGCTATCTTGCTAGAGGTCTTAAGCGTGGTTATCGGATATATGACTCTTTGTGCGATAGAGAGAGTCTTGTGGATTGTAGTCCTTGCATAGTTGACTTTTGTTTGACCAGGACTCCCCGTGGGATAGGGAGTGTGGCGAGGATACATGTGTGGAGCTATGCATCATTACATTGCATGCATGCTGTTGACTGGGTTTCCCTTATGGTTGAGACAAGTCGTCAGTCATCCTGCCTCCCCGGCCACTCGGGATAGTGGTAGCAAGGTTGAGGCGAGGAGTAGATGTATCGGCACTATATAGAGTGGTAGCTAGAGTGGCGTCACGATTTGTCGACGTCTGGCACTCGACCACTCATGGGTAGTGGTAGCTAGAGTCGCTTGCAGGACCCTAGGGTAGCATATAGCTCTGGCGGCTAGCTACTACTACCCCCAGTCACTCGAGTGGTGGCGGTGAGTCGGGATAGTAGTCATGTTGTACCACCGCCTCTGGGATAGTGGTTGGGCCAGATTATGAGCATGACCATATGCATTGCTGATATATATGTATGCATGTACTTGATATATGTTTTACATATGCCTATGAGATGCTGCATTTGATTGAGCTATGATTGCTGCATATGGTTGTTCATCATGATACATGCTATTTGCATATTATATACTGCTGTGTTTTGAGCATGATATATGTATTGGTCCAGACTGTTGTATGCATTTAATTAGCGTCATGTCATAGTGTGGTATGGACCCAGATGTTATTACATGTGATTATATACTGTTCATATGTCTGAGTGTTGGTCAGGTATGGGATTGACTTTGTATATTATATGAGTTATGTTATGGTATATCTGTTCAGGATGATATAGCTTATGATGTTGCAGACCGTCAGGTACGTTGGTACATTACTTCATGTTCAGTTGATCAGTTTAGTATATACATTGAGTATGACTATACTGTGGTTACTTGTTATTACATTTGGATAGGATTGTATATTTATTGGACTCATGCTGTATACCTGTAGATCTTCACATGTATACTTTTAGATCTCTATATCCCTATATGTTGTTCATGCACTTTCTATATATTACCCCTGAGTTTATACTCACCACCCCGGACCCTGGGTTTCCTGTCGCCCAGGTAATAGGTAGAAGATTTTTTTGGACGTTCAGAGCTCCGCCAGCTGATCCCATCTCACATCGAACAATTGGGGTTTTCCACGTATTTGCTTCTGCTGTTGTTTTGTATTATGGCCATGTATAATCAGTGTTATATTTGGTTGTGGGTTTGTATGTTGTTTTTGTGTAGTATGCTAGAGTCACACCGGTGTGCACCTTTGTGTTGTTGTGGTTGTATTGTTTAGTATTGTCCATATATTTGTTATGTAGTTGTGGGCCTACGGGCCTTGTATTAACTCGATATGTTGCCACGTACAGGGGAGATGTCGTTCATTTGCTTTTCGGCACGACATACTCTCGGGGCGTGACAGCCGCACTCGACCACTATAGATGGTGGTTTGGAGTTGCGTTACTTGGCCATTGTTGATGGTGGTAGTTGGAGTTGCGCACTCGACCACTATAGATGGTGGTTGTTGGAGTTATTTGCAGTTGTCCTGTGTGCGATGCTCGACTACTCATGGGTAGTGACAGTTATAGCGGCCAACAACAGGGACTCCCATTGTGTAGCCTATAGCTCTCGAACTAGCTACTTATTCATACTGCCCACTCGGCCACTCAAGAGTTGTGGTAGTTGTTGAGTTGGGACAGATATCATGTCGTGCCACCTAGGTCGCACTAGGGTTATGGTAGCGAGCTGGGTGTGCTGGCATGACCATGCATTTGCATTGCTATGTATGATGGTGTCCATATATATGTGTGTGTGTGTGTGTAATCAGTATATATAGATATAGTCTATATATGCTTGTTGTGATGTTGCATTTGTTTGAGCTATGCTTGCTGCATATGTTTGTTCATCATTTTGCATACTATTTGCATATTCTATATTGTTGTGTATGGAGTACAGTGTACGAGTTGGGTCGGACTGTTGTACGTATTTGATCAGCGTCATGTTGTTGTATAGGATGGACCAGGTTCGTTGATGTATTTGTTTATAGGATGTTTCGTATGGCAGTGTGTTGATTACGGGTGTAGTATTGTTCTTTTATGTTGTATGTATTATATTGTGGTATATGTGTTCAGGTTGTATGGGTTGTATCGTTGCAGATCTTCAGGTATGTCAGTACCTTATTGTTGGTGCAGAGCACCAGATAATCGAACTTAGGTTTTTATTATGGCAAAGGTTCTAAGTTAAGTTGTTATTGTTATCTCATGAGCTGTGTCAAGTGTGCAGGAAGTGTTTAAGCTAAGCCCAAGGTCAATCGACACCCGAAGAATCTCGAGTCGAGAAACCGTGGTGGTCGGGCGACACTAGTAGAACTTCGTGGAGTCGAGGAACCTCGGTGGAGACCGGAAGCTAAGTGACAAGTCAAAAGGACCAGAAGTAAGCATTGAGTGAAGAGTAATGGTGAGGTCGTGTCCTTTGTTTGGGGACGAACTTAGGCGGCGATTCGACTAAGACTTCCAGTGGAAGGTCTAGGTCGAGATAGGATGGTAAGTAGCCATCGTATTATCCATTGCTCATTAGTTCTGTGCTAACTCTTTGCTGCAGATGAGTGACCAAGGCAATAGTCGACTGAAGGTTATTGGAAGTCGACTAATCCTACCATCAGTCAACTGCTATTCAAACTGGTCAGCTCGAAGAAAGTCAAGATAAGCTCTGCCAAAATTGGGGGGATGAGGAGCTTTGACCTAGATATGGATCTCAACGAATTAGGGTTTGAAGGGCTATAAAAGAAGGGTCATTTCACCTCTTTGGATCATCTATTCTTGCTCCCAAAGGCTCCAACGATGCTACGCTTCGACGACAACACTACGCCTCCGTTACACTGACGAAACGCCAAGCCTCCAACCTTTTTCGTCAGTAGTCTTTACTTTTGTTGTTCGCCAATTTATTTAATTTTCTTATACTCGAAGTTTTCATCGTAACGAGGTGAGGTAGGCTTGTTGTCTCATCCTCGAGCTTTTGTCTTTTCATTGTAATCGTCGTCTCCTACCTCTAACGAGGAGGAGTCTTATAGTGGATTGTCCCTTCATACGCGGTCTAAGATCGCGGGGTCTTGGAGTAGCAACCTTTCGGTTGCGAACCAAGTAAAAAAAAAAATCTCTCTTTACTTCTTATTGTTTTGCATTCCGCTATGCATCACTCGAGTTTTAGACGAACAAAAAGAAATTTTTCTAGCGATTCTCTCGATCCAATAATTGGTATTAGAGCGGGGGTGCTAAGATTCGGTTCAACCACCAATCTAGCAATTTTGTTTTCTTTTCGTATTCTTTGTTTCGTTCAATTTAAGTTTATTATTTTTTCCACACTACTAATCCAAAACAATGTCTTGGCAATTTTTTGTGTCTTTTACTTTCTGTGTGCAAGGTTTTGTTTTTGATGGCCCATCTCGAAGGGTTTAGCATCGCCCGACCTCCGTTTTACAATAGAGGTGACTTCGTTATTGGAAGGGTCAGATGGAGTGTTATCTAAAAACCCAAGTCGAGATGTGGATAGTGATCCAGACCAGGTTCACGCTACCAACCAACGAAGATGGCGAGTTCCTAGATTGCGACAAATGGACGAATGCCATGGCGTCAGTGGTGATGCGGCGATCCTATAATGCGGTCTCCAAGAGGAACTAGCAAAGTCGGACCATTTTATCTGAAGGACCTATAGAATAAGCTCATCAAACTACACGAAGGGTGTTAGTGCCTATAAGATCCATATATCTCCACAATGGTATGATATTGTCTACTTTGTGTAGGGTCGAGGTTTGGCCGGCTAGAGGGGGGTGAATAGCCTTTGTTGTAGACGGTGGAAGTCGCTCGTTTGTTGCTCGTCTACAAAACTATTAGCGCAAGTGGAATATGCAAATACAAACAATTAAAGACAAAACAAAGACAAGAATACAAATGCTAACAAGAGAATATAACGTGGTTCACGGCTCGCTAATCCATCCGATTCATCACTGAATCACTCATAATCCACTATTGGTCTCTCCCTTTAGCCAATGCAAGGTGGAGGTAAACACTTACAACTCAAGAGCACTCCTTTTACAATAGATGTGAAAGAAACTAGAAGAAGGAGTTTAACACTTGTGGAGCACTTGGATGATGGTTTGAAATATGAGCATTAGCCATCCAAAAGCCCACACCCTCTCTTTTTATAGAGAGGGTTGATTTCTTCCGTTGGCGCCACGATCGGCTGCCCTTATGTTGCGCCACTCTCGACCTCGAACATCGGATCCGACCCGTTGCGTCAGCGGAACCAGCGTCGGCGATGTATCCATCGATCGGTGATCTAAATGTCGGCTAGGCATTACGAGCTGCCCGAAACCCTCTCGACCCGATGGTCACGCATCGATTCGGTGATAGTCTTGATCGGCCCATATACGATCACGAAAAACCATCGATTGGATACGGTCGAACCCATTTGACTCGGAAGCGATCGATTGCCATTTCATGGCGGTCGGTGTATCGAAATCTCATCGACTTAGCCATTCGGAAGTTCACCTAATGAGCTAACATTTCACTTATTCTCTCTCACTTGAAGTCCCCCAAGCTCTCTTCGGGCCGCATCCTCGGCGCATCAAGCGCCGCGACTCTGATGCTCCTTGGCGCCTCTTGCCTTGAAGTCTACTTCCTTCCGCTTCAAGTCATCTCGTCCGGTCCCTCTGCGATCAAGCGCCCGACTGCAATGCTCCTTCTCGACTCAAGGCGAGGTTGTGAGTGGTGAACTCTTCATGCGAATTACTAAGTCTGCGACTCAGCGCACACATCAAATCCAATTATCCTAACTTAAACCCTTTGTCACACACATCAAAACCATATCACGGGTTGATTGCACTAACAATCTCCCCCTTTTTGATGTGTGGCAATCCGTTTAAGTAAGGTAAAACATTTGATAAAATATTAAGGAAAGAAAGCATGTAAATAACATGATTAGCAACTCTCCCCCTTAATACATGAAACTCCCCCTAAATATATTCCCCCTTACTTAAACATATATCTTTCTCCCCCTTTGACACCATCAAAAAGATTAAACAAAGTTTATATGACATGACATCAAGTCTAGAGAGAAACAAAAACCAAAAATCAATCAAAAACTTGATAAAATCAGGTTACTGTGCTCGTGCAGCGATCATCACGATCATTCTTATCGCATGGCGTCGATCGCACAAATCAATTTTGATTTTACGAAATTCAGAAATGCACTATAAATTCCAGAAAATTCGAAAAATCATGAAATTTGGGGAACATATTTATTTTAAAGTCTTTTATCAGTGAAAAATAATTTTCAATGAAAAATCATTATATTTTCAAAGATTTACTAAAAATCCAAAAGCTTCAAAAACAACTAGGTTTTTGATCAAGTTAGTATCCATTTTAACACCTAGTTTTGCTTTGAATTATTTCAAAACATGAACAAACATATTTTAAAGTAAGAAATTATTTTGAAAACATATGAAATATACAACCATGATCTTTGGGCAATATGTCTATGAATTAAACATAAGTCTTCCCCATGATTGGTCTATTATTGCTATTTTGATACTCAAAATGACCATCTAAATGCCATAAGCATTAGTGGACCATTAGTATCATCCTAACATCTCACTCATGCTAAGTTTTCAATCAAGGTAGCCTATGGTGAGTGTGAGATGATCCTAAAGGTATTTATGTATACTTAACCATTAATTTCATGCATTTCTACCCAAGGTTAAGTATCATCCTACCATCCCACATGATCATAAAGTCATATATAAATTAATTTCACATTATGATCATGAAACACATGTATTCATCAATTTATAATCATGCATTAGGTATGTAATTATGATAAAAAGGCAAAGTATCACCTAAAGCATGATTTATCTATCTATGGATGCATTATCATCACCCAACACTATTTCAAAAATATCGTTCCGCCATCCTATGTCAACCAAAACATAAGATATAGGTGAAATCATTATGGTTGACTATCCTAGGGTTTTCCTAACCCTTAAGGATGGATTTAGGAACCCAAAATAAATTCTTTCCTATTGGGTTCACTAAAAATTCCTTAGGGATCTATTTTCTAGCTATTGTTTTCTTTTTATCTTGACCCCTAGCAATTAAACATTTATAGGCCTTTTCATTTTTATTTTCCTTATATCCTAGGCCTTTCTTATTGAAACTTGCCCTTTGGCTCCCTATGATCATGTTAAGGGTGTTGGAGCCTATGGTGAATTTTTCTAGGGCCTTGGTTAAATGATCTACTTTCTCTCTTAAAGCCCTATTTTCTTCTATGCATGCATCATTAACATCAAATGACATATAGTTATCATGTGAGCATGCATCATCATGACTAGAAGAAATATTATCATTAATAGTTAAGCATGCTTTTTTCTAGCTTATTTTCTAAGTCCTTAATTTGATCAAGCATGCATTTATTTTTCTTCTTGGCCCTAAACAAGTCCTTAGTGGGGCTAGAAATCATGGAAACTATTTTACTTGGTGAAAGATTCGTTACCATAGTTTCCATGTCCTCTTCTTCGGATGAGGAGGATGATGAAGCTCCCCCTTCACTAGAGCTCTCCTCACTTGTGCTTGATCTTTATTCTTACTTGGAGGAGGAAGTGGAGTCTAGGTCGTCAAATGCCATTAGTGCCAAATTTGTGATGAAGGCATTTTCTTCTTCCGATGATGATGAGGAGGAGGAAGGGTCATCCCAAGTTCTTGCTTTTAGTGCTTTGGCCTTCCCCTTTTCCTTGGTCTTCTTCTCTTCTTCCTTCTTCTTACTCCCCTTTTTCTTCTTTTCTTCCTTCTTCTTCCTCTCTTCTTTACTTTTGTTTAGGAGGGGACAATTATCCCTTATGTGTCCCTCTCCTTGGCAATTATAGCATATAATTTTCTTCTTGTGCCTTCTCCTATCATAAGAATTATTAAACTTTAAATTTCTTAAAGCACGCCTTATCTTCCTTACCATATAAGCATCTTCCATGCTATCCATGGAGGAAGATGAGGATGCTTCATTGGAGGAGGAGGAAGTCTCTATCTTCTTCTTCTTCCCTTTGTTGGCTACCAAGTCTACTCCTCTTGATGGCTTGATACTTGATTCTTCATTTATCCCTTCAAGCCTTGTTTCATGGAGCTCCATGGTTGAGAAGAACTCCTCCAAGGTGCTCACTTCTAGGTTCTTCGACATGTAGAAGGAGTCCACCATTGAACTCCATTTCGATGACCGGGGAAAGGCGTCAATTGCTTTCATAAGCATATCCTGGTTCGAAAGTTTTTCTCCTACACTTGTTAGCCCAATTAAAATTTCCTTAAACTTAGAATGTAATGATGTTACCTTTTCTCCCTTTTCTAATTTGATGTTTGATAGTTGGGAGCGGAGGAGGTCTCTCCTTGCAAGCTTGGCCTCCGAAGTGCCTTCATGAAGTTCCACCAATCTCTCCAACATTTCCTTGGCACTTGAGCACTCCCCAATCCGATTGATCTCTTGTTGGGGGAGCACATTGAAGAGATGGTGCTTGGCCTTTGAGTTTGCAAGGTGCTCCTCCCTTTACTTTTTAGTCCACCTTGACTTCTCTATTGGTTCACCCTCTTCGTCCCTAGGCATCTCAAAACCGTTTTCCATTATAAGCATAATATCGAAATCCGTTTCAAAAAATACCTCCATTCTCTTTTTCCACCATGAGAATTAGCCTTCAAATTTCGGTGGGTGAATGTTCGAGCTAGCCATCTCTTGATATAGTGCTTGTGTTGGCGGTTAGTCCTCAACAAGCTTCTTGGCTCTGATACCACTTGTAGGGTCGAGGTTTGGCCGGCTAGAGGGGGGTGAATAGCCTTTGTTGTAGACGGTGGAAGTCGCTCATTTGTTGCTCGTCTACAAAACTATTAGCGCAAGTGGAATATGCAAATACAAACAATTAAAGACAAAACAAAGACAAGAATGCAAACGCTAACAAGAGAATATAACATGGTTCACGGCCTCGCCGCTAATCCACGGTCCGATTCATCCACGGTGAATCACTCCGCAACCAATCCACTATTGGTCTCTCCCTTTAGCCAATGCAAGGTGGAGGTAAACCCTTACAACTCAAGAGCACT
Organism: Wurfbainia villosa; assembly: GCA_025175895.1. Taxonomy (NCBI): domain Eukaryota; kingdom Viridiplantae; phylum Streptophyta; class Magnoliopsida; order Zingiberales; family Zingiberaceae; genus Wurfbainia; species Wurfbainia villosa. The sequence continues at coordinate 119,557,690 of CM045994.1, forward strand.
CCTTCTTTTACAATAGATGTGAAAGAAACTAGAAGAAGGAGTTTAGCACTTGTGGAGCACTTGGATGATGGTTTGAAATATGAGCATTAGCCATCCAAAAGACAACACCCTCTCTTTTTATAGAGAGGGCTGATTTCTTCCCGTTGGCCGCCACCAGTCGACTGCTGCCCTTGGCAGTCAACTGTCGCCACTACAACGGCCTCCGAACACGTCAGATCCCGACCGTTCTAGTCCAACGGAACCCTTGGCAGTCGACTGATGCCTTCGTAGTCGACTGTCCAGTCAACTACGAGAGGTTCTGTGCCCAAAACCCTCTCGACCGACGATCATGCTACCATCGCCGATCGTGATGGTCTTAACAATCGATCGGGCCAAAACCCATTAGTCGGATACCCGAACGCTCAACTCAGAGCAACGATCATTGCAATTTCATGGTAGTTGACTGGTGTCGGGAAATCTCATCCGACACTTAGCCATTCGACCAAGTTCACCTAATGAGCTACTTACATTTCACTCATTCTCTCATCTCACTCGAAGTCCTTCGCCGAAGCTCTCTTCGTTCACGGCCACATCCCTCGGCAGTATCAAGCGCATGACTCTGCAATGCTCCTTCGCGTCTCTTGCCTTCGAAGTCTGCTTCCTTGGCTTCGCTTCAAGTCATCTCGTCCGACGGTCCCTCGGCAGCATCAAGCACACGACTCTGCAATGCTCCTTCTCCGACTCAAGCACGAGGTTGTGAGTGGTGAACCCGCCAAAGCTTCATGTGCGAATTACTAAGTCCTGCAAGACTCCAACGCACACATCAAATCCAATTATCCTAACTTAAACCCTTTGCCACACACATCAAAACCATATCACGGATTGATTGCACTAACACTTTGGGCCTAAGCCCTCATGGTTTTGTTTTTGAGCTTTACCCAAAAGGCCTCATTCCAATGGAGATATCTTCCATCTTATAAGCACATGATCTTTTCTATATATTACCAATGTGAGACTTTGATTGTATTCTCAATACTCCTAACAATCTCCCCTTCAAATGAAGGACCACATTAACCCCCCCCTCAAGTCTATCTATCCTCGAAGGACTTGCTCTGCTTGATGTCTGATCATCAACCTACTAGGACTTCACACCGGCTATGCAGTCCGCTGACGTGACTAGACTTCTGCCGGTTTTCGACTTTGGCCCAATCGAATTCTGCGGTTGTTCGGTCTTCCCGACCCAACTGGACTTCCTGCCTGGTATCTGGTTCTCTTGATCCGGACATAGGAGCTCTGCTTCCTTCATTCGAGATTCATGCCTTGATATGGACCATGACTCTGATACCAATTGTTAGTGCCTATAAGATTCATATATCTCCACAATGGTATAATATTGTCCACTTTAGTCCCAAACCCTCATGGTTTTGTTTTTGGGTTTTATCCAAAAGGCCTCATTCCAATGGAGATATCTTCCATCTTATCAGCACATGATCTTTTTCATATCTTACCAATGTGGGACTTTGATTGTATTCTCAATACTCCCAACAAAGGGACCGCCGACATGAAGGTTTGTAAGTGTAACCTTTTGTTAAATAAACTATTTAATTTGAAAATGCAGGATCACGAGACCGCTACACAACTTCACATGAGGATACAGAACATCATGAATGGCCTCCACATGATCGGACAAAAAGTCGAGAATCGAGATATAATAAGGTATGCCTTGAACGCTTTTCCTAGGACCACCTTGTGGGCATCCATGGTTGATGCCTACAAGGTATCTAAAGATTTATCTAAAATTAGATTGGACGAGCTTTTTTCAGAATTTGAATTGCACGAACAATCTAACTCGGCCCAAGTCGAGAAAGGTATTTCCTTAGTTGCAGGTCAAAGGAAGAAGGCGAAAAGCAAACCACCTCCCAAAGAAGAAGAGGAGTACGAATTGGAGGTGAACGATGAAATGGAGACAGAGCTAGTAAATCTAGTTCGGAAGATGGTCAAAGGAAGAAGACAACCTATCAAGCAATCCAAGGAGAAGAGACTCGAGCAAGATTCGAATTACAAATGCTATGAATGCAACAAAAGAGGCCACTTCAAATCCGATTGTCCAAGGCTAAAGAACAAGCAAGCACAAACAAAGAAGGCCTTCAATGCAACTTGGGAAGAGTCATCGGAAGAAGAAGATGAACTCAACAATCTAGCATTCATGGCCAAGCCGACCGAGCCCGAAGATAAATCCGAACCCGACACGAACTATGAGTCCGAGACCGACTCCGACTCCGGATCCGACTATGAACTCCAATTCAAGACAAGCCACGAATCCGCATCCGGTTCAAAAGATTCAATCATGGTGAGTCGATCTCTAATTAGTACTTTGTATAGTGCAATTAAATATTTAACTAAGAAGTTAGCTAAGTCTAGTCCAAGGTCAAGACCCTGGTTAAGGAGGTCAAACTCCTTAAGCATGAGGTCTCCCTAACTTCTTCGACTAGTCAAGTTCAAGAGGGAAACTCAATTCAAGTTGAAAAACTTGAGGAAGAGAATTCTCTCTTGAAAGGACAAGTTCAAGAGCTTAGGAAAACATTGGAAAGGTTTACTTTGGGATCAAAGGGTCTTGATCTACTACTTGGATCGCAAAGGGTCGTGTACAATAAGACCGGACTTGGATTTAGATCAACTACAACAAACAAATCGTACATGTCAATTGTTAGTCGAAATAGACAAAAATTCCAAGCATGGATCCCTAAGACCTTTTTGAATTCACAATTAGGATTAACCAAGTACTGGGTTCCCAAGGACCAAATCCACTACGTGGAGAGACCGCATCAGTTCAATGGTCGAGGGGGAGCTAGTACTAAACTTGTTTGCTCTACTTGTTGATTTAGTTTTGCATGCTTAGTTAATTTTTTGTTTTAACTTTTAGAACGGTTAGATAGGATCAATAGTTAGTCAACCTTGATAATATAGTATCAAGATGTGGCGAGATGATAGTATGTTAGGGAAATGAGGTCTTGTGTGTTCGAGTTAGATAAGGCGTATCTAGCTTGGTACACTCGGCTAAGTTGAACTAGCTGAAGCTACCTCGCCACATCCTAAACTAGTTAGACCAAAAAGTAACCCTAAGTGACTTAAGTGAACATTTTCTTGAAATTGGCTTTGTCAAAGGAAGTGGTCGTTGTTCCGATCAAAGAAGGCCTCTATGCCTCACCACGACCTGGAAGTCATTTTCTCGAAAAGCTTATTTAACGATCTAAAGGTTAAATCTGAATCTAACCCAAGGTTGACTATCTTGAAATCACTAAAGTTAATCAAGTTAAAATTGAAGTCATCTCACGAAACATATAAGGATAACATGTTTAATCATGTAGAAAGGGTGAGATGATTCCAAGGCGAAAACATTCAAACAACTTTAAAAATTCCAATATTCGATCTAACTACTATGTGTGTAGGATCAATGGATGTTGGACAGTGGGTGCTCCCGACACATGATCGGAGACCGACTAAAATTTTCAAAGCTCATGTTCAAAAACCAAGGATTGGTAGCATTCGGAAACAACGGGAAGCTCAAAATCATCGGTTCAGGTGATATTGAGCTAAACTTGAATTTTATAATTCGTAATGTACTTTTAGTTGACCATTTTGAATTTAATCTCCTTAGTGTTAGCCAATTGTGTGACAACAACTATAAGGTCACCTTCTTACAAAATGAATGCCTAATTAAAAATAGTGATACCTCAAAAACTATACTTAAGGGAACTAGGAATAGTAATATCTATACAATTAATTTACCTAACTTCTCAACCAAGTGTCTAATGACACAGTAAGAGGAATCCTGGTTGTGGCACCGACGACTCGGCCACTCTCATCCAAGACTCATACAAAAAATGAGTCAGAGTGGTTTAGTTAGAGGTCTACCCAACCTAAACAACTTGGAAAATAAAATATATAATGCTTGTCAACAAGGTAAACAGACTAGGACATCGCATCGCATCAACTGACTAACCAAGAAAGAACAAAGAGTGTACTTGAGCTTCTATATTTAGACCTTTTTGACTCTCATAGTGCCAAGTCACTAAACGGAAGCCTATATTGTATAGTTATAGTCGATGACTACTCTAGGTTCACATGGGTTAGGTTTTTAAAACATAAAAGTGAAACCTTAGATCAACTCACCAATTTATGCAAACGGTTAGAAAATGAAAAGAACCTTAAGATAAAAAGAATTAGAAGTGATCATGGTGGTGAATTCGAAAACCATAGGTTCAATGACTTTTGTAATCAAAATGAGTACCACCATGAGTTTTCCTACCCTAGGACTCCTCAACAAAATGGTCTAGTTGAACGTAAGAATAGAACCCTACAAGAAGCCGCTAGGACTATGTTAAATGAATTCAACTTGCCTATTAGGTTTTGGGCAGAAGCGGTCAATACGACCTGCTATGTTCAAAATAGGATTCTATTAGTTAAAAGACACCTTAAAACATCATATGAAATCTATTACGAAAAACTACCCAACATTAAATATTTTAGGGTTTTTGGATGTAGGGTATGTTGGTGCAATCGGCCCAGGTCACAATTGACCAAACTCGAGTTTGACTCGAGTAGTGGTTTGATGTTAGTGTTTTGATGTTTGACATTGATGTTTGACAATGAGTTGACCATTATTTGACAATCGGTTGACTATATGGTTGACATGTGGTTGACCATATGATTGAGAAGTCCAAGTGGGACACTTGGCAATGGAAAGTCCAAGTCTTGTGTACTTGGCATGGAAAGTCCAAGTCTTGGGTACTTGGCAAATGAAAGTCCAAGCATGGGTCTTGGCAAGGGAAAGTCCAAGCTTAAGTCTTGGCAATTGGAAAGTCCAACATGGTTTGGCATGGAAAGTCCAAGCATGAGTCTTGACAAGGGAAAGTCCAAGCTTGAGTCTTGGCAAATTGAAAGTCCAACATGGGTTGGCAAGGGAAGTCCAAGGGTTGATATTGGCGGCGTAAAGTTCAAGCGAGAGTCTTGGCAGCATAAGTCCAATGGTTTGGCGGCGTAAAGTCCAAGCGGTAGTCTTGGCAGTGTAAGTCCAAATGTGCCTTGGCAATATAGACCAGCTTAGCATGACAATAGTCGATGGAAGCACCTGAAGGCTAGCGTATGGATGAATAAGTCATGGATGACTTGGAGGGATCCGATAGCGTGAGGCTAACGGAGATGACTAGAAGGCTTAGATCTAGGCTAAGGGTGGTCTAGCAAGTATGAGGGTATCATACTTGGGGTTAAACCTCATGTTTGAGATTTGTCAGTCGACTGGGGTTATGGATCAGTCAACTGGTCAAGTATTTTGACACTTGACAGTCGATTCGACTTGTAGCAGTCGACTGGGATTATGATCAGTCGACTAATGGAAATCGACTGCCGTTCGACTGTGGCAAATGGCCTTGGTAGTCGACTGATAGCCTGAGTAGTCGACTGCTATGGCTGGTAGTCGACTGATGGTCGATGTTGCAGAAACAGAATGCTTCCGAGTCGACTGTTAGGGTTTGGCAGTCGAGTGGAGGCATGATCAATTGACTGATGGGTATGATCAGTCGACTGATGGGTATGATTAGTCGACTGATGGTCTATCCGTTGTAACTTGTCCGATGTGGATTAAGTCAATGTCTCACAACGGCTACAAGAGCAGTCGACTGATGGTCTTGAGCAGTCGACTGCTAGGTGAAAATCATCCTGAAATGTAGGTTTAAAAGGAGCACGAATGGAGGATTTTTTGCGGCGGTTTCTAGAGTGATTTGGGGTGATTTGTTTGTGCAATTCAGGGTCTCCAAGTGCAGCTCAAGTAACCAAACAAGAAAGCATCTAAAAGAGTTTTTGTAAAGTGTTCTTTACATCTTTTGTTGTATTTCATTAATATTTGCTTGTATATCTCTTGTATTGCTTTTGTAATCCTTGTACTAGATTTCTCCGCCTACGACTTGTTGTCGAGAAGGAGTGTTTTTGATTAGTGGTGGTATTAACATCACTAGAGCTCATTCGAGCTCAACCCGTGGAGTAGGAACCCTAAGGTTTCGAACCACGTTATATCGTTTTGTGTTGTGATTGTATTTGTGTCTTTGTTTTTGTTATTGCTCTTATATACATTCCACTGCGCATAACAAGTTTTGTAGAGAGGAACACGATCGAATTCCATCGATGAACGAAAATGCGCCATTCACCCCCCCCCCCCCCTTCCCTTTAGCGCTCACCGACGTTCCTATAGGGTACACATATTAAACACTAAGGATTACTTAGGGAAATTCACCTCTAAAACTAGTACCGGAACCTTTCTAGAATACTCAACCACTAGTAAAGCATATAGAGTGTAAAACAATGAAACCTTAAAAATAGAAGAAACAATCAATGTAGTATTTGATGAAGAAAACAAAACTATAAAACCCGGATTAGAATTGATTAATGAACCTAACTCTAGATCCGAATCTAACTCACAAAATAAATCTAGTGTAGATCCTAACCCAAATCAATCTAGGTTACAATCAAATCATCCTATTGATCAAGTAATAGGTGATCCCAATTTAGGGGTTCGAACTAGAGCATCCTATAGAAACCTAAGCCAAATTTCACTCATCTCAAAAATCGAACCCAAAACAATTGAACAAGATCTTCTTGATCCCGATTGGATTATAACCATGCAAGAAGAGTTAGCTCAATTTACTAGGAGTCAAGTTTGGGAATCATTACCCCCACCTAAGGAAAAAATAATAATTGGGACAAGATGGGTATTTCGAAACAAACGTGATGATAAAGGAGAAGTTGTTAGGAATAAAGTTAGGTTAGTTGCTAAAGGATTTAGTCAAGTAGAGGAGTTAGACTATGATGAAAAATATGCACCCGTAGCTAGACTTGAATCGATTAGAATGATATTAGCCTACGATGCACATCGAGGATTCAAGTTATTTCAAATGGATGTTAAGTCAGCATTTTTGAATGGATTCATTAAGGAAGAGGTGTATGTTAGCCAACCACCTGGATTCGAAAGTCTAGACAAATCTGACCATGTTTTCAAGCTTAGAAAAGCCTTATATGGACTAAAACAAGCTTCTAGAGCTTGGTATGAAAGCCTTTCAATTTACCTTAAGACTAAGGGATTTAATCAAGGTTTAGTTGACCCAACCCTTTTTGTAAAGACCATAGGGAAAGAGATCTTTATTGCACAAATTTATGTAGACGACATAATTTTTTGTACAACTAATTCAACATTATTAAATGAGTTCATTTCACTAATGGAAAGTGAATTTGAAATGAACTTAATAGGAGAACTTACATTTTTCATAGGCTTACAAATAAAACAAACTAGCGAAGCAATTTACTTACACCAACGTAAATATGCTAAAGAACTAATTAATAGATTTGGAATGCAAGACGCTAAAGAAATTAATATACCAATGGCTACCAATGTTAACATAGGAGAAGACTTAGAAGGAAAATCGATAGATTTAAAATACTATAGGAGCGCGATAGGTAGCCTTCTATACTTAACTGCGAGTCGACTAGACATACTTTTGCAGTAAGTATGTGCATGAGATTTCAATCTTGCGCTAAGGAATCACACCTAACGCTAGTCAAACGAATCTTTAAGTATCTAAAAGGAACACTAAATGTAGAAATTTGGTACCTTAGATCGAGCGAGTTCGAACTAATCAGCTACTCTAACTTGGATTATGTCGGTAGTAAACTCGATAGGAAAAGCATGAGTGGTTGTTGCCAACTCCTAGGCTCGAGTCTAGTTAGCTGGTGTAGTAGAAAGCAACATTGTGTTGCCTTGTCTACTACCGAAGCTGAATACGTTGCCATGGGTGAGTGTGTAGCTCAACTGCTTTGGACGAAACACACTCTCCAAGACTTTCAATTAAATTTTAGTAACACTAGAATTTTAATCGATAACATTAGTTCTATTAATCTTACTAAAAACTCAATTTGTCACTCTAGGACTAAACACATAGAAGTCAAACATCATTTTTCATGAGAACACGTAGCAAATGGAACCATAAAACTCGAATATGTTGAGTTGAAATCGAACCTAGCGAACATCTTTATGAAACCCTTATCCGAAGTAGAATTTAGTCTGCTCAGACGAATATTAGGGATGTGCGTAATATAATAGGACTTAATTCTTACTTATACTTTATCTTTATTTTTCTTGCTACATAGAACTAGCTTAGGGCTTCCCTTAAAAAGCATGCACTTATAGATTTAAGGAGTCAACACATCTCACAACACATAGGATGAATGTGTTTGTGTACTGAGCCACGTAGATGGACGTGAGATGTTAGAACCTTACTCCTGATTCTAGATGTAGATCTAGTGTATCAATATGAATCATGGAGTATAATTATTCAAAATAATCAACTCTAATCAAGACTTATTGATCATTTCATATCAATTAAGTCAAAAAGAGTTGAACATGCTATTAGTTGAGTTTATGTTCAAACTACTATTTTCAAATTTTAAAAGGAACATGCTTGGACTTATAAATGTTAATCACTTATTTATAAAGTTAAGTGATTCTAAAGTTCTTTAAAAAAAACCCCAAATATTTTTTATTTATGGCAAAAGGGGGAGAAGAGAGGCCAAAGTTAAGGGATCAAAAGTTTATTTTTGAAAACTTAACTTACTTTCTTTAAGTGGAGAAGAGAAGCCAAAGTTAAGGGATCAAAAGTTTATTTTTGAAAACTTAACATACTTTCTTTAAGTGGCCAAATGTTAAGGGGGAGAGTTAAGTTTTTTTTTTTTTCAAAAACTCACCTAAGGTCAAAGGGGAGGATTTGAAAAGTAGTTCATATTTGTTTCATACTTATAGTAAGTTACTCATACTAACTTACTCATGCTTATTTTTACTACATACTTACACTTGCTTACTTATATTTCATTACTACATGCTATTCATGTTAATTACTACTCACTTCATTTTATGCTTAAAAGTTTTCTTAACTTTGAATCGGTTTGTCATAGATCAAAAAGGGAGAGATTGTTGGTGCAAGGGCACCAGATAATCGAACCTAGGTTTTGATTATGACAAAGGTTCTAAGTTAAGTTGTTATTGTTATCTCATGAGTTGTTGAGTGTGAAGGAAGTGTTTAAGCTACGCCCAAGGTCAAGTGACACCCGAAGAATCCCGAGTCAAGAAATCGTGGTGGTCGGGTGACACCAGGAGAACCTCGTGGAGTTGAGGAACCTCGGTGGAGACCGGAAGCTAAGCGACAAGTCAGAAGGACCAGAGGTAAGCACTGAGTGAAGAGTAATGGTGAGGTTGTGTCCTCTGTATGGGGATGAACTTAGGCAGCGATCCGACTGAAACTTCCAGTCGAAGGTCTAGGTCGAGATTGGACAGTAAGTAGTCGTCGTATTATCCATTACTCGTTAGTTCTGTGTTAACTCTTTGCTGCAAGTGAGTGACCAGGCCAACAGTTGACTGAAGGCTATTGGCAATCGACTGATCCTACCATTAGTTGACTACTGAGAGTCATCAGTCAACTGCTATTCAAACTAGTCAGCTCGAAGAAAGTTAAGATAAGCTCCACCGAAATTGGGGGGATGAGGAGCTTTGACCCAGATCTGGATCTCAATGAGCTAACTTTGAAGGGCTATAAAAGAAGGGTCATTTCACCTCTTTGGATAATCTATTCTTGCTCCCAAAGTGCTCCAACGACGCTATGCTTCGACGACAACACTACGCCTCTGTAACACTGAGCCTCCAACCTTTTTCGTCTGTAGTCTTTACTTTTGTTGTCCGTCAATTTGTTTACTTTTCTTATACTCGAAGTTTTCATCGTAACGAGGTGAGGTAGGATTGTTACCTCATCCTCAAGATTTTGTCTTTTCGTTGTAATCGTTGTCTCCTACCTCTAACGATGAGGAGACTTATAGTGGATTGCCCCTTCGTATGTGGTCTAGGATCGCGGGGCCTTGGAGTAGCAACCTTTCGGTTGCAAATCAAGTAAAAACAAAATTGTCTCTTTACTTCTTATTGTTTTACATTCCACTGTGCATCACTCAAGTTTTAGATGAACGAAAAGAAATTTTATACGATCACTATTCACCCCCTCTAGTGATTCTCTCAATCTAGCACTTATGTTATGTTCAGTTGATCAATTGGTTTGTTTATGCATTGATTATAGTTATACTACTGGTTATTTGTTATTACCTTTGAGACTATATACCTATTGATCTCTATTAGTATACCTGTTGATCTTCATATGTATACCTGTTGATCTTCATATGTATACCTGTTGATCTCCATTAGTATACCTATTGATCTCCATTTGTATACCTGTTGATCTCTATAAGCATACCTGTTCATCTCCATACCTATACCTATTGTTCTCCATATGATATATGTTGTCATGCACTATCTTTCATATTACCGTTGAGTTTTATACTCACCACCACAGACCCTAGATTTTCTTGTCGCCCAGGTAACATGTAGAAGTTTCCTTGGGTGCTCGGAGCTCCGCCAGCTGATCCCATTTCACGCCAAGTGTATGGATTGTATTCCATACTGTTGTATTATTTTGGGTTGTTTGTTTTGGGATTTTATCCTATGTTATTTTCACATTTTGAGTGTATGGTGGTGTTGTATGTATTTGGCCTTTACTATGGATTTGATTTGGATGTTGGTTTCGACTATGTTTTCTTATTGTGTCAAAGTCGTACTAGTATGCATATATTTGAGTCTTTGTATCTTATTTATTTGTCGGTGTATTCCACTGTGTTTTATGGCCTATCTGTGATAGAAGCTATTTGGATCATGTATCGATAGTTTATCTTATATTGTCACAAGAGGGTACCGTCCGATCGATGGACAAATATACTCTCGGGGCGTGACAATTTTATTGGTATCAGAGTCCTAGGTTGCGAAGTCCACTTCGGATTTTTAATTTCATTTGGACATTGAGTTTTGTTTTACTCGGTTTTGATTTTGTGAGTTTTGAGATCTGGCAATAGCGGGACATCTCTGAGCTACAAGGTTTAAGGTATGATAATTGTTATCACATATCCTTTTTGTTGGAAATGCATTTAGTTGTTTATAACAGGGAATGACATGTAGTGCGTTAGTTACTATTTGTAACTGTGGTTTGGTTGACCACGGGAACGACATATTGAGTCTATTAGACATGTACCTATTTTTGAAAAGGTGAAGTACCTTTGAGAGCCGACTGATACCGAGTCGGAAAGCAGGGGTCAAGTAGTCACATTTCTTATGGAGATCAAACATTACAGGTTTAGGGATTTTCACTAATTATGCTAGTCAGATCATTACCTATGAGGTAATGGATAAGCAAGTATAATATTGCTGATGCAGATAGTGGAGGGTTAGTATATGGTGTTTCATAGGGATTTTGATCCTTGAGTGGTTCGTGCTGAGTTGTATAACTTTGAAAGTACTTTTAAGTACTTAACTCATGTTATACAGAGAAAGTAGAGTTAGTTGCATGTCATTATCGGGATCAAGCTGGTATTTGGTGGAAGATGTAGGAAATAACCTTTGGGAAATAACACATCACTTGGTCACGGTGTAGTGATGTTGTGAGAGAGTATTTTCCCGCGTCACTTTCTTTGACTCACTGTCAGGGAATTCTTGAGTATCAAGTAGGGTGATCGTTTGGTAATGGGAGTACCATGCAGAGTCGTTAGACTTGCAAATGTTACGACCACCTAATAACTTAAGAATGTGAATGGATGTCTTCGGCCACTCACGGTCTATTGGCTTACATTCGGATTAGGATGTTTGGATCTTCTATCATATCCTACCAGAAGGTATTTGATCGAGTCATGAGTATAGAAATGACTCCGTACAAGTGTGTTAAGAGTTGGAGATCGATAACCAAACATTGCAAGTCAGATATTGGAATCAGAAGTCTCCAAATGTTGGACAAAAATGAGTAAGATCGGAGACATGGGTCATGAGCTACTTTCCGATCATAGAAGGCCAACCGTAGATCATCAGAACCTTCTCATGCTTATTAGCGGAATCAGAAGAGAGACTCCGAAGGGATTATGTGGGTGCAGTGTGAATCACGACGACATGCAAGGTCAAATTATCCAGTTGGATCAAATCATCTGCCCTTACTATAAGCTGCAAGGATATATGAGGAGAGGGTGTACTTTGGAGACTCAGTTGGAGATCATCGATGTTGCTTTCGGGAGAATGATTCACAATCTCGACAGTGGAGATCATTACAAAAGATTGGATTATTGCACCAGCAGTGATCTACTACCTCAGGCACAGTTAGAGTTTCTTGATACTTCCCTCCGGGGGAAGCGATTTACTCAGCAACATTAGCGGAAGACATCTTAAAAGACTCATGTAGACAACAACAACTGTTACCTCCCCAGGCGTAGCTATACCATTTGCAGAGTTGGAGCGTGCTTCGATATTGACAGTTAATCAATACTCTACAACTGGTGGTGTATTTTTTTCAGCACTACAGTGTTTACCACCTCCATTGTGGTCAGTTCAGTTTGTATCTCAGTTTCAGTAGTTGATTTCAGTTTCTCTATGGTAGCCTTTTGCACCTACATGAGCTCAGCTGCCAAGAGCAGAAATTGGATGGGTTTACATCATTACACGAGAGGAGGTGTAGACCGTCGAAGGATTAGTCATTCGGAATACTATGTCGATTTATATACTAATTTATTCGGATAGTTCACATTCGTTAAGTTTAGTGTGATTCTGGATGGGATTAGGAGAGTTTCTATACATCGACTTTGTGGGTCGGTGGTATCTTTACCATCGGGTGAGATGTTGACCAACAACCAAGAAGTCAAGGGATGCCCTTAGACTTTGATAGACATACCTTTACTATAAATATATTCTTACAAATAGTTAATTGTTGAAATGATGGTAGAATATGTCTCTCGGATGTGTGTATAATTCGAGAGTATTCAAATTTAATGTTGGATGAACTCCCAGACTTGCCACTGCATAAGTAAGTGGAGTATGTGATCGGAGTGATTTCGGGAATAGTTTTGATATTGAAGACCTCATATCGGGTGATAATTATATTGGTATCAGTGTTTCTAAACACTATGGGAAATGAAAGAATATAAGTTACAATTATAGGGGGTATTGGATAGGAGATTTATCTATTCCAGTGTTTCTTCTTGAGAAGATCCAGAACTCTTTATTAAAAGAGAGACGAACCTTTGAGGTTATGCATCGATTATCGATTATGGAATGCAGTAGCTATTGAGAATGAATATTTTTCGTTGTGGATAGATGATCTGTTTAGATAAGTTAAAAGACACCTATGTATATTTTAGGGTTGATTTATGATTGGAGTATTGATATTGTAGTAACTTGGTGTCATATAATTATCATTATCGGTGCGATATTGATATATCATCAGTGTTGAGAGTATTGGGAATATAATCAAAGTCCCACATTGGTAAGACATGGAAAAGATCATGTGCTTATAAGATAAAAAGATATCTCCATTGGTATGAGATCTTTTGGGTAAAGTCCAAAAATAAAACCATGAGGGCTTAGGCCCAAAGTGGACAATATCATGTCATTGTGGATATATATGGATCTTATAGGCACTAACAATTGGTATCAGAGCCATGGTCCATGTCAAGCCATGAACCTCAAACGAAGGAAGTGGAGCTCCTATGTCCGGATCAAGAGAACCAGACACGGGCAGAAGTCAGTTGGATCGGAGAACAAGAATAATTGGCGGGAAATGCAGTTAGACGAAGGTCGAACGAGAAGTCCAACGGTCGGAAGGACGAGCGGTTGGGAAGTCCTGGTGCATTGAGGATCGAACATCAAGCAGAGGAAGTCCTTCGAGGACAGATAGGCTTGAGAGAGGCTCAATGTGGTCCTTCCTTTGAGGGGGGGGATTGTTGAGGTATTGGGAATACAATCAAAGTCTCACATTGGTAAGACATGGAAAAGATCATGTGCTTATAAGATAAAAAGATATCTCTATTGGTATGAGGTCTTTTGGATAAAACCCAAAAACAAAACCATGAGGGCTTAGGCCCAAAGTGGACAATATCATGTCATTGTGGAGATATATGATTCTTATAGGCACTAACAATCAACTTAGGATAAGAAGGATGCAGATGTGTAGGAGACGGCAATTCATATTTGGTGTGAATTTTATGAGCTTTTGATAATGTTGTTTGATTTATTGACGATTTAGTTGTTCATGGACTTGATTGGATCGATTGGTGGTTGTCTTCTTAGACAATATTTTTTTTGTATATATTTACGATCTTAAGGAAAGTTGTGGTTTCCCTGGATTGATTTGGTTATTACCGTAGATGTGGATAGGATGTTTTTAGTGTTACTATACCACATACTTGTTTGACCAAGAAGGTGACGGAATTCACTTGGTCAGAAGCTTGTGAAACTAGTTTTCAGGGCCTAGACGGTGGTTGACTTTTGTACCAGTGTTAGTTAATCCTTTCGGTGTGGATGGAAGGGTATTGTACACAGATGCATTATTTCAGGGATTGGAGTAATTCCGATGTAATTGAATGAGATGTATCTCATGCGTACGTCAGTTGAGGAACTATGAGATATGTTGTCGTATACATGATGTGGATATAGCAGTTATGATCTTGTTTTGTAGATGCATGGAGCAGGAGTTCTCATGGAGTTTTGGCTAGCTACTGGGTAGCTACTATAGAGTTGCTAGAACCCGGACAGATGCAGCAAGGAAGATTGGTCACTATAGTCTCCCAGTCACTTGCAGTTTCTATGTAATATAGTGGATTTTGAACAGTAGATTAATTTCTCTTGCGAGAAAGTAATTCTCCGTCTCTGACGAAGATAGTGGTTTCCAGAGTTGCATTAGATTTAGGAAGAGTTGTTTAGGAGACTCGTCATTTGAGATTGGCGATTTGTTCGGGGTGTATTCGAAAATAGTGAGTGTTGAAACATTCTTGGTGGTGGAACGACATGTAGGATATGGTTGATTTTCATAGTTAGATGTTGGTGTGCCAACAAGATGGAATATTAGTGACCAGTAGGGTTATGTACCGAGATGGAAGTGGGAGCATATTATTATGGACTGCATTGAGAGATTATCTAGAATTCGGAAAGGACTTGATGCGACTTGGAGTAATCGGTGATCGATTAGTGATATGAGCAAAACATATAGGGTTTTAGGAGTAGTTTTCGCTCACATCTTGTTACATTTTACATTAGTTTTATGCATATGTTACTCTATTCTTGCACGCATTGCCTATTTTCTGGTTCAGAAGTCTGTTTGTTGTACTTTTGTGTGCAGGTTAGCTTTTCTGGTGAAAAAGATGCATTTTCGGAGCAAAAGAGGGACTTTCGCAGCTAGACGCAGAGTGGGACACGACCTGGGCGTGTGGAAACACACGACCGTGTGGCGGCCCGACGGATTTGCACGACTAGGGCTTTTTCCAGATTTTGTAGCGGTCCGAGGCGATTTCTATATAAGGATAGCTCCGCCCAAACCCTAGGGAGGAGGCACGACGGCTAGGACGACACGCCGAAGCCCTAAAAAGCTTCGGTAACTCACAGCAGGGAGGAGGAACGCTGCCGGAGGTCCACAACTTGCAATACAACGCCGGAGAGAAGATCACGAAGCATCGTATATCTCTATTTTTGTGCTTTATCTCTATTGTATTCGAACTTAAACATGTTTTGTGATTCTTCCTTCATATTTATGGAGTAGAACTTTCGATTATAGGATTAGGGAGTAGCTTGTGTACATAGACAATGTTGGTTCATATTAAATTCTGGCCATAAGTTTAATTTGACAATTGGTAGTTGCTCTTTATTATATCTACGTGTATTTGGCTTTCTTTCCACTGTGCTTAGGCGATACGAGGTGGTGACAGCCCTCGCAATCTAGATTTAGGAGGTTTGATCAAGGAACCTAGGGGTAAACATGACCTCCCATAACTGCGGGGAGAAGGGAGTGGTGGAATCAGAAATGATCCACCGTAAGGATTGATTTGGCATCCTCGTGCCCTCTATCCCGTCCTTTTGGGCGAGGATATCTCCTGGTGAATGTGGCGGCTCTACGAGAGAGTGTATGATGTCCCTTCCCCAAAATCGTAGGTAGACGTTTAGACGACGCCAATTGACAACATTGTTTTGTGGTACACAAGTGAAATCGAAGTCCTAGAATCACCTTTTAAGACCCTGACATACTCTTTTCCTCCTCCGTGTGACACCGCACAGAGTAGGGTCCACCGATCGTCCTCACCAACCGACTCTCTCTCAGAGATCACGTCCAAACAATCGCAACCACTTAGTATATTGGTACTCGAATCCCAGTCCCTGTGGGATTGATAATCTTTATTACTTGACGACATTCGTACACTTGTGGGCATTGAGCGTGAGCGCACTTTGAGTTACATGTATTGCTGAGGGCCAGCGTCTGCGCACATGAGATTTAGGCCCCATTCTTGCGAGGGGGACTGTCGATTCGATATCAAATCGAACAGTGGTAGATTGGATCGAACTTAGGATTAGATCATTTTCTTGCTTTATTTTCGTATTAGTTTACTTTATTTGCTTTAGTTTTATTTTCCATATTTAGATTTAGTTTTTATTTTTCAGTAGTAGCTTTTTTTTATTTACTCATTGCATCTTAGATTTTTATTCGCTAGTTTTATTTACTTACTGTTTATTTTAGCATTAGGTTAGCACTCTACTTTTGTGGTTTGGTTCGTCGTATGCTTAGAAGACTAGGGTCAGAAGGTCTAATTCCGATCAATTTAGAGATTGAGTGAACCTTTCACCGTCGGAGAGCAGTACAGCGAAAGATGGAAGATCAAGTTGCATCCAAGGTGAACATAGGAAGCCGAACTCTGCGGGACTCTGTGACTCCTAGCGCTAGAGGATTGCGAGCATAGCTGGACCATCAATTTCGGCAAATAACTTTGGTGAAGCACTCTTATACATATGGTCAGTGCAGAGCCAATTCGGAGGCTGGGAGGCAGGCAACCGACATCTTGAGGCTTTTCTCGAAATCTGCTCAACTATGAAACTGAACGGAGTCCCTTCTGATGCGATCCACCTGAGCTTGTTCCCATTTTCACTGCGAGATAAGGCTAAGGCATGGATTCACTCCTTACCTTCTGGCAGCATCACCACATGGGAGCAGTGTGAGCAACAGTTCCTGAATAAATACTTCCCACCAAGTAAGACAGCTCACATGCGCCATCTTATCACAAGCTTTCACCAGAAGGATGGGGAATCCTTATTTGAGGCATGGGATTGCTACAAGGGGTTACTTTACCAATGCCTACACTACGGACTGGAAAGGTGGTTGGTGATCCACATTTTATATAATGGGATCGCTTACGCCACAAAGATATCTCTAGATTCTGCCGCAGGAGGAGCTCTAATCAACAAGACCATAGAGGAGGCAGAGGAGCTTATTGAAGAGGTGGCCCAAAACCACCATCAATGGGCCTCCGAACGTGGTCAACCCACGCTGCGGGCGATACACTCAACTCCATGGACCACCTTTGGGCAGGATGGGCCTTTTCGTGAGATGGTTTGAATCTTTGAATCCTTCATCTACATGCGACCATTGATTTTGGAGAAGGGCGCAGCGTATCGTGAGGACCACTATGGAGGCGGGGACTTGACGGCATTGAGCATTGTGACGCGATTGAGGACTATGATCAAAGGCCCCATAACCCGTATCTAATA
Source organism: Wurfbainia villosa (assembly GCA_025175895.1). Taxonomy (NCBI): domain Eukaryota; kingdom Viridiplantae; phylum Streptophyta; class Magnoliopsida; order Zingiberales; family Zingiberaceae; genus Wurfbainia; species Wurfbainia villosa. The sequence goes on from CM045994.1 coordinate 119,575,364, forward strand.
CCTACAATCTCGGATGGAGGAGTCACCCAAATTTCTCCTACAAAAATAACTCAGGAAACCCCCAACCATCCGGAATGACGGCAATGGGCAATGCGTGACCACGAAGTCAGGTGGAGCAGGATGATGGAGGACTTCATCACTACCCAAACTAAGGCCAATGAGGAATTCTGTCCCCAGCATCAAAAGTCTGAAGAAGCACTGAGAGACTTGAAAGACACCATTGACGACCTTGCAAGTCATACCAGGATGTTGGAGACACAAGTGGCCCAAATAGCCCAATCCGTGTCACAACCTGTGAAGAACTCTCCGACGAGTCAAGGAAAAGAGGAAGGAGTAGGGCAAAGTAGTCAATTCGCCAAAGGGTGTGCAGCCATGATTTACACCCTACTTGACCAAGCTGAGTTTGAAGAGAAGATCTCAATACAGCTTGAGAACCCTGGTGAATTTGTTATTCCCTGCTCGATTTATGGGGAGAGCTTCGATAACGCACTGTGCGACTTGGGGTCATCAGTGAGTGTGATGCCCTATGCATTTTACCTAGAGATGGGATTGGGTAATATACAACCAATGGGTATAGGTATACGTATAGCGGACGACACAATCAAGAAACCCGTTAGCATGCTACCACACGTGCCTGTGATAATTGAGAATTTCGTGATACCCACGGACTTCATTATACTAGACACAAGACCAAATCCCCAGAATCCTATCATTCTGGGAAGGCCTTTTCTAGCGACTGCAGGGGCGTGCATAGATGTGAAGGCACACTAGATCTCCCTAGAGGTAGACGGGGAGATCATCCTTTTCAGCCTTTCGGAGCACAGAGCTTCCTACTTTGACGGCTTCATGATTAGCAGATTGAAGCCGGAACCTCCAGATGCAGATTCCGAGACGGATGAATGGAGGTTCACTGAACCACCAGAGCCGAGTTGATCGAAGAGTGTGGTCGAGCTAAATGACCTTAAACAGAGCGCTTCTGGGAGGCAACCCAAGTTTAGTTTTAGATTTCCCTTTTATATTGCATTGCATACATTTGTTTAAATTTTAGTTTTGATTTCCATCACATTTAGAGTTAGGAATAGAAAAGAACTTTGCTAGGCAAATGAGACCCATATTAGTCTACACGGCGAAATGTATGAACAAATTTGGGGCAATAGTGCATAAAAGGGGTGAAAAATGGGAGCACACGGCCTGGACGTGTGTTTTCCCACGGCCATGCCCAATTGACCAGAGGCGCACACGGCCTGTCCGTGTGTTTTCACACGGTCGTGGCGCGCGAGGTCAAAAGGGGTGAGCTGTGTGTTTTCACCCCATTTGCACCGCGTGCTTCAAAAGTTCTTGCCCTAGCCGTGTGATTTCACTTTCCCTTTCCTCTAGAAGCATTTCTAACCTCTAAAGAAGCGAAAAGGAGCAAGGATGAGGAGGACCAAGACCGTAGCATCCCGATCCGGTGCCTCGGAGCGACGAACAAGAAGAGCCAACGCTCCTCAAGCTCCGGAAGAGGGTAACGCCCTACCCCCTCTACTTTTTCGCAATAATGAACATAGAGATAGGTACAATATGCTCTCTACTCATAAACTTACTGCTACTAGGTACTTAGATGAGGATTTGCTTGAATCTTTAGGATTGTTAGGTGATATGCAAACCCTATTTGCAAAAATGGGGCGGGATGAGATTATGGGAATAAGGTACCTAACCTACCCTAGGATAGTTTTGGAATTTTTGAGTTCTGTAGAGGCGGAAGTTTTAACGGGTAGAGAGAGCGAAGAGGGTAGGATAACTTTTAGGTTTTTTAACATAGAGCATGAGTGGACCCTTCACCAATGGAACTCATGCTTTGGCTTACCAAGTGGGGGAGAGAAAAGAACCCCTATTGGGTTCAACTCTCAGAAATGTTGGACCGAGTTGACGGGGGAGCATGCTTATGACCCTTCTAGGACCAAAGCATCGTGTCTCCAAAACCCCATCTTTCGATACCTTCACCGCATCATGGCCAGTACTATATTTGGTCGTGGGGAGAGTGACGATGTAGTGAGAGCCAGCGAGCTGCTTTGCTTATGGGATATGCTACAAGAAAGAAGTAGCATCGATGTGGGGTCCCACTTCATCAGACACTTAGTGAAGATGGGCAAAGCAGCATGCGGAGAGATCAATGTGGGAGGCCTACTTACCCACATTTGCTATAGGATGGGGTACTATTACACAATATTGGAGAGTATAGAGGGGAGCCCTAGGATCGACCTAGGAGTATGCATGGCCATGAAGATGATTATAAGAGAAGGAGACTCCTTATGCTTTGTAAGGAAAATCTTACGGCCCTTAGGTTCCCCGACCCAGATCGTACCACCATCGGTATACGTGCCAATTGACGCTTAGACCTGATAGTGGAGTCACCTCCACATAAGGAACCATCCACATCAGTGCCCATCTCTCCACCTTTGTATCACTCTCCCTCCAGTCCACACATGCATAGGAGCCCACCTAGTCCACGCCAACATGAGCCTACACCTGTGCCACCATCTTTTTCTACTTTTGAGCAGGATGCAGGTACATCGGCATATGATTTCTCAGAGTTTCGATTGCGCCTCGACGACATTTACACTGAGCAGCAGACGCAGAGGTAGCGATGGGAGGAGCAGAGCGCCTACCAACAGGCGAAGTTCCAGGGATTTTGGGAGCATTTCCAGCGGGCTGAGAAGTTCTACGATGAGGCCCGCATATACTTCTAGGAGGAGGCTATTCATCGCTAGGATGAGGTCGCCTACCGCAGGGAGATGCGGCAGCATATGCATGCCCAGCAGGCGCAGTGGGCTAGGGAGGAGGAGCACCGAGTAGCCGTTGCATCCACCAGTTCCCAGATTGACCACATGTATATGTGGCATCAGTGGCTCAGCAGCAGGTTCTCCCAGGATCCAGAGATGCCCAAGCTCCCAGACTTTCCACCTCGTCCACCCTATTAGAGGTATATTTTCATTTAAGTCTGGGGGGGAGACCCCAAAATCTATTTTGTTTTGTTTCCTAGCAGTAGTTTCTTTTCTGGTATTTTCATTCATTTGTTCATGCATGCATGAGTTGTTTAGTTCCTTTCGGTACTTAATTTTTGGTGTCTGTAAAGTTACCTCAGTAGTATTTTTGAAAGTTGCTTGCATGAGTTGTTCTCATAGGTAGCTTAACTTCATTTATCTTGTGGTATTTTATTCTATGTGCTCTATTGAATGTTCTAGACTTACACTGGTTAGCTTTGTTTTTGCACTTACACATGTCGAACAGTCTGAAAGGGAGAATTTATACATACCTAGTTATGATTCACTTCAGTAGTCTAGTACTTTGGAATCCATAGGTGACTCTAGGTTTAGCATTTTAGTTACTGGAGATGCTCGGATTGTGTAAGCTCATTCAAAAAAATCGAAATCCCTGTGAGCCGAAAAATAAAAGAGAAATATAAAAAAAAGGAGAGAAAAAGAAATGACAAGAAAAAAAAGAGAGAGAGAGAAAAAGAAAAAAAGGAAAAAAAAAAGAGATTAAGAGGGATAAAAAATAGTTGTCGTAGGTGGAAATGGCTAGGTGCCTCTTTGAGACCGAGTTAGGTTACTGGGGAAACACCTTCCAATTTCTCTCAATACCGAGCACGCCTTTGAGACTTTATGCTAGATCTAGGGAACGACCCTCGCTTTGGGCAGGTAAGTGCCTAAGAGCCGGAAACCTTAGGAAAGCTATGGGGTGACGACTTAACTCACCATGGAACGGGCATCTCCTAAGAATGATTCTCCTAGCACGAGCACGAGGAGCTAACTTAGTGAATATTTAGAACATATCTGTTTTGCTTTGATTGTAAATACCACCTAATAAATTTAGTTAGTATGCTAATTATGGAACAATATCTTTTTAAAATTTTATGGCACTGAGGTTTGCTTGAGGACAAGCAAAGATTTAAGTCTGGGGGAAGTGATGTGAGCAAAACATATAGGGTTTTAGGAGTAGTTTTCGCTCACATCTTGTTACATTTTGTGTTATTTTCATGCATATGTTACTCTATTCTTGCACATATTGCCTATTTTCTGGTTCGGAAGTCTGCTCGCTGTACTTTTGTGTGCAGGTTAGCTTTTACAGTGAAAAGAGCGTTTTGAAGCAAAGAGGGACTTTCACTAGGCCTTGAGTGGGACACGACCCGGGCATGTGGATTCACACGGTCGTGTCCAATGGGCGAAGAACGACACCCTAGGGCCGCATGGCGTGTGGAAACACGCAGTGTGGTGGGGCATGGATTTTGCGACTAGGGCTTTTTATGGATTTTGCAGCGGTCCGAGGCGATGTCTTTATAAGGATGGCTCTGCCCAAACCCTAGGAAGGAGGCACGACGGCTAGGACGGCACGCCGAAGCCCTAAAAAGCTTCGGTAACTCGCAGCGGGGAGGAGGAACACCGTCGGAGGTCCACAACTTGCAATACAACGCCGGAGAGAAGATCACGAAGCATCGTATATCTCTATTTCTGTGCTTTATCTCTATTGTATTCGAACTTAAACATGCTTTGTGATTCTTCCTTCGTATTTATGGAGTAAAACTTTTGATTCTAGGATTAGGGAGTAGCTTGTGTACATAGACAATGTTGGTTCATATTAAATTCTGGCCATAAGTTTAATTTGACAATTGGTAGTTGCTCTTTATTATATCTACGTGTATTTGGATTTCTTTCCGCTATGCTTAGGCGATACAAGGTGGTGACAACCCTCGTAATCTAGATTTAGGAGGTTTGATCAAGGAACCTAGGGGTAAACCTAACCTCTCGTAACTGCGGGGAGAAGGGAGCGGTGGAATCAGAAATGGTCCACCGCAAGGATTGATTTGGCATCCTCGTACCCTCTATCCCATCCTTTTGGGCGAGGATAGCTCCCGGTGAATGCGTCGGCTCTGCGGGAGAGTGTATGATGTCCCTTCCCCAAAATCGTAGGTAGACGTTTAGACGACGCCAATTGACAACATTATTCTGTGGTACACAAGTGAAACCGAAGTCCTAGAATCATTTTTTAAGACCCCGGCACACTCTTTTCCTCCTCCGTGTGACACCGCACAGAGTAGGGTTCACCGATCGTCCTCACCAACCGACTCTCTCTCAGAGATCACGTCCGAACAATCACAACCACTTAGTGTGTTGGTACTCGAATCTCAGTCCCTGTGGAATCGATAATCTTTATTACTTGATGACATCCGTACACTTGTAAGCGTTGAGCGCGAGCGCGCACTTTGAGTCCACGACGGTATCCGTCACGAGATTTGAGGATGCATCCGTGTGCATCAATTAACTAAATTTGTTCATTTTCTTTCGATCCGTAAGATGAATTTGTTGGATAGCTTGATAGATTTATATTCCAAGGAGATTTCCATATTTTATGGAGTATCCTTGAATATCGTATCTGATAGAGATTCACGGTTCGCCTCACAAATTCTGGAAAAGTCTCCGACAAGCCATGGATTTAGAGTTTCACTCTGGTATGATTATTTACCTTTTGATTGATGGATGGTTAATCATATCATGTCATGCAGACTTTAGAAGGTTTATTGAGAGCATGAATGATAGATTTTAGAGTATATGTGAGAGCTAAAAAATAATATTCGAGCTCAATACCCCACTTAGTTGTTTGAGGTGTGCGACTTTTCTCAAAATACTTGCGTTGATTGTTGTGACATTTCATACTTGTACTCGAGTAAGAAATTTGAGGACCAAATTTTTATTAGTGGGGGAGAATGTAAGATATAAGAAAATAAAATTATAATAAAATAATATTGGTTTATTAAGAAAGTTGTTGATGGATTTTTTCAGGAATTTTCAAAAAAAATTCTGGAATTTTCAAAAAAAAAATCTAGAATTAAATGGAGTTTCTATAGCATTTTGAGGGGGAAAGATTTAAAAGGCTTTTACAATGCCTGTTTTGATTAGCTGTGATTAAAGGGTTAATTGGAGTAATTAACCTAAGTATCAAAACCTAGGTTTTATTAATTTTATTTACCTTGCTATGTCATTGAAATTTCCAATCTTATTTCCCCGATTCTTTTCTCTGTGCACCATCATCGTTCTTCTCTTCTCTTCCACCTTCAGCCGTCATGAGTTCAATCTGTCGCCGCCCCATCGTCGATGACCATCCCTCTTCGGCTGAGTGTCTAGGTTGCCTTGGCTATGAGTAGCGTCGACATCGTGTCCCTCTTCCACCACGGCCAAGATCTGTTCAGCTACTTCGATGCCTTCCTCTGTCGTGAGCTCTCGCGCCTCTACCATCCGTCAGTGAGCGTAACTAATGTTCGATTATGCGATCATTGCGACGAAGAATGCTACCATTCTAATTCACGGTGGTTCAAGAGGATGAATCGGTGGATCTACCGTGTGATTCTTTGCAGCCTATCCAGTGGGATTCTGGTAATACAATAGTTTTGTTCCTTTGGATTAAGGATTTGGAGATTAATAGGTCAAGGGAACGTTAATTACTGTCTGGATTTTTAGGTGATGAAGATAATTTAAGATTGTCATTTCTTATCTGAATTGTTTGTGCAGATTTGGTACACTGAGTTGGATTAAGAAGCTGGGTAGAAGAAGCTATGCTTGATAGGTTGTGGGCAATTGGACTAGCATGAGGTAAGTAGATCTGAATGTGTTAAAGCTATGCTACAGAAATCTTGTTCCATGGTTATTATGGTAATAGTGTTAATGGTGGAGTTAATTGCAGTATAGGGTAAGGTGAATGGTTAATTTTGGTGGATGAGATCAAGTATGTTATCATGGGGATAAGATAAATTGTGTAGTTTTGATTTTCGACTCGTGGATTGTGATATGAGTTCGAAGTAGAATTAGATCCGATCATTCAGATTATGATAGACTTAATTGTATTCTATGCATGTGCAGGTATTTGATTCGAGGTAGATTCATGGACGTGAGGATCAACAACACGATTTATATATGAGGTGGGTAATTTCTACCTTGGTCAGGTAGATGGTTAATCTTGGTGCATGGGTTTTATGTTGATGATGATACCATTACCTTGACTCCACTCTTAATATTCCGTTACTTGATACTTAGTCTTTAAACTTTAAGATGCTCTGTTGTTATCTTTATATTTCGTTCATCATTGTTATGGATTACAGATGCTATGGTATGTGAACCTATAGATGCTTAATTATGTGCATGTAGCTGTATACGGTTGTAGACTTGATTTGTGTCATCAGGATAAATCACTGGGGGTGAGGGATGTTTAGTTGTGGAGTTGACTAGCGTATCATATTCTATTAAGTTGTGTCTGTTAGGGACCATGTATCTGTGAAAGGTTGTGTGGGTGGTCAATAGTGTGTCACTATGGACTAGAGGTCCTAGCATGGATAACTGCCAGTTGTGTATGACTCTCTGTGAGATAGAGAGTGTGTTGTGGATTTATGTGTATGGTGTTGTTTACAGACTAGAGGTCCTAGCATGGTTGATTGTCAGTTCTTATAACTCTTTGTGTGATAGAGAGAGTGTTGTGGGTTTATGTATGTGGAGTTATGCATCATTACATTGCATGCATGCTGTCAACTGGGTCTCCCTTGTGGATTAGATGGGTTGTCAGTCATCCTGCCTTCTCAGCCACTCGGGGTAGTGGTAGCAGGGTTGAGCACAGTTCATCTGTAGTGCCGCACTCGGCCGCTATAGATGGTGGTTTGGAGTTGTGTTACTTGGCCACTGTTGATGGTGGTAGTTGGAGTTGCGCACTCGACCACTATAGATGGTGGTTGTTGGAGTTGTGTGCAGTTGTCCTGTGTGCGGTACTCGACCACTTATGGGTAGTGACAGTTGGAGCGGCCAATAGTAGGGACCCCCGTTGTGTAGTCTATAGGTCTCGAGCTAGATACTTATTCATACTGCCCACTCGGCCATTCGAGAGTAGTGGTAGTTGTTGAGTTGGGACAAATGTCATGTCGTTCCACCTAGGCCACACTAGGGTCGTGGTAGCGAGCGAGGTGTGCAGGCATGACCATGCATTTGCATTGCCATGTATGATCGCGTCTATATATATGTGTGTGTGTGTGTGTGTGTGTGTGTGTGTGTGTGTGTGTGTGTAATCAGTATGTATAGATATAGTCTATATATGCTTGTTGTGATGTTGCATTTGTTTGAGCTATAATTGCTGCATATTGTTAGGGCAATCTCTTGCCGTAATATGGTTTTGATGGTGTGGCAAAGAGTTTAAGTTAGTTTGATATGTTGATTTGATATGTGCGTTGAAGTCGTGCAGGACTTAGTAATTCACACATGGAGCCGTGGCGAGTTTCACATCTTATGACTCGTGCCTTGAGTCGGTGAAGGATAGCTTTGCGGAAGTCATGCACTTGGAGCATCCGAGGGACCGCCGGACGAGAAGCTTGGAGTGAAGCCGGAGGAAGTAGACTTCGAGACAAGAGACACGAAGGAGCATTGCAGAGTCGTGCGCCTGATGCTGCCGAGGGACATGGCCGAGAACGAAGAGAACTTCGAAGGCGAGGGACTCCGAGAAATGAGAGTGAGCGATTGTAACCCGGGGAAGGGTAGCTCTTAGGTGAAACTTGGCCATTTGGCCAAGTGTCGGATGGGTTTTTCGCACGGTCGATCGCCATGTCATGGCGAGCCGATCGCTGAAGTCGAATGTAGTTCGACCGGTATCCGATCGATCGAGTGTGTGATCGGCCATCGTCGGGCGATCGTGCCAAGAGATTATCGCCATTGCTGGCGGCATGATCGGGTCAATAGGGTTTTGGCCACAGAACCGTTCGTAGCCGACTGGGCAGTCGACTACGGAGGCAGCAGTCGACTGATGAGGTCCATCAGTCGACTGCCAAGAGTTCCATTGGACTACAACGGTCGGGATCCGACGTGTTCGGAGGCCGTTGTAGTGACGGCAGTCGCTGAATGATCGGTGTGGCGGCCAATGGGAAGAAATCAACCCTCTCTATAAAAAGAGAGGGTGTGAGCCTTTGGGAGGCTAATGCTTATGCTCTAAGTGATCTTCCTAGTGCTCCACAAGCTCTAAACTCTTCTTACTTGTTTTTACTTCATCCTATTTGTAAGAAGAGTGATCTTGATTGTAAAGGTTACCTCCACCTAGCTTGGTGCAAAGGAGAGACCAATAGTGATTGGCTTTGGAGGAGTGATTCACCTCGGACGAATCGGGATCGTGGATTAGCGGCGTAGCCGTGAACCACGTTACATTCTTTGTTAGCGTTTGTATTTTCATTTATTACTTTGTCTTTATTGTTTATGCTTCCGCTTGCGCTAACGATTGTGTAGATGAGCAAACGAACGAGAGAATTACTACATCCAACGAACGAGGGCTATTCACCCCCCTCTAGCCGGCCATACCGATCCCCTACAAGTGGTATCAGAGCAAGGTTGCTTGTCACCGGACTAACCGCCGCAACAAGCTCTACATCAAAAATGGCTGGCTCAAACATCCACCCACCGAAGTTCGACGGCGAATTCTCTTGGTGGAAAAAGAGAATGGAGGTATTCTTCGAGATCGATTTTGATATTATGCTTATAATGGAAAATGGTTTCGAGTTGCCTAGGGATGAAAGGGGTGACCCAATTGAAAAATCACGTTGGACTAAGAAGCAAAGAGAGGAGCACCTTGCAAACTCAAAGGCAAAACATCATCTTCTCAATGTGCTCCCTCAACAAGAGATCAACCGGATCGGAGAGTGTGCTAGCACCAAAGAGATGTGGGAAAAACTTGTAAAACTCCATGAAGGCACATCCGAGGCCAAGCTAGCTAGGAGAGACCTCCTCCGCTCCCAACTCTCAAACATCAAATTAGAAAAGGGAGAAAAGGTAACTTCCCTACATTCTAGATTTAAAGAAATATTAATTGGGCTAACAAGTGTAGGTGAAAAGCTCTCCAACCGGGATATGGTAATGAAGGTCATAGATGCCTTTCTCCGGTTCTCAAGATGGAGCTCCATGGTGGATTCGTTTTACATCTCCAAGAACTTGGAAGTAAGTACCTTGGAGGAATTTTTCTCAACAATGGAGCTCCACGAAACTAGGCTTGAAGGAATACAAGAAGAGCCTAGAATTCAACCCTCAAGAGGAGTAACTTTGATAGCAAACAAGGGGAAGAAGAAGATGGAAATCCCCTCCTCCTCCGATGACGAAGCGTCTTCCTCCTCCTCCATGAATAGCACCGAAGAAGCCTATATGGTAAGGAGGGTAAGACGTGCATTTAAGAATTTTAGATTTGATAAATCTCATGATAGGAATAGAAGACCAAGGAGGAAGGTCATATGCTACAATTGCCAAGGAGAGGGGCACATAAGGGACAATTGTCCTCTCCTAAACAAGAGCAAGGAAGAGAGGAAAAAGAAAGAAGAAAAGAAGAAGAAAAAGGGGAGCAAGAAAAAGAAGGAAGAGGAGAAGAAGACAAAGGAAAAGGGAAAGGCTAAAGCTCTCAAGGCAAGGACTTGGGATGATCCATCCTCATCCTCCTCATCATCATCGGATGAGGAGAATGCCTTTGTCACCAATTTGGCCTTGATGGCCTTTGATGACTTGGATTGTTCTTCATCCGATAATGAAGGATCAAGCTCAAGTGGGGAGAGCTCAAGTGAAGGGGGAGTTTCTACATCCTCATCATCCGAAGAAGAAGAGGACATGGAAACTATGGTAACGAAAGCCTCTCCTAAGAAAATAGTTTCCATAATTTCTAGTTTAACTAAGGACTTATTTGGAATGAAAAAGAAAAATAAAAGCATGCTTAATCAAATTAAGGCATTGGAAAATAAGCTAGAAAATGCATGCTTAAATGATAATATTTCTTCTAGCTTAAATGATGCATGTTCACATGACTATATTCCTTTGAATGTTAATGATGCATGCATAGAGGAAAATAGGGCTTTAAGGGAAAAGGTAGACTATTTGACAAAAGCCCTAGAAAAATTCACAATTGGCTCCAACACATTGAACATGATCTTAGGGAGCCAAAGAGCTAGTTTTAACAAAAAGGGCCTAGGCTACAAGGAAAAGAAAAATGAAAAGGCCTACAAATGCCTTATAGCTAGGGGACAAGATAAGAAGAAAGTAATAGCTAGGAAATGGATCCCCAAGGAATACTTAGTGAACCCAATAGGAAAGAACTTATTTTGGGTTCCAAAATCCATCCTTAAGGGTTAGGAAAACCCTAGGGTAGTCAACCATATGGAATTAACCTATATCATATTTTGGTTGACTTAGGATGGCGGGACAACATTTTTAGAATAGTGTTGGGTGATGATAACGTGCCCATAAATAGATAATAATGCTTAAATCATGATAATTAATGTAATTGCTATGTATGTTTGAAATCATGATTTATGATTTTAATATTTGGCACGTAATCATGAGAAATAGGGTTGAATCATGCTTTAGGTGATACTTTGCTTATTATCATCATATAATACCTAATGCATGACTATTATTTGATGAATACATGTATTTCATGATCATAATGTAGAATTCATTCATATATGCCTTTATGATCATGATGATTATTAGGTTGATACTTAACCTTGATAGAATTGCATGAATATATTGGTTAAGTATACACAAATACCCCCTAGGATGCATCTCACACTCACTATAGGCTAACTTGATTGCAAACTTAGCATGGGTGAGATGTTAGGATGATACAAATGTCCACTAATGCCTATGACATTTAGATGGTCATTTAAAGTATCAACATAGCAATAATAGACCAATCATGGGGAAGGCTTATGTTTAATTCATAGACATATTGCCCAAAGATCATGGTTGGATATTTCATATGTTTTCAAAACAATTTCTTAATCTAAAATCTATGTATTCATGTTTTGAAACAATTCAAAGCAAGACTAGGTGTTAAAATGGATACTCTTATGATCAAAAACCTAGTAGTTTTTAAAGCTTATGGATTTTTGGCAAATACGTGGAAATATAATGATTTTTCATGAAAACCTATTTTTCACTGATAGATATACTTAAAAGAAATGTATTCCCCAAATTTCATGATTTTTCGAATTTTCTGGAATTTTTAACGCATTTCTGAAATTCACCCCAGAAATCAGAAATCTCGAATACAAGGTGCTAGATCGTAGTCCAACTACCGATCGATGACCAATATCGACAAGAACGGTTGAATTCCGATTTTAATTCAACTTGTGGTATTTTCTTTCTATTAGACTTGATGTCATGTGCTTTTAACTTAGTGTTAATCTTTTTGATGGTGTCAAAGGGGGAGAAATAATTATGTTTAAGTTAATTATTTTAGGGGGAGAAATATATGATAGGGGGAGAAAATTTGTATAGAGAGTTTCATGGATTAAGGGGGAGTTGCATGTTGCTATATCATGTTTATCTTTACATGCTTTCTTACCTTAGAATTTATATCAAATGTTTTTACCTAACTTAAACGGATTGCCACACATCAAAAAGGGGGAGATTGTTAGGGCAATCTCTTGCCGTATTATGGTTTTGATGGTGTGGCAAAGGGTTTAAGTTAGTTTGATATGTTGATTTGATATGTGCGTTGAAGTCGTGCAGGACTTAGTAATTCGCACATGGAGCCGTGGCGAGTTTCACATCTCATGACTCGTGCCTTGAGTCGGTGAAGGATAGCTTTGCGGAAGCTGTGCACTTGGAGCATCCGAGGGACCGCCGGACGAGAAGCTTGGAGTGAAGCCGGAGGAAGTAGACTTCGAGGCAAGAGACGCGAAGGAGCATTGCAGAGCCGTCACGCTGATCGCCGAGGCGTGGCCGAGAACGAAGAGAACCGGGCGAGGGACTCCGAGAGATGAGAGTGAGCGAATGTAACCCGGGAAGGGGTAGCTCTTAGGTGAAACTTGGCCATTTGGCCAAGTGTCGGATGGGTTTTCCGACACGGCCGATCGCATGTCATAGCGATCGATCGCTCGAGTCGAATGTAGTTCGGACCGGTATCCAATCGATCGGAGTGTGGCGCGGATCGGTCATACGTGAGCGATCGCAAGATTGATCGCCGATCGCCAAGGCGTGATCGGTAGTCAATAGGGTTTTGGCCACAGAACCGTTCGTAGCCGACTGGGCAGTCGACTACGGAGGCAGCAGTCGACTGATGAGGTCCATCAGTCGACTGGTGGCGGCCAACGGGAAGAAATCAGCCCTCTCTATAAAAAGAGAGGGTGTGAGCCTTTGGGAGGCTAATGCTTATGCTCTAAGTGATCTTCCTAGTGCCCCACAAGCTCTAAACTCTTCTTACTTGTTTTTACTTCATCCTATTTGTAAGAAGAGTGATCTTGATTGTAAAGGTTACCTCCACCTAGCTTGGTGCAAAGGAGAGACCAATAGTGATTGGCTTTGGAGGAGTGATTCACCTCGGACGAATCGGGATCGTGGATTAGCGGCGTAGCCGTGAACCACGTTACATTCTTTGTTAGCGTTTGTATTTTCATTTATTGCTTTGTCTTTATTGTTTATGCTTCCGCTTGCGCTAACGATTGTGTAGACGAGCAAACGAACGAGAGAATTACTACATCCAACGAACGAGGGCTATTCACCCCCCTCTAGCCGGCCATACTGATCCCCTACACATATGTCTGTTCATCATTTTGCATACTATTTGCATATTCTATACTATTGTGTGTGGAGTATAGTATACGAGTTGGGTCGAACTGTTGTACGCATTTGATCAACATCTTGTTGTTGTATAGGATGGACCAGGTTCGTTGATGTTTTGTTTATAGGATGTTTCGTATGGCAGTGTGTTGATTACAGGTGTAGTATTGTTCTGCTATGTTGTATGTGTTATATTATGGTATATGTGTTCAGGTTGTATGGGTTGTATCATTGCAGATCTTCAAGTATGTCAATACCTTACGTTATGTTCAGTTGATCAGTTGGTTTGTTTATGGATTGATTATAGTTATACTACTAGTTATTTATTATAACCTTTAAGAATGTATACCTTTTAATCTTCATCAGTATACTTGTTGATCTCCATCAGTATACTTGTTGATCTCCATATGTATACTTGTTGATCTCTATCTGTATACCTGTTGATCTCCATCTGTATACCTGTTGATCTACATATGTATACCTATTGATCTCCATATGTATACATGTTGATCTCCATAAGCATACCTGTTCATCTCCATACCTATACATGTTATTCTCCATATGATATATGTTGTCATGCACTATCTTTCATATTATCGTTGAGTTTTATACTCACCATCACAGACCCTAGGTTTTCTTGTCGCCCAGGTAACACGAGAAGTTTCCTTGGGTGCTCGGAGCTCCGCCAGCTGATCTCATCTCACGCCAAGTGTATGGATTGTATTCCATACTGTTGTATTATTTTGGGTTGTTTGTTTTGGGAGTTTATCCTATGTTGTTTCCGCATTTTGAGTGTATGGTGGTGTTGTATGTATTTGGCCTTTACTATGGATTTGATTTGGATGTTAGTTTCGACTATATTTTCTTGTAGTGTCAAAGTCATACCGGTACACATATATTTGAGTCTTTGTATCTTATTTATTTGTCGGTGTATTCCGCTGTATTTTATGGCTTATCTGTGATATCAGTTATTTGAGTCATGTATCGGTAGTTTATCTTATATTGTCACAAGAGGGTACCATCCGGTCGATGGACAAATATACTCTCGGAGCATGACACAACCACTTTTATTGTCACTTTGGCTTTTACACTGTGCATTGCTACCTTGTCTTTTTTTAATTGCACAATTTGAAGTTAATCTTAGTCTAGTATTTTGGTCATTCTAATTTAAGAGCTTTGGAATTCTCAAGATTGTTATAAATGATCCTGGATCACTTGGGTTGATGCAAGATAAACTTTCTCATATATATTCACCATATGGATGGAAAATAATTTATCATATTTTCTTTGGATATCTTAATCTAGGTTGTTTACTTAGACATCTTCTCTGAATATGTAGAGTTAATTTCAATCTACTATTGCAGTGGATGTTAAAGTGATGAATATGTATATATTTCTCAAAACTAGCACAAAAGAGTTGCTTTAGCATCTAATATTCTCATGCAATGATGTTATATTTTCAGGAATTCCTACTTGTGGATCTCAAGCATGACGTTTTATTTTTTTGCTAAATGTTACACTTGAAAGTATGAATAATTGTGGAAGACCATTTCCTTTTGGCGATCCTAATTAAGTCACTTCTTCTTATAAAAATTCTGGTTTAAGATTTTTAATTTTGATTTTGCCATAAGAATCTCAAGTTTTTGCTAGACACTATCTTTTTTATTGTGTTTCGGAACTTCTAGTCTCCTATAGATTTCTAGTCCATCTATGCATGGATTGCATATTGCATATTGATATCGAGCATTTCAAGTGACTTTGGAGTGACACCCTTGAATCTTGACGATGCAATAAAAGGGTTCCTTTTAGCATACCACAACGTGAGTCCATATCCCATGTATCCTTTTCCTAATATGATTTTCTATTATGGAAACCCAAAAAGTAGCTAGAAACGAAAATTGTTTTCTTGTGCTTTGTCAACCATCCTTTGTTTAAACTCTTGCCTCTTCACATTAAACTAGTTCGCAAAGCATTATTTATTTTCAACTCCATAATTATAATAGAATTTAAGAACATTGTTCTACATTTTATTATATACAAATTGAGAATTCCAAGATGGCCGAATTCTTTTATAGTAAGATTCTTTCTTTCACAATTCTCCACGGGGTTATTCACAAGATGGCCGGATTAGTACTTATCTTAGTTGATATGAATATTGTTTTTTCATGTCATTAGTTATACTTATGAACTCTTTTTGAAAAGAAAAGTATATTATACAATTTTCATATCTTTATTAATTTTATCTTGCTTTTATATTTAAGGGGATTACTCGTCGTAATAGATTTGGAATGTTTTTGAGCTCCTCCATAGGAGTGAGGTTAATTTCTTAATACTACAATTTTTTGCACTCATCTTCTTTTCAATGTCAATATTATCCTATGTTATATATGTATGCAACTTGCATGCGAAGCATGGGTAATGCTCAATTTTCTTTTCTTTTTTTTTTATTTGGCAGTAGCTTTTTTGATAAAAGTATCTTTATAATATATATAAAACTGCCTTGCCTTGCCATGATAAATTCAACTAGACAAGCTAAGTAGCGAATAGAGTGTCATCTTCTTCTTTTGTCATAGTCCAAGAGCCTCACTTTAAGCGGATGAGGCTACTTTTCTTTGTGGAAAATTGGAACGTTTCTATCAATTAATGTTCCTTTTCAAAATTTCATTTGGTGTCAAAGTTGTCAATCATTTTCACACTCCACTTCTTTCATTGTTTATTGAACGACTTCAATACTCGAAAACAAATGATAACATCAGGGGTGGCTCCCAGAGGTATAGTGCAGCTATAGAGATATCTCATAAAAAATATAATTTAAGTATCTGCTACGATATTATTCAGTCACGAATTTAAGAAAAATTCATTCGGATAGTTCCGGAGTTTAGAAGTTTGTCCGATAGATACAGTACAATTTCGACATTGAATCATCGTTCAGGAATAACGCGACTGTACAGTTCGAATTTAATCGTGAAAAAACTACGAATACTTTCCTAATTTATCTTTGGTGGTCAGTAGAAGCCACTTGAGTTCCGACTTTATCCTACTCAGTTGTTGGTGAGACATTTCAAAGATCCGTAGGACAGAATCGATCACTCTAAAAATTAATTGGATTGAAAATTTTAATATCTGATGCCAATAAAAAAAATTGATAATACCAAAGGTAAAAAAAAAACTTCAACTGAGATTTGATTGTTTTTGTTTTTTTTTCTTTTCTCCCTCGAAAAAAAATCAGATAGGAGAGTCGCTAACAATAGGTAATTTATTGAATCTAAATAAGCATCCATAATTACAGCTACGAAAATATTTTGACATTGTGTCTGTTTGAAAATTATGCTATTCTGATTCATTCAGATTGTCCAAACCAAAACTGATTAAAAGTTGAAAGTATGATGATGCATTTGATTACATCTGATATATTATATTAACGTTTAAGTCTAAATCAATCTAGATGATTGCTTTTAAATTTATTTATATAAAATTTCTTACTTTGAATAATAAAAATGAACTTTCTCAAACAAAATATATTACAAAAATATTATCAGTATTATATAACAATAGTATTATTCTTGCTTATATGTAATTTTTTTGGCTCATAGAATCTTAGATACCTTGACGTGTTCCTTTAATTTGAAGAAATAAAAAACAGTAGAGAAAGAGAAGGAAAGGACAATAGAAATAAAGGAAAACGAAGAGAAAAGGACATTATTATTTTGTTGATTTGGTTGGGAGAGATAGAAAGGGAAAAGAAAAAAAAAGAACATTTACAAGGAGCACTCCTTATAATGATGTGTCAAATTAAAGAAGCTCTCTCCTATCTAATGAGCCAGTATATTTCAATGACCAATTTCAACGTGAATTTTGAAAGATAAGACAAATAGATAAAAGAATTTCATATTTTATTGAATTATAAAATTGTATATATAAATAGTACAATGTTAAATCTAGAAACTAAATTATTCTAAGAAATAAAATTATTCTAAAAAATATACAATCAAATTATAGCAGAATATAAAATGATTATAATTATAAGATTTACATGATCTTTATCATTACACCAAAATATTTGAATCATAATCAGATCTTTGAATATGATTCTCCAACATATTTGAATCATAATCAGATCTTTGAATCTGATTCTCTAACACGCCCCTGCAAAATGGGGCTCCATGATCGGAGACCAATCTTGGTCATCAATTGTTGGAAGCGTAGGCGGAGTAATGGTTTGGTAAGTGCATTTGCTAGTTGATCCACAGAAGATACATGTGTAACTCGAAGATTACCATTTTGAACTTGTTCACGAATGAAGTGATAGTCGAGAGCCACATACTTCATTCAAGAGTGAAACACTGGATTAGAGCAGAGATGGGTGGCACCCACATTGTCGCAGTAGATGACTGGTTTTTGGGATGAAGAGAAGCCAAGCTCGCCAAGGAGAGAAGACAACCAACATAGTTCCGTAACCGTGGTTGCAACAGAATGATATTCTGCTTCAGTGGAGGATCGAGCAACAGTGCGTTGTTTCTTCGAGCTCTAGGAAATAGGATTTCGTCCAAGATAAACAATATAAGCGCTAATGGATGTAAAGTCATCTTTGTTTCCAGCCCAGTTTGCATCAGAGAATGCATGTAGAGCAATAGATGATTGACAATGAAGTAGAATGCCATGAGCAATGGTGCCACATAAATATCTTAAAACACGTTTGACAACCTTTCAATGCTCATCAGTAGGACGATGCATAAACTGAGATAGCTTGTTAACCACATAAGCAATGTCAGGACGAGTGAGAGATAAGTACTGAAGACGACTTACTACAGTACAATACTCAGACGGATCAGAAAGGGGTGTATCATTGCAAAGTGTAAGGGTAGACATGGTAGGTAGAGGCATGGAAATCGGACGAGCATCTGTCATCATGGTATAAGCAAGAAGGTCAGCAATGTAACGACGTTGAAAAAGTAACAAACCTTGGGAATGAGGGAGTACTTCGACACCAAGAAAATAAGTCAAAGGGCCAAGATCCTTAAGAGAGAACCGCTTAGTAAGCAAATCAATGAAATGCTGAATAGCTTTTGTGTCGTTTCCAGTGATGATAATATCGTCAACATATACAAGAAAATATAATGTGAAACCTGTATAGTTGAGGATAAAGAGAGAGGTATCTGCAATGGAATTACTGAAGACAGAAGTGATGAGAAACCGGTGCAATTCGTTGTACCAAGCACGAGGAGCTTGTTTGAGACCATAGATAGTCCTTCTCAATTTGCAAACATGCTAAGGATGATCTGGATCAATAAAACCTGGTGGTTGCGCCATATAAACATCCTCTATCAGGGTGCCTTGAAGGAATGCATTATTAATATCAAGTTGGCGGATGGACCAACCATGGTTGACAGCAAGTGAGAGAACAAGATGAATTGTAGTGGGTTTGACAACAGGGTTGAACGTATCATGATAGTCAATACCAGGTCGCTGATGAAAACCCTTGGCAACCAACCGAGATTTATATCTATCAATAGAGCCATCGGCTAAGTGTTTAATACGAAAAATCCATTTGCACCCAACTATATTCGGAGTTGATGACTTAGGGACCAATACCCACGTGCCATTGCTAACAAGAGCATCAAACTCAACAGACATAGCCTGATGCCATTTGTGATCCTTGAGAACCTAGGTCACAGAGGTTGGTTCAATCTCGTGGGCTATTTGAGCAGACAAGTTAAGCTTATTGATGGGTTTGTGGATGTTGTTACGAGAGCAGGAGATGATGTGTGATGGTCAGGTTGAAGCCACTGGTGGGGAAGAAGAGAGATTGATAAGTGATTGGGGTGGAGCTGAGAGTGAGCTTGACTGAGGCTTCTGAATAGGTCCTGTAGTACTAGAGGAGGCAGTTGGGGATGTTGTGCCTGAGTGATCCACATATGGTGTTGATGAGGACGGAAGTAGAACGACAACTGAAAGCCAAGTGGAACTAGTTGACTCATCAGAACAGGGAAGGTTGGTTTGAAGACCAGACATTGGAAAAATGGACTCAACAAAGCAAACATGGCGAGAGATATAAATTTTCAAAGTGATGGGATCATAACACAGATAGGCACTTTATGTGAGAGAATAACTAAGAAATACACAAGATGCAGAGCGAGGGTCAAGTCTGTGAGAAGAGTAGGGACGAAGCCAAGGGTAGCAAAGACATCCAAAGGCACGAAGTTTAGAGTAATTGGGAGGAGAGCCAAACAATTTTTGGTAAGGTGACATCATGTGAAGAGTTGTAGTAGGCATTCAATTGATGAGATATTGTTGGTGAAGTAGGCACCTAAGTCGAACCTGAGTTTTGATTATAGCAAACGATACAAAGTTAAGCTCATGTCGTTATCTCACGAGCTGAATCGAGTGTGCAGAAGATTGCTATAGCTGGAGCTGAAGGCTAGCGACACCCTGAGGAAGCTGCGGTGGTCGGGCGACACTCGAGTGACTTCGGAGGGAGCCGAAGGAATCGAGTGGAAGGTCGGAAGCAAAAGCAACACGTAAGTATCGAGGTAAGCTCGTGTGTACGAGCGTAAGTGAGGTCGTATCCTCGTTACGGCGATGATCTTAAGCGTAGATCCGACCAAAGACATCCTATAGATGGTCTAGGTCGAGATCGGATGGTCGACGACCGTCGAAATTATGTTTTTGTTGAGCTAACTTTGACTTGCAAAGAAGCATCACGATCGCCACTTGAGGACTCGATCGCCCAATCACCGATCGTCGGAGGTCAAGACTGATCGATGTACCATCACGATCGATGATGGCCATCAGTCGACTGATGGTCAATGATCAGATTCGAGGAGTCAAGGCTTATCACCTCATTTCAAGGAGATTGGTGCTCAATTGTGATTGGCTAGGGTTCTTCTCGAAAAGGGGCTCAAAGGCTATAAAAGGATGTCCTAACCTAGGGTTTTATCATCAATTCTAAGTGCTCACTCTCCGACTTAACTACAACGAAGTGCTACCAACAACCCTAGTTTAAGTCCTATCTTCGAGTTGTTGGTATAATCTTAGTTTGTCATTTCTCTTAATCTTGCAATTCATTTGTTAATCGAGGCTTTCTACCGTTGCATTTTATTTTAATAGAAGAGAGGGGTTGTCTCTCTATCTTTTGCTTCGAAGGTTTTTGTAATCGTAAAACTCCTACCTCCAACGAGGAGGAGTGTTTTAGTGAATTGCTCTCCGTACACGGTCTAGGACCGTTAGGGCCTTGGAGTAGTGGCCGAAGGCTACGAACCAAGTAAAAAAACTATTTGTCTCATTTAGTTTTTATTTACATTTCCGCTGCATTTAATTGTCTACCGAACGATTTTAAAGAAAAAGTATTTATCGCTATTCACCCCCCCTCTAGCGATCCACTCGATCCAACAATTGGTATCAGAGCCGGGGGCGCTCAGATTCGGTGCAACCACCGGTCGAGCATTGTTTTGTTTTCGTATTTATCATTTTAAGATTTCTTCCACACTACTAATCCAAGACCAAGTCTTGGTACATAGTTTTTGGTTGTGTTTTTGCAAGTATTGATCGCCTTCGGAGTACCTCATAATCAAACGAGCATAAATATTTCTACAAGTGGACTCACGAAACGATCTACCCACCAAATCGAAGCTCTCGCAGAGATCTACACTTCTTACCAAGGGTTTACCCCCGTAACAAGTAGTTTTCATCCTCAAAAATCGACGTTTAGTAGCCTTTCGGGGACATCAAAGTTTGTGAGTACTTACCTTTTATTTAGTTTCTTATTTCTTTGCTTAACTTTCTAGTTTTTGTTTGTTTCTTTTTATTTCCCACACTACTAATCCAAGACACAAGTCTTGGTACTTTCGTGTGTTTTTGTCGTTGCTAGGTTTTCTTTTTAGTCTCCTTGTTTTTTTTGTTCTAATGGCCCATCTCGAGGGTTTTAGCACCGTCCGACCTCCGTTTTACAACGGAGATGATTTTCGTTACTGGAAAGGTCGGATGGAATGCTTTCTCAAAACCCAAATCGAGATGTGGATCATAATCCAAACGGGTTTCACACTTCCGACTAATGAAGTGGGTGACTCCTTGGATTATGATCAATGGACCGTTGCAACAAAATGACAAGTCGAAGCCGATGCCAAGGCAACACAAATCCTTTAATGCGGCTTGTCCAAGGAGGAGTTAAATCGCGTCGGCCCCTTCATCAGAGCAAAGGACCTATGGACAAAGCTAGTAGAGCTACACGAAGGGACCGATGAAGCCAAGGTATGTAAGCGCGACCTTTTATTCAATAAATTATATAATATAAAAATGCAGAAACACGAGTCCGCGACGCAACTTCACGCCCGAGTCCAGGACATCGTCAACAATCTACACGCAATCGGGCAAAAGGTCGAAAACCGCGACCTTATAAGGTATGTCCTAAACTCCTTTCCGAGGACTACCTTGTGGGCATCCATGGTCGATGCCTACAAGGTCTCCAAGGATCTTTCTAAACTTAGATTAGATGAACTTTTTTCTGATTTTGAACTTCATGAGCAGTCTAACTCGGAACCCGAGAAAGGTATAGCATTATTTGCAGGTTCAAAGAAGAAAACCGCTAGCAAGCCACCTCCGAAGGAAGAAGAGGATGAGTCCGATTTGGAGGTCAACTCGGAAATGGAGGCCGAACTAGTCAACCTAGTTCGGAGGATAGTCAAGGGCCGAAAATGAGCCATCACTCGACCCAACGAAGGTAAGCCTAAAAGTTCGAACATAAGATGTTATGAATGCAACAGGTTTGGACACATTAAGTCCGAATGCCCAAAACTCAAGAGCAATGCACCAAAACACAAAAAGGCACTTAACGCCACTTGGGAAGAAGATTCTGAGGAAGAAGATAATGATCGAGTCCTCATGGCTAAACCAATGGAATCGGAGATGGAGTCGGAACCGGAACTTGAATCGGAAACCGAAGACGAGTCGGACTGCGAAGCACTATTCAAGACGAGCTACGGATACGCATCCGGTTCAAAAGATACACTCAAGGTAAGTCGGTCTCTTATTACTACACTTTATAGTGCAATTAAGTTTTTAAATAGAAAGTTAGCTAAGTCCGAGTCCAAGGTCGAGACCCTGGTTGAGGAAGTTAAACTCCTCAAACACGAGGTCTCCCTAACCTCTTCGACTAGTCGAGTTCAAGAGAAGGACTCAACTCGGGTTGAAAAACTCGAAGTTGAGAACTCACTCTTGAAGAGTCAAGTCGAAGATCTTAGGAATACGTTGGAAAGGTTTACTTTGGGATCCAAAGGACTTGACCTCCTACTTGGATCGCAAAGGGCCGTGTACAATAAGGCCGGGCTAGGGTTTAGCTCAAACACGACCAATAAGTCATATATGTCAATCGTAAGTCGACATAAAAAAAGTGTCCAAGCATGGGTCCCTAAGACCACCTTGATTTCAAACTTAGGATCAAACCAGTACTGGGTTCCCAAGGACCAAATCCACTATGTGGAGAGACCGAATCGATTCAACGGTCCAGGGGGAGCTAGTACGAAATTTGTTTGTGTTTTAACTTAGAAATTGCATGCTTAGGTTTTTATTTAGTTTGATTTTACTTCTTAGAATGGTTAGGTAGGACTATAACTCGTCAATACTTGATAACATAGTACCAGGACGCGGCGAGATGATAGTGCGCTAGGAAAGCAGAGTCTTGTGTATTCGGG
The DNA here is from genome assembly GCA_025175895.1 of Wurfbainia villosa. Classification (NCBI taxonomy): domain Eukaryota; kingdom Viridiplantae; phylum Streptophyta; class Magnoliopsida; order Zingiberales; family Zingiberaceae; genus Wurfbainia; species Wurfbainia villosa. The sequence continues at coordinate 119,598,645 of CM045994.1, forward strand.
CTAGATAAGGCGTATCTAGTTCGGTGCACTTGACCGAGCGGAACTAGCTGAAGCTACCTCGCCGTATCCTAGACTAGTTAGACCAGGAAGTGGTCTTAGGTGAGTCAAGTCTCTATTTTCTTGAAAATGACTTTGTCTAAGGAAGTGGTCGTTGTTCCGATCAAAGAAGGTCTCTGTGCCTCGCCACGACCTGGAAGCCATGATCTTGAAAAGGTGACTTGATGAGCCTAAGGTCAAATCCGAATCTAACGCAAGGTTGACAAGTGTTTAAGTCATTAAATTTAATTCAACTAAAATTGGAAGTCATCTCACAAGAACATATAGGATTAACATGTTTGATCATGTAGACATGGGTGAGTTGATTTAGGTTAATAATTTTCAACCAATTTTTAATAAATCCAATATCCGATCCAACTACCTTGCGTGTAGGATCAATGGATGTTGGACAGTGGTTGCTCCCGACACATGACCGGGGATCAACTCAAGTTTTCGAAGCTTCGATTCAAACGACAAGGATCGGTAGCCTTCGGAAATAACGGCAAGCTCAAAATCATCGGATCAGGTGATATTGAGCTTAACTCAAATTTTGTCATTCAAAACGTTTTATTAGTAGAAAATTTTCAATATAATCTTCTCAGTGTAAGCCAATTGTGTGATAATAACTATAAGGTCATATTTCTAGAAAACGAATGCGTAATTAATACAAACGAAACCTCTAAAACAATTCTTAAGGGAACTAGAAATAACAACATTTACACTATTAACTTAACTAACTCCTCAACTAAGTGTCTTATGACACGGCAAGAGGAATCATGGTTGTGACACCGACGACTCGGTCACTCACACCCAAGACTCATCCACAAGATGAGTCAGAGTGACTTAGTTAGAGGTTTGCCTAACCTCAATAACTTGGATAATAAAATATGTAATGCTTGTCAATAAGGTAAACAATCTAGGACACAACATCAACTAACTAGTCAAGAACGAACCAAAAGTGGGCTTGAGCTCCTACATATGGATCTATTTGATTCACACGGAGCTAAATCACTTAACGGAAGTAAATTCTGCTTAGTCATAATTGATGACTAATCTAAATTTACTTGGGTTAGGTTCATCAAGCACAAAAATGATACCCTAGATCAATTAATCAATCTATTTAAGTTAATAGAAAATCAACAAAGCATTAAAATCAAAAGACTTAGGACTGATCATGGTGGTGAATTCGAAAACCATAGGTTTACAGAATTCTGTAACCTAAATGGATACCACGAGTTCTCTTGCCCTAGAACTCCACAACAAAATGGCCTAGTAGAACGCAAAAATAGAACCCTACAAGAAGCCGCTAGGACAATGTTAAATGAGTATAACCTACCCGATAGGTTTTGGGCGGAAGCCGTGAGTACAACATGCTATGTCCAAAATAGAATCCTTATGGTAAAGAGGCACCTTAAGACCTCATACGAGATTTATCACGATAAAATACCTAACATCAAGTACTTTAGGGTATTTGGATGTAAGGTACATATCCTAAACACTAAGGATTACCTAGGGAAATTTACATCCAAAACCACTAATAGGAATCTTTCTAGGATACTGACTACAAGCAGAGCTTATAGAGTATATAACCACGACACCCTTAGAGTCGAGGAGACTATCAATGTAGTATTTGATGAAGGACACGAACCTACAAAACCCCGAACCCCAATTAGCGAGCCGACTCATACTAGACCTAACTCGATCCAAGATCGGTCAGTGTTAATCCTAACCTAAGTCAACCAAGTCACTCTATCGACCAAGTGATAGATGACTCCAACCAAACTAGAACTCAAACAAGCCATCCTATGGATCAAGTTGTAGACTCAAACCCAAATCCAACTAGGACCCAAACGAATCATCCTATCGACCAAGTGATAGGTGATCCAAGTCTAGGAGTTCGAACTAGAGCCTCATACAGAAACCTTAGTCAAATATCTTTGATTTCTAAAATTGAACCCAAAACTATTGACCAAGCTCTTCTTGATCCCGATTGGATTATTGCAATGCAAGAAGAGTTGGCTCAATTCACTAGGAACGAAGTATGGGAATTAGTACCACCACCTAAAGATAAAACAATCATTGGAACAAGGTGGGTGTTTAGAAATAAAATTGATGATAAAGGTGAAGTAGTTAGAAATAAAGCTAGACTAGTTGCTAAAGGGTTTAGTCAAGGTTTAGATTACGACGAGACCTATGCCCCAGTAGCTAGATTAGAGTCCATTCGAATGCTATTAGCATATGCAGCACATCGAGGATTTAAATTGTTTCAAATGGATGTGAAATCTGCATTCTTAAATGGATACATTAAAGAAGAAGTTTACGTTAGTCAACCCCCCGGTTTCGAAAGTTTAGACAAACCCGATCATGTCCTTAGGTTAAAGAAAGCTCTTTATGGACTTAAACAAGCTCCTCGAGCTTGGTACGAGAGACTTTCGATTTATCTTAAGTCCAAAGGTTTTAACCAAGGTGTAGTTGACCCAACTCTTTTCGTAAAAACCTTAGGTAAAGACATATTCATAGCCCAAATCTACGTAGATGATATTATTTTCGGAACCACCAACTCAATCCTACTAAATGAGTTCATTTCACTTATGGAAAGTGAATTTGAAATGAATTTAGTAGGTGAGTTAAGCTTCTTTTTAGGTCTACAAATTAAACAAACTAAAGATGGAATATACCTACATCAACGCAAATATACTAGGGAATTAATTAAACGCTTTGGAATGCAAGATGCTAAAATTATTAATACCCCAATGGCAACTAATGTCAATATAGAAGAAGATTTAATCGGAAACTCAATTGATTTAAAATACTATAGGAGCATAATAGGGAGTCTCCTTTACTTAACTGCAAGCCGACCTGATATCCTATTTGCAGTAAGTATGTGCACAAGGTTCCAAACCTGTGCCAAGGAGTCTCACCTAACTCTAGTTAAACGTATCCTTAGATATCTAAAGGGTACACTTAATGTCGGTATTTGGTACCCTAGATCTACCGAGTTCGAACTAATCGGCTACTCTGATTCGGACTATGCCGGTAGTAAGCTCGATAGAAAGAGTACGAGTGGTTGTTGTCAACTTCTTGGCTCGAGTCTAGTGAGTTGGTGCAGTAGGAAGCAACACTGTGTTGCCTTATCTACCACCGAAGCCGAATACATCGCGATGGGTGAGTGTGTCACGCAGCTTCTTTGGATGAAGCACACTCTCCGCGATTTTAAGTTAGACTTTACCAACACAAAACTCCACGTAGATAACATTAGTTCAGTTAACCTTACTAAGAATCCGATATGTCACTCTAGGACTAAACATATAGAGGTCAAACACCATTTCATTCGAGAACATGTGGCCAACGGAGCCATACAACTCGAATACGTCGAATCGAAGTCTAACTTGGCAGACCTATTTACTAAACCCCTACCCGAAGCCGAATTTAGTCTATTAAGACGAAAATTGGGCATGTGCGTAGTAGAATAGGACTTTGCAAATTATATTACTGTTATTTCTTACTTTTCATTTTTCATGGAACTAGTATAGGACTTACCTTAGATATCATGCACCTATAGATTTAAGGAGCCAGTACATCTCATAACACATAGGATTAATGTGTTTGTGTACTTAGCCACATAGATGGGCGTGATATGTTAGGACCTTACTCCTGGTTCCAGATGTAGAGCTAGTGCATCGCTATGAACCATGGAGTATAATCATAAATACTAACCGACTCTGACCAGGACTGGTTGATCTTTTGTATCAATCAAGTCAAATATGAGTCGAACATTTTATAGATGAACTTATTTTCAGTATATTATTTTCAAAATAATGTGGAACATGCTTGGACTTTAAATTTAACACTTATTTTTGTTTTCCACACACACCCTCACTCTTTTCGATATATGGCAAAAGGGGGAGAAAAAGGCCAAAGTTAAGGGGTCAAAATCTAAGTTTTTTAAAACTTATTTAACTTTTAACAAAAGGAAGTAAATGCCAAGTTAAGAGAATTCTTAACTTAAACTTATGTGTGCCGTCAACGTAAACATTATGTTGTTAATGCTTTACTTAAAGGGGAGAAAGGGCCAAGTTAAGAAAAACTCTTAACTTAAACGTTTTACTAAGGACAACTTTAAGTAATTACTTAAAGCAACCCTCAAGGGGGAGGATTAAGGTCTTTCTTTAAGACTCACCCCCGGTCAAGGGGGAGGTTTCCTCAAGGGGGAGTACTTGAAGAAAATCCTTACTACTCCAACTTAATCTTCTTTATTTCTTGTTTGTTTCTAATGCACATTATTCTTCATGCTTGCTATTTACTTAACTTTGTATGTGGGTTTGTCATAAATCAAAAAGGGGGAGATTGTTGGTGCAGTAGGCACCTAAGTCGAACCTGAGTTTTGATTATAACAAACGATACAAAGTTAAGCTCATGTCGTTATCTCACGAGCTGAATCGAGTGTGCAGAAGATTGCTATAGCTGGAGCTGAAGGCTAGCGACACCCAGAGGAAGCCGCGGTGGTCGGGCGACACTCGAGTGACTTCGAAGGGAGCCGAAGGAATCGAGTGGAAGGTCGGAAGCAAAAGCAACACGTAAGTATCGAGGTAAGCTCGTGTGTGCGAGCGTAAGTGAGGTCGTATCCTCGTTACGGGGATGATCTTAAGCGTAGATCCGACCAAAGACATCCTATAGATGGTCTAGGTCGAGATCGGACGGTCGACGACCGTCGAAATTATTATGTTTTGTTGAGCTAACTTTGACTTGCGCAAGCATCCCGATCCGCCACTTGGAGGACTCGATCGCCGCCAATCGCCGATCGCCGGAGGTCAAGACTCGATCGATGCTACCATCACCGATCGATGGTCAATGATCAGATTCGAGGAGTCAAGGCTTATCACCCCATTTCAAGGAGATTGGTGCTCAATTGTGATTGGCTAGGGTTCCTCTCGAAAAGGGGCTCAAAGGCTATAAAAGGAGGTCCTAACCTAGGGTTTTATCATCAATTCTAAGTGCTCAAAAGCCTCCGCAACGCTGCGACTCTTCGACGACTCTACAACAACGAAGTACTGCCAACAACCCTAGTTTAAGTCCTATCTTCGAGTTGTTGGTATAATCTTAGTTTGTCATTTCTCTTAATCTTGCAATTCGTTTGTTAATTGAGGCTTTCTACCATTGTATTTTATTTTAATAGAAGAGAGGGGTTGTCTCTCTATCTTTTGCTTCGAAGGTTTTTGTAATCGTAAAACTCCTACCTCCAACGAGGAGGAGTGTTTTAGTGAATTGCCCTCCGTACACGGTCTAGGACCGTTAGGGCCTTGGAGTAGTGGTCGAAGGCTACGAACCAAGTAAAAAAAACTATTTGTCTCATTTAGTTTTTATTTACATTTCCGCTGCATTTAATTGTCTACCGAATGATTTTAAAGAAAAAGTGTTTATCGCTATTCACCCCCCCCCTCTAGCGATCCAACAGATATGTCACCGTGGAGAAGGCATATGACCAGAAGGTAAGAGGCAAAGAGGCACGAGACATAAGACTAAGACCAGTTTCTACAATTTGACGATGACGACGCTAAGAGAAGCCATTGTGTTCCGGAGTATGAGGTGGTGACATGAGATGTGAAATGCCATGATGACTTAGGAATGATGATAAGACTATGTATTTCCCCCCATTGTCAGAATAAAATGTAAAAAATTTCCTTTTAAAATAATTTTCAACAAGAGCTTTTAAGCGTGGAAAAATGAAAGGGACATCAGATTTACATTGAAGGGGATAGAGCCAAATGTAATGGGTGAAGTGATCGACAAAAATAACGTAATATTTGTACTTGTCAACTGAATAAATAGGGGAGGTCCATACATCAGAGAAAATAATTTGCAGAGGAGCAATAGAGACAATAGAAGATTGAGAAAATAGTAATTTGTGACTTTTATTGCAAAGGCAATCCTTATAATGAAACGAATGTGATAAGTTGGATGATAAATCTAAGTTGAAGTTAGAAGCTAAGTGTTGAAAAACATACTTAGATGGATGTCCTAAAGGATGATGCCACTCAAAAGGAGAAGCTTTAACACTGGAAAAAGAAATGAGGGAAGAGGACGAAGTTGGTGAGGTCGACCACTCATAAACACCATCTCTAGATCGCTCGTGTAGTAGTGGTGCCCCCGTCTGTAGATCCTTCACATAAAAAGAAGTGGAAAAAATTCAATAGAAGTTTTATTGGATATGCAAAATTTATAAATAGAGATAAGATTTCTCTTCATAGTGGGAACACATAAAATATTCTGTAAATTAAAATTATGAGAGGCAGTTTTTAGGATAGTAGAACCCGTGTGAGTGATATGTAACCCAGTACCATCACCAATCATCATGCCATCAGGACCATCATATGGAGAATGTAGCGACATGTTGTTGAGGTCGGAGGTAACATGATGAGATGCACCACTATCAAGAAGACAGGAAAGAGTGGTGGAGGCTGAAATAGTGGCCACGTTGACCTTTGGTTGCCATTGTCGTTATGGCGACCAAGATTGATGGTGAGCAATAGTTTGTGATGCAGAGGGAACAGGTACAACTTTAAAAAATGGACATTGAGAAACTGTGTGCCCCTGAGTTCGACACCCTTGACACTTTCCAAGAAACGAACGCGACGGTCGTTGTTGAGAGTTGTCAAAAGAGATCGGTTTGGATAAGGTAGCCTGTTGTTGTGATGACTACCAGTTTTGTCGAGAAGAAAAATTTTGAACACTTGATCTAGGTCGCCTAGTTGCAACATTGGCCATGGCAAGAAGAGGAGAGATCAAGGAATGTGAATGGCGCAAGGACAACTCCCGACTAATCAATTTTTCATGTAATTCATCAAAGGATTAGGCATGTCCCGACCTTCGATAATGTCAACAATAGTTTTGTAATAATCATCCAAGCCCGCAAGAATTATTTCAATGAGGTCCTCATGATCCATTGGCTTTCCAAGTGCAGCAAGTTCATCAGAATGACATTTAATAAACTGCATATATTCTGAAATCAATTGAGAACCATTAACCGCCCGTTTGAGTTGATCCTTGATTTGCTTAATGTGGTCATGAGACGGGAAAACATAAGTATTAGTAAGAATAATCCAAGCTTCGCGAGTGGTGGCCGCCTGTTGAATAAGAGGAATTAGAGGAGATGAGATGGAGCCAACGAGAGCACCAAAAAGAAGTTTGTCTTGTCGGATCCAAGGAAGATGATCTGGATTTGGCGTGTCAACATTGTTTACACAACCTGTGGGCAATGGACACGGGTGAGAGCCATCAAGAAATTTGAAGAGATTGTATCCAATTAGAATAGCCTCAATCTGTAGTTTTCAGGAGATATGGTTGGTGGAGATAAGTTTGGCAATATTTTGATGAGAAATATTGATGAGAGTGAGAGGGGAGGTCGGGTTGGTAGGATTGGAGACAACCTGGGTTTGGTCAGTGGTCATGGGAGAGAGGGAGAACGATGGCTCTGATACCATGAAAGACAAGACAAATAGATGAAAGAATTCCACACTTTATTGAATTATAAAATTGTATATATAAAGAGTACAATGTTAAATCTAGAAATTAAGTTATTCTAAGAAATAAAATTATTCTAGGAAATATACAATCAAATTATAGCAGAATATAAAATGATCATAATTACAAGATTTACATGATCTTTGTCATTACACCAAAATATTTGAATCATAATCAGATCTTTGAATATGATTCTCCAACATATTTGAATCATAATCAGACCTTTGAATCTGATTCTCCAACAAATTCTGGATGTAGAGAAGATTATTCCTTCTTTGGATAGAGCTTACACCCACACTGGGCCTAGAATTTTTTTTATTAGTTTCAATTATTTTTTTGCTTAGGTTTGAGAGTTTTTAGATTTCTACGACTATACCATCAATTTTTAAGAGTTATAATAAAAGCCGCACAAAATAGTTGACTGTCAAGAAGTTCACTTTCCACTGTGATACTTGATAGTTGTTGTTATTGCTATTTCTTGAACTAAGGTTAACTTTTTTTTCTTTTTTTGGTAGTATCGTTATTTAGATTTTGAGCTAATAGTATATATGATACTTTAGAATTTCTTTTGGTTACTACTTGATGAATGAAATTTGGGATGAAAAGGTTATTTATTTCATATGTCACCAATTCATAGCTTTAGGATTTTCAGTGAGTGTTTAAGTTTGGATTATTAATTCATTTTTTATTTAATTTTATTAGGAAAATCACTATATCTACAATACATAAATTTTTTAAAAGAAATGATCCAAAATCAGAAGAACAAAGCATTGGAGATAGTAGAATTTAAGAATTTGATTTTTGACAATTACTAATAGATCTTAGACTAAGGACTCTAATTTATGCTTATAATGTTAACCTTAGAGATCAAGTTCAAAGAACATATTTGTAAAAAGGTCCATGTGAACCTTTAGGCTATGAATTCCGAAAATGAAAAATTTAAAGTAAGTAAATTTAGATGATTTAATCCTTCATGGTTTAAGGAATTTGGTAATTGATTAGAATATAGTATAGAAAAAGATGTTCATATTATTTGTATTGCTATCTTTCCAAGACAACTAAAGGAAAACAAGTAAGAGGGAAAGCTTTTGTTAGTGAAGGATTCACAAATTGGAAGAGTAAAGATAGGTTAAATATTCATGTTGGCTAGTATAATAGTGAACATCATAATGCTCGTATGAATTGTGAAGCTTTGACGAATCAAAATAAGCTCATTCCATCAATGTTGCATAAACAATCAAAGTAAATGTGGAATAATTATCGTATCCATCTTAATGCTTCGATTGATTGTATCAGAGTTTTATTGCGACAAGGGAATCCATTTTGGGGTCATTATAAAATTGATGGTTCTTGTAATCCAAATAACTTATCCAACTGAAGTTTTTAGATGTTCATAATAAATAAATTAATGATGTGATATTGAAAAAAAACTCCTAAACCTTTCAAGTTAACATCACCTACTATTTATAAGAAAATAGTGGACCCTAAGTGTTATCTCGTGGGAAGACATTTGAAGGGAGGTTTCTTCCAGTATTTTTCTCTTGTATATTTTCGACTACACAACAGATAATTTTGTCTTTTCTTCGCTACTTATTTTACTGCACTTTATACCTTTTCTTTCTTATAAATATTGTCTGACTTAGACATCGAAGGGGCATCATCGAAATCCCGGTGGCGCCCTTTGACGCATATTCATTTTGACAAGACTTACTGCTACAGCCGCAAAGGACCCACTTGTAGGCACACGTTTCAACGTGTGCACTTTGTGAATGTGCTCTTTCCTATCTATAAATAGCATCCAAGTGATGCAAGAGGGGAATGAAAAGAGAAGGCAAAGTAAGAGTGAGTAAGAGGTAAAGGCTAGGGGGTGAAGTTGTGAGCAACCCCGAAAGGCTGTCGGAGGAGAGACTGTGAGTGCACAGTTTTATCGTAGAGAACAAGAAATTGGCGAACACCAAGACGTGATCGGAACTTGGTTTGTGAAAGAGTAGGGATCTTCCGATTAATATCGTGATCATCCTTCAGATAGTAGGCTCTTCGGGGTGAACGTTTCAATCACCGACGACAACTCAAGTCCATTCTTGGAAGTTCGAAGACTCTGATGAAATACTATAAGTTCCGTATTTACAATTTTATTTGCCGTCATTTAAATTCATACAATAGATGCAATAATACCAACATTGGTATCAGAGCAAATGTTGGTTTGCATCTGTTCATGTTAATTTAGACTGTAAATTTCATAGTTCATCGCGAAAATGATGAACGATGAAAATTATCGAGTTGAACCTGACTGGAAAATTACATGAGCATTTTCTATAGTCGAGACAAGGAGCACGAAGTGCTCGATGATTTCCCAATGGTTGAGTGACAATTTTTGAGTGGAAAATAGCCGCCGCTTGGGTCACTCGATGAGAAGAAATCAGGTGCACGGTACTCGAGCATTGAGTGCTCGACACCGTGTCAGGAGCACAACACCCGAGCACGTGGTGCTCGGGCACACGGTGGTTAAGCATTGGCTTCACGGCACCGTGACAAAGTGCAACACCCTAGCGCACGGTGCTTGGGCATGCAGTGCTAGAGCATTGTGTGCTCGGCACTGTGGCAGGCACAAAGTGCCCAAGCAGGTGATGCTTGGCACCGTAAGTCGAGCGACGAAGCTCATGGGTTGTGTGCTCGGGAGTACTTGGCCGTTGGACAAAAGTGCACAACACTCGGCTCGACAGTGAAATGCACAGTGCTCGGGTTGGACATGTGGTGGTAGGGCGACACAGGCGGTCGTGCTTGACACTCGGGGTGCTCAGCTAGAGCATAGGGTGCTTGTCCAGACCTAACAGTGGTCGGCTTGCACGCAAGGTGCTCAGCTGGACCTAATAGTGGTCAGCTTGCACACTTTGTCACGCCCCGAGAGGGGGTACTTGTCCTAAAATCGGACAGCACCTCCCTTGTACTGCGGACAATTAAAACTTGTATACAAGACCCATATGGCCCACAATACATCGACCAACATGGCCGGAACATAAAACACAATGCAAATAATATATGGGCCTCAGGCCAACAACCCAAAGTACATACGACGCCTAAAACTACTAGACTCACCTCTTCTGCCATCTGAGCAGGAATACACAACCACACACATAACCAAAATAAATCGAACAAAAAGTTCATAAGGACATAATCAAATACCACTAAAACAACCACGAGTATAAAGTACTACAAGTTTAAAACATAGAGTACTAGAGATAAAAATATAGAAGCCTGAAAACCAAATAACGGAGTCATCAAATCAGGGGACTAACAACTGGATCCTCCGGAAAGTTTCATCCTGAAATAAAATCGATATCAACGGAGTGAGTAAAACTCAGCAGATATCTAATAGTCATGCATTGTAAACTATAAGTAGCAATAATAATCATGTTGGTACAGTTTCTCGACCATAAACAAACAAATACTTATACATATCTGAAACTGTATATATCAGAATCACCTAAGCTGACATAAGATACATCCACACAAGCAAATGTAGAATCACCAAAACAAACAACATAATACCTTCTGTATGTGCATGACAATCATATGCAACAACCAAAAGTGCAACAAGCAATGCATATAGTAAAAACATATGCACATGATGCAATGACCTGTGTCACTCCTGACGCCAGTCAAACCACCAACATGTCATGTGTGTCGACCGAGTGGATAGGGCTATGAAAACTGTGCACTCTGCCATCACTAAACCTATGTGACAGAGTGGACAGGATGCTGGCGGAGTATCACCCTCCTACCCCATGTATGTATATGGGGGGCATCACCTCGTCTCATCTTCCCGTCTCACGATAAAGGAGGGATCTCTGTCTGCTACCACGTCGCAATACCAATAACCTGAGCGACCACCGTGGAGCCCTGACAGAGCAACTACACACACACACACGTGAAACACCACTAACCCATGACTGGTTGTGTGTGTAGATAATGTGACTGACGATGGGCTCAACTACCTCCTACCGAGGAGCCGATGATCACCAGTCATGCAATAATGCAAGATGGTGCATGTCACTAATGCACGATACACCTATCAATCCATGGCTACCTATGATATGTACCAATAGGAGCCCATATCAAATAACCTAAGTACATAAGTCTATGTACACATGCAAGATATATTCATTATTCATTCAATGCCCAGTATGTAAGGTATGTCACTACTCTAGTGCTAAATAAACAAATGAAAAGTATCAAAGTGATAGAGCATAATATACTAAGCATATGAAAAGACTACAACCGGTACTAGATAATGACATACCAGGGCAGTTAACAAGCATAGAAAACTACTACTAGCTATAGTAAACAATGCACAACAATATGACAATATCTAAAGGAAGATAAGTCAAAGATACCCGCCTGCTATGAAGAATGCCAACTGTCTCTTGCCCGTGGACCTGTCTCGTGACCGAAACCTACATAAAACATGATTACCATCAAATCCAAGCACACGACAACGTGATAAATTACTACTATATAGTTTCTATATTCGCATCCTTTTATCGAATACAAATTAGAACCCCCCACTTGTACATCTAACCAAATCCCATTAGGATTTCCATACTAACTCACCTTCCAGATTTGCAACTCCCCAACTCATGCACCATAATCAACACCCATTACGACCTTCACAACCGTTTATAACCATTTACAACCAACAACAACCCTCACCGCCCATCTACTGCTCACTCACAAACAACCAAATCTAACTTGCCCATTTCCATCTTAAATCTCACAGCCAACAACTCCCCAACAGAACCTTACAGCCATCTCAAATAGAACATCTCAGCCCTCACAGCCGGCCAAACTCCAACCACTCCACCGAGAGAAGAATCCACCTCATAGATCACAATACCTTGACATACAACAAAATCCAAAAATTTATCGATGAGAGAAGAGGGTAGATAAACTTACTAGCCCTAAAACTCCACCTGCAGCCTCCCTCCCAATTCCTCAGTCCTCTGTTTACCAGCACAACTTCCCCTATGTCTGCCCTGTTCGTCGAAAAAGCCACTGCCCCCAAATCACAAAGCAACCTCAGCGAAAGCCAACCCCTACTACACCTAAATCCCATCCTAGGTAAGAACAATCGAACCTTATCTAGCTTCGACGATCACCGGTGAAACCTCCAGCCGCGCACACCCGTCGTCGGCTTGTCCGTGGGCACGGTCAAGGTTAGTCGGCCGCCGCTTGCAAAGGAGAGGGAGAGGGAAACGAGAGCAGCACGATCGCTTAGCGAGACAAAGGGGAAGTTATGGTGAGGAAGAAGGAAATGTCGTTCATGAGAAAGGAGTCGTTGCGATGAGGAAAACATGCGGGAGATAAGAAAGGAATGCTTGACAATAAGGGGGTTCAGCGATGAGAAAATCGCAATCGGAAGAAACGGCTTGGCGTGCGTTACGAAGGGAAGGGTAGGGTTTGAGAATTTGGGTCTGATCCACTAATGGATTGGGCTTTAAAACCCTATAAGCCCTTATCCCAAAATCCAATTAAAATCTAGATCCATTCAATTTTATCCCATAATAATATTATTCTTTAGAAATTTATTTGTGGTATTTTACATTCTCTCCCACTTAATAAAATTTGGTCCCCAAATTTCCGACTCAAATGTATAATGAGTAAGAGATAACACACTCATGTAGCACAGTACCAAAAGTATATTTCATGTACCTTAAGTAAACAGGTGGGGGTATTGAGCTCTGATCTTTTCCTCAAGCTCCCAAGTAGCCTCCTCATCGGTGTGGTGACTCCACCCGACTTTAACAAGTCACACAATCTTGTTTCACAACTGTCATTCTTTGTGATCCAAAATCCGTACCAGAACCTCTTCATAAGTAGCATCAGGTTGAATGGAACCTGACACATTTGACAGAATATGTGTAGGGTCTGACACATACTTCCTCAGCATGGACACATGAACCACATCATGAATACTAGCCATGGACGGTGGTAGCGCTAGGCGATAAGCGACTGCTCTGATCCTCTCCAAAATCTCGAAAGGACCAATGTACCTTGGAGCTAGCTTACCACGGAGGTCAAATCTCTTCACCCATTTCGTAGGTGAGACTCGCAAGAATACATGGTCATCAATAGAGAACTCCAGAGGTCTCCATCTCCGATTGGCATAACTCTTCTGACGATCCTGCACCTCTGTCATCCTTCATCTAATAGCACGGACTAACTCCGCCTCATGCTGAGTTCTATGGGGTCGTAGCAACTGGGCCTCTCCAACCTCCTCCTAGAGGGTGGGTGTCCGACACTGTCTACCATACAATGCTTCAAACGGTGTCATTTGGTTAGCCGAATGATAGCTGTTGTTGTAGGCAAATTCCACTAATGACAAGTGGTCCTCCCAGTTGCCCCCGAAATCCATAACGCAGGACCTCAGCAAGTCCTCTAGAGTCTGAATGGTCTGCTCAGATTGTCCATCTGTCTGCAGATGAAATGTTGTACTAAAACGGAGCTATGTGCCCAAGGCCTGCTGTAGACTCTGCCAAAACTGAAACATGAACCGGGGATCTCTATATGATATAATGCTCAAAGGAACACCATGAAATCTGATGATCTCCCGACAATATAACTCTGTCATACGATCCAAAGAGTCGGTCTTCCAAATCACTAAGAAGTATGCGGATTTGGTTAATCGATCAACAACTACCCAAATTGCGTCATGGCCTCGTCGTGTCCTAGGCAGACCTACCACAAAATCCATGGTAATGTGATCCCACTTCCACTCGGGAATAGAAATCCTCTGAAGTAGTCCGGCTGGTCTCTGGTGCTCAGCCTTCACCTGTTGACAAACTAGACATCTAGCTACAAAATATGCGATGTTTTTCTTCATGTCATTCCACCAATACAAACGCCTTAAATCTCAATACATGCAGGTTCCGCCTGAGTGGATCGTAAATCGAGAGCGATGAGCCTCCTAGAGCAACTCCTCCATGACCGGGTGAGACTGAGGTATGTAAGAGATTTGAGGCCGCTAGAGGGAGGTGAATAGCGGTGTGCTCATACGATGGATTTCGTTTGCGTTTGCTTGTCTACAATCTTGTTAGTGCGCAGCAGAATATATAATAAAATACAACAAGAACAAACACAACACAATAGACACGAGATGTAATGTGGTTCGGAGCCGAACAGTTCCTACTCCATGGATCGGGCTCTAAAAGCCCTAGCAATGCAAACACGTACTCCTAATCACAATAACTCCTTCTCGACACAAGTCGGAGGTGGAGAAACCTCGTACAAATGATCTTACAACAACAAGAATGAAATACAAGTAATATACAATGCAAATACGAAAGACAAATAAAGAAAAACTTTACAACACTTGCTTTTGATTGCTTGAATGCTTGGTTGCTTGACTTGCACTTGGAGACCAGATTTGCAGCAACAAATCACCCCAAAAGCTCTCAAGAACCGAATGGCTTTTTCTCCTCCACGAGCTCCATTTATATCTTCTGCCTGGGCTGGAAAAAGCCGATTAGTCGACTGATTGGGACCATCAATCGACTGATCACACTGTTGTTGTGAGACAACGGTGTAATCCACGCTAGAAAAATCCAATGGCTAGGACATCAGTCGACTGATCATGACCATCGATCGATCAACCATCATCGATCCGATCAAGCTCAGCCATCGTGGCCGATGGCGATGGCGAGTGAGACTCCATTCTGTGCTCCAAAACCCGAGCACCAGTCGACTGCTAGACCAATTCCTACAGTCAAACCCTAGTTGACTCAGCCAGTCGACTGCCACATGACACCAATCGACTAGCACACCTCAAACATGAGGTTTTAACCCAAGTATAGTGCCCTCATACTTGCTAGACCACCCTTATCCTAGACCTAAGCCTTCTAGCCACCTCCATCAGCCTCACGCCTCTCGGATCCCTCCAAGTCATCCATGACTTGCTCATCCATCGCGCTAGCCTTCAGGTGCTTCCATCGGCTATGTCATGCTAACGGTGTCTACACCGTCAAGGCACATTGGACTTACACCGCCAAGACTCCGCTTGGACTTTATGCCGCCAACCATTGGACTTATGCTGCCAAGACTCCTTCTTGGACTTTACGCCGCCAATATCAAACCCCTTGGACTTCTCAAATGTCAAGACTCAAGCTTGGACTTCCCTTGCCAACCCATGTTGGACTTTCCATGCCAAGACCCATGCTTGGACTTTTCCTTGTCAACCCATGTTGGACTTTCCATTGCCAAGACCCATGCTTGGACTTTCCCAAATGCCAAGTGTCCCACTTGGACTTTTCATGCCAAGTACCCATGACTTGGACTTTCCCATGACAATCACATTGTCATATATTTTTGTCGAACATCAAAACATCACTCGAGTCAAACTCGAGTCCTGGTCAATCGTGACCTGGGCCGATTGCACCAACAATCTCCCCCTTTTTGATGTTTGACAAAAACCAAACAAACCATTGAGTTAGACCATCAAAATCCCATTTGATGTCATTCTCTCAATAAGTTCTCCCCAAAACATTCTCCCCCTTTTTTACTAACATCAAAAAGGTTTTCTCCCCAAGGAGGTCAATGTCTCATGTCCCAATGAGATCTTACAATCTCCCCCTTGGTCCAAAAATACCTAGGATGCCTATCATCTTCCTAGTGATAAGTCTCATATCACTCAAGAGAGACAATTCTATACACTCTCCCAATTTTCAAATTGGGTATCTCAAAATCCCATTTCTCCTCCCCATGAGGAAAAATATCATCCATCATCCCATGATGGATACCTCCCCCTAAAGGCTTGCTCCCCCTTGACCATTGCACCAACAATGTCCTTGGAAAGTCCCTAAGCCAATAGGAACTTTAAACCATCAAAAATAAGGTTAAAAGTCCAAACATCAACTTTCCTACCCTTAAATTTGATACATCGACCTAACACCTCTCCTAATCCATATCCAATGGATTTTCACCCTTTAAAATGCTTTCCAAAGCATATCCTAGGGTTAGGAGTGATTAGCAACCTTTACCGTAGCTGAAACCGGGTTAAACAACCTTGTTTATCCCGAAATCAGGCTATCCGATCGATCGTTCAAAACCGATCCGAAGTGCCCATCGATGCTCGACTCGAGCGGCGATCGGCGAATCGCGCAGTAGTTCTGCGGCGGTTTTCCGCGAGCGATTTCTCCGCACCGGGCAGGCACGTGGCGATTTCTGCCATCTGATGCGCCGTGCGCCAGGCGATTTTGCTCGAAATTTTTCTAGGGCAATTTTGCCGCTAGGGCGGTTTCCGCCAGGGCAGTTGTCATACCATCAGTCGACTGCTTTGTAGAGGCAGTCGACTAATAACTGAAAACCCAATTTTTTAATTATCAGAATCCAAGTTTGAAAAAACATAAGTAATTATACATAGCTTGAAAAATCATGAAATTTCATATGCATAATACTTATAATACATACAATCGGTGAAAAATCTTGGAAAAATATTTTAACCATTAAAATAGGAGATTGGTACAAAGTTCAAAAACTATTAAAACTTTAAAGTTTTTGATCTACTTTGTATCAACTTCTACAATGATGATTGCTATCAAAAGATAGATTTCACCAAGGTTTTCTAAAGTGATTATAAAATGTTTTTGAAAACCTATTTTGAACCATGGGCTATTGGCTAGATATACATGACTTGTATATTAGTTTTCCTCATGATTCTTAGTGATGATTGAAATAAGTTTAAGTTCATCTAGATGCACTACCTATGCACCTTGAACCTAACTTATTATCCTAACATCTCACATGTTATCTAAGGTGTATACACACACATACATGTCAATTTAGATGTGAGATGTGGAGTTAGGATTATTATATCCTCATGCATTTTCTAGGCAACCCTACTTGATTCCCTTATAAATGAGACTCCAAGTCATGTCATTGTCCTTAAATCAATTTTAATCAAGTTAAATGCATGAATGATCATGACATAAATGATAGCAATAATAAAGCATGGCCAATGATCATGATGTCATGACATATGATATAATCTAAAAACAAACATGACATCTAAAATAATCCTAAACAATGTCATGACATGTTATATGATAAGATAGAATTTGATGTCATGACATGACAAATTTGTATAAACAAGCACATTAATACACACATATAATCAGACAAAAACATTTCTTTTATAAACAAAACATTCCATTCAATTAAAACTTCAATTTTTTTTTACAACCAAAATAGAAGTTTGAAACGCTCAATCTCACTACGAAACTAAAAACAGAAACCCTAAACATCCTCTAGCTCTAATCTCCTACAGAAGGTGGAGGCGGAGGAGGCTACTGGCTCAGGGTCCAGGCCTGCATCATCTTGTACATGTCAAGCCGATGCTGCTCAATGCGGCTCTGGCACTCCTCAATCCAGGTGTGGTGCTCCTCTATCTGGCTGAGGTGCTGACCCATGGAGGATTGCCCCGACATAATCTCTGCCAGCCGAGAGTCAATCGTCTGCTGGTAATCCTGGAATCTGGCCTCCAACTGTCCAACTCGATCTGAAGGACCTGCCGCTGATGCATCTGCTGGCATCTGGTCATCCTCATCAGCAGCATCGGGGTCCTCATATTGTTCTGCAGGTTCTCCCGGTACTAGAAGTGGCTCCCCATGTGCCCTGGGCTGAGGCTGAGGTATCAGCTCCATCTACCCATCTCCAATCCGTAGCCTCGCCAATGTGAAGTTACGAACTGATATACAGTCGCAAACCTCGGATAGCGCCCTTAGAGATCCCCTGGAAATGTTAATGCCTATGGACTCTAGCCATGCAGTGATGATATGTCCAAAAGGCATATGCACTTTCCCTTGCACAGGGGATATGAAATGTACAATGCAATGAAACATGTTCAATGCAATGTTTACATCTAATCTATGATGCATGGCGTACATGAGGAAGAGATGGGGAGGCCGAATCTTGGCCAGACCCCGAGTCACAATAGGGAGAAAGTACCCAACAATGACTTTGTAGAGCACATTGTCAGGCGCAGATAGCTCAGTGATAGGAAATAGGTTCTGAGCTGGTGGGCGAGGATGGCGAAAAATGTGCTCATGCATGGAGTCTAAAGAAATATGATTAAAAAGCTCAGGAAGAGGGGCATCGAAGGTAGGATAGAATATGAAAGTGTCATTCGATGGCCTACACTCAAGGAACTCCTGCAGGATTGCAGGAGTGAACTCTAGGTCGCATTTTGCAACCCGAGTAGTGTATGTAGGACTATCGTCTACTTTCTTTAGATTTTGATAAAACTCCTTAAGGAGATCATCATTGATGGCACGATTACATAGAGCTACCTTCATGAGCTGATAATACGCTAAAATCTCCATGACATCGCTACAGTAATGCCTAAAGAAATCGCCATCGATGTACCTAACCGCCATGGGTTGGTACAATCGTGATCCAACCTCATTCTGGTCATTTCTATGGGGTCGTCTATATGAATGCAATGCAATGTGATGGAATGCGATGATACAAACACAATGATTAGATAAAAATGAGTTGTAAAAAAAAATTTAGGGTTTAAGGGGTATAGAAATTATACTTTGGTGCCATTTGAAGTTGATGAGGAGAAGGCGCAAGGCAACTGGATAGTTGGTTTGCTGAAGAGAACGCTGGAAGGATCGCTGAAGGAAAGATCTCGCCGGAACCCTAACACAAGAAAAATTGTCGGAGAGGAAACCTAAGGCTGTGAGATGCTATTAGGGATATAGAGAAATCAACAACATGAATGGGAGAGATGGCTTTCAAACCTAGGGTTTTTTGGTCGACGACGTGGACGGGAAGGACTGGTCGGAGAAGGTGGGCGATGATTAGAGAAGAAGATCGCGAAAGAAGAAAGCGTGAAGACACTGAACCCTAGTAGTTCGGCGTTATAAAATCACGACGTAGTTGACTGATGTGTGACTTTAGTCGACTGATAGCGGGTTATTGAGCGGTTTATTGAACTGACAATGATCGCTCGCTCAAAGACTCGATCACGAGCATTCTCAGATCAAGTTACAAGAATAACAAATGATCGATATTGGAATCCGCTTGACTAATGTGATCATCACATCGACCGGGCAAGCCACTGACCGATGACTCTTACGCCTCTATAACAAGCACAACAATGATCGATGTATCCGATCTAGATTTACACATCGGCCGAGTCCTCGAAGCAAAGACTCTCACTGGACTCACTATATCGTGTTACAATATGATCAGTCGACCGATAGACTATTCTAGTCGACTGATCTTTGATTTCCAGTTCTGAAATTGAATGAATTTCGATTTCTTCACTCAATTTGTTTTATTTTATCATGTTTACTCTTGTATGTCGAATATATTAATGTTATGCTTATATTCATGTATTTGTTAATGTATTTTGGTATTTTATTTCATTTTAGCAAACATTAACATCCAATGGTTTCAAAATCCTAACATCTCACCCTTTCTAAGCGTTGAAATACACAATCAAGGTGAATGACCTATTTTGTGAGATGCAATACACCATAAACATTCCTTCCATGCAAACATATGGTAAAACACATGAAGCATGGTAAGTGTAAGACATCAAGGTATGTAGCACTTGAGTATCACTCTTGATGTAACTTCTAAACCTTAAGACAATTCTCTTGATACACTAATTCCCAAAGTGTGTCAAAATCCAAAATGGTACACTATGACCTCTAAATCTAGATTGTGCCAATTTTATTGATTTTTCATGATTTCAAAAATGTATTGGCACATCCTAAAATCTTTTAGGATATAAGATCAAACCTATTTCCAAGGTATCCATAACCTTGAAAATAACCTAAAATGTCAACTTTGCTATGGTTGATTTAACTACCCATCCAATCAAAGTTGGCACATCCTAACCCATTTAGTGTGAGTCAATCACGCTCCTTGGAACCCAAAATCTATTTGAGCTCATTGGATTAGTTAGGTATTCTTTAGGGATGACCTCCCTAGATACCTTTCTAATGACCCTTCTAGGCTTGTTAGCCTTGGTCATTATGGTCTTGCCATAGTTAACCTTAGGGATTGCCTCCCTAGTAACCTTCTTAGTGGCTTCCTTAGGTTTCTTAGAAACCCTAGCCACTAGGCACCCACCATGGTTGGCCTTAGGGATAATTTCCCTAGAGACCTTGGTTTTCTTAGACCTAGGTCTAGTTCCATAATCAAATGGAACATTGTGGTAAGTAGGCATTACTTTCTTGGACATAGGCTTGTGACCCAAACCTTGTCTCCTAGATGATTCTTGCCTCTTACACCCTTTACGTTGACTCCTAGATCCTAGAGTTTGACAATTTGACCCTTTAAATTGATTTTGCATATTTGCAAGGGTCTTTTCCAATTTCTCAAGCCTTGACCTTAAGGCTTGATTTTCTAACTCTAACCTCTCTAATTTTGTGTGCCCATTATTTCTTTGATCAATTTTGTTATTTCTAGACATATGTCTAGAATTCTTAGCATTAAAACTTAGATGTTCTCCTATTTTCTTAATGCTTTCCTTAGGTAATTTTGATTTAGGGACATTAGTCCCAAATTTCTCCTTACTTCCTAAGTTAACATTCTTAGCTCCTAGGCAATAAAATCTATTTCTACTAACATGATTTTCATGAGTAATAGAAATTGAATTAAAAGCATGCTTTTGACTTTTAAATTTAGAAGATGCATTATTAACTTTTACCTTAGGGATTGCTTTAGAAGCTCCCCCTACATGTGATACTCCCTCTTGAGTCTTCTTGCTCCCCCTAGAGCATTGACTCCTATAGTGCCCCTTTTGATGGCACTTGAAGCAAATGATGTGTTCCTTGCTCCTTTGACTTTGGGCATCGGCATCCTTGACCTTTGGCGTCGGTGGACTTTTCTTGACCCTCTTTGGGCACTTGCTTTTATAGTGTCCGATTTCCCTACACTCAAAGCAAATTATATGGATTTTATTTTGAACCAAAATGCTTGAGTTACCTAGGACAATGGTGGAATTTTGAGCTTCTTCTCGACCGGATGTGGATGGTTCTTCTTGAGATCGCTCAGGTGTAGATGCTCTAATCTCCTCCCCCCCTCAATCCTAGAGGTGGAGGTCTCCTCTTCTTCCACTGATCTGGAAGTTGATTCCTTCTCAACTCCTGAGTCCTCACTCGTTTGTGAGGATGATGATGATTCTTCCTCGGCTTCGTCCTCTTCTTGAGCCGATGAAGATTCTTCTTCTTCTACTTGTGTCAAGTGAGGCTTCTCATAGAACTTGGCCAATTTGTCCCATAACTCCTTGGCATCTTGAAATTCACCTAAGCTAGACAAAATGTCATTAGGTATCAAATTTTCTAAAAGCTTTGTTACCTTGACTTCGATCTTAAACTTGAGACGTTGCTCTTGTGTCCACTTCTTCAACTTCAAGACGTTTCCCTTCTTATCCCGAGGGGGTTCAAATCCTTCTACAAGGATGAACCAATCCTCTATACCCATCATCAAGAATGTCTCCATTCTTGCTCTCCACGCCGAAAAATCTTCTCGGTCATATGGTGGTGGAGTAATGATGTCCCATCCAAGCTTGTCTTGGAATTCCATCTTCCCTCTAGCTTCTTTATCTCCCGGCGGTTAGTCCATAGAAGAGCCCTGGGCTCTGATACCAATTGTAAGAGATTTGAGGACGCTAGAGGGGGTGAATAGCGGTGTGCTCGTACGATGGAATTCGTTCGCATTTGCTTGTCTACAATCTTGTTAGTACGCAGCGGAATATACAATAAAATATAACAAGAACAAACACAACATGATAGACACGAGATGTAACGTGGTTCGGAACCGAACGGTTTCTACTCCACGGATCGGGCTCTAAAAGCCCTAGCAATGCAAACACACACTACTAATCATAATAACTCCTTCTCGACACAAGTCGAAGGTGGAGAAACCTCGTACAAATGATCTTACAACAACAAGAATGAAATACAAGCAATATACAATGCAAATACGAAAGACAAGTAAAGAAAAACTTTACAACACTTGCTTTTGATTGCTTGAATGCTTGGTTGCTTGACTTGCACTTGGAGACCTGATTTGCAGCAACAAATCGCCCCAAAAGCTCTCAAGAACCGGATGGCTTTTTCTCCTCCACGAGCTCCATTTATATCTTCTGCCTGGGCTAGAAAAAGCTGATCAGTCGACTGATCGGGACCATCAATCAACTGATCACACTGTTGCTGTGAGACAACGGTGTAATCCACGCTGGAAAAATCCAACGGTTAGGATATCAGTCGACTGATCATGACCATCAGTCGATTGTTCAAGCCATCACTTGACTGTTGACTGCAGCAATCGAGTGAGACTCCATTCTGTGCTCCAAAACCCGAGCACCAGTCGATTGTTAGGCCGATCAATCGATTGCCCACCTCTGGCAGTCGACTGCTAGGCTAATTCCCGCAGTCAAACCCTAGTTGACTCAGCCAGTCGACTGCCACATGACATCAGTCGACTGGCACACCTCAAACATGAGGTTTTAACCCAAGTATGGTGCCCCCATACTTGCTAGACCACCCTTAGCCTAGACCTAAGCCTTCTAGCCACCTCCATCAGCCTCACGCCTCTCGGATCCCTCCAAGTCATCCATGACTTGTTCATCCATCGCGCTAGCCTTCAGGTGCTTCCATCGGCTATGTCATGCTAATAGTGTCTACACCGCCAAGGCACATTAGACTTATGCCGCCAAGACTCCGCTTGGACTTTACGCCGCTAATATCAAACCCCTTGGACTTCTCAAATGCCAAGACTTAAGCTTGGACTTCCCTTGCCAACCCATGTTGGACTTTCCATGCCAAGACCCATGCTTGGACTTTTCCTTGCCAACCCATGTTGGACTTTCCATTGCCAAGACCCATGCTTGGACTTTCCCAAATGTCAAGTGTCCCACTTGGACTTTTCATGCCAAGTACCCATGACTTGGACTTTCCCATGACAATCACATTGTCATATATTTTTGTCGAACATCAAAACATCACTCGAGTCAAACTCGAGTTCTGGTCAATTGTGACCTGGGTCGATTGCACCAACAAGGTATGCATAATCTTCCTGGAAATAAACAATACCCTCGTCATCTCAAGTGAACTCAGTCTACTGTCCAGAGGTTATCTGGCTGCCAATGAATTGTAAGTGTTGATCACTGACCTGCGCCTCTCAGGCTCTTGTCCTGCTAGATGACTGAGCAACCATGGTAACAAGAATGCCCTACTCTATCGGTCCCTGCTCCTCAAGGCCCAACTCGGAGAAACCCTGAATCAAATCCGTGACTAAAACTCGGTAGCAAGCTAAAGTCCCTCGGGACTTCCAGCTAAGCGTATCAGCAACTACATTGGCTTTACCCGTAGGGTTCCAACCCTTCTAACATGAATGCTTATCAAGGCCGATAAGATCATAAATCTACTCATAAACACGTCAAGACGGTTAAGTCTAAATTATAACATTTCTATCAATTCAATCATGCATGCTACAACATGCTACCACGAATAGGTCTCGTGGGCAGTCATAGTGTATAACTATCTAGTTATCGATTGCACGCAACAACATGCTACCACAAATAGGTCTCGTGGGCAGTCGATTATCCTAGGGTGTTAAGTCTAGGGTTATCCAATACATCTAACATAGAACGTCTATCAAAGTCGATAAAGATCATCGATCTACAAATAAGCCCATCGAGATGATCAAGCGAGGGTTTCAACTCCTCTAATACGAAATGTCTACCAAAATCGATAAAGATCATCGATCTACCAATAAGTACATCGAGGTTATTACGCCTAGGGTTCTACTAATGTTGTTTCTTTCCTGAGATTCGCTCCTACAGCATGACCTCGTCTAAATTATACTATCTACTAGTCTCAATCATGGTATCAACCGCGACAATACATAACCAAATAAGCATTTAACCATGATGTCCAATAATAACAGCAAAACATACTAATAGAAATCAATGATTGAAATTAATTAAGGTATAACTAAAGGGGTCATGCCAGTACGAAGTCAAGACAATACTAAATAGAGCATCAAGTGCAAATACACTATAAACCATGTAAGAAATGTAATCATATCACTATGCACTAAAATCTAGAGAGTCAAAGAACCAATATATACCTTCTAAGCATTTATCTCAATAATTTAGGTTCCCTTCGGTGGTAGCTAATGGTACAGTCATAATCCTTCAGGAACTCCATCCATCTCCTCTATCAGAGATTGAGTTCTTTCTGTATAAATAGATATTTGAGACTCTTATGATCAGTGAGAATCTCAAATGTAATACCATACAGCTGATGCCTCCAAATCTTCAAGGCAAAGATAATAGCAGCTAACTCTAAATCATGTACTGGATAGTTTTTCTCATGCTCCTTTAACTAGCGAGAAGCATAAGAGACTACCCTACCATGTTGCATCAGTACTATGCCTAAACCCTGAAGAGACGCATCGGTACAAAGGACGAAACTGTCGTCCCCTGATGGCAATACCAGAATCGATGTTGACACCAGTCTCTTCTTCAACTCCTAAAAGCTGGCCTCGCAGGCCTCTGACCACGTGAACTTCACGCCCTTCCTGGTAAGGTGTGTCAACGGCATAGAAATGCTTGAGAAACCCTCAACGAACCATCTGTAATATCCGGCTAACCCTAAGAACTACGAACCTCCTGAATCGATTTCGGCTGCTCCCAACTAGCTAGTGACCGCCTTGATCTTCTGGGGGTCAACAGAAATGTCTTTGCTAGAAACCACGTGTCCAAGAAAACCACTGAGGGTAACCAGAATGTGTATTTACTGAACTTCGCATATAGTTGCTTCTGTCGAAGCCTATCTAGGACAATGCGAAGATGATGCGTGTGTTCCTCTTCAGAATGGGAATAAACCAGAATGCCGTCAATAAAGACAATGACAAACCGATCTAGGAAATCCATAAATTCATGGTTCATCAAGTCCATGAATACTGTCGGAGCATTGGTAAGCCCAAATGACATTACCAAAAACTCATAGTACCCATCTAGTATGGAACGCTGTCTTCTGAACGTCCGAATCTCTGACCCTTAGCTGATGATATTCGAACCACAGATCAATCTTAGAATACACTGACGTAGCTTTGAGTTGATCAAACAAGTCCTCAATACGTGGCAGGAGATATTCATTCTTGATGGTGACGACGTTCAACTACCTATAGTCGATGCATAATCTCATCGAACCATTCTTCTTCTTTACGAAGAGAACCGAAGAACCCCAGGGAGATACGCTAGGACAAATAAAACTTCTATCCAAAAGCTCTTGAAGCTAGACCTTTAGCTCGTCCCACTCTTTCAGGGTCATACGATAAGGAGCTTTCGATGTCGGCGCCGTCCCCGGAATTAACTCAATTGTGAACTCCACTTGCCTTCTGGGAGGCAGGCCTGATAACTCCTCTGGAAAGACATCCAAATACTCTCAGATGATAGGAATATCTGAGATCTGAGAGTCACCACTGTCCTCGGTGTTAATCAATGATAATAGAAAACCCTGACAGCCGTGTGATAAAAGCTTCCGAGCCTAAAGCAGAAACGATCGATATACCATTGTTTCTGGTGCCAGTGAAATCCCACGAGGGTTAGTTAGGAGGATGGAACGTAACCACCCTCATCTGACAATCCACAGTGGCCTGATACGCTGTTAGTCAGTCCATGCCAAGTATGACGTCGAATTCGATCATATCGATAACCAACAAATCTACTGGGAGTAAAATGCTGCCGAAATCTAATGGACATCCTCTAACCTCTTGGGTGACTTCTAATTTATCCCCAGAGGGCAGAGATATCATCAATCTTTGTGATCTAAGGGTGGGTAGTCTACCAATCGCTCTCTTAGGAATGCCCGAGAAATAAATGAATGTGATAATCAACTACACTATGACACCATGTGAAGTCTAACCCTGATCGACAGGCTCATTCTGGGTAGACCTTTCTGGCAACTCCATCGCCAGAGATCTCAATGTCCTCTTGCGTGGCTGCCCTGCACCACGTCTCAACGCGAGAGCACGCCCACCTCATTTCATATCTGTTATATTATTACCCAAGTATTACTATGGGTAGAAAATTATAAAAATCAATAATTTCACCTATTAGCCATCTGGAGATGTCCTGTCACTGCCAAGTCCCCAATACGATCTTGTCGAAATATGACTCCAAAATGTCCGAAATGCCAAATCGATGGAAATCGGTAAAAATTCGAAAATGCACAGGTTGACCTACTAAATGTGGTGAACTCCGAAAACCAAAAAAACTTTTAGGAACTCGGAACCTAGGCTCTGATACCAAATAAATTGTCATGCCCCGAGAGGGGTACTTGTCCGATGAAAATCGGACAACACCTCTCCTATACTACGGACAATTGAAACCTATATACAAGGCTCACACGACCCACAATACATCGGCCAACATGGCCAGAACATGATACACACAATACATCTAACATAAGGGCCTCAGGCCAACAATCAAAGTAACTACGAAACATAAAAATCTCTAGACTTACCTCTTTTGCCATCTGAGCAGGAATACACAACCACACATATAACCAAAACCAAATCGAACAAAAAGTCCATAAGGACATAATCAAGTACCACCCAAAACAACCACGAGTGTAAAATACTACAAGTTTAAAACATAGAGTACTAATGATAAAAATGCGGAAAAACTAAAAAATCAAAATCATGGAGTCATCAGATCAAGGGACTGGCAATTGGACCCTCTGGAAGGTTTCATCCTGAAATAAAAGAGATACCAACTGAGTGAGTAAAACTCGACGGATATATAATAGTCATGTATAGTAAACTATAAGTAGCAATAATAATCATGCTAGTACAGTTTCTCGACAATAAACAAAAACACATATTCATACATAAAACTGTACATCCCAGAATCACCTAAGGTAACATAAAATGCATCCACACAAGTATATGTAGAATCACCAAAACAAACAACATAATACCTCCTGTATGTGCATGGAAATCATATGCAACAACCAAAAGTGCAACAAGCAATGCATATAGTAAAAACGTATGCACATAATGCAATGACCTGTGTCACCCCTGACGCCAGTCAAGCCACCAACATATCATGTGTCCCAACCGAGTGGGTAGGGTTGTGATAATTGTGCACTCTGTCGTCACTACACCTATGTGACCGAGTGGACAGGATGCTGGCGGAGTATCACCCTCCTACCCCATGTATGTATATAGGGGACATCACCTCGTCTCATCTCCCCGTCTCATGACAAAGGAAGGATCCCTGTCTGCTACCACGTCGCAATACCAATAACCTGAGTGACCACTGTGGAGCCCTGATAGAGCAACTACACACACACCTAAAACACCACTAACCCATGAGTGGTTGTGTGTGTAGATAATATGACTGACAATGGGCTCAACTACCAAGTAGTATCACCTCCTACCGAGGAGCCGATGATCGTCAGTCATGCAATAATGCAAGATGGTGCATGTCACTAATGCACGATACACCTATTAATCTATGGTATGTACCAATAGGTGTTAAATAACGACTCTTTGGATTGTTTGACAGAGTTATATTGTCGGGATATCATCAGATTGCATGGTGTTCCTTTGAGCATTATATCAGATAGAGATCCCCGGTTCACATTCCGGTTCTGACAGAGTCTACAGCAGACCTTAGGTATACAACTCCGTTTTAGTACAGCATTCCATCCTTAGACCGATGGATAGTCTGAGTGGACCATTCGGACTCTAGAGGACTTGCTGAGGTTTTGTGTTATGGATTTTTGGGGGCAACACTTGCCAATAGTGGAATTCACCTACAACAACAACTATCATTCGGTTATCCAAATGACACTGTTTGAAGCATTGTATAGTATTCGGTGTTGGACACCCACCCTCTGGGGGGAGGTTAGGGAGGACCAGTTGCTAGGACCCCATAGAGGTCAGCATGAGGCAAGGTTGGTCCGTACTATCAGACAAAGGATGGCCGAGACACAGGATCGTCAGAAGAGTTATGCAGATCAGAGACGGAGACCTCTGGAGTTCTCTATTGGTGACCAGGTATTCCTGCGAGTCTCACCCACGAAAGGGGTGAAGAGATTTGGCCACCGTGGTAAGTTAGCTCCAAGGTACATTGGACCTTTCTAGATTTTTGAGAGGCTTGGAGCAGTCGCTTACCGATTAGCGCTACCACCGTCTTTGGCTGATATCCATGATATGTTTCATGTGTCCATGCTGAGGAAGTATATGTCAGCCTCTACATAAGTTTTGTCAGATGTGTCAGGTTCCATTCAACCTGATGCTACTTACGCAGAGGTTCCGGTATGGATTCTAGATCGTAAGGAATGACAATTGCGGAACAAGACGGTGTAACTCGTTAAAGTCAGGTGGAGTCACCACACCGATGAGGAGGTTACTTGGGAGCTTGAGGAAAAGATCAGAGCTCAATACCCCACCTGTTTACCTGAGGTACGAGAAATATACTTTCAGTACTTGTACTACTTGATGTGTTGTTTCCTTACTCATTATGTATTTGAGTAGGAAATTTGGGGACCAAATTTTTATTAGTGTGGGAGAATGTTAAATACTGAAATTTAAAACACTAAATTAAATGTCCAAATTAAGGAATTTTAGGAATTTTTCTGAAATTTTTCTGGAATTAAATGGGGCTTATACGAGATATTTTACGAGGATAAAATAAATAGGCTTTTGGAGGGTCTATTTGAAATATAAATTTTTAGGAAATAATGGGTTTAATAAGCCTAGGTTTAAAGAACTAAACCTAGGTTTAATTTTTTTCCTTACCTTTCTCCTCCCAAACGTAGCCGCCGCGACTTTCTCTCCTTCTTCGAGCTCGATTTCTTCACTCTCGGCAGCACCGTCGCCGCCTCCTTCCACGGGCGATCGTCGGCCAGCCGTCGCCCCGTGCATCGCGAGCACACGACCAGCAGCGGCGACCTCTGTGCACTCGTCGCTCCCCATCCGTGTCCATCCTCCGCCGGCCTTCCCCGCGCATGCATCACGTGCCTTAGACACCGCCGCCACCGCGATCAGGCTGTCGTCGTCTTCTCCCCGCGTGTGCGCCTCGCCCTCTTCTTCTTCCTCGTGTCCGCGCCGCCTGAGTCCTTGCGTCGGTCGTTCCTCCGCAAGCGCCGACGGACGTCGTCTCCTTTCCCGTGCTCTGACCACCGCTCCTTCTCGGTGCCCAGGCCGCCGGCTTCTTTTCCTCGCCATCCACAGTTGCACGCGCCGGTTCCTTTGTCACTGACACCGCCGGTTTCACCTGAAGCCTCCGAACCGCCGCCGCGAGCCCTCTGTGCCGCCGGTGTGGGAGCTGCCCTTCTGGCCGAGCATCGTCGGAGTAGGTAAGAGTTGTTTCTCTTCTTTGATTCTGGACAGGATCTATACCTATCTATGAATTTCTGTGGTTGAGCGTGGGATCTTGTTTGGGCAGAGATCGTGAATGCCATGTGCTTCGGTGAACAGAGGATTTGGGGGAAAATTTTGCTGCCGGTGGAGTTTAGCTTGGTAAGCTTGATCTATCTTCTCTTTTTGTTAGTTGTAAATTGATAGATTATGGGTTGTTGGCTGTGAGGGTTTATTTGGGGGTGTCGTGCGGTTAGGGTTGGAGGTAGTCGTGCAAGAACGACTGTAAATGGGTTGATTTTGGAGTTGTTGGTCGGTTGTGAAGGAGGAGGTGATTATGGACGGTGTTTTGAGTTGTTCATGGGTTGTGAAGCTTGTTCACAGATTGTAAACAACTGTGAATAAAGCTGTAATTGGGTTGGTGTCAGTTGTACGATCATAAGTGGTATGATTAGTGAGCTGTGAATGGTTCCGGATGTGTTTTGATATGTGAGGTAGCTATTTGGGTTTTGGTTCCGTCCGTGGATAGTGTATTCGAGTGAAGAGGTGAAGTACAAGAGTAAATGGACGAAAAGATCATTATTAGGTGAAAGGGTTAGATAAATTAGTGAAATTTGAAAATCTTGTTCGATTAATTAGACGAAATGACAGTTATATTAGGTGGGAAGTGACCGAGATTTTATTAAGCATTTAGGTTAATTGGGTTATGAACGAAATCGAATAAGTATTCGATTTGTCAGTGGATTACATTTTTGTGCTTAACAATAGTTATGTTGTATGCAGGTTTCGGTCATGAGGCAGGTCCCCGGTCGTGACAATTTTATTCTTACGGACATTTTTATCCAGGCGGGTATTTTGACTTATCTTTTAGATATAGTCAAGTTGATATGCTAGTTAGGATAGCTTGCAATAATTTTCATGTTTATATGCCTAGTATGTTTTTGGTGCCTACTTGATACATGCATGTGATTGGTTATGATTATATCTTCCCTGTTTTATTTGGATCATAGTTACTTGGATTATGGATATGTACATATTGATTGTGCATATTATTCGGATAGGTGTATTTAGTTGGATTTACATGCTTTAGTATCATGCACCATCTTGCATGATTGCATGCTGGCTGGACGGGGTTCCTTTATAGTTGAGCCCGCAGCCAGTTACATGGCCTGCACACACTGTCACTCATGGGTTAGTGGTACATCAGGAGGGTGTGTACAGTTGCTCTGTCAAGCTCCGCTGGTCCACTCATGGGTAGCGATGAGGCAATGTGGTAGCGGGCAGGGATCCCTCCTCTGGTCTATGACACCGGGAGATGAGAGCTTAGCTCCCCCACTCTATTTGGGGCAGGAGGATAGGTGTACTCCGACAACATCCTGTCCACTCGGTCACTCAGGAGCAGTGATGGCAGAGTGCACAGTTGTCATAGCCTTACCCACTCGGCTTCACCATCACGTGTGAGGCGGCTGACTGGCGTCAGGGGTGACCATGTCATTTGCACGGCATGCACTTTGCACGAATCGCATTTGTATTGTGTTTGCTGCATTATTTTATTGATGCCTTGGATGTTGCATATGATTGCCATGCATACAGGATTCATATTTGTATATGGTGATGACTTTATCTCTTATAGTAGGGTACATGCTCCTATATCAGGGTAGGAGATTCAGGTGAGTATAGTCCTTTTTCATTTATTTCTTGCTTACCCTATATGTGAGACTGTACTAGCATGATTTTTATTGTTAGCTATATCTTACCTTGCATATCGACTATACCCGCTGAGTTCTTTGAACTTACCCCATTGATTTATATCTATTTCAGGATGAAGCTGTCAGGAGAGTCCAGCTGCCAAATCCCACTCGTCGTGAAAGTTTTTATTTGTTATTTGTTTCTATGGTTTGGATATTTTGATTAGAAGACATTTTTAGGATTGGAGTTGGATATTTGTATTCGTGGATTTTTGGTGTCCTTATGGACCTTTATTCGGTTTTGATTCGATTGGATTTGGTTCGGTATTCCTGCCCAGATGGCAGAAGGGGTAAGTCTAGTTATTGTGGACTAGTTACCATTTACTGTGATAGTTGGCCAGAGGCCTATTTTATTACCTGCGTGTGTGTTTGGATTCCGGTCGTGTTGGCCGATGTATAGTGGCCGTGTAGGCCTTGTATGTAAATCGGCATTGTCATCCATACAGGGGAGATGCTATCGGATTTTCGTCTGGCGGGGACTCTCTCGGGGCGTGACAATTTATTTCATATCAGAGCGTAGGTTCCGAGTTCCTTAGGGTCTTTGGGTTTTTGGAGTTTGCCATGTTTAATAAGTTAACTGGGGTATTTTCGGAGTTGTACGGATTTCCAACGATTTTTATGTTTCGAAAATTCGAGGTATTATTGACGAGGTCAATATGGGGGATTTGGCGGCGACAGGACATCTCCAGACGGCTAACAGGTAAATAAATTCTAGAAAATTTTCTAGATTTGGTACATATTTGTATTGGTTATATTTGGTTATGCAGTGATATCATGTTTTGTCTAGCATTTTTTTAACTTGATATCTGTTAGACTGTTAGATTTTTAGGTTGCTGGTTTATGGTTAGCATATGGTTATTAATTGCTATTACTGCTATACGTAGTTAGTTATCATGGTGATATAAATGATTAGATATTATTGGTAGATGTTTACCTCTTACTATTTAGACTAGTATTAGGATTGGACTAGTATTAGGATTAGACTATTTGAATAATATAACTAAGATAGAAAAAAAAAATCGTAGAAGGTATACATAGCGGTTCTTTGACTCTCTAGATCCTAGTGCATGAGGACATGATTACATTGCTTACATAATTTATGGTATATATAGGCATATGATGTTTTATTTAGTATTATCTTGACTTTGTTCTGGCATGACCCTTTAGTTATACCCTAATTAATTACAGCCATTGATTCCCGTTAGTATGACTATGTTGTCGTTTATTAGACAGCGGGTTATATGTTTATATGGTTATGAGTTTTTGCGGTGGATACCATGATTGAGATTAGTAGAGATAGAATAATTTAGATGAGGTTGTTCTGTAGGAGCGTATCTCAGGAATGAAACAACATTAGTAGAACCCTAGGTGTGGGAACCCTAGGCGTAATAACACGGATGTGCTTAATGATACATGTTTATCCATCTACTGTTTTGGTGATATGGTGATCGGACTAGTAGAGTTCGTATGGTTAGGATGCAATTAATCCTTACTATATCTCCCATTCTGGGTTGAGAGAGAGACTGCAGTAGAGTCTCTCTATAGGTAGGTGCTTTGTATATTGTGGTCAATCATGCCTCCCAATCATGGTTGAGATGACCTACTGTAAGGTTATATTCTTGCGTTATTCGTTTGGAGTTGGTGATAATCGGATTTGTATGACGCCTGTAGCTAGATAGCTACTTTACAGGTTATGTACCCACGAGATCTGTTCGTGGTAGCATGTTGTAGCATGCATGATTGAACTAGTAGAATGGTATAATTTAGGCTTAACCCTCTTGAAGGGCTTGATAGTAGAGGGGTTGTCTTTATTGGCCTTGATAGGCGTTTCCTGTTAGCTGGGACGAAACCTTATGAGAAATCGTCTCGACGTGTTTGTTAGTGGACTTGTGATTTTTATCGACTTTGATAATCGATCATGTTAGAAGGGTTGGAACCCTAGACTTAACCATCTCGACTTATTTATTAATAAGTCGATGATCCTTACCGGCTTTGGCAAACATTTCATATTAGAGGTGTTGAAACCCTCGCTTGACCGTCTCAATGGGCTTAATTGTAGATCGATGATCCTTATCGATTTTGATAGACGTTCTATGCAAGATGTATTGGATAACCCTAGGCTTAACAACCTAGGATAATCGACTGCTCACGCGACCTATTGGTGGTAATACGCTAGTGCGTGCAGTCAATAATTAGATATTTATATACTGCCTGTCTATCCATGAGTCTCATTCGTGGTAGCATATAGTTGCGCGTAGACTGTGCTATTGATTGTCGGCCCATGGGTTACGTTCACGGTAGCTCATAGATAGTTCCCTTTTTGTGCGAGAGCCACGAGACTTTGTCATGGTATCCGGATGTGTACTGCTTGTTGCAGTGGTTGTGTATGTTGCAGGTATATTTATTATACTGCTGATCAGGTTAGTTGTAGACTGATATTGGTACTCTGAGGGTTGGGTTACTCTAGTTGTTTCCTTTGACTTCCATTATGTGCATTATGAGTATGCACTATTGTCTATCATCCACTGAGTGGTTGTACTTACCCCCTCCTCACTTATCCTCTAGGTTAACTGATTGAGGACGTGTCCTGTTGACCTACATTTGTGTTGCTCAGAGAGTTCCTTGTCGTGCTTATCTTCCTGCATCGTCGGGATGCCGCTTTATTTACTTTATCGGTATTGCATTTTGTTATGCACTTTGAATTTTGTCACAGTTTGATTTGGTGTAATAAAACTATTTTACTTTAATTGATATATGTTTAGTCGTGCATGCATGTAATTAATAAAATACTGGTATTTCTATTATTATTTCGAGGTTTTTACCAGATCTGGTCCAGGTATTTTTGTATATTGTCACTAAGAGGCTCCTCCATCGTTTGGATGACGGATATGCCCCCAGGACGTGACAATTTTATTGGTTTGCGGTTTTGGTTTGTGGGTTTTGGTGTATCGAGGATTTTCTTTTCCTTGGGTTTTTGGGAGTTCTCGTATTTTGGGATCAGACAAGCTGAAGGATATCTCTGAGCTATAGGAAAAGTGTTGTCTTTAGTGGTTACTGTACTTTAGTGGTTAGGAAAAGTATTGACTTAGTGAAATTGCCCCTACTCATGGTCGGGGACGAGGTCGATGACG
This sequence comes from Wurfbainia villosa, assembly GCA_025175895.1. NCBI lineage: Eukaryota > Viridiplantae > Streptophyta > Magnoliopsida > Zingiberales > Zingiberaceae > Wurfbainia > Wurfbainia villosa. The sequence goes on from CM045994.1 coordinate 119,633,473, forward strand.
TATTGACCTTGCGGAATCTAACGATGATTTCAGAGGTACGGACTTATTAGAGGTGTCGACTGATGTCGAATTAGGAAGCTAGGGATTTGGCCTGCTAGTCACCAATTTGAAGGACAAGGAGTAAACCCTCAGAGAATATCAGTCTCTATTATTAGTGATTTGGTTATGGATAAGGCGTGTATGCCTACACTGGTCAAGACGATGAAAGATCGTTTTACCTTATTATAGGAGGTGTTGGATGGGATGTTTATCTGTCCCAGTATTTTCTTTCAGAAAAGATTCGGAACTCTTTGTTAAAGGAGAGATGGACCTTTGAGATTATGCATCGATTATCGATAATAGAATACGGTAGTTGTAGAAGGAAATGAATATCCTTCATTGTGGAAAGATGATCTATTTAGATCAACTATAGGATACCTGTGTATACTCTAGGATTGATCTATGGCTAGTGGGTTGATATTGTAGTGACACGGTGTCATACAATTATCATGGTCATTGGGATGATTGTTATATCATCAGCCTAGAGTAAAGAGAATGCAGGTGTGTAGTGACGACAATTTCATACTTGGTATGAATTGTATGAGCTTTTGATTATCTTATTAGACTTTTTGACAACTTAGTCGTCCAGGGAATTTGGGAAGTCGTGTATTTTGGACACGATTGGCTCAGTTGTGGTCGTTGGATTACGTAACTTGGCCACTGTTGAGGGTGGTAGTTGGAGTTGCGCACTCAGTCACCGTTGATGGTAGTTTTCTTGGTATTGATTTGATTATTACTATAGATATGGATAGGATGCTCAAGCGGTACTACATCGCTGACTGGATGGACCAGGAAGGTGATGGAATTTACTTGGTCTGAAGCTTGTGAAACTAGTTTCAGAGCTCAGACGATGGTTGACTTTTACGCCAGAGTTGATTAATCATTCTGGTGTGGATGGAAGGGTAGTGTACATGGATGCATCATTTCAGGGATAAGAGTGATTCCGATGCTATAGAATAAGAAGTATCCTAAGCTTACGGCAGTTAAAGAACTGCGAGATAAGTCATATATATGACATAGACTTCACAGTTATTACGTTGTTTTGAAGAGGGGAGGAGCAGAAATGCTCATGGAGTTTTGGCTAGCTACTGGATAGCTACTATAGAGTAACTGGAACACGAACGGTTGTAACAAGGAAGTTTGGTTGCGATAGCCTCCCATGCACTTACAGAGTGTGTGGTGGAGTGGATTTTGGACAGTAGATGAACTCCCCGTCTCAGACTCCGAGGAGGATAATGGTTTCCGGAGTTGCATTAGTTTAAGGAAGAGATGCTTTAGGAAATTCTAATTCCGAAATGGAAGTGGAAGTATATCATTATGGATTTTGTGGTGGGTTTGCCTAGGACACATCAAGGCTATAACACGATTTGGGCAGTCGTTGACTGACTAACCAAATCCACGCACTTCTTAGCGATTCGGAAGACCGACTCTTTGGATTGTTTGACAGAGTTATATTGTCGAGATATCATCAGATTGCATGGTGTTCCTTTGAGCATTATATCAGATAGAGATCCCCGGTTCACGTTCCGGTTCTGACAGAGTCTACAGCAGACCTTAGGTATACAACTCCGTTTTAGTACAGCATTCCATCCTTAGACCGATGGATAGTCTGAGCGGACCATTCGGACTCTAGAGGACTTGCTGAGGTTTTGTGTTATGGGTTTTTGGGGGCAACACTTGCCAATAGTGGAATTCACCTACAACAACAGCTATCATTCGGTTATCCAAATGACACTGTTTGAAGCATTGTATAGTAGTCGGTGTTAGACACCCACCCTCTGGGGGGAGGTTAGGGAGGACCAGTTGCTAGGACCCCATAGAGCTCAGCATGAGGTAGGGTTGGTCTGTACTATCAAACAAAGGATGGCCGAGACACAGGATCGTCATAAGAGTTATGCAGATCGGAGACGGAGACCTCTGGAGTTCTCTATTGGTGACCAGGTATTCCTGCGAGTCTCACCCACGAAAGGGGTGAAGAGATTTGGCCACCGTGGTAAGTTAGCTCCAAGGTACATTGGACCTTTCGAGATTTTTGAGAGGCTTAGAGCAGTCGCTTACCGATTAGCGCTACCACTGTCTTTGGCTGATATCCATGATATGTTTCATGTGTCCATGCTGAGGAAGTATATGTCAGCCTCTACATAAGTTTTGTCAGATGTGTCAGGTTCCATTCAACCTGATGCTACTTACGCAGAGGTTCCGATATGGATTCTAGATCGTAAGGAATGACAATTGCGGAACAAGACGGTGTAACTCGTTAAAGTCAGGTGGAGTCACCACACCGATGAGGAGGTTACTGGGGAGCTTGAGGAAAAGATCAGAGCTCAATACCCCACCTATTTACCTGAGGTACGAGAAATATACTTTCAGTACTTGTACTACTTGAGGTGTTGTTTCCTTACTCATTATGTATTTGAGTAGGAAATTTGGGGACCAAATTTTTATTAGTGGGGAGAATGTTAAATACTGAAATTTAAAACACTAAATTAAATGGCCAAATTAAGGAATTTTAGGAATTTTTCCAGAATTTTTCTGGAATTAAATGGGGCTTATACGAGATATTTTATGGGGATAAAATAAATAGGTTTTTGGAGGGTCTATTTGGAATATAAATTTTTAGGGAATAATGGGTTTAATAAGCTTAGGTTTAAATAACTAAACCTAGGTTTAGTTATTTTCCTTACCTTTCTCCTCCCAAACGTAGCCGTCGCGACTTTCTCTCCTTCTTCGAGCTCGATTTCTTCACTCTCGGCAGCACCGTCGCCGCCTCCTTCCATGGGCGATCGCGCGACCAGCCATCGCCCCGTGCGTCGCGCGCACACGGCCAGCAGTGGCGGCCTCTGTGCGCTCGTCGCTCCCCATCCGCGACCATCCTCCGTCGGCCTTCCCCGCGCACGCATCGCGTGCCTTAGACACCGCCGCCACCGCGATCAGGCTGTTGCCGTCTTCTCCCCGCGTGCGCGCCTCGCCCTCTTCTTCTTCCTCGTGTCCGCGCCGCCTGAGTCCTTGCATCGGCCGTTCCTCCGCAAGCGCCGGCAGACGTCGTCTCCTTTCCCGTGCTCTGACCGCCGCTCCTTCTTGGTGCCCAGGCCGCCGGCTTCTTTTCCTCTCCATCCACATCCGCACGCGCCGACTTCTTTTCCTCACCATCCACAGCCGCACGCGCCGACTCCTTTGTCACTGACGCCGTCGGTTTCGCCTGCAGCCTCCGGACCACCGCCGCGAGCCCTCTGTGCCGCCAGTGTGGGAGATGCCCTTCTAGCCGAGCATCGCCGGAGTAGGTAAGAGTTGTTTCTCTTCTTCGATTCTGGACAGGATTTATACCTATCTGTGAATTTTTGTAGTTGAGCGTGGGATCTTGTTTGGGCAGAGATCGTGAATGCCATGTGCTTCGGTGAACAGAGGATTTGGGGGGAAATTTTGCTTCCGGTGGAGTTTAGCTTGGTAAGCTTGATCTATCTTCTCTTTTTGTTAGTTGTAAATTGATAGATTATGGGTTGTTGGCTGTGAGGGTTTATTTGGGGGTGTCGTGCGGTTAGGGTTGGAGGTAGTCGTGCAAGAACGACTGTAAATGGGCTGATTTTGGAGTTGTTGGCCGGTTGTGAAGGAGGAGGTGATTATGGACGGTGTTTTGAGTTGTTCATGGGCTGTGAAGCTTGTTCACAGATTGTAAACAACTGTGAATAAAGTTGTAATTGGGTTGGTGTCAGTTGTACAATCATAAGTGGTATGATTAGTGAGCTGTGAATGGTTCCGAATGTGTTTTGATATGTGAGGTAGCTATTTGGGTTTTGGTTCCGTCCGTGGATGGTGTATTCGAGTGAAGAGGTGTAGTACAAGAGTAAATGGACGAAAAGACCGTTATTAGGTGAAAGGGTTAGATAAATTAGTGAAATTTGAAAATCTTGTTCGATTAATTGGACGAAATGACAGTTATATTAGGTGGGAAGTGACCGAGATTTTATTGAGCATTTTGGTTAATTGGGTTATGAACAAAATCGATTAAGTATTCGATTTGTCGGTGGATTGCATTTTTGTGCTTAACAATAGTTATGCTGTATGCAGGTTTCGGTCACGAGGCAGGTCCCCGGTCGTGACGATTTTATTCTTGCGGACATTTTTATCCAGGCAGGTATTTTGACTTATCTTTTAGATATAGTCAAGTTGATATGCTAGTTAGGATAGCTTGCAATAATTTTCATGTTTATATGCCTAGTATGTTTTTGGTGCCTACTTGATACATGCATGTGATTGGTTATGATTATATCTTCCCTGTTTTATTTGGATCATAGTTACTTGGATTATGGATATGTACATATTGATTGTGCATATTATTCGGATAGGTGTATTTAGTTGGATTTACATGCTTTAGTATCATGCACCATCTTGCATGATTGTATGTTGGCTGGACGGGGTTCCTTTATAGTTGAGCCCGCAGCCAGTTACATGGCCTGCACACACTGTCACTCATGGGTTAGTGGTACATCAGGAGGGTGTGTGCAGTTGCTCTGTCAGGCTCCGCTGGTCCGCTCATGGGTAGCGATGAGGCAATGTGGTAGCGGCGTGATCCCTCCTCCGTCTATGACACCGGAGATGAGAGCTTAGCTCCCACTGCTTGGGGCAGGAGGAGGATAGGTGTACTCCGGCGTCCACTCTGGCCACCAGGAGTAGTGATGGCAGAGTGCACAGTTGTCATAGCCCTACCCACTCAGCTTCACCATCACGTGTGAGGCGGCTGACTGGCGTCACGGGTGACCATGTCATTTGCACGGCATGCACTTTGCACGAATCGCATTTGTATTGTGTTTGCTGCATTATTTTATTGATGCCTTGGATGTTGCATATGATTGTCATGCATACAGGATTCATATTCGTATATGGTGATGACTTTATCTCTTATAGTAGGGCACATGCTCCTATATCAGGGTAGGAGATTCAGGTGAGTATAGTCCTTTTTCATTTATTTCTTGCTTACCCTATATGTGAGACTGTACTGGCATGATTTTTATTGTTAGCTATATCTTACCTTGCATATCGACTATACCCGCTGAGTTCTTTGAACTTACCCCGTTGATTTATATCTATTTCAGGATGAAGCTGTCAGGAGAGTCCAGCTGCCAAACCCCACTCGTCGTGAAAGTTTTTATTTGTTATTTGTTTCTATGGTTTGGATATTTTGATTAGAAGACATGTTTAGGATTGGAGTTGGATATTTGTATTCGTGGATTTTTGGTGTCCTTATGGACCTTTATTCGGTTTTGTTTCGATTGGATTTGGTTCGGTATTCCTGCCCAGATGGCAGAAGGGGTAAGTCTAGTTATTGTGGACTAGTTACCATTTACTGTGATAGTTGGCCAGAGGCCTATTTTATTACCTGCGTGTGTGTTTGGATTCCAGTCGTGTTGACCGATGTATAGTGGTCATGTAGGCCTTGTATGTAAATTGGCATTGTCATCCATACAGGGGAGATGTCGGTTTTCATCTGGTGGGGACTCCCTCAGGGCGTGACAATAGGAGCCCATATCAAATAACATAAGTACATAAGTCTATGTACACATGCAAGATATATTCATTATTCATTCAACGTCTAGTATGTAAAGTATGTCACTACTCTAGTGCTAAATAAACAAATGACAAGTATCAAAGTGATATAGCATAATATATTAAGCATATGAAAAGACTACAACCCGTACTAGGTAGTGACGTACCAAGGCAGTTAACAAGCATAGAAAACTACTACTAGTCATAGTAAACAATGCACAGTAATATGACAATATCTAAAAGAAGATAAGTCAAAGATATTCGCCTGCTATGAAGAATGTCAACTCTCTCTATGCCTGTGGACCTGTCTCGTGATCGAAACCTACATAAAACATGATTACCATCAAATCCAAGCACACGACAACGTGCTAAATTACTACTATATAGTTTCTATATTCGCATCCTTTTATCGAATACAAATTAGAACCCCCCAATTGTACATCTAACCAAATCCCGTTAGGATTTCCATACTAACTCACCTTCCAGATTTGCAACTCCCCAACTCATACACCATAATCAACACCCATTACAGCCTTCACAACCGTTTATAACCATTTACAGCCAACAGCAACCCTCACCGCCCATCTACTGCTCACTCACAAACAACCAAATCTAACTTACCCATTTCCATCTTAAATCTCATAGCCAACAACTCCCCAACATAACCTTACACCCATCTCAAATAGAACATCTCAGCCCTCACAGTCGGCCAAACTCCAACCACTCCACTGAGAAGAGAATCCACCTCATAGATCACAATACCTTAACATACAACAAAATACATAAATTTACAGATGAGAGAAGAGGGTAGATAAACTTACCAGCCCTAAAACTCCACCTGCATCCTCCCTCTCGATTCCTCAGTCCTTTGTTTACCAGCATAGCTTCCCCTAAGTCTGTCCTGTTCATTGAAAAAGCCACTGCCCCCAAATCACAAAGCAACCTCAGCGAAAGGCAACCCCTACTACACCTAAATCCCGTCCTAGGTAAGAACAATCGACCCTTACCTAGCTTCGACGATCACCAGCGAAACCTCTAGCCGCGCACACCCGCCGTCTGCTTGTCCATGGGCACCGTCAAGGTTAGTCAGTTGTGGCTTGCAAAGGAGAGGGAGAGAGAGACGAGAGCAGTGCGATCACTTGGTGAGAAGGAATGGAAGTTACGGTGAGGAAGAAGGAAATGTCGCGCATGAGAAAGGAGTCGTCGCGGTGAGGAAAATGTGTGGGAGAGAAGAAAGGAACGCTCAGCAATAAGGGGGTTCGGCGATGAGAAAACCGCAATCGGAAGAAATGGCTCGGCGTGCGTTACGAAGGGAATGGGTAGGGTTTGAGAATTTGGGTCTGATCCACTAACGGATTGGGCTTTAAAACCCTATAAGCCCTTAGCCCAAAATCCAATTAAAATCTAGATCCATTCAATTTTATCCCATAATAATATTATTCTTTAGAAATTTATTTGTGGTATTTTACACGTGTCCATGCCGAATCTTCAGAGGGACGACTTCTCTAAACCACGAGTTTGACCTTCTCTTCTCTACTAGATGAAGCAAGAAGGTCATGTGATCAGAGAGCAAGAAAGTCAACCCAACAAAAATAGGAAACAACTCTTGTTTCCTTGGTGGTGGACGTCAAGCTCCAAAACCCAACTTTCCTTGGTTTGGCCAAGGGCACAAAGGAAGAAACCTTTGTTCTAAGCCTTAGCCGAAGTTCCCCACTCCCTTAGGGAGGAGTTGGTCGGACCTAAAGCAAGAGATGGACTTGCTAGGGCTGGCGACAAAAAGAACTCCAACAACTCTTGTTGGCGGCAAGAAGAGGAAGGAGAAGGAGTAATCGGCAAGGAGGAAGAGAAGGGGATTAAGCACGACCATTAATTAGATTTTAACCTTTATAACTCTTTATATAGGCTCTAAACCTAATGGGTTATGGGTTAGTGGATCAAATCCATAAGTCCATAACCATTAAGGCTTAATCTCATCCATTAAACCCTAATTTGGCCCTTAACCAAAAGAAGACTCATTTAATTAAAACCAAACGGGTTTGGTTTATAATTAAACCTCTTAATGGCCAACCCATCTTTATAAGACATGCTCCTTTCACATTTCTGACTTGATAAATATTTCCATATTTGTCATGTGTTTGGTCCAACCAAACTCGATCTTGAAAATCCAATTCTCAAACTTGTCTTTAAGTCTCTTCGAAGGATTCGTTATGCGTGTGACCTTAGAGGTTCTTAGTTTATGTTGATCGCCCATAATTAACCATTAATTATAGAACGATCATAAGTGGAACCTAGTAGTACATCATGATCTCCAATTAATCGAAAAATCAACAGTTGATCTCAGAACCATTTTCGAACCCTTCAGTAGCTACAATGAATCGTGTCTCATTCCTTTCACTTATCTTATACCCACTTGGTTCAGGACATGGTATATTGTGTCAATCTCCACTAGGTTGACTACGTCACACCTTGCCCAAGTAATACTTCCTCATCCAGTGGATTCTAATTACTTCGACATATATCCAAGAGTATCATACTCTTCACATGCAATGTTTTGGCCAAAGACTTTGAGTAACAATTCGACAAGTTACCATAGGGTATGCATATCCTCGCAAAGAGCAGTGAATCCTTTGTTGACTATTCAATCACCTTCGGGCACTTCAACTTATACCCAATCATCCCTTACCCAACCTCCGTAGAGATGTATCGACTAAGATATCAAAGTATAAGTCTTCGTGACCAAGATGACTTGAATACCTCAAGTCGAAGGAAACTTGCACTCGAGTTGCAGTAATAACTTCACTGACATATCTTATACGTAGAGAATCATATGAAGTCTTATAGTAGGTCACTCCAATGAACTAGTTACTCATAACCAACATCCACACTTAACTCTCGACATCACAATGTATCCAGCCAGTGAGAAGCAACTGCTTGGATAAACCAAGGATAATCCGTGCTAGTCTTACAGAATTGATGATGTTCGAACTCATCAATTCATCAACTAGGAAATATTTCAATACTTCATAATTACACATATAGAGATACTCACTAATTGTTATTCAATCATAATTTTTCTCATGCTATGAATCATATTACGGACATTCAGTAAATGAATTTAAGATTCAATCAAACACATATGAGATGTGCACTCAAATAGTGAATCTTTATTTATCAAATAAATAGTCATAAGGAGATTGTCTTATGACACATCTCAAACATAACAAAGACACTGTATGTAGACATTAAAGTCTACCATGTTAAGGGAATAGAGAATTTTTTATGGCATTAACCTTTCTAGACATTGTATGTATATACGTCCTAAATGTCTATATCACAATATGAATGAATTCTCGTAAGTCAAATTTTATTTCGTACTTATCTCGTACATTATTCATTGTCCATGAGAGCTATGGTGTTTAACCTATATAGCTTATTAAATAGGGAACCTATACCAATAAGTATTAAATTTTAGAAAATATTAAATGTTCCATTTCCAAATGAACAAATGTATCTTAATTTGTCCAAACAAGATATGGAAATTAAATTTCACCTAAATGACGAAATATCAAATATATTTTTCGAATTCAAAATACATTGGTTCCTAAACAAAGCTTGAAAACACCTATAACAATTACTGTAGTTTGCTTGTCATTACCAGTATAGATGTATATTTCACCATCAATGGGTAATTAGCTACTAAGACAACCGTGTTAAATGACACTAATGTATGTGGTAGCTCCAGTGTCTATCCACTAAGTGTCAGAAGGTATAATAATAAAATTGACTTCTAAACTAACTTAACTAAGAAGTTTAATACCATACACTGTAGTTTTACTACCCTTACTCATATTAATGGTCCTTTTATATTCAGTGATTTTAAAATCTTAAGTTATTGGAATATTAAAGTTATAGGTAGATACCTTATGTTCACTGAATATGAAAGAAAGTATAACAATATAACCTCATGTTATTAGTAAAAACATAAAGAGATAATAATAAATAATGCATATAATATGCATGTATGAATATTTATGGGCAAAATGAGATACCAAGTACAACATCACTCTCAGTCTTTGGACTACAGTGTGACTTATTAGTGATACTCTTTAAATTATAGCTCATGATAATCTTCGTTGGCCACACCACGTGTCTTACTATGGGCCAACACATGATGTGCATAACTAAATTATCCTTTATATGAGCTATATCTATCTAAGTCAATGGTTTACAAACCCTTTAATCTACCATACAAAATATCTTTCTTTGGGCTAATATTTCATGCATATGATCAATAGAATTTATCAAACTATTGATCTGTCACACAAAGTGTCTTTCTTTGTGTTAGTGCAATCGGCCCAGGTCACGATTGACCAGGACTCGAGTTTGACTCGAGTGATGTTTTGATGTTCGACAAAAACATATGAAAATGTGATTGTCATGGGAAAGTCCAAGTCATGGGTACTTGGCATTTGGAAAAGTCCAAGCATGGGTCTTGGCAAATGGAAAGTCCAACATGGGTTGGCAAAGAAAGTCCAAGCATGGGTCTTGGCAAATGGAAAGTCCAACATGGGTTGGCAAGGAAAGTCCAAGCATGGGTCTTGGCAAATGGAAAGTCTAACATGGGTTGGCAAGGAAAGTCCAAGCATGGTCTTGGCATGGAAAGTCCAACATGGGTTGGCAAGGGAAAGTCCAAGCATGGTCTTGGCATGGAAAGTCCAAGCATGGTCTTGGCATGGAAAGTCCAACATGGGTTGGCATTTGAAGTCCAAGGGGTTTGATATTGGCGGCGTAAAGTCCAAGCGGTAGTCTTGGCAGCATAAGTCCAATGGTTGGCGGCGTAGAGTCCAAGCGGAGTCTTGGCGGCGTAAGTCCAATGTGCCTTGGCGGTGTAGACACCGTTAGCATGACATAGCCGATGGAAGCACCTGAAGGCTAGCGCGATGGATGAACAAGTCATGGATGACTTGGAGGGATCCGAGAGGCGTGAGGCTGATGGAGGTGGCTAGAAGGCTTAGGTCTAGGCTAAGGGTGGTCTAGCAAGTATGGGGAAGCCATACTTGGGTTAAAACCTCATGTTTGAGGTGTGCCAGTCGACTGGTGCCATGTGGCAGTCGACTGGACCGAGTCAACTAGGGTTTATGCGGTTAGCCTAGCGGTCATTGCGAGGTGGGATCGTGATGGCTCAGCGATCGATCGTGATCGTGTGATCAGTCGACTGGTGCTCGAGAAATCGGCCACAGAATGGAGTCGAGACTCGACTGGTCGAGTGAGGACTCCATCAGTCGACTGATGGTAGATCCGTTGGACTTATCCAGCGTGGATCTAGTCGTTGTCTCACGACAACAGTGGCATCAGTCGACTGATGGTCCCGATCAGTCGACTGATCGACTTTTTCCAGCACAGGTTGAAGCTTTATAAGGAGCTCGTGATGGAGGAAAATGGGATCGGTTTTCTTGAGGGTTTTGGAGCGATTTGCTGTTGTAAATCAGGGTCTCCAAGGTGATTTCAAGCAACCAAGCAATCAAGCAATCCAAAGGCAATTGTAAAGTAGTTTTCTTTACTTGCATTGTATTTCATTATTGTAATTGCTTGTATTTGTATCTTATTGTTGTAAGATTACTTGTAAGGGGTTTCTCCACCTCCGACTTGTGTCGAGAAGGAGTATTTGTGATTAGTGAGTGCGTGTGCATCACTAGAGCTCGTAGAGCTCGATCTATGGAGTATGAACCGTGCGGTTCCGAACCACGTTATATCCTTGTGTTAGCGTGTTGTGCATTTCGTTATTGTTATTACTTTTCTATTTCCGCTGCGCTATAGAAATTGTAGAAACAAACGCGAACAAATTCCATCTACGAACGAATTCTACGCTATTCACCCCCCTCTAGCCGACGTCAAATATTCCTAATAATTGGTATCAGAGTCTGGTGGCTCTTCAACGGATTAACAACCGGGAGCAAGAAACTAGAGGGTGAAGATGGAATTCCAAGACAAACTTGGATGGGATATCAATACTCCACCCCCATATGATCCAGAAGATTTTCCGGCGTGGAGAGCAAGAATGGAAACATTCTTGATGATAAACATAGAGGATTGGTTCATCCTCGTTGAAGGCCTTGAACCCCCTATGGATAAGAAGGGGAATATCCTAAAATTGAAAAAGTGGACCCAAGAGCAACGCCAAAAGCTCAAGACCGAAGTTAAGGTAACGAAACTTTTGGAAGATTTAATCCCTAATGATGTTTTGTGCAAGCTAGGGGATTACATGTATGCCAAGGAGCTATGGAGAAAATTGGCAAGATTCCATGAGGAGAGTTCATCCTCAAGTGAAAGTGAGGAATCGGAAGTTGAGATGGAGTCAACTTCCGAATCGGAGAAAGAAGAAGTAGAAGAGGTGGAAGAAGCATCTACTTCTAGGATTGAGGAGATTAGAGCATCCTCAACACCGGAGCAACAAGAAGTAACATCTACATCCGGTCAAGAGGAAGAACAAGCTCAAGAGATCCTCACCACCGAACTAGGTAACTCAAGCAATTCGGTTTTAAACAAAAATCATATAATTTGCTTTGAGTGTAGGGAATCCGGGCACTACAAGAGTAAGTGCCCAAAAAGGGTAAAGAAGGCTCAACCGGGACCAAAAGTCAAGGATGTCGGTCCCCAAAGTCAAAAGAGCAAGGAGCATATCATATGCTTCAAGTGCAACTCAAAGGGGCATTACCGGAGTCATTGCCCAAGGGGGAAGAAGAAATGGCAAGAAGGAGCAACACAAGTAGGGGGAGCCTCCAAGGCAAACCCTAAGGTAAAATTTATTAATGCACCTTCAATTTCTAGGGATAAGAAGCATGCTAGGAATAATTTTAATAGTCTTGCTATTGTACATGAAAAGCATGCTAGAAACGATAGACATATTTGTTTAGGTACTAAAAACGTCCACTTAGGAAATAAGGAGAAATTTGGGACTAATGTCCCTAAAAATATATTACCTAAGGAAAGCATTAAGAAAATAGGAGAACATCTAGGCTTTAATGCTAAGGAATCTAGACATATGCCTAGAAATAGAAATATCTCAAGAGAGAATGAAAAATCAAAAATTGAGATATTAGAAAAGGAAAATCAAGCCTTGAGGTCAAGGCTTGAAAAACTTGAAAATACCCTCAACATTATGCAAAATCAAATGCAAGGGTCAATTGGTCAAACTTTTAGGTCAAATAATCAAAGTCAACAAGTAGGATCTACAAGACAAAAGTCAACCAAAGGCAAGAAGGGTTTAGGTCAAAAACCTAAGCCTAAGGTGGCTTACCATAGTGTTCCATTTGACTATGGAACACAAACTAGGTCTAGGAAGACCAAGGTCAATAGGGAAGTCATCCCTAGAGTTGACCAAAGGGTGTGCCTAGTGGCTAGGGTTTCTAGGAAACCTAGGGTGGCCACTAAGAAGGTTGCAAGGGGAGTTACCCCTAGAGTCAACCTAGGTAAGACCCAAATGACCAAGGCTAACAAGCCTAGGAGGGTCATTAGGAAGGTATCTAGGGAGGTTATCCCTAAGGAATACCTAATTAACCCTAGGAGCTCAAATCGGTTTTGAGTTCCTAAGAGCGTGATTGATTCACGCTAAGATGAGTTTAGGGTGTGCCAACCTTGATTGGATGGGTAGTTAACTCAATCATGGCAAAGGTGGCACTTTAGGTTATTTTCAAGGTTATGGTTACCTTGGAAATACATTTGAGTCTTAATCCTAAAAGTTTTAAGATGTGCCAATATTTTTTTTAAGTTTGATAAAATGATCAAATTGGCACAATTTAGGTTTAGAGGTTAGTGTGCCATTTTGGGTTTTTGGCACACTTGGGAGAAAAATAGAAATATGGAAAAACATAATTAATTATATGAAATGGCAATTAATATTAAAATTTAGGTATTCTTATACCTATACTTTTTATATGTCATGTTTTGTTTGCCATATAACATGCCATGACATCATACTTAGTTTTAATCATATAAAATGTCATGATCATGTTTAGGTTTTAGGTTAATGTCATGAGTCTTTAGTTTATATCATATGTCATGACATCATGATCATTGGCCATGCTTTAATTTTTGCTATCATTATGCCATGATCATACATTTCATGCATTAATTTGATTGAAATTGATTTAAGGACAATGGCATGACTTGAAGTCTCATTTATAAGGGAATCAAGTAGAGTTGCCTTAGAAAGATGCATGAAACCCTAGATTAGGGAGAACAAAACTCACATCTCACATCCAATTGACATGTATGTGTATTTATACACCCTAGATACATGTGAGATGCTAGGATATGAGTTGAGTTCAAGGTGCATAGTTTTTGCATCTAGTTGAACCAAAACTCATTTTAATTCAATGTGGATCATTGGGAAAGCTTGTATACAAGTCATGTATATTAAGCCCAAGGAATATGATCCAATATAGGTTTTCAAAAACATTTTAAAATCGATTTAGAAAACCTTGGTGAAGCCTATCTTTTGATAGCAATCACCATTGATGAAGTTGATACAAAGTAGGACCAAAACATTGAAAATTTCAATGGTTTTGAGTTTTGTATCAATTTCGCTATTTTATGGGTAAAATATTTTTAAAACATTTTTCACCCATTGTATTGGTCATAGGTATTATACGTACCAAATTTCGTTATTTTTCGATATACGTATAATTATTTATGATTTTCTGAAACTCATTTCTGATAATTGAAAATTGGATTTTTCAGTTATCAAACGCCTAGTGGCATCGATTGATGTAGTGGCGATCGTAGCCGACAGAGTCATTCCAAGGCGATTCGAAAACTAGGTTTGGTTAGCTCGTGGTCAGCCATGGTAAAGGGCCCTAACCACTCCTAACCCTAGGATATGATTTGGGAAGCATTATGAAGGGTGAAAATCCATTGGATATGGATTAGGAGAGGTGTTTAGGGTTTGTATCAATTTTAAGGTGTTGGAAAGTTCAATGTTGAATTTCTAACCTTAATTTTGATGGTTTAGAGTTCCTATTGGCTTAGGGACTTCCCAAGGACATTGTTGGTGCAATGGTCAAGGGGGAGCAAGCCTTTAGGGGGAGGTATCCATCTTGGGATGATGGATGTGTTTTTCTCCTTGAAGAGGAGAAGTTATTGGGAGAATCTGACATCAATTGGGAAATTGATGGGACTTTTGATACCCAATTTTGAAATTGGGAGAGTGTATAGGATTGTCTCTTTTGAGTGATATGTGACTTATCACTAGGAAGATGGTAGGCATCCTATATACTGTTAGACCAAGGGAGAGATTGTAATATCTCATTGGGATATGAGACATTGCCCTCCTTGGAGAGAAGACCTTTTTGATGTTAGTCAAAAAGGGGGAGAATGTTTGGGGAAGAACATTTGGAGAATGTTAAGATTACCAATTTGGGATAATTGGTAAGGGTTTTGAGTTAGTGTTCTAACTCAATATTTTGTTTGGTTTTTGTCAAACATCAAAAATGGGGAGATTGTTGGTGCAATCGGCCCAAGTCACGATTGACCAGGACTCGAGTTTGACTCGAGTGATGTTTTGATGTTCGACAAAAACATATGACAATGTGATTGTCATGGGAAAGTCCAAGTCATGGGTACTTGGCATTTGAAAAAGTTCAAACATGGGTCTTGGCAAATGGAAAGTCCAACATGGGTTGGCAAGGAAAGTCCAAGCATGAGTCTTGGCAAATGGAAAGTCCAACATGGGTTGGCAAGGAAAGTCCAAGCATGGGTCTTGGCAAATGGAAAGTCCAACATGGGTTGGCAAGGAAAGTCCAAGCATGGTCTTGGCATGGAAAGTCCAACATGGGTTGGCAAGGGAAAGTCCAAGCATGGTCTTGGCATGGAAAGTCCAAGCATGGTTTTGGCATGGAAAGTCCAACATGGGTTGGCATTTGAAGTCCAAGGGGTTTGATATTGGCGGCGTAAAGTCCAAGCGGTAGTCTTGGCAGCATAAGTCCAATGGTTGGCGGCGTAAAGTCCAAGCGGAGTCTTGGCGGCGTAAGTCCAATGTGCCTTGGTGGTGTAGACACCGTTAGCATGACATAGCCGATGGAAGCACCTGAAGGCTAGCGCGATGGATGAACAAGTCATGGATGACTTGGAGGGATCCGAGAGGCGTGAGGCTGATGAAGGTGGCTAGAAGGCTTAGGTCTTGGCTAAGGGTGATCTAGCAAGTATAGGGAAACCATACTTGGGTTAAAACCTCATGTTTGAGGTGTGCTAGTCGACTGGTGTCATGTGGCAGTCGACTGGACCGAGTCAACTAGGGTTTGACTGTGGGTTATGCGATCATTGCCCGAGGTGGGCGATCGTGATGGCTCAGCGATCGGTGATCGTGTGATCAGTCGACTGATGCTCGAGAAATCGGCCACAGAATGGAGTCGAGACTCGACTAGTCGAGTGAGGACTCCATCAGTCGACTGATGGGTATGATCAGTCGACTGATGGTAGATCCGTTGGACTTATCCAGTGTGAATCTAGCCGTTGTCTCACAACAACAGTGGCATCAGTCGACTGATGGTCCCGATCAATCAACTGATCGACTTTTTCCAGCACAGGTTGAAGCTTTATAAGGAGCTCATGATGGAGGAAAATGGGATCGGTTTTCTTGAGGGTTTTGGAGCGATTTGCTGTTGTAAATCAGGGTCTCCAAGGTGATTTCAAGCAACCAAGCAATCAAGCAATCCAAAGGCAATTGTAAAGTAATTTTCTTTACTTGCATTGTATTTCATTATTGTAATTGCTTGTATTTGTATCTTATTGTTGTAAGATTACTTGTAAGGGGTTTCTCCACCTCCGACTTGTGTCGAGAAGGAGTATTTGTGATTAGTGAGTGCGTGTGCATCACTAGAGCTCGTAGAGCTCGATCCGTGGAGTAGGAACTGTGCGGTTCCGAACCACGTTATATCCTTGTGTTAGCGTGTTGTGCATTTCGTTATTGTTATTACTTTTCTATTTCCGCTGCGCTAACGAAATTGTATAAACAAACGCGAACAAATTCCATCTACGAACGAATTCTACGCTATTCACCCCTATCCTTTATATGAGTTATATCTATCTAAGTCAATGGTTTACAAACCCTTTAATCTACCATACAAAATATCTTTCTTTGGGCTAATATTTCATGCATATGATCAATAGAATTTATCAAACTATTGATCTGTCACACAAAGTGTCTTTCTTTGGACCGACATTTTGTGCGCACAATCAACCTAATTTATCAAACTATTAATCTACCACACAAAGTGTCTTCCTTTGGACTGGTCAACACAATTTTACTAGGTCAAACACGAGGATTTCATCACGAATTATGGCAGTTACGTTGTTGTTCTTCGTATTCTTCGGGAAAAAAATGCAAAACCTTAGATCTAGCACCTAAAACTAGGTCATCTACTTATATTTTCATCAAATAATCATCATTTTGCGACAAAAGATCCAAATCTCGTACAAAATCGACGAAAAATGACGAAAACTACAACCTAATGTCATAAAAATATTGATAGAACAACTAACTCTGATATCAATTGATGGAGAACCATGAATTATCTAAATATATATACAAAAAAATTGGATATATACAATATGATTCATGATATGAATGTAGTCTTATCAAATTTCTACGACAATAAATACATAAAACGTAAACAAAATGATGACATAAATAAAAAGAACCTGAGTACAGCGGAGCGGCCATCAGTCATCGTATGTAAGATCAATCTGAAGTTCCGGCAAATAAGTAGGTCTTCCGTAGGATTTTGGGGTGATGACATCGTAAACCCTCCTTGTTGATAGAATACAAAGAGGTTGTCACAGTTACCAGCCCCTACGGAGATCATATTTTATATATAGATATCGGATTGGATCTGTTATCGGTTCATCATTAATAACAAATTCATGCTCTAATGGATTCTACACATTAAATCCTTATATCTAATAATCGAAAACCATGAACCAATAAATAGATCACTTATTTAAATTCGAACCAATACGATACAATCGAACGATTACAATAATCAACATGTAAGTTCACATCCAACGTAAAACCATAACCATTGATAGTTCTTCCGAACTAAGTGATCACGAAATTGCAGCAAGCCTCTCGTAAACTCATTGCTAAGCAGTCAGGAACTGCAGCCAGCTAACTATGAGCCTAGGCCGCAACATGGTACCTGCTCTTCGATTTTTTTTTTTTTTCCCTCGATTCTCTCTTTAGCCACGGAGAGGATACTGGAGAAAAAAAAAATCGGTTTAATTCTGATTTAAAAAAGCATTGCAATATGTGGGAGAGTATTTAAAGGAGACAAATACGTTATTTGATAAATTAAATATGGATTTTAAGTATTCTTTTAATGGTTGAATAAGTGATTTGATAAATTGCACTGGGCGTTATTCTTCGACAAACAAACAAACAGAGATGTGAATTTCCCAAGCAGAACGTGAATTTTAATATCAGTTTTTGTATAAAATTATGTTTATATATATTGTGTTTAGGTGTTGTTTTAAGTATTATAGTACTGAATACTTACCAAATGAGAATTTCAACGAAAAAAAAGTCATTAGATATTTTTATTTTTTTTTATTTTGATAAAGGATGTTTTTCGCTCGGGCATTTCAAAGGACATTTTCTCTTCCCTCGCTATCAAATCTTCAGCTGTCATTTTCTTAATTAATACTTAGCTTAATTGGAATCTTCTAATTAGCTTCTTCTTATTAATATATAGTTGTCTATGGCAGTATTAAATAGGAACTTGGATCGCCGTAAGCAAAAGGAAAATAATATATAGCAATCATATCTAATCAAATAATTTTTTCGGTCGTAGATTCTTAGCTTCGTTCACGCGATCCTTTAGTTATAAGAAATTTTTAAAAAAAAAAAAAGAACAATAGATATAGGAATAAAAGAAATTGAATTTTTTATCTATTAAAAGAAAATATATATCATAATTAAAAATTAAATTATTATTATATCAAAAAATATATGAAAACTCTGCTATAACCTGGGACACTATAAACAGCGTGAACATTTATTTTTTATTCATTAATCAACAATGTAAAAAGATGATTCATTTTTTCTGTCAATTTATTTCATAATCAATAAAAAAAATTACGAAGAATATATTATCAATTCACGATTAATACGATAAAAAATAGACATTTCAATAAATTTATAATCTTCGAAAATTAATTCATACTTATTAATATAATTTGACTGTTCATTAGCCGCAATATCCTACCGAGGATAAAGTAAAAATACATTCATTAATCAATCAATAGTAGGTGACGTCGGTGTTGATTTACCGATGCATGATGGGTACGAGTGTGGATCAATATGACAATTAATTTAATTTGGATCTAATTTTACACCGTCAGTTGTTATCTTTATTTATTATATTAATATATTTATATCCATCTCACCTAGGTCAAATATTTAATTTTTATTTTCATATTGTCCGTCCAATCTCTATATCCATTTCTTATTTAATTTGATATTCTCTTTTGACAAAGATTATTTATTGTTTCAAATAAGTGTATATAATTGTAAGTCACGTTCAAAGATTATTTATTGTTTCAAATAAGTGTATATAATTGTAAGTCACGTTCGGTAATATTTAAAAGAATTAAATCTTTTCAAAAAAAAAAATCATTTCAAGAAGTCTTCTTTTACCTATTGTTTTTACTAATGAGCTATTGTTTATATATGGAGCAGTTTGTCTTCTAGGAAGATATTTCTGACCATAGTCCAAAGTTCTCACGACGCTTTCTGGATAAGTGATTGGGGGCTTAGAAGTTGCTGATGATTCTACATTCATTAAGCTCTTTACTTCTTCGGGTAATTATATTTTTGTTATCATCCAAAAATAATGTAATGTTTGATTTGTAATTTTCATGTTCTTTATCAATTTTTTTAAATTAGCCTTTTTGCAAGGTTGGAATCCATTAGCACAACGATTCTGTCAATCCGTCATTAAATCGTAAAGAAAAGTAAATCATGATGGGCCTTTGGCGTGAAATTAATGTAAATCGTGGAGGAATGGAGCTTTCCGACTTTGCGAGGATTGGCCGTTGTTTATTTATCTGTTTCTACGTATCTTTAGTCGTTAGTCTCTTTCATGAAGCAAAAATTCTATGAGCCCTTATTCTATGAGTTGGGATGTGATCTCAATGGGTAAGTAGACACATTCATTCAAGTTATCAAATATTCTTTTTTCTATATTCATTAATTTTAACTCATGGAAATACAAATTCAAAGTCAAAAAAAAGTGACAGTACAAAATAAAACATCGATATAAATTGATAAAAAAATTAAAAAATACCAAATGTAAAAAATGACTTTGCGATGAGCTAAGATTCTTTACAAAGATTATAAAATTCTTATAAAAAATATCAATAAAATGACATCAGAATAATTTTATATACATAAAAAAAATAGATGAAAAAATTATTGTAATTTATATATTATTATAATTTATATCTTTTATTTAATGTACTACCGTATTTATATAATTTATTTTTAAATTATTAATGTCGTAATTATATATAGATTTAATACTTAGTCGTTATAAAATATCCGTTATAATTTTTTATTTTTATGTGATATTGACGTGCCATTAACTCTCCAAAAAATTTCATTATTGGAGATGCTCTAAGGTTACGGTTGAGGAATGGCAAAAAAAGAAGATGCAATAATTGAGCTGTCCTTTTGCTAGCTGTAAACTGGTGTCATCACATGGCACGACGGTAGGAGTGCAGATAAGACAGACATTTCTTGATTTAATATTCAGAAAATCGAATTAAAAATGGCTGTATTAATTCAGTAATTGTGATTTGCTGAGTTAATTTTACTTATCTATATTTAATTGTTTTTGTTTCCTTTTCTTGTTGATAGACGAACCAATCTCTTGACTTGTTTCTTATTAATTCATCTGTGTTTTGCTTCCCTTCCCTTGCACTGCAAAACAAGCAAATCTCTTGTTGCTACCTGTTGCAAGCTACTTCTCGTCCATGGCGGTCGCCGTAGTAAATTTTAACGTAGACGTCAACAGTTGGCTAAGTGCGCTGTGGGCATCGTTGCGGTTGGGCAGGCCAAAATCTGGCATCCAGAAGTTGGAAAATGAAATAAAAAATTTAAGAGGTAAAAGGGCCGACATCAAGAATAAGATCGATCAGGCGGAGCTTGAAGGAAGAATTCCGACCAACCAAGTCAGCCTGTGGCTACAGGACGTGGAGACGTTGGAAGACCAAGTGGCTGCTATCAACCAGAATTTCAAGAGCATGAGTGAGTATATTTCCCGAATATAACTTTTTACCTTTTCACTCCAATTCAATTGCAAGTCTTTGTGTTTTAATCCGTACGAGCCACTACTGCTTTTATCTATAAGTGAGGACAAAAAAAAAAGTCGTTTCGATCGTCAGGTTGCTTCAGTTGCCATTGCTTAAATCGAACTCAAACTGGCGGCACGAGTCAAACACAGGAAGCAGGAGATCAGGTTCCTATAAAAAAGTCATCGAACTGCTGCTCTATCAACCGAAGAGCCATGAAGAAGCTCGGCGAGGCTAATAAATTGATGAGCCGAGCTGGTGAACTAGGCGATCAAATTGTCACAGTTGGGCCTTCGGAACCCACTGTGATGCTTTCTATGTTACGCCGATCATCCATTGGGATCGAGTCGTACGTGGAGGACATTGTGGGCTACATCGATGGTGAAAAAGGCGACATCATAGGTATCTATGGGATGGGTGGCATCGGTAAGACCACCATGTTGAACAGCATTAAGCAACACTATCTTCTTAAGCATAGAATATTTAATTGTATCATTTGGGTTGTAGCCTCCAAAGACTGTCAGTTGAAAAGACTGTTGATATTGCTGAGAGTCTAAAACTACAGACACCGAAGGAGAATGACGATGAACAAATCTGTAGTGATAAACTGTTTGGCTATTTGAAGAACAAGAATTACTTGCTGCTTCTCGATGATATTTGGGAAGATGTGGATCTTAAACTGTTGGGGATGGCACACTCGGCTAGTGAGGGAGGCGAGCAACAGCCACACAAAGTTGTGGTGTTCACGACGCGCATCGAGATAATATGTGCACAAATGAAAGCAGAAAAGAAGATCAAAGTCAATTGTTTGGATTCAAATCGAGCATGACAACTCTTTGAGCAGAACAACGATGGGGATGTTCTGAGCTCAGATGCTGGAATTAAGTCCGTTGCTAAAGAACTTACTAAAGAATGTGCAGGTCTTTCGCTGGCTCTTATCATTGTCGCCCGGGCCATGTTCAAGAAAAAGTCGTGGGAAGTTTGGAATGACGCTCTCAATCAAATAAGGAGTAAACATGAGTCAAGTACCATTGGGCTTTCAAAAGATTCAGTCATGTATAAAATATTTAAGTTGAGCTACAACAATTTAGAGAATGACTCCATGAGAGAATGTCTCTTGTGCTGCGCTTTATGGCTTGAAGATTATGGGATCAACAAATTCTATGATTTGATACCGTGTTGGATTGGTTGCAGAATAATCCTTGAATTAAATTTGATCAATGAAGCTTTCGCCAAAGGATGCTCTTATTTGGAAGCTCTCATCGATGCATCCTTGCTAGAACATTATAGTAGTGACATGGACATTTATTATTGTCAAACACGTGTAAAGATGCACGAAGTCATCCGAGACATGGCACTGTTGATGGTCTCTGAGTCGGAGGAGAATAAAAGAAAATGGATTGTAAAACCAGGAACGAGGGATTTGCCTAGACAAGAGGAATGGCAAGAAGCAGAGCGAGCATCATTCATGTGGAATAAGATTACATCTTTACAAGATTATGGACCTTCCACTTTTCAAAAACTTTCTATGTTGATTCTCCATCGAAGCTTTTACCTGACAACAATTCCTTCGAGTTTGTTCCCAAGCATGCCTAATTTAACATACTTGGATATCTCTCAGTGTCATATAACGGAGATTCCCGTGGAGATTGGTAGCTTAACTGAGCTTCAATATTTAGACTTGTCCTACAATCCTATTACAACACTGCCAGTCGAGTTGTGTTGCCTCCGCAAATTAGAGTATTTGATTCTAGTGGGGACAAGTCTCCGGACTGTACCCAATGGGACAATATCCAATTTATCAATGCTCAAGTGGCTGTATATGAGTGGAATCAACCCTTTACATGACTGCTGGTGGGATGAACTGAAATGTTTCCAAGGACGCCACCAATTAAGTGTGGAAATTCAAATCGATGCAACAACACAGTATTGAGCGACTGAACAAGTTACCAAATGTCTCCATACGGTTCCTCATTTTGGACGGAAACAATATTTCACAACTTCCAAACTACGATCTGGGCACTCCACAATGGGGCTGCAGGGTAAGTGACAATCTTGGGCATCTGGAAATTATACATGTAAGAGTAGACAGATTAGTGTTGGCTGCAGCCGTGGGTCGCGAATCAAGTTTCAGATGTTTAAAAATTCTCAATTTTTTTGACCTACAATTATTGGAAAAGATTTCATTGAATGGAGTTGTGCTACGCAGCCTTCGTGAACTATATATTTCTGACTGTCCCATGTTGAAGGATGTTTCTTGGGTTCTACAACTGTCATGCCTCAATCTCCTAAATATAATGATATGTTCAAACATGAAGGAACTAATTATAAGTGACGTAGGGAATTCCAACTCCAGCTCTAGCATCCAGATCTTGATGTTGGACAACATGCCGAACCTCAATGGCATTGCAAACCGACCGCTCCATTTTCCCTTCTTGAAATATTTAAAGGTTGCCAAATGCCCAGAGCTCAAAAAATTATCATTTGGGATTGAAATGTTACGTAGCAGATTAAAAGAGATCCAAGGTGAAGTGGATTGGTGGAACAATTTGGATTGGGATGACGAAAGCATCAAGGATTCTCTCGCCCCTTATTTTAGGTAACACATATATTTTCATACTAAATCATTTATTTATTCAAGATGCATGTCTTCCTTTGATATTTTTTTAAGAGCAAATTAGGGAATCTATTTTAGAAAATAAATGTCTTTTTTTGATAAAAATGAAAACTAAATGCGTGTCTTAAGGCATTTTGGTAAATTGAAGTTAAAACTGCTACCACTGCAAGTTCTTGTGCAAGTAATTTCAATTTGGTAATATTTCCCCGATATAAAAAATAATGGGCAACTCGTTCTATTGTGTCAATGCTTTTCATGTCGAGTTAGATATCCCGGTGTAGCAGCAGCAGCAGCAAAGGTTAAATGTTTCATTGCCAATATTATTCTATGTAGATTAATATCATTATGAGTTTTAGGATTTTACAATATTTTATCTTTACTCTTTAATAATATTGACAATACTATTTAAAATTTGCTCTAATATTTATTACTTTAACGAAATTTTGTGATCTTTGTAGGTCTGAAGATTTGGATTCTGCTTCTGATTCTGATTTTGATTATTGATCAATTTCAAAATGAAGCATTGACCGTTTGGTCAAGGAGGCTACAAGGCGTTCACTGTTTTGATCGTGAATTTGATTGATTATTGCTAGCTAAATAATTGGACAGTCCTTTTGTGGTTTAAAATTTGATCATCGATATTGTCTTCTTTACTTTACTTCATCACGAACCCAGTATCATTTGCTCCGATAAATTGTGCTCTTCGTTTGAAATATTTTCATTTTGTATAATGTTACAGTTTTATTTAATTTTGAATGATATCTGCTATTTGATCATATTAATTATTAAGATGCATGTTGGCAAGTAAATGACACGGTTTGATTTATTATTTAACATTAATGTTTATAATTTTTATTATATGGTTTGAACATGTTTAATTGGATGTTTTTTTTTCTTAACTTATTATCTATGTTTATAAAAATTTACCTAATAATTTGAGTCGATCAACAATTTCATCCAATCAAAAGAAAAACACTGCAATAGTTTGAAATTGATTTGAACTTCTAGTTGCAATTGAATCGAAAAAATTAATTAGAAAATTTATGTCCGATTTTTAAAATATTGATTTGAACCTCGAAACAACAACTTTTATTGAGTTCATAAGAAAAGACGTTAATATAAGCCGATGCTTTGTTTCAATGTTTCTTCGTTTCCCTCGAAATCAAGTGTCTTTTGATATTTTCAATTTGATCTTTAATTTTTGATTCATTTATAAAAATTTTCTTCAAATAAAATAAAAAATCACAGAACATTAAATTATTAGACCGTCCACTGTGAATACTTTTCAATTTACTTTAAGAGTCGATGAAATTTTTTTATGAAATTAAATCGATCACTTTTAGAATTAATTAATCAAATTGAAGATTTAAATATCTAATACCACCTAAACAAATAAAAATACACAATGATTTAAATATTTTGTAACGTCGGACAATATTATTTTGGCACGGGCAGTCAAATTAATTAAATATCTACTTACATTTTGTAATCAAACTTGACTTGACTTGATTTGATAGAATACAATGGATCAATTTTGCTAGAGAGTAGCATATAACAACTTGCCTTGCCTTGCCTTGTTAGATCCAACTAGACAAGCTGAGTAAGAACCAAGCAATTTGATTGATGACAGAAAGAGAATAGAGTGAATCATCTTCTTCTCCACTTCTCTTTGTGATCGCTTCTATCAATTACTCCACTCCCTTCATTGTTATCGAACGTCTTCAATACAAAAAGGAATGATAAGATCAGAGGATATGAAACTTCTATTGAGATTTGGTCTGCCTTTTTTTTCCCTTTCCTTTTCTCCCTTAGGAAACCAATGGTAGGAGAGCCATTAACAATAAGACAATTGGATTAGTTGAGTAGTAGAAGATTAACTATTGAATTTAAATGAGCATTTATAATTGCATTTGTTTTAATTCTAAATTAAAATTAAATATTTTATCTAAAATATTAGTCATGTATTATGATACTTTAATTTTATTAAAAAATTCTTCTTATTTTAATCTTGTTAATATTTTACAAAATACTAAAAATAATTTATATGATATTTATAAAAAAAAATACTTTAATTATGAATTAGATACTAATGTATTCAAAATTTAAAATATTAATAACAGTAGTAATTCAAACTTATAAAAGTATAACTTTTATTGAAACATCCACGAGTATCTTCAAGTTTCGAACAGGAATTTGATAAATTTTTTTCTATTTTATTGTAACGGATCGTGAAATAAATTTCGATATTATATAATGATAGTCGTAGAAAACTCAAAATTTTTTAATCTTCTCCATCATAACAAAAGAAAGTTTAATTTATCCAATATCAATTATTATCGTAAAATAGACATTTAATTTTAGAAGTAATATATTGAATAAATGACTATCTACTTTATTTTATGATTCTTTAAAAATACAAGGATTACTTTATGATTGTACACGAGCAATAAAAAAATATATAATGAATATAATTTTATGATAATGAGGCAGAAAAATTTGATATTACAGAATAAGAAATGAAAGTAAATAACAATGTTATTTCCTAAGATAATAAAATAAGTGAACTATGTGGATTGTGATTCTCTTGTATTTTAAGGAAATACGTAAACAATTTAAATAAGTGTAAGTCATTTTTATATTTTTTATTTAAAAAAATATATTTTATTATTTTTTAAATAAATAATAATAATTTTAAATTATAAACGGAATCATAATCGACAGTTTCATATCGTAAATCGTAATCACCTTAAAAAGTTAAGATTAAGAATCGACCTTATATAGACATCAAACATTGATTTTCAAGATAAAATCAAGATTGGAGCAAGGGGAAGTAGGAGAGTGTAGGGAATCCTAAGCGATAAACAATAAAATCACAGTGGAAAAAGGATCTCTTGAGCGATCTATGCGAAAGAAAACTCATATAAAGTATAGATCAAAAGCCCTATCCTATAGGGTATACCTTTGATGCGTGCCCTTTATCTATCCCGCTCGTCCACGGTTCACCGGATCTCTTACACGTTCAAGCGTATGTGTCTCTATGGCATCCACACGAACACTCTTTTGGGGAAAGATTGTACTACTAGTAACACCATAAAAGAGAGTTAGACCAAGAAAGGATTTCGGCCAATAAGAAGGAGAAGGGGAAAAACAAAGATAATCTCCACTAGCTCCCTTCATGATCCAAAGCCCTCTTTTTTATATTCATCCCATGAATATAAAAGGTTTCATTCAACCCTTGATTTTCCCTCTTCAATGCATGATTAATTCATATTAATCATGCATGAAAAGAGATTTCATTCATGCATGAAAAGAGGTTTCATCCAACCCTTGATTTTCCCTCTTCAATGCAAAATTAATCCACATTAATTATGCACGATGAATTCATACTATTCAAATTGATTTAAGTCAAACTCAAATCAAATCAATTTGAGTCCAACTCAATTCGGCCATTTAATTTGAGTCTAACTCAAATCCAACCTTTTCAATAAATTTATATATATATATATAGACTCTCACTATCAATTCAACCAATTGATATGCTGTAAACCTAAGCCTACTATTTCAAGGACACTATTATATTATTCATATAACACAGATAAGAAATAATATAATAAACAAACCTTGTCTGTTATTAATGAAATATAATACATATGATCCCTAATCAATCATCTCATGATTGACACTAAGGACTGACACTAACAGAGAGGACACAGTTTTGACATGGGTCAATTTTCTTCCCGAATCATATCATCTATTCTCTTGTAGAAAAATTGAATTAAAATTCATAAAATTTTTAAAAAAGATGATTTATCCGAGCAAATGAAACTCTAGCTTAAAAACACCAAACCACAGAGTTGCCTGATCATCCATTTACTGAAAACTACCAAATCTATATGAAGCAATTAAAGTGAAGAAGATAAAACAGATAACAGACGATCAGATTGTAAGATAAATATATCCTGAATCGACGACCAATCATTTAGTAGCCAAATAGACTCTGATTGCCTTTACATGGTACTAATCGTATAAGCCAAAGAATCCATGTCTTCCTCAATCGGAACAGTGAACTCCTTGCCGCCTTCTTTTCCAAAAGGCCCATGCTTAGCTTCTTCTTGAGGGTGGTCTTAAATCCGAGCTCAAATTTACAAGTCTTGTCGTTAATTTTTTTCTTGAAGGACCCAACCATGCATCGAGTATATAAATTCACCAGCAAGTTAAAGTAGTTCAAACTGTAACATCTCCAAATCAAACTGCACAAGTAGTTCATGAGTTCTGATTCTTTTGAGTAATAAAATAAGTTCTTAAAAAATTTTAGCCCATAAAATAATTAAACTGAACTTATAAATTAGATTATATATATATATATATATATATTGATACTGCTGTTATCTCTTCTCTGAGAACCGGATAAGAATACTCGCATGTAAAACACTATTCGAACCGAGTAACCGGTTCGGCAAGGGAAGCGAGGTAGAATGGATCGGGCACGACAGTCTGGGGCAATTAGAACGGGAGGACAGTTCGAGATAGTTGACACGGTGGGGCGATCGCGAAGATCACTTCGGTACGAGACGGACGAGAATCGGCTCTGTCTAGCTGGCCTAGAAAGGGTTCGATACGGAAAGAAGGGGAGTTGGTTCGGGCTACCAGGAAAAGCCTAAGAGCTACGCTACACGTAAGCGGCAGGTGTATGTTAGTTTTATCGAAGACAAGTGGCTGAAAGGGATGGGCTAGCATATTTCTCGAAATATAGATAAGAGGTTGTTACACAGTAGGAGAGGGCTCTCACATAATATTCCGAGGAGCTTTCGCTCTCCGTGCCTGTAACAGAATGATTCTCCAGATGTGCAAGGTAGCCATGTGTACGATAAAGGAGGTTCGCAGTGCGACAGTTGGCCAGAGGAAGAGGATAAAAGGGAGAAGCAGGGTAGGAGAAAGGGAGGCCGCATTATTCCAACCAACAAGAGACGAAGGCACATCCTGAAAGGGGAGAGCAACCACTTCGCCGGAGAAGGAGCTAAGGAGAGTAGTGAGCTCCATCTTTCTTGTACTGTTTTCTGTGTATTGACCTAATTGTAAGAGGTTTTCTCCTCTACCTCCGGAAGTTCTTTCCGCGAAGGAGGAAGTTCATAGTGAAAGTGCTTTGGCACAGTAGCTGGTGGGAGAGCTCACCCCCGTGGAGTAGGAATCCTTATTCCGAACCACGTTACATCCTGTGTCTTTGTTCGTTGCTTGCATTGGCGTGCGTTTCTCTTCTTTACGTTTCATTTTACTGTTGCGGCCGGAGAGAACCCCCTAAGCTTCCTTCGCGCCTCACTACGTTGAAAGGAAGTCAGTAGACCTTCTTCCCCATCACCGCATTAGTTGGCGCCGTCTGTGGGAAACTCTGAGCAAGACATAGAGATGCAGCCAGAAGAGATACAACACTCAGTAGCCTCCGCTGCAGAGGAAAACCCCATCACGATACTACCGTCACATATGAGAGTCATGGTGGACAATGTCGTGCCTGAGGCCCTTGCCAGAGAAAGGAGAAGGACGAGGTACCTTCATCCTCATTCTGGAGAACCTTCCTCTCGTGGACCACCACCAGAGATGCCCCCTCCACCTCGTACAACCACTAACATTGAGGCATTGCCTGGAGAGGGGCTGGGAGGGCGATTACATCAGACCACTTTGCCATCAACCCAGAATTGACGAGAAGAACAGGGTGAAAGCCGGTCGACTAGGGCTCCAAAGATTTATGAGCCCAGCCCTTTGACAATGGACATCCTTTCTGAAGTCCCGCCGTCATACTTTAGGAATCCCCAAGTAGACAAGTACGACGATACAACGGATCCGGAATAACACCTATCACAATTTGTCAAAGCGGCCTCGCTCCACTGCTATACTGACGCCCTCAAGTGTCGGGTCTTTTGGACCACCTTAATCGGCTCGGCACAAAAATGGTTTAACACCCTACTCCGGAGGTCTATTACTTGTTTTGTCGATTTTCAGGGGATGTTCCGCCAAGAGTTTGCCAGCTGCAAGGTGTACAAGCACGATGCTTCCATCCTACTACACATTACGTAGGGGCCCTCAGAGTCGCTTAGAGGGCATCTTCATTGGTTCACTTCCACCGCCAGGAGCATCCCTTCAGTAAGGTCGGATGCTTTCAGGGTGGCCATTCCGCATGGGCTAAGGGAGGGTCCTTAGCTCACTTTTGAGGAAGCCCGCGAACAACTATGAGGAGCTGTTGAGCTGTGCGGAGAAGTATATCAACGAGGAAGAAGGGCTGAAAGTTCGGAGAGCTGAATGAGCCTCCGCAATGGTCCATGCCGAAAAAAATCACCTCGCAACCCCTCGAGCACCTCCTAGACGGGAATATGCACGACCCTTTCTACCGGAGGCTCCCAGGCCTCGGTTATTGCTACAGGGCGCTCATCCCGCACAGCCATTGCAGATCATGACCACCGATGCAGTCCCTCCCCCGAGGACTTGGAAGGAGCGGGAGATGGAATTCTATGACCAGTAAGGTCTTCTACAGCGACCAATGGGGTATAGGGGAGTGCCTCGCAACCCTCCCACCCCGTTCTTTTGCTAGTACCATATAGAATACGGCCATGCTAGCGACCGATGTTTCAAATTGCAAGAGGAACTGGAGCGTCTTCGAGCCGCTTACCCACAGCTGCGGCCTCAGACTGGAGGACCGGCACGGCGAGGCCAACGACCCAATGTGGCTCGTCCGGGGCCATATAATCAACGACCGCAGGTTACTTTTCCTCTGGACCCTCAGACTCTGGCCCAGTAGGGTATCTCACAAGGGGGCCCATCAAATGAGGGCCCATCATCTCATATGAATAACGTCCCCACACGGGGGGTTATTCACATTATTGCAGGAGGACCCACTGATGGAGATTCTAACCGGGCACGAAAATCATACGCCCGTCTCATGGAGAGCTTGGCTATAATCACTGATCAGGCTGTCCAAACCACGCCGCCGGTTTCGTTCTGACCGGAAGATCTCCGAGTAGTGATGCTGCCTCACATGGATGCTTTGGTGATTCGTATTTCCCTGGCCAACTATGAAGCGGCCAATGTACTAGTTGATTCAGGGAGTTCTGTCAACATCCTCTTCCAGGAGGCCTTTAGACAGATGCAACTGGGAAACGCCCAGCTAGAAGATGTGGCCACACCCCTCTTCGGGTTTGCGGGACATGTGGTCCACCCCACAGGGTAGATTTCATTGCCCCTAACTCTGGGCACAAAGCTCAGCCAAAAAACCAATATAGTTCCTTTTCTTATTGTGGACGCCCAGTCCACCTATAATGCAATTCTGGGTCGCCCCTTCCTTTCCATTTTTCAGGTGGTGGCTTCTCCGTATCACCAAAAGGTGAAATTTCTGGTCGGGCAGTTGATTGGAGAGGTCAGAGGTGAGCAGAAGGTCACAAGGAGTTGCTACGTGCAAATGGTCAGGGATGACCAAAACAAGGCCCCAACCGATGACCTCAAGGGGAAAGCCATCGTGATTTCGGACGTCTGCGTGCTGGAAGAATCTCTCCCCAAAGCGGAGAAAATAGAGGAAGGAGAGCTGGTGGAGATAGCTTCCGGAAAGGCCACTCAGGTAGCACAGCAACTGGAGGCCAAAGAGGAGCTGGTGGCCTGTCTAAAGAAGAATGAAGACATTTTCGCCGAAGATGTGCATGATCTTACGGGAATCGACCCTCGCATTGCCGAACATCACCTCAACATTATCAGAGGAGTCCGACCCGTCCAACAGAAGCGGCAAAATTTTGGATCCGAAAAGGACAAAGTGATAGCTGAAGAAGTAGATAAATTATTGAAAGCGGGTCATGTGAAAGAAATTCAATTCCCCGAGTGGGTCTCCAATGTAGTCCTGGTCCCCAAGCCCTCTGGGCAGTGGAAGATGTGTATTGACTTCCGTGATTTAAATAAAGTGTGCCCTAAAGACTACTACCCCTTGCCTTGCATTGATCAGTTAGTGGACTTTACGATAGGATATGAGGTGGTGTCCTTAATGGATGCTTACCAGGGATATCATCAGATACCACTGGCTAAAGAAGATCAGAGGAGGGTTAGTTTTGTAACGACAGGAGGGTTATATGCTTATGTGGTAATGCCCTTCGGCCTAAAAAATGCGGGGGCTACATATCAACGGCTCATGGATAAAATCTTTGCAGAGCAAAAAGGAAAAAATATGAAAGTTTATGTGGACGACATCCTGGTCAAATCAGAAACCACTCGGGATTTGGTTAAGGATCTAGACGAAACTTTCGCTACCTTGAGGTGATATAACATGAAGTTGAACCCTAAAAAATGTCTATTCGGGGTGAAAAGCGGAAAATTTTTGGGATATATAATAACTGAGAAAGGATTGTAGGCTAACCCGGAGAAGGTACAGACATTATGCAATATGAAGTCACCCACTAATTTGTGAGAGACTCAAAATCTAGTAGGGAGAATTGTCTCCCTGTCCTGATTTATAGTCAGATCAGCGGACAAGGGCTACCTTTCTTCAAGATTTTACACAAGGCTACTAAATTTCAATGGGATGATCAATGCGAGCAAGCCTTTCTAGAGATGAAGAAGTATTTAGCTGGACTTCCATTGTTAGCCAAGCCAGTGGCAGGAGAACCATTGTGGATGTATTTAGCTGTTTCAGAAGGAGCCATTAGTTCAGTCTTATTGAAGCAAGAAGGTTCTCAATAACAACCTATCTATTATACCAGCCATATATATCCTGAAAGGGGCGGAATCCTATTACACGGAGTTGGAGAAGTTGGCTTATATTCCAGTCTTGATAGCCCGTAAGTTGAGACCATACTTTCTAGCTCATCCCATCAATGTTTTAACGCACAGTGAATTAGGCAAGGTGGTTACTAAGCCTAATTTTTCTAGGAGACTGGCTAAATGGGTAGTGGAACTAAGTGAATATGACATTCACTACCAACCCCGAACCATCATCAAGGCTCAGACTCTCGTTGATTTTCTAGCTGAGGTACATGTTGGTTCGGAAAATAGCTCGTCGGCAAAAAAAGAGGGATCGGAAGTAGGAATGTATTTGTGGACGGTTCTTCTGGATCTGCAGGCAACGGAGTGAGAGTCCTATTGATATCCCCTGAGAAAGAAGAAACTCGCATAGCCGTGCGCCTGGGATATCGGGCGTCCAACAATGAAGCAGAATATGGAGCTATTTTAGTAGGGTTGCAAGCCGCCCGAGCCGTAGGGGCAACCTTCATTATAATCCATTCGGATTCCCAATTGGCGGTATCACAACTTCAAGGCTCTTTCACAGTTAGGGAAGAAAGATTGTAAAAATATTTGAAGGCTTTCGAGAAGGAAAATGCTCATTTTCACCAAGTCCTCTTAAAGCAGATTTCAAGGGAGAACAATGGGAAGGCGGATGAGTTGGCTCGGTTGGCCAGCGCGATGGAAGGGGTGAAGCGGCTAGAAATGGTTTGTGTGAAGGTCCCTACTTCTCTGGTAATATACAATGTGGAGGAAATTGTACCCGAACCCGATCCGATCCCTGATTGGAGGACTGACATTAGAACATATCTATAACAAGGAAAAGTCCTGGAAGAAAGAGAGGCGACATCTGTTTTAATGAACAGAGCAAAACGATTCACCATCCTAAACGGAGACTTGTACAAGACATCTTTTGGACGACCCCAGTTGAAGTGTTTGGGAAAAGAAGATGCTGAATGGGTACTCCGGGAAATCCACAAATATTGCTGCAGCAATCACTTGGGAGGGAGAGCTTTGGCGAGGAAAGTCTTGTTAGCCGGATACTTTTGGCCCACCCTCCAACAAGATGCATCTCATATAGTGCAAATCTGCTCGCCCTGTCAGAAGCATAGAAATCGGTCCGAAAAGACCGGCTGAATTAATGAAAGCTGTTGTTGCTTCATGCCCTTTTGATCAGTGGGGAATGGATATAGTGGGTCCCATGCCTGTGGCACCTTTGCAGAAAAAATTATTATTGGTGGCTGTGGATTACTTCTCCAAGTGGGTAGAAGCAGAGCCCCTTGCCAAAATCACTAAGAATGCTGTAATACAATTCCTATGGAAGAATATTGTCTGCCGATATTGTAACGACCGGGCCCCTATTGGCGGAATTCGGCGACCCCTATTGGTCGACGACCGTCGCCCCTGTTGGCCCGTCGACCCCTATTGGTCGACGACCTGGCCCCTAATAGCCCGTCGTTACTCACATGGACTTCTCACCCCTGGAAGTGGGTTTTTGCCTTCCCCGGGATTCGAACTCTAGACCTCCAGGCTAAGTACTAAAGTTTATGAATCCTGGTAACCAAGTGATCCCCTTGCGATTTTGGGAGAGTCTGCATCAGACTATGGGCACAGAGCTTTGGCTTAGTGCAACATTTCATCCGCGGACTGATGAACTGTCTGAGAGTACCATTCAGACATTGGAGAATCTTTTGAGATCCTGTTTCGTGGATTATGGAGATGTAGCTTATCGGTTGACTTTACCTCCGACACTTGCGGGTGCTCACAACGTATTTTCTGTTGTTATACTGAGGAAATACGTGTTGCATGTTGAGCATGATCTGAAGGAGGTACCGATTCCACTTCAGCCGAATGCGACCTATAAGGAAATTGCAGTGCGAATTCTTGGTCGCAAGGAGCGATAGTAGTGGGACGAAAACCATTCGACTCGTAAAGGTTGGATGACAGCATCATACCGATGAGGAGGCTATGTAGGAGCTGGAAGATACTATCCGAGCTCGATAGCCTCATCTGGTCACTTGAAGAATGTATGTGGTCCTTTCGGAAACTTGCTTGAAGTAAAATTTTTTCATGTTAGTACGAAATTTGGGGACCAAATTTTTATAAGTGGGGGAGAATGTAAAATACCAGAAAAATAAATAAATAAATAAATAAATATATGTTAATAATAAAATAATGTTAGGTAATTAGGAGAATACCCTATGAAATTTTTCAGAAATTTTTAGAAATTTTTCTGGTCTCGAATGGAGATTTCTAAGACCCTCTTTTAATAAGAAGGGGTTAAAGGGCTTAACGGGTCTGAAATTGGACCCGTTTATCTACTAAACCCGACCCGAGTCATTTCTTAACGCCCGGCTGCCCGTTTCTCGCCATCGCCTTTATTCCTTTCACAATCGCGACTTCTTATTTTCGATCCCGATCTTCCCTTTTCCCCTCCGCTCGTTTCTTCACCGCCGCCGCTCGAGCCCGTGCTCGCTGCCGCCTCCTCCCTCGCGTGCCGGTGGCGACAGCCGTTGTCGCCGTGCCCTCTCCTCTTCGTCTCCGAGGCGATCAGAGCCCGCGTCTCCTTCCTTCGAGCCCGTGCTCACTGCCGCCTTCACCCTCGCCGCAGTGCCCTTTCGCCATGCCCTCTTCCACCATCCGGCCAGTCGCTGCCATTAGCCACCTCACCGCCGTCGGCTTCCTTTTTCCTCCGATCCAACAACAGCGAGTGCCGATGTTAAATACGGAAAATTTAAAATACTAAAATAAAATGGCCAAAGAATTAAGAAATTTATCCTGGAAATTTTTCGGGAATTTTAGGATTTTTTTCAGAATTTTTCTGGATTTAAACGGAACCTGTACGAGATAATTATGGGGATAAGAAAAATAGACTTTTAAAAGGGTCTGTTTAGATGCGTAAATAGGATAAATTAACCTAAGTTATAATTATTTAACCTAGGTTTATATTTTCTCTCGATTTTCTTCGGTGCCACTTCACACGACACGATCGTTCCTCTTTTGTTTTTCCACTCGTGATTTCCCCAATTCTTCTTCTTCCCAAATCTCGCCGAACCCTTCTGTTCCTCGTTCTCTCTCGCGATCTTCTCACGCGCGTGGCTCGTCGACTCCATCCACCTTTTGGTCCGTTTCCTCACGGCAGCGGCGCCGGTCGGGACGATCTCTCGCATGCTTAGGCGGTGAGCTACCGGAAGCGGCATCGGGCGAGTGCGTGCGTGTGTCGACGGTGTTTCTATCATCGGCAAGATTCCGACAGTTTCTGTCCTAGCTCTCGCCGGCAACCTTGAGCGGGTGGAATCGACGACCATCGGCACGGGAGGGTGTGGCGCTATCCATTCATCACGATCAAGGTGAGGTGGTATTCTTCTTCCCTATTTGAATGATCCTCTCTAACCGCAACCCTTGTCTTCGAATTGCTCATCAACCGGTGGTTTAGGGCAGGGTGTTCCGGCCAAATAATAGGGCATCTTGGAGAGCTACCGTGTAGCCTTAAGAGGGTAAATCTCGACCCATTCCCTTCTTTTATCATTGATTGTTCGATGCAATTGATTGTTGAGGGTGTTCTGATCTGGATGGGGGGAGTTCCTCAGGTGGAGAAGGCTGGTTGGAGTGTGGACGACCGTGAGTGGGTTTGAGGGGCGGTGAGGGATGAGAAGGCTATGTCGGTGTGGGTGATCCGATGTGGGTGACCAAGCTACCGAGTAAGATTCTTCATCTATTGGACTAATTGTTAAATGATTGATGTGTAAATGAGGTAATTAGGGAGGGTGTTGTGATTGCTCGGTTGTGATTTGTGATGGAACCGGGAAGGTGGTTTAAAAAGTTAGAGAGTGTGTTGGTTTGTGAACCATTCTATCAATATAGGAATTGGTGTATGGAGTTAAGGTCAGAGGTTAGCATATTTGCTAGTTGGAAAATGGTGGGTTTTATTATGGTGTTAAATGTATAATTTGGGGGTTTAAATTGTATTCAATATAAGGATAATATAGAAACTATATAGTAGTGAGTTAGCACGCTGTGTGCTAGAACTTAATCATAATGTGTTTGGCCACGCAGGCGTGTCCACGGTCGTGACGGTTTCATTTCATATTTTGCGGGCATTTTTTCAGGCGGGTACTTTGACTTATCTTTTAGATATAGTCAAGTTGATATGTTAGTTAGGATAGCATGCAATAATATTCATGTTTATATGCCTAGTATGTTTTTGTGCCTATTGATACATGCATTGGATAGAATATGATAATATCTCCTGCTTTATTTGGATCATAGTACTTGGATTAGGGATATGTACATCTTGATTGTACATATATTATTCGGATATATATTTTGAGTAGGATTTACATGCTTTAGTATCATGCACCATCTTGCATGATTGCATCGGGTTCCATTATTGTTGAGCCCGCAGCTATTACATGGCTCGCATACCGCCACTCATGGGTTAGTGGTATATCGAGGAGGGTGTGTGCGATTGCTCGTCAGTTCGCCGGTCCGCCATGGGTAGCGACGAGGCGTGTGGTAGCGTGTGGATCCTCTCCTCCGGTCTATGACAGGGAGATGAGAGCTTAGCTCCCACTATATTTGGGGCGGGAGGATAGGTGTACTCGACAAGATCCTGTCCCACTCGGCCACTCAGAGCAAGTGATGACAGAGTGCACAGATTGTCATAGTCCCTACCCACTCGGCTTCACCATCACAGGAGGCGGCTGGCGTCGGGGTGACCATGTCATTTGCACGACATGCATTTTGCAGATTGCATTTGTATTGTGTTTGCCGTGATTATTGTATTGATGCCTTGGATGTTGCATATGATTGACATGCATACGTGATTCATATTCTTATATGGTGATGACTTTATCTCTTATAGTAGGGCACATGCTCCTATATCGGTAGGAGACTCGTGTGAGTCTGATCCTTTTGCATTTATTTCTTGCTTACCATATATATGAGACTGTACTGGCATGATTAGTATTGTTAGCTATTTCTTACTATTCATATTGACTAGTATCCGCTAAGTTCTTTGAACTTACCCCGTGGTTTTATTTTTATTTCAGGATGAAGCTGTCAGGAGAGTCCAGTTGCCATATCCCCCCCTCGTAGTGACAGTTTATTAGTTGTATGAGTTATGATTTGGATTTTTGTATAGAAGATATGTTTAGGCTTGGAATTGGATTTATATATACTCGTGGATTTTTTTGGGGTCCTTGTGGACCATTGGTCGGATCTTATTTTGATTGGTTTGGTTGGGTATTCCTGCCCAGATGGCAGAAGGGGTAAGTCTAGTTAGTGTAGACTTTTATTTACCTAGATGTGTTGGCCTGAGGCCTTATTATTATCTACGTGTGTTGTTTGGATTCCGGTCGTGTTGACCGATGTATAGTGGCCATGTAGGCCTTGTATAAAAATTGGTATTGTCACCCGTACAGGGGAGGTGCTGCCGGATTTTCGTCTGGCGGAGACTCCCTCGGGGCGTGACAATTTATTTGGTATCAGAGCATAGGTTTCCGAGTTCCTTAGGGTCTTTGGGTTTATGGAGTTCGCCAAGTTTGGTAGGTTAACTGGGTATTTTCAGAGTTGCATTTATTTCGATTTATTTTTATGTTTCGAAATTGAGGTATTATCGACGAGGTCAATATGGGGATTTAAGCGCAACAGTGACATCTCCGCATGTACTAATGTAAATACATTCTAGAAAATTTTCTAGATTTAGTACATATTTGTATTGGTTATATTTGGTTATGCGGTGATATCATGTTTTATCTAGTATTGTTTTAACCTGATATCTGTTGGACAATTAGATTTTTGGTCACGGTTTATAGATAGCATTTGGTTATTAATTGCTATTACTGCTATACGTAGCTAGTTATCATTGTGATATAAATGATAAGATATTTACCTCTTAGGATTTGACTAGTATTAGGATTATTAGACTAGTTGAATAATATGACTAAGATGGATAAATTCGTAGAAGACAGGAGGACATGATTACATTGCTTACATAGTTTAGGGTATATATAGGCATCTGATGTTTTATTTAGTATTGCCGTGACTTTGATCTGGCATGACCCTTTAGTTATACCCTAATTAATTTCAGCCATTGATTCCCATTAGTAGGACTATGCTGTCGTTTATTAGACAGCTTGTTTTATGTTTATATAATTCTGTGTTTTTGCGGTGGATACCATGATTAAGACTAGTAGAAATAGAATAACTTAGATGAAGTTATTCTATAGGAGCGGATCTCAGGAATGAAACAACATTAGTGGAACCCTAGGTGTTGGAACCCTAGGTGTAATAAACCGGATGTGCATATTGGTATATGTTTAGCTATTTACTGTTTCAGTGATATGGTGATCGGACTAGTAGAGTTCGTATGATTAGGATGCAATTAATCCTTACTATATCTCCCAATCATGGTTGAGATGACCTATTGTAAGGTTATATTTTTGTGTTATTCGTTCGGAGTTGGTGATAATCGGATTCGTATGATGCATGTAGCTAGATAGCTACTTTACATCTTAAGTACCCACGAGATTTGTTCGTGGTAGCATGTTGTAGCATGCATGATTGCATTGGTAGAATGGTATAATTTAGGCTTAACCCTCTTGAAGGGCTTGATAGTAGATTTATGGGCCTTATTGGCCTGGATAGATGATTCCTGTTAGTTGGGACGAAACCCTATGATTAATCGTCTCGACGCGTTTATTAGTGGACATATGACTTTTATCGACCTTGATAACCGTTTATAGGAGAAGGGTTAGAACCTTAGACTAATCATCTGGAGGAATTTATTTATTAGTCAATGATCTTTACCGACTTTGGTAAACATTTGGTATTAGAGGTGTTGAAACCCTCGCTTGATCGCCTCAATGGGCTTAATTGTAGATCGATGATCCTTATCGATTTTGATAGATGTTCTATGCTAGATATATTGGATAACCCTAGGTTTAACAACCTAGGATAATCGACTGCTCACGCGACCTATTGGTGATAGTATGCTAATGCCCGCAATGATAATTAGATATTTATATACAACCCGCCTATTCACGAGTCTCATTCGTGGTAGCATATAGCGCGCAGACCGTGGCTATTGATTGTCGGCCCATGGGTTACGCTCGAGGTAGCTCAT